>CAMRHE010000254.1:2400000-3019321 GCA_947044405.1 Leptodactylus fallax
AAAAATCTAGCTAGGGTTTATATAATATATATCTATTAACAGCAGCTCAGGCTCTGATCATTGACTCCAGGTCTGCCTGTGCCAAATACCTGCTTGATCCTGACTCATAAGAGAGACTGACAGCCTTTATAAACTGCAATGAATAAAAACAATACATATATTTGTTATTCACAGGTCTGTAACAACCCGTACAATAAAACAAACATTATTTAACCTGCACAGTGAACATCATGAAAAAAAGAAAAAGAAACGCCAGAAATAACGATTTTAAGCTACATGTACCCCAAAATGGTACGACACCGCTTCTGCAAAAACAAAAAGAGCCCTCCATCAGATCAGACAATAGAAAAAAAAAAAAAAGGTACACCTCAGAAAATGGCGATGCATAAACAATTCATTTTTTTTCCCCAAATGAGTTTTTGTTCTGCAAGATTAGTAACGCTTAAAAAAAAAAAAAACTGTATAAATTAGTTATCACTGTAATCGTACTAACCCAGAGAATAAAGGCAACATGTTACATGTTGTATGCTGAACGCCCAAAAATTTCAAATGTTAAAAAGTAATGCCGGAATTGAAGTTTTTTTCAATCCTCCAAGAAAGAGTTAATAAAATTTAGTCATTAAGTTATATGCACCTCAAAATGCAGTCATTACTAAATGCATCTCATACTGTGAAAAACAAGCCCTCATAAAGCTACATTACCAGAAAAATAAAAAAGTAAAGCTTGTACAATGAGACAAAAAAGCCCTTTCTACAAACATGACGTCATCCAAAAACCAAGTATCTAAATTTGTGCTGCAAAAGCCAAATAGCGACCTTTCACTTCTGCGCTCTGCTGTGCACTCACACAGCGTTTTATGTCCCTATATGACTTTATTGTACTTCATTTAGGATACCTCACTAAATTATGTCATAATTGGGTATAAACTGTTGTGTGGCCACACAGCCAGGCATAGAAGGGAAAAAGCACTATTTGGTTTTTGGAGTAAAGATTTAGACAGTTTGGTTGGTGGATACCATGCCATTTTGTAGAACCCCTGAAATGCCAGTCAAGTAGAATCCAGATGCTGGAAACTACTGCCCTCAAGAAATGTATCCAGGGGTACCATTTTTAGCCCCCCCCCCAAGTATTGTATTAATTTATTTTCCAGAAATGAATGCACAGCTGATGGTGAAAAATGAATACAGTAATACCTCGTACACTCACGTTTCCGAATTTGCGAATTCACAGATTCGCGATATTTTTTTGGCAACTAACATATATAGATTTTGCTCTTTTTTCTCAGATCTGTGAAATTTAATAAAAAAAAAACACCTTCGCTATTGGGTAGTAGCGTCCTGTTCGTTACGTACCCGGTAATTAGTTTCATTTTACTGTGAGTGTATAAGAAAAATGAATGAATGTATTAATATACAGTACTGTACAGTATACTTTAGTATACTGTACAGTACTGTAGGGTAAAGTTTATTGATATTTAGGGGTTAAACATTAGAAATCGGCATTGTAAGCGCTTCTAAGCGCTTGTACCAAACATTCGCGATTCCTCGCGATCTGCGACCCGCTCTGTAACCTAACCTCGCGAATGTACGAGGTATTACTGTATTGCAAATTTTCCAAAAATGTAAAATATTAAGAAAAAAAATTTTTTTTGCAAAGATTTGGATTTTTGTTAAGGGGTTAAAATGTAAATAAAACTATAGAAATTTGGTTTCCCTGGAATCGTACCAAAACATAGAATACAGGTGAAATGTCACGTTGGTTGCAAAATGAAGCCTGCATAAATGCACTTTTTATCCAATTCCACCCCATTTAGAATTTTTTCTAGCTTCCCAGTATTTTGTACAGAATAATAAATGGTACCATTATGAAGAACAATTTGTCCTGCAAAAAGTAAGCCCTCATATGGCTCTGTGAGCGAAAAAAAAAAAAAAAAAAAGTTATGGTTTTTGGGAGGTGGGGAGTCTAAAACAAAAATTTTAAAAAATCCCTCCAGCGGGAAGGTATTAAAAATAGAAAAAGATATCTAAAAAGATATTCTAATAAATCATAAATATCCACTACGATGCTAAACAAGTGTGTATATGCAAACTTAATTACTCATGGATAAACTGTCCCAGATCTAAATCCAGCCACCCCATCTATAGTATTAACCCTTTCACGCATAATAACGTTAATTTAAGTCATTATGCGGGAAGGGGTGTGTGGAGAGAGCTCAGGAGCTGAGCTCTCTCCATACATGGCGGATGCTAGCTGTATAATACAGCCAACACCCACCGCTAATAGCTGTGATCGGTGCCGACACCAATCGCAGCTGTTAGTACTTTACATCCCGTGGTTAAACGTGACCACAGCATCTAAAGTGCGCAGCCGCCATGGGTGCCACCATCTTTGACCGAACACTACCCTCTGGATTGTCATCGGAGGGAGGCGATCTGTTGCCATGACAGCCGAGAGCCTATTGAAGGCTCCCAGGTTTGTCATTATATGGATTTTACTATTCACTGCAATATATTAGTATTGCAGTGAATAGTATGAATGATCAGACCCCCTAGGGTTCAATGTCCCTAGGGAGTCTGAAAATAAAAGTAAAAGAAAAAATAAAAAGTTTTTAAAAGTATATAAAAAAAAATATATATAAAAGTTCAAATCACCCCCCTTTCCCTAGATCACATATAAAAATAAATAAACAATAACAAACACTTTAGGTGTCACCACGCTCAAAAATGTCCAAACTATTAAACTATAAAAATATTTATCCCATACGGTGAACGGTGTAGAGGGGGAAAAAAATCAAAATGGCCAAATGGCAATGACACTTTGCCTCCTATAAAAAAAATGGAATAAAAAGAGATCAAACCATCAGAACTTCCCCCAAAATGGTATAAATAAAAACGGCCATCTTGTTCGGCTTAAAAAGACTCCTTACCCAGCTCCATACACATAAATATGAAAAAATTACAGGTGTCAGAATATGGCGACACAAAATTTTTTTTTTCTATTTTGCAAAGTTTTACATTTTAAAAAAAAAGTTATCAAAACATTACAAATACTATATAAATTTGGTATTGCTGTGATCTTACTGACCCTCACAATACAGGTAACGTCATTTTTACTACACAGTGAATGCCGTAAAATTTAAACCCATAAGAAATTGGCACAAATGCATTTTTTATTTCCAATTCCACCTCATTCAGAATTTTTTTTCCAGCTTCCCAGTACATTGCACAGGATATTGAATGGTACCACTACAAAGTACAATTTGTCCCGCAAACAATAAGCCATCATGTGACTCTGAACTGAAAAATGAAAAAAATTTGGCTCTTGGAACGGGGAGAGGGAAAAACGGAAATGCAAAAACAAAAATTGGCAGAGGCAAGAAAGGGTTAAAAGGTAAAAGAGGGCTCCCACTGCACTCAATACGAATGCAGCCAACGCTGCACTGGGCACTTTCCTGACTGATAATTAACCCCTTCCCGCAAAATGACAATAGTATGTCATGGAAAGGTGCACACCTTTCCGTAACACCTGCGGCTGGAGCAGAGTTCCGATCACAGCATCTAAGGGGTTGCCCTACTTCTATCCCTGCTATGCCTTTCAGAAGATGGCAAAGCAAAAATAATAGATTTTTTACTCCACATGGATTTTTATTCTGCAAAATTAGTAATGCATAAAAAAAGCTATATAAATAGGTATCACTGTAATTGTACCAACCCATAGAATAAAGGTAATATAATATTTATGTTGTTTGGCAAAGGGCAAAAAGTTTAAAATGTTAAAAAGCAATGTCAGAGTTGATTTCACCCAGAAAGAGTTAAATAAAATTTTGTTAATGAGTTATAGACACCCCAAAATGGTGTCATTAGAAAATGCATATCATCCCGTAAAAAACAAGCCCTTATATGGCGAGATGAGAAAAAAAAAAAAAAAATTATACCTCGTACAATGTAACAATAAAAGAACTCAAACATCGCTATATCTTTAGGAAAAAATTGGCAGTGTCAGGAATGGAATGAATGCAAGCATATATCAGGGTACACCCCAAATTTAGAACTTATGAGGGAAAAGACACCAGAAGTGACCCGCAGAGTGACCCCACCCAACCAAAGGAGCTACTGGGAAAATAGGAAATTTGGTGTTCCCAATGTACTCCGCACAGCTTACATATTCACTTTTCAACATCCGCTGTGCATTCATGTCTGGGATACAAATGCTCACTACATCCCCTTGATAAATTCATTGAGGGGTGCAATTTTCAAAATGGGGTCATTCTCTAGGGGATTCCACTCTACTGGCACCTTAGAGCAGATCTGGGCATTGTACGGCCCGTGAGCTACATTCAGCCATCTAACTATCTCTGACCGGCCCACGTGTTGACAGGTGACACGCATCGGCAGCTACGTATTGTGTTATTGCAATAAGCAGCAGCCGATTTTTTTTTTTACTCACCTGTCCACGCTCCTGTTCTGGCCACCCTCTGCTGCCTCCTCTAGGCGGCGCTACACTGACGTCACGACACGTCTCGACCTTCTTCAGCGTCGGCAACAGCGCAACCTGGAAGCAGCAGCGGAGGGAGTCCAGGACTGGAGCATGGACAAGTGAGTAAAAAGTATCGGCCACTACTCTGGGTGGGGGTGGAGGACTAACAGGGGGTCATATACTGTGGGTGGGCTTTAAAAAAGGGGTCATATGCTGTGTGGGGGTGGGGTATAAAATGTGCCATAAACTTTGTGGGGGCCATCATATGCTGTGTGGGGTGGTACAAATAGGGGGTCATATACCGTGTGATTGGCCAGAAAAAGGGGCCATATACCGTGTGATGGGCCAGAAAAAGGGAATCATATACTGTGTGATGGGTCAGAAATACATATACTACAAATACATATATCAAAAATATAACACTTTTTTTTTTTTTTACTAGAGCTACAAATATCACAAAATTATGGATATTTCTGGATGTGACATGCCACCCTAGTTAAGCTAGGTTTTTTTTACGAATTTTGACACACCGCGCTTAAAAGGTTAGCCATCACTGCTCTAGATGTTTACGCTGAAGGGAAGAGGAGGGAGGAGTAGTGGTAGCTTGCACAGCAGATCTCTGTACGGGGAACTAATAGTTCCCCATATCATGCACAGCCGTACTGCCACTGTTTCTTCCTGAACCCAGTACGCAGCCGCAACCTATCAGCCCTTCTGTGTTTTTGGAAGTAGCGATGCACAAGTACTATTGCGCATACTTTCATTTTCAGACCCACCCGCTGTGCATGATGATGGCCCTCTAAAACCATTCCAATTTCTCATGTGGCCCCATGGGAAAATTAATTGCCCACCCCTGCCTTAGAGGCTCTGCAAACGTGACATGGCGTCCAGATACCAAACATCAAAATCTGCACTAAAAGTTACATAGCAGTTTATACTCACATAAGGCATTGATGTGAAGAAGCACTGTTTGGGGACTCAGAAGGGTAGGAGCGCTATTTTGGTTTTAGGAGCACAGATTTAGATGGTTTGGTTTTTGGACATCATGCCACTTTTACAGAGCTTCTGTAATGCCAGTAAAAGTGTAAACTAAATTTTGGAAACTACCCCCCTGACAGAATTTAGCCATAGGTATAGTGAACATTCTTAACCCCAAGTCTTGCGTTAATTTATTTTACAGACATGAATGTACAGCTGATGATTAAAGGAGAAAATGGCAATTTTTCCAGGAATACGTCAATTCAGTGCGCAGTATGTAGTACCAAACTTATATTAGAGATGAATGCTGCAAAAATTGTTGTGCCCATGATATCCGCTTCACAGTTATTGGAGTTTGTGTCTCTGTTGACACAAGCTGGGCGCAACATATAGAGGACTGAAATTGCGTAAAATTGCCATTTTCAGTTTTCATTATCAGCTGCGCCTTCATTTCTGGAAATTAATGCAACACCCAAGGGTTAAAAATGCTTGCTACACCATTTAATAAATCCCTTGAGAGGTGTAGTTTCCAAAAGCAGTCACATGTCTGCGAAATCCACTTTACTGGCAAATCAGTGGCTCTGCAAAAGTGGCATGATGTCCAAAAACCAAACTGTGCTCCAAAAACCAAAATAGCACTCCTTCCCTTCTGTGCCCAAACAGCATTTTATACCCACATATGGCAGTGTTAAGTACATTATCCTGGGTACAACAGTGTCATACATGTGGACATAAACTGCTGTTTTGGGCACATAGCAGGGGTAGATGTGAAGGAGCGCTATATGCTTTTAGAGCGCAGATTTAGATTGTTGGTTTTTGGATGTCATGTCACGTTTGCAGAAACCCTAAAATTGCACCTACAAAATGGGGTCACTTCTTGGGGAATTCCAATTTACTTGCACCTCCAGGGCTCTGCAAAAATAACATGGCGTCCAGAAAGTCCCTCTAAATCTATACTCCAAAAGCTAAAAAGAGCAGTGGTTTTTTTTTTTTTTTTTTTTTTTTTTTACTTCTGAGCCGGCTGTGTGCCCAAACAGCAGTTTACACCCACATATACAACGTTTTTTGCACCCAGGAAAATCCACTTAATAGTTTTAGGAGTGCATGTCTCTGATTACAGAAAGTGGACACTGAAATGGCAAATTTATTTAAAAATTTAAAATTTTCACCTTGTACATAAATTCTTGGGAAGCACTCTTGGGCTCAAATGATAATACCCCTTGAGAAATTCCTTGAGGGATGGTAGTTTCTAAAATGGGGTCACTTTGGGGGGTTTCATTGTACTGGTACTCTAGGGGCACCTGAAAAGTATTCCAGCAAAATCTGCCCTCCAAAAGCCAAATAGCACTCTTTCTATTCCAAGCCCCGCCTTGTACCCATACAACATTTTATGATCACATATGGGGTATTGCTGTATTCAGGAGAAATTGTTTAACCAACTATGGAGTGTTTTTTCTTCTTTAACCCCTTGTAAAAATTTTAAATTTGGTGCTAAATTGCCAGTTTATCAGATAAAAAAGTCATTTTTCTTTTTTATGTCCCAATGCTAATAAAATCTGTGAAACAGCTGTGGGGTCAACATGCTCACCATTCCCCTTGATATATTCTATGAGGGTTGTAGTTTCTAAAACGGGGTCAGTCACTTTTTGGGGGTTTCCACTGCATTGGAACTGTTGGGGCTCAGCAAATGAGACATGGCATTTCTTCAACTCGGTAGTGGCATCAGCCATCTTCTTTGGAGTGGCCTGCTGGGGGAGCAGTATATCAACCAGGGACAGAAATAAACTTGACAAGCTGATTAGAAGGGCCAGCTCTGTCCTGGGGAGCCCACTGGACCCAGTGCAGGTGGTGGGTGACAGAAGGATACTGTCCATGGTGAGCTCCATGCAGAAGAAGAAGTCCCATCCCATGCATGAGACTGTGATCGCGCTGAGCAGTACTGTCAGTGACCGACTGCTCCACCCTAGGTGTGAGAAGGAGCGCTATCGGAAGTCTTTCCTCCCCACCGCGGTTAGGCTGTACAACCAACACCGACCTAAGCGGAGATCATTACACACAGAGAACTGAAATATCTCTCTGCCTGTTATATCCCCCCCCCCCCTCTGCTACACCCTATCTGTCTGTCTGCTATCAATGTAATGCCTCTCACCTTGGAACATTCCTGTACATGTTGTATTTGTATTTGTATCTGCTTATCTTTGCTGCTGTAACACACTGAATTTCCCCATTGTGGGACTTTAAAGGACTATTATTATTATTATTATTATTATTATGGCACCAGAAAACTATTCCAGCAAAATCTGCACTCCAAAAGCCAAATAGCAGTCTTTCTATTCCAAGTCCCGCCATGTACCCATAGAACATTTTACAACCACATATAGGGTATTGCCGTGTTCAGGAGCAATTGTTTTACAAACTGTGGGGTACTTTTTCTCCTTTAACCCCTTGTGAAAATGAAAACTTTGGGGATAAAGTGACGTTTTAGTAATTTTTCATTTATACATCCCGAGGTTAGTAAAATCTGTGAAACGGCTGTAAGGTCAAAAAACTCACTATACCCCTTGATTAATTCTGTGAGGGTTGTAGTTTCAAAAATGGGGTAACTTTTTGGGGGTTTCCTTTGTATTGATACTCTAGGGGCTCTGCAAATGAGACATGGCACCTGAAAACTATTCCAGCAAAATCTGCTTTTCAGATGCCAAGTGTCGCTCCTTCCCTTCCGTGTGCTGCCATTCACCCAAACATCAGTTTACACCCACATGTTGGGTATTTCCGTGCTCGGGAGAAATTGCATAACAAACTGTGAGATGCATTTTCTCCTTTAACCCTTTGTGAATGTGTTAATTTTAGGGTTAAATTAAGGAATTAGTGGAAAAAAATTAAATGTCTAAATTTCACCTCCATATTGTTTTAATTCCAGTGAAATGCTTAAGGATTAACAAACTTCCCAAATGCTATTTTGAATTATTTGAGGGGTGCAGTTTTGAAAATGGGGCGATTTATGGGGGTTTCTAATATATAGACTTTTATAATCCTCTTCAGAACTGAAGTGGTCCCTAAAAAATTAGTTTGGGAAATTTTCTTGTAAATCTGCAAAATCGCTGTTACACTTGTAAGCCTTCTAACGTCCAAAATAAAATTACAGGACGATTAAAAAATGATGCCGATATAAAGCAGAGATATGGTACATAATATGTATTAATGTATTTGGGTGGTATAATTATCTGTCTGAAAAGCAGAGCATTTCACATTTTGAAAATTGCGATTTTTTTTTTCCAAATTTACATAAAATTTCCTATTTTTTATAAATAAATACAAAAATATTCATTAGTGTTTATCTCTAACATGAAGTACAATGGGTCACGAAAAAAAAAAAAATCATCTCAAAATCACTTGTGTAAGTTAAGACGTCTCAAAGTTATTGCCATATAAAGTGACATGTCAGTTTTGAAAAATGAGGCCTGGTCCTTAACGCACTTTTGGGCTGGGTTCTTAAGGGGTTAAAGGGATTTTCCAGGCAAAAATCTTTTTTTTTTCTTTAAAAAAAAAAAGTCTGTTAGTGCTATTAAAGGGTTAATAAGTGCACCCAAATACCTTTAGCAGTGTTTTGAGTGATTTCTGGGTTTCTCTGGGAGCTCCTGGCATCCTCTGCATTTGTTTAAATGGTGTAGCTTCCTGTGCTTTTATCCTACAACTACCATGATGTATTGAATGAGCTGACTCACACTACCTCCCTCTCACTCCCTCACACCCCCTCCCTGCCTCCCTAGCTATCCCGCCCACTACTAGCCCTTCCCAACTAACTCAGCCCACCCCATCATACTTATCTGCCTTCCTGTCCAGATCTTCTGCGCATGGGAGATTACTTCCTTCTTTGGGGACGGCTCCTCTTCTTCTTCTTTCACGTCTGTCGGCGCGTGCACAATAGAGCCGGAGTCCCGGCATTGCGCTGTAACCGGCACTCCGTCTCTATTGCGCAAGCATAGGAGGCTCCACAGTGACCCCTGCACATAATAATATGCTCCACAGTGACCCTCACACAGTATAATATGCTCCACAATGGCCCACACACAGTAGAATATGCTCCACAGTGGCCCCCACACAGTAGAATATGCTCCACAGAGGCCCCCACACAGTATAATATAAATTACGCACGCTTTGTGATGTGTGCCACCGGCACCTCCTCTTTGACCTGCTCCCCAGGCCAATTACACTTACCTTTTCTTCCAGGCAGCTCTGCACCCAGGACGTTATCACTGGCCGGGACCTGCTATGTGCGTGGGCGGCCAGCACACGCAATGAAGAGGCAGCTTTTCGGCGATGACGTCACGGGGTTTGGATATCCACAGGAGAAATGGTGAGTTTAATGGGGCGGGTACTTTTCACTGATGTTCTGGGGTGCAGATATCCATTAGACTAAGACCCCGCAACGTCAGCGGAAAAGCAAAAAAAGTAATATGTAGGTCAAATGAACTAAATATATTACAGAACAACAAAGCATTATAGCTAAAACATGTAGATTAGAAAGTTGTAGGGGGGGCATGGGGGCCTTGCCCTTACAATATGGATTTATCCTGGACAATCCCATTAAGAGGTTAATAGACAGTCTAGGAGCGCACCAGCAAAATGAATTCATCTCAACTGCACTGCTGTATTACAAGTTGCCCTCACTCCTGACCCTCAGCGTTTCTGTATAATTAAACTTCTTTAGGGATCCATATAACCTAGATATCCCTAATAATGAGCTCCTAACAGTATGGCGACACACTCTAGCAACGTGCCCTCTGCTAATAATGTGAACACACTCCTAGTGTGTCTCCATACTGTTATGCTAGTAATTAACTGAAGTCCCACCCCTCCACCATCCTCACGGAAAGTCACGGACTATCTTCCATACACTGCTCCCAGTCAGCACATGGCATAAAGCAAAGTTCCCTGATTTATGGTGTTTTTTTGACTGTACCACACAGGCTCTAAACAGGGAGAGACAGAAACTTCTGTCACTAACTACTGATGACAGTTCCTGTCACACGTCCATAATGAAGGAGATCACAGCTCAGCCTCTATAAATATATACTTATCTCTTATATTATCGAGAATATAGAGAAAACTAATTGCACTACCCCCCGCCAAGTAGATATAGTATAGACTTTAGCTGCCCATGTAATGCTGTGCTTATGCATCATGGCATTGATAGCAGAACCAAGAAAAAGAGAAATATAAAAGCCAAGAGGGAGTCTGATGAGGAGCTAAGGAGAACCTGTATAATAATAATAAAAAAAAAAAAACCCACACACAACACAACAACAACACACATTTGTATGCAGTACTTCCCTCTATAGTGGGAAATAGTATTTTAACATTTTATGAATTATGAAAAAAGGCATTTGGTGCAACCAATAGATATATGACTTCTATAAAGCCACCATACAGATAGCTCCAAATGTACGTTCAGCTACCTCATCTGACTTTCTCTTATACACTTACACGTTCGGCTCATTCCGTTCAAGTAGCACATGTGTACTAAATAAGAGAAGGGTGAAAGTCTCTGCCTCTCATTTCTAGCAGTGGCTTATCTTTCCTTGACCAAAAGGATTGGTTAGATTGATCTGCCCAATCCTTATCATCCCTGCCATCAGGGGGAAGAGTCAGGAAGCCCCTTAAGATATACTATGAAAATAATCAACTTTAAAGAAGTGTGTCAAGAATTAAAAAATAAGGCTGTTATCCCAGTGCCAGATTGAAAGGGACCCCAAAATGTTTTTATAACATTGGGGGACATATGGTGGCACGACCCCAATAAAAAAGGTTAAAATTTGGTTTTAATAATTTGATTAAATTAAGTGGCATGAAGTGGTTTAAGTTATGAGGTAATTATGTGTTTCGGAGTTTCTTTACAGTACTTACCAGTGAGTTCATGCCCAGGTCAGCTGTGTTGTCATGAGCAGGTTATTTGTTGTGGTTTCGGAGACTGCCCAGCAGTCATCTGGAACAGATGATTGGTCCAGCTGTTGGAGTGGTGGGATCTGCTGAAGAAAAATATCCACATCTGTCAGCGGTCCGGGTCAGTCAGGAAGAACCGGTCTGGAGTCAGCGCCATGGAAGAGCTCCTTCATCAGCTTCTGAGGAAAGCGGAATCAGCGGGTGGTGAAGAGTGGCTGAGGCAATGCCTTGCCCAGCCTGAAGCCGTGGAAGACAGGTACAGGCCAGCACTCTGCAACTTCTCCTGGGCTTCTGAATCCGCGGGTTCCGGAGCGGTGTTTCAGCCAGCGTGTCCTCCGGAGCCTCCATTGCCGGCGAAGAGGAAGAGGAGGAGCCGCACCACTTATACGCCTCCTTCTGACGTCACCAGAAGAAGGACCAGCTCTGCGAGCGTAGGAACAGCGCCGGAAGTGATTCTTTCACTTCCGGGTCATCGCAGCAGACAGCAGTCGCCGTGCAGAAGATGTCCATATTGGGACAGCAGCAGCGGTAGCCGGAGGAGAGCAGACCACGGACGTCAGATATAGGGGCAGGGTGGCCAAAGCCAGCAGCACCGCAGCCCGTGGCCCTCTAGGCGCCCTTCTCAGGGCAGCTTGGCTGTGGAGCACGGGCGGAGCTATAAAACTTGGGTGCAGCCTACCATTGACCCTTTGGTGTTGCCTGGTGGCGGGGACCTTGCCTCTGCTGGTCCTGGGAGCTCGCTAAAAGCAAGCTGTTACGCAGAAGATGCTATCAAGGTCGGTGCCGCAACCTCTGGAGGAGACCAGGAGGCTTCGCTGAGCGGTGTGAATTTCCATGTACAGTCTGTTTCTAATTCTTTAAATAGTATAGTTCAATTGTAGAGTAGTATTGTTAAACCTAGTTCAGTAGCTTCTGCAGCTGGGGTTTGGATTAAACCTCCCAGCAGTTCCCCTGTAGATAGTTCTGTTAATGTTAATAGTATAGTTAACCCTTCGTTTGTTTTACCAGTGTTAGAAAAGGGTTCAGGTGTTGTTGAAACTAGTGTTAAAGAAGTTTTATCCTGTGAGTTATCCCCGTTAGGTTTCCATTTACCGCTCGCAATTAAAGAGCGGATCTGGAAACAAGAATTCATTGATTTGTTGACATTATTACCACCTTCTAAATATCAGATAATACGTACTGATAAGAAGGATGGTAAGGTAGAAGAGGATAGAAAACGGAGCCTTCCTAGGTCTTTTAACTCTTGGCTCCAGACTTTTTGTGTTTATGCCTCTGTGCTGGGAGAGAGTCATCCGCAGTTATGCTCTGGCCTCTTTCAGCACATTGACATCATTCTGGAAGCCTACCGTAATTTTGGCGGAGTGGCTTGGTTTACTTACGATCAGTTTTTCCGCCAGAAGTTAGCGGTTTACCCCTCCTTAAGATGGGGAGTGAAGGACGTGGGTCTATGGCTCAATTTAATGTTACCGCAGCGCTTGGCTCCTTCTAGGCAGACAACCCCCACTCAGAACACTATGAGAAAGGGGGTTTGTTTTGCCTATAATGAGTCGACCTGTAAGTGGTTTCAAAACTGTAGATGTAAACACGAGTGCTCATTTTGTGGAGGTACCCACCCCATGGCTTGTTGTTTCAAAAGAAATTCCCAGTCAGCCCAACAGCCCAGTACCAAGGAGCAGGTTTCAAAAACCATTGAGTCCGGTGAGGCTGCAAAGCTTGCTCCCATGGTTAGAGCTTTACCCAGACAGGGAGAAAGCTTATTTAATTTTTAATGGTTTTTATGTTGGCTTTGATGTCCCTGAATTCCTTGGTACTGGTTGCTCGTGGGTAGAGAATTTAAAATCCATAAATGAACATGAAGAGATTGTAGCTTTAAAATTGGATAAATAAATTATAAATGATAGAATTGCAAGTCCATTTTTTTCACCTCTTTTTAAAAATTTCAGGCTGTCGCCATTGGGCATTGTGCCAAAAAAGGAGCCAGGTGAATTCAGGCTTATTCATCACCTCTCATATCCAAAGAAATTAACTTTGAATGACAAGGTTGACAGGTCTGAAGCTACAGTTGAATATGCCACATTTGAGCAGGCTCTGGAAATGGTTAGAAAGTGTGGTCATAGAGCGTTGTTAGCTATAGCGGATATAAAATCTGCTTTTAGACTTTTGCCGGTTAATCCAGTAGACTTTAATTCCCTAGATTTTCAATTTGAAGGTGCATATTACTTTGACAAATGTCTTCCCATGGGTTTCAGTAAATCATGTCGCTATTTTGAGGCTCTCCAGTTTTTTGCAGTGGGTAATAGAATTTGAAGTTAGGAATGGTAAGGTTTTACATTATTTAGATGATTTTTTGTTTATTAGTTCGGATTTTGTTTCTTGTAATTTACTGTTAGATAAATTTTTATTTATTTTTTTTATTTGGGAGGTTTTTGGTATCCCTATAGCACATGAAAAAACGGTTAGGCCATGTTTAGAGTTGGAATTTTTAGGTATTGTTATTGATACGGAGCGAATGGAGTTTAGATTGTCAGTTGAAAAGTTAACCAAGATTAGGGCCTTTATAGTATTAATGTTGACTAGGAAAAAAGTGACATTAAAAGAAATGCAATCACTGTTAGGTTCTTTAAACTTTGCTAGTAGAATAATACCCATGGGAAGAGTATTTTCTAAACAGCTGTATTTTTCAACAAAAGGTCTTAAATCCTCAAATGCCCATATTAGGTTAACAAAGTCTCTGAAAGATGATCTGGGGTTATGGTTGGAGTTTCTAAGTTTAATGGTTGTAGCTGTTGGCAGTCTGATTTTGAAGACTCAGTTGCTATGGACCTTTTTACAGACGCAGCAGGTAGCATTGGGTATGGGGCCTATTGGCAGGGTTAGTGGTCTGCTGAGGAATGGCCGGAGGAATGGATTGTAAATAAGGTTAATAATATAGTATTTTTAGAGTTGTTTCCAGTGGTTGTTGCCATTGTAATCTGGGGTTCCTATTTTAAGAACAAAACGATTCTGCTCCATTCTGATAATAAGGGAGTGTTTTTTGCGATGAATACCTTGTCATCTAAGTCTGGATTGGTTGTAAGGCTGTTACGTCATCTAGTTTTATGCTGCTTGCAGAGGAATATTTGGCTAAAAGCCCATCATGTACCGGGTATTTCTAATAACATTGCTGATTCCCTGTCTCGCTTACAGTTATTGAAATTTCGTGAATTGGCACCGGAGGCAGTTAGAATACCGTGCCCAGCACATCTCTGGGACATTATCGGGGATTGATAAGAAATTTATTAAAAGGTTCACTGGCAGAGAGAACATGGACTGACTATTCAGCCGCATGGAGAAGTTGGCTTCAATTTTGTCATACGCTTCAAATTGATTATTGGAAGGCTGATCCTGAAATTTGTTTAATTTTTGTTTGTTATTTGATTGAAAATAATGTTTCCTATTCCTCAATAAATAAAGTATCAGCTGGCATTTCGTTTTTTTCTAAAATTAGCTGGACAGCAGCCTATTCCGAGGCATTTCTTGCTGAAGGAAGTTTTGAGAGGTCATCAGAGGGCATCACCAGTGCCGGATAGAAGGTTGCCTATATCTTTGGAGTTGTTGAATAAATTATGGTTAGTTCTAGTTCAAGTTTGTTTTGATGAGTTTGAAGTTTGTTTGTATCGTACAGCGTTTGTGTTAGCATTTTTTGCAGCATTTAGAGTTAGGGTGGGTTCACACCTGCGCTTGAGTCAGTCCGCTGCCAATCCGAGTGAAAATCTCAAATGAATGGGTTTTTAACCAATGCGTCGCTAACCTGTCGGTATCCGATGCCTATCCTGTTTCCCGAGATTTTCACTAAGATTGGCAGCGGACGGACTCAAGCGCAGGTATGAACCCACCCTTAGCAAGTTAGTGTCCAAAAATAATAAAATTAGTTCTGGTTTACTGTTTAAGGATGTTTGTGTTAAAAATGGATGTGTTCATTTGTTGCCAAGAAAATCCAAGACTGATCAATTAGGAAAAGGTAATGTAATTTGTTTGTATGCTTTGGAGGGTTCAAATACTTGCCCTGTACATAACGTATTGGCTTGGCTGGCTTTTCGGACATGTTCTGATGGTTGTTTCTTGATTCATAGGGATTTGCTTCCTTTAACAATTTATCAATTCAATGGGGTGTTAAAAAAAAAAGAAGTGTTTATCATTATTGGATTTGCAGTTTTGTAAAATCTCTGCTCATTCATTTAGAATAGGTGCAGCTACAGAAGCAGCAAGGCTAGGCCTTGATGATTCTGTGATAAAACGGATAGGCAGATGGGAGTCTAGGCGTTTTAAGTTATATGTTAGACCTGGACTGCTAACTATTTAGTTATCTTTTTCTCTTTATAGGTGATCAATTAATTGTATGGCTGATTGATTGATCATTCTTTCGTCCATTGGGCCCAGAAGAGGGCTCAAAGGCGAGTATACACTGACAATCTGGCTTTTGATGATACATCTGTTAAAATATTTTGGGGTGGATATCGTGGTATGAGATGGGGAAATGTTATGATAGAAGTTAAAAAGTTATATGGGGTGTGGACTATGTCCGCATGTGCTTATCTTACACGTAAGGGGTAATGATCTTGGTAAAATCAAAACGTTGGACTTAATGTGGGATATGAAGAAGGATTTTTCCTTGCTGAAATGCATGTTCCCGGACTCAGTTTTAGTTTTTTTAGAAATCATTCCTAGAATGTTATGGACATGGTCAAAGAACATATTTTTGAATAAAATTAGGAAAAGGATTAATAGATCATTAGAGAAATTTCTTCCTTGTCTAGGTGGTTTCCATTACAGGCATTTTGAGCTGGAAGGTTTCGAGAGGGGGTTGTATAGAGGGGATGGTGTTCATCTCTCTGATGTTGGATTAGATATTTTTAATGTGGGTATGCAGAATACAATAGAAAAAGCCTGCAGAGGTTTTGGGGGGGCCTTGACTCTGAGTCATGGCCTTGGTGGGGTGATAGTCTCCCAGCTATTTGCTGGGAGGACTGGGTTGTTACTAAGTTTTGATTATATTGTGTTTTTAACAGTTCGAGTTGGTTTTTAATATATTATTTAATTTATATTTATTGATTATTTATTTATTTTGAATTATTTATTGTAATTGCGTAACCCCTTAATAAAACATCGCGGCCAATTTTATTCCACAGTTGGTTGTGTGTCGGGTCTTTATTTATTCTTAATAATGTTTTGTTTAATGTTATTTATTTTGGTTATTTATTTGGGGTCTGTGCCACCATGAAAGGGACCCCAACATGTTTGGTTTTAATAATTTGATTAAATTAAGTGGCATGAAGTGGTTTAAGTTATGAGGTAATTATGTGTTTCGGAGTTTCTTTACAGTACTTACCAGTGAGTTCATGCCCAGGTCAGCTGTGTTGTCATGAGCAGGTTATTTGTTGTGGTTTCGGAGTCTGCCCAGCAGTCATCTGGAACAGATGATTGGTCCAGCTGTTGGAGTGGTGGGATCAGCTGAAGATAAATATCCACATCTGTCAGCGGTCCGGGTCAGTCAGGAAGAACCGGTCTGGAGTCAGCGCCTGCCCTCCCCTAAAAAAGATTTTGTTTTACTTTGTCGCAATGTTTTATTAGTGGGGTGATAGTCTCCCAGCTATTTGCTGGGAGGACTGGGTTGTTACTGAGTTTTGATTATATTGTGTTTTTAACAGTTCGAGTTGCTTTTTAATATATTAATTTATTTATATTTATTGATTATTTATTTTGAATTAATTATTTATTGTAATTGGGTAACCCCTTAATAAAACATCACGGCCAATTTTATTCCACAGTTGGTTGTGTGTCGTGTCTTTATTTATTCTTAATAATGTTTTGTTTAATGTTATTTATTTTGGTTATTTATTTGGGGTCTGTGCCACCATGAGTGTGGTATTGCAACTAAGCTCCATTCATGTCAACACACTGCCTGTGAACATGTGTAACATGGTTTCTGGAAAAAAAAAATTAAGCCATGTTTTGCTGATTCTGGACAACCTCTGCATGAAAAGAATTAGCCTACCCCCTGTTATCAGACACAGTAACATATAAATTTCTTTTTTCAGTACAAGCAAGATATATAACCTTTTTTTTCTGTTCATCTTGAAGGTCAAGGGTGTCAGATCTCCACAGATCAGACATCCATGGCCTTTTCCGAGTATAGGCCATTAATGTACAGTAAGATCTTGGCATACCTCTTTAAGTCCACATAAAAATTATTTAAAAGGGTACTCCTATTTTAAGGATAATATCATGCTGTCATATTATGCTTAATCTATCTTGCTTTGTTTTCCAGATACTGCTCATTATGCCTCCTCTAAGTGTTTACAGATCGTTGCCTAGGTTTCAGACCACCTCTCTGCTCATGCTGATGATTCAGGCCTTGTTCCCAGCCACCAATATTCTCTTCTCTTTCTCTGTTGAGCCCCGAAACATACTTTCACCTTCTGAGCCCTGATGAGGGCTAGAACAGTGCCTTGATTTGTGCCTCTGTTATCTCTGACAGTAAATCCAGAGGAAACTGCGCAATTTAGATCAAGCACAGAGTACACTGCTGGCCTGAGCTGAAAACCTGGAAGTGGAAACAAGAGGGCTGGTGAAATCTTCAGATGCATAAACCCTTTTAAAGGGGTTTTGAGGCCCCCTAACAGCATTTTTTTGGTACTGAGGGCCTATCCATAGGAGGACACCCAGAATGCATACTGATCAGTTGATTCAGCTGCTTTCAGGCATCAGAAGGTACTGCAATGGACAAGGCAGGAAGCAGCTTTGTTCCTATTCAAGTAATAGGTGCAAAGCTGCAGCCCCTTCATTCTATTGCGGTGGTCCCAGCTTACTGCAGCTCTGAGACTATTATTTTACTAGAAGCAGAGCTGCTTCTTGCCCCCTTCACAGCAGTATCTTCCTAGCACTCTTTTGCTTTGATGACATCTTAGCACACTCTTGGCATTCTATCAATCAGATCAAGAGCCACCTGAAATAGTTTTGTAATAGTCATGAAGGAATTCCCAAGGGTGCAGAGCACTCTGTTTTTTCTTTACTCTGTGGTCCAACTCAATCCAAACCATCTCAATTGGGCTTAGATCAGGTGATTGTGAAGGCAATATCATCTGACATAGCACTCCATCATTATCCTTCTTGGTCAAGTAGTCCTTACATAGCCTGGAGGAGTGTTTGAGGCCATTGTGCTGTTGAAAAACAAATGGTGATCCCACTAAGCACAACCCAGATGGGATGGCATGTTGCTGCAGAATACTGTGGTAAACATGCTGGTTAAGTGTGCCTTATATCTAGAATAAGTCATCCACAGTCATCAATCAGCAAAGCACCATCACACCTCCAAATTCATGCTGCAAGGTAATAATGACATGTAGAAAACATTTGCTCACCTTTTCTACATACACCTCAAAGAAAGTTGAAACCAAAAATCTCAGAATTTTGACTCATCAGAGCAAAGTACAGATTTTCACTGGTCTAATGTCCATTCCCTGTGTTTCTTGGCTCAAGCAATTCTCTTTTTCTTCAGCAGTGGCTTCCTTGCAGCAATTCAACCATAAAGGGATAATTTGCAGATTCTCCTTTGAAAAAATTGATCTTGAGATGTGTCTAGTACTTTATCTCTGTGAAGCATGTGGGCTCTAATCTAAGGTGATGTTATTTTGCAGTGTCTGTAGCTGGTAACTCTAATGAACGTATTCTCTGCAGCAGAGGTAGCTCTTGGTCATCTTTTCCTACGCCAGTCCTCATGAGAGACACTTTCATCATAGCGTTTGATGGTTTTCATGTAGGTACTTGAGAATATATTCAAAATTTAAATTCTTCAGGTTAACTGACCTTCAAGTCTCAAAATAATGATGGACTGTTGTTTTTCTTTACTTACTTGCCACTGTGTATTAGAACAGTAACTGAATAGGGATAAACACAGTATAGATCTGTGTACCAAGGTTTCCTTTACAAACAATAGTGATGGCCTCAAATTATAAAGGCAAGAAATTCCACAAATCAAGTGTTGAAAGGCATATCTGTTAATTGAAAACCATTTCGGGTGACTACTTCATGAAGCAGACTGAAAGAATGCCAAGACTGTGCAAAACAGTCATCCAAAAAAAGGGGGCTACTTTAAAAATATAAAACATTTTCTGATTTGTTTAACACTTTGTTTACTTTAGTTTTTATGTCTTTTTCAATATGAATCTACAATATAGAAAATAAAAAAAGAAAACAAGAAAAAAAACAAACACAGGATGAAAAGTTGTATCCATATTTTTACTGGTACTTTATGTGTATGAGTTCTTTTACCCTTGATGGAAATCCTCCTGTCCCTTTACTTGAAAATGAAACACTATCAGTAATTGGTCCTTTTCCAATATTGTACGATCCTGGGCCTGGATTTTCATTCTGGCAAAGAGAAGATTTTATATGTCACACTGAGTTTCTTTTACTACAATATTCCCCTTCTGTACTTAGCTCTTCTACCTAAAGCCTTACGTTGCGAAATGCAGCTAAAAAAAAATGCTATGGAAAAAAACGCAGCGGGCACGCTTCATGTTTTTTTTTCCACAGCGTTTTTGCTGCATTTTTCTCCCAGCAGGTAAAATTGACAAGTTGGGTTTTCAAAAACGCATGAAATTTTGAAAACGCAGCTTTTCTGCTGAGTTTTTTTCCCACAATGTGTAGATGGGATTAGCCAGAATCTTATTCACTTTGCTTGCACCATAAAACATAGTTGATGGAATATGTTCAATATAATGCACCACTTGGATTAACATTGTGAGCATGCATGTACAGTGGGGGGGGGGGGGAAGTATTTAGTCGGCCACCAATTGTGCAAGTTCTCCCACTTAAAAAGAAGAGACAAAATGAGAAAACAAATCCTGAAAATCACATTGTCTGATTTTTAAAGAATTTATTTGCAAATTATGGTGGAACATAAGTATTTGGTCAATAACAAAAGTTAATCTCAATACTTTGTTATATATCCTTTGTTGGCAATGACAGAGGTCAAATGTTTTCTGTAAGTCTTCACAAGGTTGGCACACACTGTTGCTGGTATGTTGGCCCATTCCTCCATGCAGATCTCCTCTAGAGCAGTGATGTTTTGGGGCTGTCGCTGGGAAACATGGACTTTCAACTCCCTCCAAAGGTTTTCTATGGGGTTGAGATCTGAAGACTGGCTAAGCCACTCCAGGACCTTGAAATGCTTCTTACGAAACCACTCCTTCATTGCCCTGGCGGTGTGCTTGGGATCATTGTCATGCTGAAAGACCCAGCCACGTTTCATCTTCAATGACCTTGTTGACGAAAGGAGGTTTGCACTCAAAATCTCACAATACATGGTCCCATTCATTCTTTCATGTACACGGATCAGTCGTCCTGGTCCCTTTGCAGAGAAACAGCCCCAAAGCATGATGTTGCCACCCCCATGCTTCACAGTAGGTATGGTGTTCTTTGGATGCAACTCAGCATTCACTCTCCTCCAAACATGACGAGTTGTGTTTCTACCAAACAGTTCTACTTTGGTTTCATCTGACCATATGACATTCTCCCAATACCCTTCTGGAACATCCAAATGCTCTCTAGCAAACTTCATATGGGCCCGGATATGTTCTGGCTTAAGCAGGGGGACACGTCTGGCACTGCAGGATCTGAGTCCCTGGCGGAGTAGTGTGTTACTGACGGTAGCCTTTGTTACATTGGTCCCAGCTTTCTGCAGATCATTCACTAGTTCACTAGAAATTTATTGGTAATTTTAAACTTTTGTAAAAAATAAAAAACTGAAAAGTGGGGCATGCAATATTATTCGGCCCCTTTACTTTCAGTGCAGCAAACTCACTCCAGAAGTTCAGTGAGGATCTCTGAATGATCCAATGTTGTCCTAAATGACTGATGATGATAAATATAATCCACCTGTGTGTAGTCAAGTCTCCGTATAAATGCACCTGCTCTGTGATAGTCTCAGGGTTCTGTTTAAAGCGCAGAGAGCATCATGAAGACCAAGGAACACACCAGGCAGGTCCGTGATACTGTTGTGGAGAACATTTGCACTGTATGGTTTCACACTATTGATTCTCATTAGAAAAACTGTCATACACATATTTTAAAGGATAAACAATAGGATAAAGAGTTCTGTTCACTCCAAAGTAGCCAATGAAATAACTTTTTGCCCAGTGTTCACTGCAGAAGAGCTAATAAAATGGATTTTGCACAAAAAAAATGGCTCTGCAGTGAACTGATGATCACTATACAGAGAGGTTGTATTCATACCTCCCAATTTTCAAAGGACAGAAAGAGGGACAAAATATGCGGCGCGCTATGCGCACCGCGGCAAATTTAGCCCATTCTCATTTTCCCATGTGCCCCCACACAGTATAATGCTCCTACAGTCACCCTAACATTATATGCCCCCACAGAATAATTGTCCCCTCCAATGTCCCCACAGTACTAAGTCCCTCTCCTCGTGCCCCAGTTTAAACTGGCGGAAACTAGAGGGGGGAAATTAAACTGGGGGCAATTAGAGGCAGACATGTCCCCCTCCAGCTAACCCCACGGTTTAATGCCCTCCTCCAGTTACCTCCAGTTTAATGTCACCCTCCATCTGCCCCCTCAGTTTAATGCCCCCCTCCATCTTCCACCAGCTTAATGCCCCTTTATCTGCCCTCAGTTTAATGTCCCCCTTTATTTGCCACCAATTTAATGTTCCCCCTTCATGTCACCAGCTTAATGTCCCTCTATCTGCCACCAGTTTAATTGCCCCCTTAATCTGCCCCCCAGTTCCCCTCTCTTGCTCACACATGCTCTCTTCTCTCCTACTTATCTTCGATCACTCTCTGTTCCCAGCTTTCTGTGTAACATCATAGTGTGTACCGCAGTATCAAGAATAGCCTCGCCCACACAAGAGTCTGATCACATGTTCATGACGTCATCAAAGGTCCTTTAGCCATTACGATTTAGCATCTACCATTTAGCCTTTACCCTACCCTATTAAAGTTTAACAGCAAAACACTTCAGGGGAATAGCGGGACAGCAGTTTAAAGTCGGGACTGTCCCGCCAGATGCGGGATGGTTGGGAGCTATGTGTATTGCATAACAGAAACAGCTTCTCTCCTGCCTCATCTGTAAGACCAAGGCACCCATAGATGAGTTGCACTTAGTGATGGACCTCATAACATCTTTAACCCCTTGCTGGACATCCGTCGTAAAAGTATGGTGTCTTGCTCAGAAGCAAAACAGGCGCCACAGCTGCATGGTCTCCGTTGTATTGTACAGTGGAGAGCCAGAAATAATGCCTTGGTGAAATGTGACCGAGGCATCTGAGTAGCTGCGGTTTGGCCATGTTGAAGACTATTGCTGTCCCCCATCATAAGATCCGGGGGAGGCAATCTGTTTCCATGGCAGCCGGCAGGGTTAAGAGTAGGCTGCTTCTCTTCCACTGTCTTACCAGTCCTACCCTATAGTCCTTTTACTTCTCTGAGGGAACATGGTTGTTAACATGGGGTCTGGGCTCTCTTCATCAGAGGAACTGCCAGGAGAATCAGATCACAAGGCCTCCTTATCTTCGGCCCAAAGTAGGTGGGTGGCATAGCGGGAGCCACCTTCATTCATCTACCAAACTGTTCAAGCTGCACTATTTCTTTCCATTTAGTGGCTGCTGCAGAAGATCTAGATGGGGTAAGCAGTGGCATCTTGGAATTTTCAATTGCAGCTTTGCTCAAGTGGCATTTTCCCCTTCCTGGAAACTGTTTGCAGACATGGTCATATAGACACCGATCATCAAGGGGAATCAGACAGGAGTAGCCACAAAGCAATTTGGCAGTGATTCACAGGTAAGGCCAAGTTTACATTGGCTTTTAAGTTCATTGTTCTGATCAGTCATAGGATCAGAACAACGGACTGAAAAATTAACAGAATGATGGAAGGAGACAGAGCACATTCTCTCTGCATTATCCATCATTCACTGTAATGTAAAACAAAAACAAGATGTAAGCTTTACCAGGACTTTATCTTGTATTTGAAAAGTAAACAAAGATAAGAAAAAAAGGTGGAATATTTTTCCTATTACAGTGAATGATTATAGATGAAGGTGCTCTGTCTGCACCCATCATTCTTCCTTTTTAGATTGTTGTTCTGATACTTTGATGGACAATAGACTTAAAAAGGCCAGTGCAAATGTAGACTAAATTACAGGATAATACGCAGGAAACTTGCAGCATGTCTCGTACAGCATGTCCAGGAAGGCCACAACCCCTTTGCTATTAATTTCTTTTACATTTCTTTTTGTTTTGGCACTACAACCTAAACGTCATAATACATCAGCAACAATGATTGAACAATTACATACTGACTAAATAGCAGATGTGTGGGCAGGGAATAACTCAATTTTCTCTCTCCACCAAGTGACTCAGATCTCCTTCAGGGCTATTCAGCAAAGAAAACAGGGAGGGATATGAAACAAAACAAAATTCATACTCACCCTGACTTCTAAACACTGACAGCTTAAGCTTTTAATGAAACCTAGATTCACGTCACCAAGGAGGAAATTTTCATTGGTATGTGTAAAGTTGGGACAGAAGACACCTGTGTATTTCTTAAGGAAGGTTGCACTAATTCTGATGATAGACCAAGATGCTCAGAACAAGCCCATTATTTTACAAGCGCTGAATATTTAACACGCCTATACACTGGCCAGTTATGCCCTTTTGTTTACTAGTTGATACAAAGATGTTCATGTTCAATTATCTAAATATGTTTTTATAGTCTACTTCATTTGTAGAATCATGAAAAAAATAGGCAGAAAATTGATCACCACTCACCCCCAGGTATACCATAAAAGAAATGAAGATGAAAAACTAAATGACATAATAGAAAGATTTTATATAACTAACATGTTAATATAAATTAACATAAAGGTAAATATACTAAATTAATTATATACGGTGTAAATTTCTAAAGTTACATAGAACATGACTACTTCTAAAGGAATTATGATATAAAAATGGCACATATTTATATAAAATCGCTCAAATTATAATGAAATTTTAACAGTGTATTGCTCCAATTTCCAATTGGGTCACTAAATGACTACTATGTAGTTCACAAATGCAGATAAATTTATATTGCTCATAGGAGAACTCTAATTTCACTAAAGCATTTACAAAGTGAAGGCTCATGTTTATGGCAGTATTACCAGTTTGTGCAGATGCTATATATTTAGTGCTTAGGACAGAACTAGATCCTATACTGTGAGGTCAGAAAAGCCTATTCCAACATTTTATTTCCAAAACGGCTTTCCTGATGAGAGGAAAGCAGCACTTATCTCTCTGCAAGTTTTGTGCAGAAACCGAGTGGAAACCACACGGACCCCATTATAGTCTATGGGGTCCACGGGTTTCCCAGGTAACTGCTTTTTTTTTTTTTTTTATGCGTATAGGTTTCCATTCAGGGGGTCCCCAAGCGCACTCCCCGAACGCAGATGTGAATCGGGCCTTACTGTACAATCATGGCCAAAAGTTTTGAGACAGAAAATTCTTGGTTTTTACAAAGTTTGCTGCTTCAGTGTTTAGATCTTTTAGTCAGATGTTTCTATGGTATACTGAAGTACAGTTATAAGAATGTCAGAAGTTTTGACAAATACATAATGTTTGTGCAATATTTTAAGGTGTTGACTGTAGTTTGTCTCTAAGGGTGTATTCACACAAAGAAATTTGCCTTGGATTTGAGGGCAAATTTCACCCCCAAATACGGAGCAGATTCTTCCCGGAATCCCGGTAGCGTCCATTCATTCACCTTTTCTGCATCGCACAAAGACACGGTGGTTGGAACCAAAGATCTCAAATTTGGACACAGATTACCACAGGTCTAATGTTCATTCCTTGTGTTCTTTAGCACAAACAAGTCTCTTCTGCTTGTTGCCTGTCCATAGCAGTGGTTTCCTTGCAGCTATTTTACCATGAAGGCCTGCTGCACAGTCTCCTCTTAACAGTTGTTGTAGAGATGTGTCTGCTGCTAGAACTCTGTGTAGCATTGACCTGGTCTCTAATCTGAGCTGCTGTTAACCTGCGATTTCTGAGGCTGGTGACTCGGATGAACTTATCCTCCGCAGCAGAGGTGACTCTTGGTCTTCCTTTCCTGGGGCGGTCCTCATATGAGCCAGTTTCTTTGTAGCGCTTGATGGTTTTGGCCACTGCACTTGGGGACACTTTCAAAGTTTTCCCAATTTTTCGGACTGACTGACCTTCATTTCTTAAAGTAATGATGGCCACTCGTTTTTCTTTACTTAGCTGCTTTTTTCTTGCCATAATATAAATTCTAACACTCCATTCAGTAGGACTATCAGCTGTGTATCCACCTGACTTGTGAACACCACAACTGATGGTCCCAACTCCATTAATAAGGCAAGAAATCCCACTTATTAAACCTGACAGGGCACACCTGTGAAATGAAAACCATTTCAGGTGACTACCTCTTGAAGCTCATCAAGAGAATGCCAAGAGTGTGCAAAGCAGTAATCAAAGCAAAAGGTGGCTACTTTGAAGAACCTAGAATATAAGACATATTTTCAGTTGTTTCACACTTTTTTGTTAAGTATATAATTCCACATGTGTTAATTCATAGTTTTGATGCCTTCAGTGTGAATCTACAATTTTTATAGTCATGAAAATACAGAAAACTCTTGGAAAGCGCATTGAGAAATTTCCACAAAATCTCCAGGACCTCAGAAAGAGATCTGCTCCATGATATACAGCATTGTGCAAAAGTTTTAGGCAAGCGTGGATACAATTGCTGCAAATGAAGAATGCTTTAATTTTGCTAATAGACAAAAATAAATTAAGTGAATGAACATAAGAGAAATCTAAATAAAATCAGTATTTGATGTGACTACCCTTTGTCTGTGGGGGCCATATCATCACTTCAAGGATTCCTTGACCAGAGGCATAACTTGAGGGGGGCCCATATGTTGTTTCTTCCCAATATGAGGATACCGGTACTATAAGCAATAAATTATAGTTGGGGGATCTGGTACAGATTTTGCATGGGGGTTCAGGAGCTTCATGATACGCCTCTGTCCACAGAGCCCTGGTATCAATATTTAGGATTATATGTAAGAACAGAAGGATTTGAGTAAGTCTACATCCACAGAAGACCTGTGCTTAGTTCTCCAAGATGCTTTTACAACCTCCCTGCCATGCACCTTCAATAGCTATGTGCAGGTGTAGAAGAACTGATGCTGTTTTGAAGGCAAAGGGTGGTCACACCAAATATTGATTTGACTTAGATTTCTCTTGATCTATTTTGTTCATTCACTTAATTTTTTGACAACAACAAATATTAACACTTCTATTAAAATAATTCTTACTTTGCAGAACTTTTTCCACACCTGCCTGAAATTTTTGCACAGTACTGTATATGACAATGGAGTTTATCACCCTTATTTAGGATATGTATTGTAAGGTTACTGCAAAGTCTCTTCAGACCCCAGAGTATAATAAGAGGAGGCCTCACCTCTAAAGGGGTCAGGCACAACTCCCTGTTCTCATCAGTACTTTTCCAGCCTTCTGATTGACGTCATTGGGGCTAGTGTCATGACACCAAGTGACACATGTGACCATGGAGGCCCAATCACAGGCCTCAACAGTCCCTGACTCCCAAGCCCAGGAGAGGTGAGCAACACTTTTTTTATGCTTGATCACCTCCCCTGACCCCAGCTTATTATTATTCTAGGGTCTTAAGAAACCCCAGAGTATAATAATGGCAGTTCCAGTTCGGACATGTTTTGTCTGATTGAAACCAACACTCCCTGTCAAGTGGATGGGACTCTAGTGAATCCCAGCCAAACATTGCAAAAAATACTTGCAGTGGAAATACTGTGATTTCCAAAACTTGCATTTTTGGAAATCACAGCATGTCAATTATACCTACGGAAATGACAGTGGTTTCCCTATAGGTATAATAGAAGCAGAAAGTCTGCAGAGGAAACCTCTGCGGACTCTCTGAAAAACATTGCAGGAAAAACCGCAATGTGTTGCCGCTGCAGTTTTTCCCGCAGCACTTTATGCCTGCGACCCGTTATGCTACCCTTAGTCAGGATTTTTATTTAGGTCATAATTTTTCAGCTCTATTACCAAATATCTGTGAAACTATACGTAACCCAATAACCAAGCTAAATAATATTATTTCTTATATGTTTCTTTTTCAGTATTTTTACGCATGGAAAGTAACACAAAATTGGGTAAAGAATGTACCTTTAATAACTGGTAAACTTACTATAGTAGAAACACCTCAGGGTTTATTGCTTAAGAATGTCAAGAAATAAGGAAAGATCGCAACAAAGAGGGTGTTGCCTCAAGTATGACTTCAGATAGCTATAACGAAAGGTTGATTGATGAAAAAGGCTTGCTATTAGAATTCTGATGGAGGAGTTATTTTTAGCTACAAAAGGTATATCCGTGACAAGACGTAAAATGAATCACAGATGAATGAATATTACATTTTGATTTTAGATTATTAGGCATAATTCAGAAGACCTATGTATAGAATTATCCATACACTGACTTTCATTGAAACTCAGAGATGGGTATTGATATAAAAGAATTATTAAATAAGGACTACTAAAAATCTCTAGACTTCAACAGATGGATTTCTAACTAATATATCTTCCTTTTAGACCTACAGAACTCACACACACACTTTCATAATCCTGCTTAATTCTTCTTCAGAGCAGATGCCAACTACATTGTAACATTACTAATGTGAATATTAAAGGGAGTCTGCCTTACTCATAGTGTAACAGGGACTGACAGCCAGCCAGGACTCACAAATAAAACACTTTTTTTCTACTTCCTGATTGGGGAAAGATTAGCCTTTTCTCTTTATCTTATGAGCTATTGGGTGCAAGGAGGGCATCACCTTCAAAGATTTATTCATGCAACCCCAGGTTATTGGAGCACGCTTAAATAATTCAATAGGGACTGTTCTGGTGACAGATTCCTATTACGGATATAGTCGTATATAAGAACCAAATACACATTTTGATTTTCCTATTAAAACCTCATGACATATAACCTCTGCTGGATAAACTTAATCTTCTATCTCTAATACTCACAGTAATTACAAATATAAATAGTGGAATCTAAGGGCATGCTATAGCAGGCATGTCAAGTCCATACAAAATATTTAGCAACAGAGACAATTAAATTCCCAAGCCTCTACGTGTCTGCATTGATTATGTCCCTTTGTACCAATCTGACTGAAACCGGTCATTACTGATCTTCGCAGCCCTATGCCATACACTACTGAGGCCAGTGACAGGATACAATAGTCATATAGGTAGATGAGGATGCCAGCACATCAGTCAAGTACACAAAGAGCAGAGGAAACCACTGGAGCAGTGGTACTAAAGCAGTGAGAGACTTGACTGGTAATTATTGGTTCTTTTGTCATTTTATGTAATACCCTCCCTTTGGCCACCTTTCGTATGACCTAAGAAAACCCCTGTAAAGTTAGCTTCACACAGAACTTTTTTTTTTTAAGTTAAAGTCAGAAGTGGTCCTTTCTTTTTAATTTGAATTCTAATGGATTGCGAATTCAGTCTTGGCTTTGGCATAAAAAGAAACTGCAGGAAAAAAATGCAGCAGCATCTTTTAAAAAATACTGCATGTGAAATAATCCTTAAGCATACAGTAACTGCATTCGGTGTAGTTAAATGTGTGTACTGCCTCTCTTGTCATTTCCTAATATTTCTCTAGCTTTCTGTTGGTGTTTTAGGACTTTCGCACAATAACCACATTGTCAAATAAACAGATTTCAATTTTGAGGATTAAGAAATTATTGTGTACCCTGTATTGTGTACAGTATTCAGACAGGTTTGTATTGGCAAAATTTCTGTTGCGGTACACTTGGCACACACAGCAACAGGATTACATACGTGACTACATATGAGGACTTGCACAAACAAAGAATAGGCACAGAGCCATAGCTAAATTCAATATTGAAAATTGTACAAACCACCACCAAGGAAAACCTAGAGAGAAGCTTTACAACAATTTTATTTTTACAGCCAAAGATAGTGCCTTTTGTCACCCAAACAGTGCCACAAAAGCGCAGCATGCTATACTCAAAATATGTACAAACATGCAGTCCACCACAAATCCCCCTAATACAGACTCCCAAGCTACAAAAAAAAAAAAAAAAAAAAAAAATATTGAATGAAGTTTTAACATTTCACCTCCATTTCACTTTAATTCCTGTGGAACACTAAAGGGTTAACAATGGTTCCAAAATGATGTTTTGAATAATTTGAGGGGTGCATTTTTTAAAATGGGGTCATTTATGGGAGTTTTCCATTATACAGGCCCTCAAAATCACTTCAGTACCAAACTGGTCCTTAACTTATTCCTGACATATGCCGTAATACAGTAGTATGGCAGATGTCAGGAATTTAAATATGGTGGCTGCTCTTTATACAGTGGAAAACCCGGTGCTAATTAACTTCTGTAATGCCATTTTCGCAGTGGTTCATGGGCGTAGTCCCTGGAACGATATCTGGGGGCTGGTGATCCATTGCTGACAGCCAGGCTTGTCAGACATTGATTTGTATTACAGGTTGCAGTAATACAATTACCAGTATTTTGCAATGCATTCCAATGCTTTAGCCCCTGGGCTTCAAGTTTAAAAAAAAAAAAAAAATGAAAGAAAAATTCAAATCAATCCTTTCCCTAGAGCACATATAAAAGTTAAAATATAACGAGAAACACAAAAAAAAATCCAAAGAGCCGAAATGCAGTTTTTTCGCTGTTTCACGGTTGACATCCATGACCCTTTTGAGTCAGGCTTCAGGAAAAAAACATAGCACTGAATCAGCACTTACATGAGTACTACTAAATGACCTCCTCAGCCAGGAACAGAGGCAAATGCACCATTCTAATTCTGTTAGACCTCTCATCAGCATTTGATACAGTTGACCATGACATCCTAATACATACATGCTTTACAGGCTTCCTTTAAGCAAATTAATCAAGAGTTATAGCCTGACCTATCACGGCTATACAGATGATACCCAACTATACAGTGCCTTGCGAAAGTATTCGGCCCCCTTGAACTTTTCAACCTTTTGCCACATTTCAGGCTTCAAACAAAGATATAAAATTTTAATTTTTTTGGTGAACAAACAACAACAAGTGGGACACAATCGTGAAGAGGAATGAAATTTATTGGATATTTTAAACTTTTGTAAAAAATAAAAAAAAACTTAAAAGTGGGGCGTGCCAAATTATTCAGCCCCCTTAAGTTAATACTTTGTAGCGCCACCTTTTGCTGCGATTACAGCTGCAAGTCGCTTGGGGTATGTCTCTATCAGTTTTGCACATCGAGAGACTGAAATTCTTGCCCATTCTTCCTTGGAAAACAGCTCAAGCTCAGTGAGGTTGGATGGAGAGCGTTTGTGAACAGCAGTTTTCAGCTCTTTCCACAGATTCTCGATTGGATTCAGATCTGGACTTTGACTTGGCCATTCTAACACCTGGATACGTTTATTTGTGAACCATTCCATTGTATATTTTGCTTTATGTTTGGGATCATTGTCTTGTTGGAAGATAAATCTCCGTCCCAGTCTCAGGTCTTTTGCAGACTCCAACAGGTTTTCTTCCAGAATGGTCCTGTATTTGGCTCCATCCATCTTCCCATCAATTTTAACCATCTTCCCTGTCCCTGCTGAAGAAAAGCAGGCCCAAACCATGATGCTGCCACCACCATATGTGACAGTGGGGATGGTGTGTTCAGGGTGATGAGCTGTGTTGCTTTTACGCCAAACACATCATTTTGCATTGTGGCCAAAAAGTTCGATTTTGGTTTCATCTGACCAGAGCACCTTCTTCCACATGTTTGGTGTGTCTCCCAGGTAGCTTGTGGCAAACTTTAAACGAGACTTTTTATGGATATCTTTGAGAAATGGCTTTCTTCTTGCCACTCTTCCATAAAGGCCAAATTTGTGCAGTGTACGACTGATTGTTGTCCTATGGACAGACTCTCCCACCTCAGCTGTAGATCTCTGCAGTTCATCCAGAGTGATCATGGGCCTCTTGGCTGCATCTCTGATCAGTCTTCTCCTTGTTTGAGATGAAAGTTTAGAGGGACGGCTGGGTCTTGGTACGTTTGATACTCCTTCCATTTCAATATAATCGCTTGCCTGGTGTGTTCCTTGGTCTTCAAGATGCTCTCTGCGCTTTAAACAGAACCCTGAGACTATCACAGAGCAGGTGCATTTATACAGAGACTTGATTACACACAGGTGGATTATATTTATCATCATCAGTCATTTAGGACAACATTGGATCATTCAGAGATCCTCACTGAACTTCTGGAGTGAGTTTGCTGCACTGAAAGTAAAGGGGCTGAATAATATTGCACGCCCCACTTTTCAGTTTTTTTATTTTTTTACAAAAGTTTAAAATTACCAATAAATTTCGTTCCACTTCACAATAGTGTCCCACTAGTTGTTGATTCTTCACCAAAAAATAAAAATTTTATATCTTTATGTTTGAAGCCTGAAATGTGGCAAGAGGTTGAAAAGTTCAAGGGGGCCGAATACTTTTGCAAGGCACTGTATATAACTTTCAAGCCTGAAATCAGTGACTTCTCTCCAACCATAAATTCATGCCTAGTTGAACTACAAGAATGGATGAATGCTAAATGGCTAAAGTTGAATCCGGAGAAAACTGAATTTCTCATGGTTGGAGGTCAGCATAGCAAAATGGCAAGTTATCCATCCACCACCTCTATCCCTAGGAAACACAACCCTTCAAAGCTCAGACTATGTGCGAAACTTGGGCGTAGTTATTGATGGAGAACTGTATCTCAGGAACCAGAAAAAGATTATTAGAAGAATGTATGGTTTATAAGTCTCCTTACAACCACATGCACACAACCAAATTTGATTCTGATGTGGGGCAGAGATTGCAGTCAGATGACACTCGGAGTGACATCCAAATGTCTTCAAGTCTACGGGGGCTTCCGATCTGTTCAATTTTGATGACAAGGAACATGTCATGTCATAGTAATCGATGACAGATTGGAAGCCCCTATAGACACTGAGTGTCATCTGACTATTCTGCTGCAAACTCAGCCCCACATCAGAAGCACACTCATCGTGTGAATGGAATCTAAGGCCCCATGTTGCAGAAACTTAGCATTTTTGCCTGCAAAGTGATTGAGATACTGGTTAATCTTATCCACACACTTCTGCATTTTTTTAACCCCTTAACGACCTTGGACGTACTATTACGTCCTGGGCGCTAGGTACTCGCGCACCAGGGCGTAATACTACGCCCGAGGCCAGCCGCCCGCTCACTATCTGAGCGGGCGGCATCGGAACCGGGCGTTAGCTGTAACTGACAGCTAACACCCTACTCCATAACCCCCGGTCGGAACTGAGTTCCGATCGGAGGTTTTAACCCCTTGGATGCCGCGCCATCTTGCTGCCCCCCGGGCACCCCCAGGGTGCCTGGAGACCCCACTACCTGGTTGATCCTGCCGAGACCTGCGGAAGTCAGCGCTGTGTTTCCATAGCGCTGACTTCCTGTATAGGCTGCAAGACACTTACATGCTTGTGTCTTGCAGTCTATAGTACTGAGCCAGAGATCAAAGCATCTCTGACTCAGGTGTCCTAATGGGACACATGAAAAAGTAAAAAAAAGTGAAAAAAAATAATAAAGTATGTGAAAAAAATTAATGAAAGAATAAAGCCCCAAAAATTCCCTTTTCCTATATAAAATGAATTATATAAAAAATAAACCTAAAAATTAATAAAAACAATACATATTTGGTATCGCCGCGTCCGTAACAACCTGTACAATAAAACTGAAACCATATTTAATGTACACGATGAACGTCGGGAAAAAAAAAAAAACGGAAAAAACCCGCCAAAAGTAATGATTTTTCGCCATCTCACCTTACAAAATATGCCATAAAAAGTGATCAAAAAGTCATATGTACCCCAAAACAGTACGAATAAAAAGCACAGGTTCTCCCGCAAAAAATAAGCCCTAAACCAACTCTCTAAACTGAAAAATAAAAATGCTACGCATCTTAGAAGATGGCGATGCAAAAAAAATTGATTTATGTCACCAAATGGATTTTTGTTCTGCAAAATTGGTATCGCATAAAACAGTATAAATGAGGTATCGCCGTAATCGTACCGACCCGTAGAATAAAGGTAACATGTTACTTACGCTCTATGCTGCATGGTGAAAAATTTAAAAGGTAAAATGCAGTGCCAGAATTGATGGGGTTGTTTTTTAATCCACCAAGAAAGAGTTAATAAAATTTATTTAATAAGTTGTAGGCACCTAAAAATGATGTCATTAAAAAATACATTTCATACTGCAAACAAGCCCTCATATGGCTACATCACCAGAGAAATAAAGAAAATATAGCTCGTACAATGTGAAGACAAAAACGCCAAAAATCGCCAAATCATTAGAACATAACTGGCTGCGTCAGGAAGGGAATGTATAAGCTGTGCGAGCGTATATCAGGGGACAAACCAGATTTAGATCTTATGAGGGATAATAAACCAGAAGTGACCCCCCAGAATGACCTCCCCAATAATAGGAACTATTATAGTAGGGAATTTAGTATACCCAATGTACTACGCACAGCTTACATATTCATTCACTTTTCCCCATCCGCTGTGCAGTCACGTCTGGGATACTAATGCTTGCTACACCCCTTGATAAATTCTTTGAGGGGTGCACTTTTCAAAATGGGGTCATTCCCTAGGGGATTCCACTTTACTGGTACTTTAGAGGCTCTGCAAACATGACATGGCATCCAGATCCCAAACATCTGAATCTGCGCTCCAAAAGCCACATAGCGCTCCTTCCCTTCTGCGCCCTACTGTGTGCCCAAACTGCAGTTTATACCCACATGTATTACACTTGTCGTTCCCAGAATAACGTACTTAATGTCACATGTGGGTATAAACTGCTGTTTGGGCACAGCCGAGCACAGAAGGGAAGGAGCGCTATTTGGTTTTTGGAGCACAGACTTGGACGGTTTGGTTTTTGGACGCCACTGCACTTCTGCAGAGCTGAAATGCCAGTACAGTGGAATCCCCTGACATGTCAACCCATTTTGGAAACTACACCCCTGAAGGAATTTATCCTGGGGTACAGGGAGCATTTTTAACCCCCAAGTGAATGAATACGCAGCTGATGGTGAAAGGTGAAAATGACAATTTTTCCAGGAATACGCCATTTCAGTGCGTAATATGTTGTGCCCGGCTTGTATCAGAGATGAACGCTCCAAAAGCTGTTGTGCCCGGGATCCCCGCTCACCAGTTTTTGGAGTGTGTGTCTGTGCAGACATAAGCTGGGCACAACATATTGGGCACTGAAATGGCGTATCTATAGAAAAATTTCATTTTTAACTTTTCATTATCAGCTGTGCATTCATTTCTGGAAATGCAAAGAATGTAACACTTAAGGGTTAATAATGCTCGCTACCCCACTTGATAAATCACTTGAAGGGTATAGTTTCCAAAATGGGGTGACATGTCTGCGGATTCCACTTTACTGGCAATTCATGGGCTCTGCAAAAGTGGCATGGTGTCCAAAAAGCAAACTATGCTCCAAAAGCCAAAATAGCGCTCCTTCCCTTCTGTGCCCGGCTGTGCCCAAACAGCAGTTTTTACCCACATATGGCATTGTTAAGTACGTTATCCTGGGTACACCAGTGTCATACATGTGGGCATAAACTGTCATTTGGGCACACAGCAGGGCGCAAATGTGAAGGAGCGCTATGTGCTTTTGGAGCGCATATTTAGATTGTTGTTTTTTTGCACGCCATGTCACATTTGCAGAGACCCTAAAATTGCCCCTACAAAATGGGGGACACTTCTTGGGGAATTCCAATTTACTGGCACCTCCAAGGCTCTGCAAAAATAACATGGCGACCAGAAAGTACTCCAAAAGCTAAAAAAAAAAAAAAAAACACAGTGCTCCTTCCCTTCTGAGCCCTGCTGTGTGCCCAAGCAGCAGTTTATACCCACATATTTAATTTTTTTGTCCCCGGGATAGACCACTTAATAGTTTTAGGAGTGCATGTCTCTTATGCCACAAAGTGGCCGCAACATATTAGGCACTGAAATTGGATATTTCTTTAAAAACTTTAATTTTCACTTTGTACATTAATTTTTGGGAAGCATTTTTAGGCTCAAAATGATAATACCCCTTGATACATTCCTTGAATGGTGTAGTTTCTAAAATGGGGTCACTTTTGAGAGGTTTCCATTTTATTGGTACTTTAGGGGCTCTGCAAATGCGACATGGCACTCAAAAACTATTCCAGCCACATCTGCCCTCCAAAAGCCAAATAGCGCTCTTTCCATTCTGAGCCCCACCATGTACCCCTACAGCAGTTTATGACCACATATGGGGCATTTCTGTGTTCAGAAGAAATTGTGTAACAAACTGTGGGGTGTTTTTTCTTCTTTAACCACTTGCAAAAATTAAAAATATGTCGCTAAATGGACAGTTTATTGGAAAAAAGTAATTTTTCATTTTTACGTCCCTAAGTCAATAAAATCTGTGAAACAGCTGCGAGGTCAAAATGCTCACTATACCCCTAGATAAATTCTATGAGGGGTGTAGTTTTCAAAATGGGGTCACTTTTTGGGGGTTTGTATTGTATTGGTACTTTAGGGGCTCTGCAAATGCGACATGGCACCTGAAAACTATTCCAGCAAAATCTGCCCTCCAAAAGCTAAATAGCGCTCTTTCCATTTTGAGCCCTGCCATGTACCCATACAGCAGATTACAACCACATATGTGGCATTTCTGTGTTCAGGAAAAATTGTGTAACGAACTTTGGGGAGCTTTTTCTCCTTTGTACTGTTGTGAAAATGAAAAATTTGGGGCTAAATTGACGGTATATTGGAAAAGTAATTTTTCATTTTAATGTCCCAATGTTAATAAAATCTGTGAAACAGCTGTAGGGTCAAAATGCTCACTATACCCCTTGATATGTTCTGTGAGGGGTGTAGTTTTCAAAATGGGGTCACTTTTAGGGGACCCCATTATTTATTTTTTTTATTGGTACATTGGGGGCTCTGCAAATGCAACATGGTACCTGAAAACTATTCCACCAAAATCTGCCCTCCAAAAGCCAAATAGCACTCTTTCCATTCTGAGCCCTGCCATGTACCCATACAGCAGATTACGACCACATATGGGATATTGCTGTGTTCAGGAGAAATTGTTTAACAAACTATGGGGTCCTTTTTCTCCTTTAACCCCTTGTGAAAATGAAAACTTTGGGGATAAAGTGACATTTTAGTAATGTTTCATTTATACATCCCAGTGTTAGCAAAATCTGTGAAATGGCTGTAAGGTCAAAATGCTCACTATACCCCTTAATGAATTCTGTGAGGGGTGTAGTTTCCAAAATGGGGTCACTTTTTGGGGTTTTCCTTTGTATTGGTACTCTAGGGGCTTTGCAAATGAGACATGGCACCTGAAAACTATTCCAGCAAAATCTGCTTTTCAGACGCCCAGTGTCGCTCCTTCCCTTCCGTGCGCTGCCATTCGCCCAAACATCAGTTTACACCCACTTGTGGGGTATTTCCGTGCTCGGGAGAAATTGCATAACAAACTTTGAGATGTATTTTCTCCTTTAACCCTTTGTGAATGTGTTAATTTTAGGGCTAAATTAAGGAATTAGTGGGAAAAAAATTTAATGTCTAAATGTCACCTCCATATTGTTTTAATTCCAGTGAAATGCTTAAAGGGTTAACAAACTTCCCAAATGTTATTTTGAATTACTTGAGGGGTGCAGTTTTGAAATTGGGCCGATTTATGTGGGTTTCTAATATATAGGCCATTATAATCCTCTTCAGAACTGAAGTGGTCCCTAAAAAATTAGTTTGGGAAATTTTCTTGTAAATCTGCAAAATCGCTGTTACACTTGTAAGCCTTCTAACATCCAAAATAAATTACAGGACGATTAAAAGATGATGCCGATATATAGCAGAGATATGGTAGATAATATATATTAATGTATTTGGGTGGTATGACTATCTGTCTGAAAAGCAGAGCATTTCACATTTTGAAAATTGCGATTTTTTTTCCAAATTTCCATCAAATTTCCTATTTTTTTTATAAATAAATACAAAAATATTCATTAGTGTTTACCACTAACATGAAGTACAATGTGTCACGAAAAAACAATCTCAAAATCACTTGTGTAAGTTAAGACGTCTCAAAGTTATTGCCATATAAAGTGACATGTCAGTTTTGAAAAACGAGGCCTGGTCCTTAACGCACTTTTGGGCTGGGTCCTTAAGGGGTTAAAAACGCGTCATGATCATTTTAACTGTGGAATCACAAGTGGTTTTCCTATAGATTTAATAAAGGATGAAAAAAAGACCAAAAACTAAATGAAAATTGCTGCAGTAAAAGAACATGATGCATTTCACTGTGTTTTTTTCTGCTATTTTTCGCTATGTGGGGCCGTAGCAAGGTTCTTTTTGTGTTGTAAACAATGATGGAGAAGGGCAGCCCCCATTTAAATGCCATAGCATTGAACACATAAAAGAGGGAGTAGGGTGCAAGGTTCTGATTCTGATCACATGACCTGGTGTTGGAACCAGCATGGAAGCTTAAAGAGGTTGTCCAGAATATTTATTTATTTATTTTTTTAAATATTAAGCCAAGGAACGTGAAAAAAAAAACAAAAAAAAAACCCCCACACACATATACTCAACTGCTCCGGTGTTCTGGGGCCTCCCAACGCATTCCTGTCCTGCTGCTCTGATGTTTTCTTGTGGCAGAAGTCCCCGGGTCCCTTTCCTAAGGACAGGACCTGGGACGTGACATGTAGTGACACCTTGTGTCGTTCACTGAGGCCGCTGACTGGCCTCAGCAGTCATGTGCAGCGCGCACTAGCACAATAAGAAAACACCAGGGCAGCAGGACTGGACCACGCTTGGAGGCACTGGGGACAAGTAAGTAGTCTACGAATGCTGTATTATGGACAAAATATGACATTTTCATGAGGGTCCTGAAATGCATACAAAAACCAAGGAGACATATTCTATGAAAACACTCTTAAATCTTAACATTTATTATAGTTATACCTCCAATGACTAAGTCCAGGACTGTTTATGTGTATGCGCGCATCAGGACAGATGACGTGACCTGTATAATAATTATTGTTTATTGGTTAGTGTGGCAAGTCTATGAGTAGCCAGATTGAATTGGCGTATACTATATGTGTATTGGTGGTAGCTTGTATTGGTGTTAAGAAGTGTCTATTATCCCTTTGATGAAAGGGACTTGACCATTTCTAGATCGTTGGCAGAGCTGTTATGTCATACAAGCTTTTAAAAGCTTCTCTACACAGTTTATTCCTAAGCGCTGAGGATGCCTGTCTGGTGGAAACATGTTGGAGGGGCTTACAACCCCTTAGTTTTTACGCAGTAAGGCAATATGATTAAATTAAAAAAAAAACAAAAAAAACAAATGTGGAGTAGTCTGGAGATACACCACTGAGTGATATACAAACTATAACCCTTGGTGGATCAATATATATGAATGCATCATTTACAGTGGCATTACCATCATGGATTTTTACCTCTAATAAATTTTAAGAGGGTTTTCTATACCCATATCCATATGGATCTCACATTTAGGTGGAATACAAGTGGGTATACTTTTTGCCATGGGCAATTTGTAATTTGGATTGTTTCTATCCTTTATACCACTGGGATCATTTTGCCAATTTTTTATACAACAAATTATTACCTGGTTAAGACTGTATGAAAATCTCACAGATCTTGAGTTAAAACCATTCCTCTCTGACTCAGCAACATACAGAGTCTGGTATTTTGATGGAATCGAAGAAGGAGTAGTGAGCATTCTGAATCCTTAAAAGAAGAGTAATAAGTAAGGGAAAACTAGTACGCATACACCAGTATCAATGATTAAGATTTTACACATGTTGTATTTCAAAAGCACCTCACATCAGTGAAGCTAGAGATATACATTCACAGCCACGGCTGCACTCATGCCATTGGTTTTTTTTACCTGAATATTCCCTCACAAATCACCTCAGCCAATGATTCTGCAGTGCTAGGAATGGAGCACTTGCCTATTTACTACTATTAGTGCTGAAGCTAAAAGCATACAAATACAATAAAACCACCAATGGCACTGGTGGAGGAGCAGTTGTGAATGCCACTAGTTTCACTGATGTCACGTGGTAACAGGTACTCTTTAAAAGGAATCTACAGTTTGGAGTAAATATTAAAATTATATTAGTCAAAGCTATCCATAGCAATTTCCTAATATAAATTGGACCTGTCAGTATACTAGGTCTCCCTGTCTACTGTCTAATATTAAAAACTGAAAAACTGCATTGTACAGTTATGTAGACATTTCATGTACGTCTTAACTTGAAGAGTGTGTTCCTACAGCTTTGTGTGATATAAACTAAAGCGGGAACTAGAAAAAGTCACATGCAGTCATTTGAATAAGGTGACACTTTGTTCCTATTTCCACACAGTATGTATAGAAGACAGCTGATGGAAAGGTTACATTCTAAATCTTGTCTCTTTCTGGGGGTATTTTCTATACCAAGAGGCTGTATTTAGACATTCCTAATAATAAATCATACACACAATTTGATTCGTGACCCTCTTGCCTGAGGACAGAAAGGTGTAAATTTTACATCCCTCTTACAGTTTGATCTCGCCCTCTAGTGACAACATGGGGGAAGTGCTGAAATTGACTACAATTAACTACAGGGAGGAATATTAAATTAGTTATTTTAGTAATTTAGCCTTTGGTTTTAACAGTGTAGAAGTAGGTAAGAGAGAAATATCTGATAAGACAAAGCTGGAATACAAATGCAATATAACATGAATGGTCATAAGGATTTTCTGAGAAAAAAAAACCTAAGTATAAAATCACACACACAGTATAAGCACAAAGATTTATATGAGTGCCACATAACACAGCTTGGAGTCTAAACCCTGACCCTAAGAATAGTGCTCAATTCTGTCCAAAATTATAGAACCCTGACAGACCCAAAAAATAAGCCAGTAGAGTCTGTAGGGCACAGAGTGGATTTTTCATATGACATTTCTAGAAGAACAACTGCATGGCTTTCACTGTAAGTCATTGCTTATAATCCATAGCTTCTTGATCCTAATGGAAGAAGTAGCATTAAAATGTTCAGTGAGGTCATCTTGACAACAGACAGTGTGCTCATGGTTATTCACATATCAGCAATCCTGATTAGGTAACGTACAGTTAGTGACATCCTTCAGTCAATGGCATGGATGCAAAATAATTGTAATAATTGAAGTGACCACAATCATTAATTGATTTGACTTTCCATTTTGATTATTCTGCAATTACTTGCCCAACCCAAGCCTTAAGATAAATGCACAGTATCAGATCTAATGTATTTTGACCGGATGGGACAGGAACATTTGCTCCCATCAAAGCAAAAAAAGAAAGGTGGGTTTTTCAAAATCTGGATTAACGTGTTGTTTTTGACACACATCCTTTAATATCAGTGTTTTACATTTACTTTACATTTTATGCAAATCAAATCATAATTGGAGTTAATCATTTACACATAACTATCCCAACATTTGTTGGTCAGAAATCGCCATGTGAAGAACCAGAGTAACCAAGGGCGTAACTAGCAGACTGTGCCCCATAACAGACTTTTGACTTGGGGGCCCCCCCTTTCCCCTACACGGAATAGTGACCCATTTACACACACTATAATGTCCCACAGCCTCTTAAGACCCCCAAGTATCATGATCGGTGGCCCAGGGGAGGTGACAAACATAAAAAACAATGGCACTCACTTCTCCCGTGCTCCGGCGCGGGTCTTCAATTATGCCATAGACATGGGTTAGCGTCATTATGTGCTGTGATGTCGGCCTGACCCAGGTGATGTCTGTAATGTCATTGAAGAGGCCCAAAGACCTACGCCAGAGCCCAGGAGAGGCAAGTACCACGGTTTTCTTTAAATATGTCACCTTCCCTGGGCCTCTGATCATTATATTCTGGGGTCTGAAGAGACCCCACAGTAGAATAATAATAGCAGTTTTGGTTTCAACGTGTTTAGTCCAAATGAATCTGCCAGGCAAGTCTCGCGAGGTTCACAAACAAATACTCTTGCCGCAGCCGTACTTAACAATCCCCGATCCTACCGGTATCACCTCCATTTCAGCCCTCCAAGGGGCCTGTGCGTCCCATATTACATCACTATTAACGATGTCCTGATGTTGTTCTGCAACATGATATGGGATGGACAAGGCCCCCTGGAGGGATGAAGGGGAAGCGGAGGTGGCTGTGGGCAGGAATCTGTAAGTAAATTAGGCATATTTATGCATGGCCAGCCCCATAAGGTCACTGGCCATGTAGCAGATGCTACAGTGGTAGTTCCACCACTAAGACTAACGCATCTAATGTAAGTTCATAAGTTCGGTACTTACAATAAGGTTAACACTAATGTTGGCTCTCCGTTATTCGGATAGGTCAGTGGAAATTTTTCCTCTGCCGATTTCTGGCAGATTCTGCAACGGAAACTTTGATGCAGGTATGAACCTAGCCTTATCCTAGGTATGATATTAACACATACAACTATTGTGTTTGTGCTCTATGTATATGCACTGCTCTAAAATGTGAGGTGGGAGCAGTCTCATATGACAAAAGAGATAGGTGACCACTGTCACATTTTATTTAGTAGAGCCAGTCCTTTGTATGCTTGAAGTCTTTACTTTAACAACCACTATAATTAGGATTTGTATTTTCATTCTATCATATAGAATAAATAACATACTAATTTTACTTTAGGGGTTGTTAGGCATGTGGTGATAGCAATTGTGTGGTTTTTTTTTGGGGTGGGGGTGGGGGATTTCCATCAAAGCGTAATTAAACTTTTGATTTTCTGGCAGTATTTGTGTCATTAATACATTTTTCAATATACTTTATTAACACATTCCCTTCTGTGAAATCCTGCATCCCTTTATTCTTCCCCTTGCTTCTGTATAGAGTGCTGTTCATGCATCTCACTGACTGTTACAGAGGCCTTGCATTCTTTTTTATATATATATATATATATATATATATATATATATATATATATATTTTACACACACACACACACACTGTATACGGACTGTTCATTCAGCTGAGTAACACTAACGGGTGGTGATCCTGCTGTTTCCTCTTAAAAGAGTAGTGAATTGCTGGAAAGGATAGTGGCATTATTTTTTCTCCTTGACTCAATTTCACTGAATGTTACTGTTAGTTGGAGTATGGCCTTGGAGCACAGGTCTGTGTAAAATGTAGATAAAATGAGGGTAGGGGAGGGGTCACTTTAACTACTTCTGTACAGGGCCAATTTCTGGTCCAGGACCAGACACATTTTCACGTTTTTTTGTATGTGCGGTTTTGAGGGCTGTAACATTTTTATCATTTGCGTTATTCAACTAATTTCTCCGTATTTTTTCAGTGACACATAGGGCTTTATTTTTGCATGCGTTTAAATTTTTTTTTATATATATATATATATATATATATATATATATATATATATACGAAAATATAAACAAAAGAGGACAGAAAACGTGTCTGTTTCTCACTTTATTTTTTTATTTTTAATTTAATAACAAAGTGCTACTTAAAAAAACTTTATAAAATTGTTTTTCCTCTCTGTTACGGTAATTTTTATTTTGTACGGTGTCGACAGGGGTGGGGCTATAACGTTTAATAAGGGTGTTTTATTGGCGTATTTATTTTTTTAATTTATTTTATTTACATTTTCTCAACTTTTCTATTTATTTATTTATTTATTATTATTTTTTTAACATTGTGTCCCCATAAGATCAAAATAGACCTTTGGGGACATCTGAACCCTTTTTTTTTGTGGGGGAGATTGATTTCCGTTGTAACTGGAGCTGGTACATTTAGCCCCAGTTGCAGGGGGCTATAGAGCTGATCTGTGTCCTGTAGAACCCAGCAGCTCTTACAGAAGCTGATCCCAGCAGATCACGTGACCGCCGGGTCAGAGGGGAGCCGCAACATGGCGGTGCCGATAGCGGTGTATACAGTGCCCATTGAGCGCTGTATACACAGCGATCGGGAAGGCAGGGAAGGTAATAAACCTTCCCAGCCTTCTCTCTGGGAGCTCTGGCTGAAGTTACAGCCGGCTCTCCTTTTTAGCAGCTGCCCAATTTCATGCAGCTGCTGAATTCTGCTTGGACATACAGGTACGTCCTTGCAGAACAAGGTAACCACCTTCCGGATGTAGTCAGTCTATGGACAGTCCGGAAGTGGTTAAACAATTACATCGCGGACATTATAAAACATACAAACTTCTGGTTGAAAACACAGTTAGGATATAATCTTTCGTTTGACACCAAAAGTAAGTTTGTATGTTTATAATGTCTGAGATATACCTGATTTAAGTGACCCTCCCCTACCCTCACTTATCTACATTTTACATAGCCCGTGCTCCAAGTCCGTATTCCATACACACAGGAGGCAGGTACAGCTCTCCTCCAAACAGAAGCAAGGGAACAAATAAAGAGATGCAGGATTTCACAGATAGGAGACAAAAAGTGTTAATAAAAAAAAAATCTCAAAATGTATTAATGACACAAATACTGCCAGAAAATCAAAAGTTGTCTGAATGTTTAGTTACACTTTAACAAACCTCCAACACCCCCCACGTCCACCTTGTTAAAGTCTATTTTTCCTTTTTTTTTTTTTTTTCTGGAAAACGACTTAGGTACTGGTCAATGCTGACCACAGCATATGAGGGATTAAATGGTAAGCATGCATTTCAATTAATAATGGGTGGGGTGAGATCACGAACAAAAGTCCATAAAATCATTTTCTCCTCTCAGCTGCACGTGTTCTCCTGCATACTGGCAAAAGTAAAACTGAAATGAAATCATTTCAGTGAAATTATATGCAATACGCTGCTTCACTTTAAAATAAACCAAGATCCCGGCTCTAGCCCCCAGAGTTTCAAAGTTAGGGTAAGGCCCCATGTAGCGGGCCGCAACCAAAAAGCAGGAAACACCGCGGTTTTTCACAGAAAGTCTATAGAGTTTTCCACTGCAAACTTTCTGCTTCCATTATACCTATACAAAAACCAGTAGCGTTTCCTTGGGTATAATTGACATGCTGCAGTTTGCAGTTTTAGAAAACGCATCATTTGCGTTGCGGATTATTTTCTGCAATGTGTGGATGGGATATGCCAGAATCTCATCGACTTTGCAGTTAATGTAAAATGCTGCAGTATTTACTCTACTTGGGGCCCCGGCCTTAGAGCCGTTTAACCCTTTCACTGCCAGGGGTCTCCGGAAATTTTGCACCTCCACTAGCCTGAGCAATTTTCACAGTTTTGAGATGGACAAATCAAACCTAAATTGCAACATTAAAAACTCATCCAACTCCCCCATACCTATACATTTTCTTAAATTAGACACCTGCAGCATTGTCAGAATGCCACTTGGTACTGTATGTGAACAAGCACCTTCATGCAACTCTGATTTAAAGTGAATGTTTTATAAAAAAAAAAAAAAAAAAAAAGGAAATGCAAATGAATGAATATTAGTTGCTAAAAGTGGAAATCAAACAAAAAGTTATATGCACCAAACACCCTAAAAATAAGAGATCAAAATGTGCAGAGTTCATTCATATCACTAAGGCCTAAACCTGCATGCACATATCTTCAGAAAATCACCAGAACTGGAATAAGCAAAATATGATTTGAAGTTGAAAATGTTAAAATAGTATCATCCACTAAACCCTATATATTTTTTTGAAAGTAGACAACCTGAAGATTACATGTGTCTCAATGGGTTATGAATAGCCATGTCCACCTTCATGTAACTTTGTGACAAACACAAATAATTTTTTGAAAAAATGCACTAAAACATATATTTGCACTTAGAACTCCTATTCACTCTTAGTCACACACAAAATACATTTAAAATAAAAGATCAAAGTGTACACAATTTATATATACCACAAACATCAACTACAACAAGAGCTCGCTCTCTCAAAAATGCTGATACAGAAGACAAGATTTGGCGTTATTCACTAATATGTTAAAAATCTATACTGCACCTAGCAAAACTGTGACATACCAAAATATAACTATTTTGAGATTGCACAGCATACAGTATATAAAAACACAACTTAATATTTCATATATACAACCACTTTCATGCAACTTTGCAGCAGAGATTATAAGCAAAAATTGCACAAAAAGTGCATATATTTACAGGTGTGGGTGTTAAAGAAACGCCAAAAATCACAGAAATGCGCCAAACAATTTTGTGCATGCAAATTAAATAGGAGTTTACATAAAAATATAATTTCTATCCCCCCTATAAAAATTGTAGCAACTTATACGTTCATTTCTAGTGATATTTGTTATTGCTATTATTTTAGCGTGTAACTGATATCGCTAGAGGCGTATTTTACTCAACAAAGATCAGGTATGGACAGGACAGGGATTGGGTGAAATGTAAAGTTTATTGATAACTTTGTGCATGGGTTGTGTAAGTGTTTGGTGCAGCTTTTTTGGCGTTGCGACCAGGACAATGGTAAACATCTGGGTCACAGCACCAATAAACTTCCTGGTTATGTTCAGAAGGGTATTACTTAAGAATACACCTCTAGTAAGGCTCAGAGGGGTATTACATTACCCCTCTATGTGACAGAGCAAAAGTACAGTATTCTCTCTGATTCATAGGAGAGGGGATAACATGGAAAGAAGTCCCTGCTATCCCCCCCCCCCCTCCTGGGATCACATACAGGTTATGCACAGATGATGATGATGATTTCTCATCTCTGTGCAGGCTGCAGGGCGGCTCCTCCCCCCTCCTAATCCTACCGCAGCTCTTAAGATGCTTCCAGAGACAGGAAGCGGGAGGACATTGCAGAGCCTCATATCTCTGGATCAGGGGTGTAAATACCGGGGTAGCAGTGGTAGCGGCTGCCAAAGGGCCCAGGAGATTAAGGGGCCCGGAGCCCTGTGGCAGCCGCAACTGTGAACCCCACAAACACTGCTATCATCATACTCCTGAGTCTTTTCAGACCCCTGAGTATAACTATTGGAGACCCAGGGGAGGTGAGCGAACATAAAAAAATGTTACTGACGTCAGCCAATGTCATTATGCGTCGTGACGCCGGCCTGGCTCATGCGAGATCTGGTCCAACATTGAAGATGGCCGAAGTAGCGCACTGGAGTGCATTGGAGCCAGGGAGAGGTAAGTAACATTGTTTTTTTTTATCTTTGTATCCTCCCCTGGGTCTCCGATCATTATACTCTGGGGTCTGAAAAGACCCCAGAGTATAATAATTGTTCATGGGTGGTCCACTATGGGGCATAATAGTGTGCGCAGGAATGCTGTTTGTGCAGGGGGAGGGGGTTGGAGGGGGCGGTCCCATTTCAAATGTTCACGTTGGGGCCCAGCCATTCCTAGTTATGCCACTGCTCAGGATCCGTTTGGATAATTAAGAAGATCTTGCATTTTAAAGAGGATAATCTAATATTTAAAAAGATACCAAGATCTTCATGATAGCCCTTACAAATTCAGAGTCAATTGCTGTTAAAAACGCTGTGGGGAATTGAGATCTGCAATCTCATTTTAAAGATTCTCATCTTTAAAATGAGTACCAGATCTTCTAAATAGTCCTAACTGATCCTGAGATATCAGTGTTAGAAGTAAGGACATATTAGATATGCGTTTGGCTACAGAAGTACCACCCTGGGAAGACGTATAGATACGTGGCTGGCAGGGAAAGGTTAAATTGAGTGTCTATGTATACTGTAATTCACTTTGCTCACACAGAGCAAAATTTGCCCAGAACTGTAGGAGAGTTAATTTTTTAGATGTTAAGAAGTACAGTGCCTTGCGAAAGTATTCGGCCCCCTTGAACTTTTCAACCTTTTGCCACATTTCAGGCTTCAAACATAAGGATATAAAATTTTAATTTTTTGGTGAAGAATCAACAAGTGGGACACAATTGTGAAGTGGAACGAAATTTATTGGTTATTTTAAACTTTTGTAAAAAAATAAAAAAAAAACTGAAAAGTGGGACGTGCAATATTATTCGGCCCCTTTACTTTCAGTGCAGCAAACTCACTCCAGAAGTTCAGTGAGGATCTCTGAATAATCCAATGTTGTCCTAAATGACTGATGATAAATATAATCCACCTGTGTGTAATCAAGTCTCCGTATAAATGCACCTGCTCTGTGATAGTCTCAGGGTTCTGTTTAAAGCGCAGAGAGCATCATGAAGACCAAGGAACACACCAGGCAGCTCCGTGATACTGTTGTGGAGAAGTTTAAAGCCGGATTTGGATACAAAAAGATTTCCCAAACTTTAAACATCCCAAGGAGCACTGTGCAAACGATCATATTGAAATGGAAGGAGTATCACACCACTGCAAATCTACCAAGACCCAGCCGTCCCTCTAAACTTTCATCTCAAACAAGGAGAAGACTGATCAGAGATGCAGCCAAGAGGCCCATGATCACTCTGGATGAAATGCAGAGATCTACAGCTGAGGTGGGAGAGTCTGTCCATAGGACAACAATCAGTCGTACACTGCACAAATCTGGCCTTTACGGAAGAGTGGCAAGAAGAAAGCCATTTCTCAAAGATATCCATAAAAAGTCTAGTTTAAAGTTTGCCACAAGCCACCTGGGAGACACACCAAACATGTGGAAGAAGGTGCTCTGGTCAGATGAAACCAAAAACCGAACTTTTTGGCCACAATGCAAAACGATATGTTTGGCGTAAAAGCAACACAGCTCATCACCCTGAACACACCATCCCCACTGTCAAACATAGCGGTGGCAGCATCATGGTTTGGGCCTGCTTTTCTTCAGCAGGGACAGGGAAGATGGTTAAAATTGATGGGAAGATGGATGGAGCCAAATACAGGACCATTCTGGAAGAAAACCTGTGGAGTCTGTAAAAGACCTGAGACTGGGACGGAGATTTATCTTCCAACAAGACAATGATCCCAAACAAAGCAAAATCTACAATGGAATGGTTCACAAATAAATGTATCCAAGTGTTAGAATGGCCAAGTCAAAGTCCAGACCTGAATCCAATTGAGAATCTGTGGAAAGAGCTGAAAACTGCTGTTCACAAACGCTCTCCATCCAACCTCACTGAGCTCGAGCTGTTTTCCAAGGAAGAACGGGCAAAAATTTCAGTCTCTCGATGTGCAAAACTGATAGAGACATACCCCAAGCGACTTGCAGCTGTAATCGCAGCAAAAGGTGGTGCTACAAAGTATTAACTTAATGGGGTCGAATAATATTGCATGCCCCACTTTTCAGGTTTTTTTTATTTTTTACAAAAGTTTAAATTAACCAATAAATTTCGTTCCACTTCACAATTGTGTCCCACTTGTTGATTCTTCACCAAAAAATTAAAATTTTATATCCTTATGTTTGAAGCCTGAAATGTAGCAAAAGGTTGAAAAGTTCAAGGGGGCCGAATACTTTCGCAAGGTACTGTAGGTTTGCAATACTTGTGATGCCTTAAGTTGGAGATGTATACTATATAAATAGATGTACATTACTGTACATATCAGATATGAACATCTGTGATAACGCAGTTTAAGCTGTCTTACAGACTAGAGGTGAATTACCATGTAACAGTGAAAGTTTTTTTTTTTTTTTGTTTTTTTTTGTGTGTGCTAAAACTAATTCCATTACCACACCATTCAACTCCTTCCTGCCGGAGGCATTTTTAGATTTTCGTTTTTGACACCTAGTCTTCCAAACCCCATAACTTTGTAATTTTTCCGTTCACAGAGCCATATGAGGGCTTAATGTTTACGGGACAAATTGTTCTTCATAATGGTAGCATTTAATATTCTGTACAATGTACTGGGAAGCTGGAAAAAAAAACAAAAAACAAATTCAGAATGGGGTGGAATTGGTGAAAAACTACATTTGTGCAACATGCTTCGTTTTTACGGCGTTCACTGTGCAGCCAAAATGACATGTCACCTATATTCTATGTTTCAGTATGATTCTGGGGATACCAAATTTCTATAGTTTTATTTACATTTTAATCCCTTAAATAAATTTTTTCTTAGAGTTGCCACATACTGACACCCATAACTTTTTTATATTTCTGCGTACAGGGATACATAGGGCATTATTTTGCAAGGCCAGATGTAGTTTTATTTAGTTATACCATTTTGGGGAATGTCTATTACCGGAAACATCCAGTCTACAAACATAAAAATATTTTTTTCTATACAGCAAACAACGAAGTGGGGAAAAAAAAAAAAAAAAAATCAAAAGTGCCAAGTTGCCATTTTTTCTTTGTTTTGCTTCCCATAAAAACATCAAACATTCCCGAAAATGGTGTCAGACTATAGCAAGAAAAATTTTAAAAATTCTAAAACTTAGCAAAAAAATTAAAGGGGTTAAAATGTAAAAAATAAATAAATAAAAAAACACCCACCGCAATATAAGTTTGGTATTGCACCCATAGAATACAGGCAACATGTCATTTTAGCTGCACAGTGAATGCCACAAAAACAAAGCCTGTGAGAAAGTTGCACAAACACTGTTTCTACCAGCTTCTCAGTACCTTGTACAGAATATTAAATTGTACCATTACAAAATACAATTTGTCCTGCAAACATTAAGCCCTCATATGGCTCTGAACAGAAAGTTATGGGGTTTGTAAGGTGGGGTGTCAAAAACAAAACTGGAAAAATGCCTGCAGTGGGAAGGGGTTAACAGATGCTAAGAACTGGAATTGTTGGAGGTGGTGAAAGGTCCTCTTTAAATACACTCTAGCCATGTTAGAGTCTGTATGAAATTAACAACCCCAGTTCCACAAAGTTTGGGACACTGTGTAAATTGCAAAGAAAATGATTACCGACGGTAACTGGATTTTCCAGATCCCACGACAGCAGGGACAGGAAACCTACCAAATAAAACACAGGTGGAGCCTCTCCCCCCTTAATAGATTGCATAGTAGGGAGAGAAAGAAAGAGAGAGAAAGACACTCTGGTTAAGAAACTCCTACCCCGAGAAAAGAAATTTTCCAAAGGGCTTTTTTTTTTTTTTTTTTTCTTTACTGCGACACTAAGTGCAAACACACCAACAGCAATGAGGGAGGGAATAAAAGCTAGTGCTGTTGTGGGATCTGGAAAATCCAATTACTGTAAGTAATTATCATTTTCCCCCCCTTCTCTCATGATAGCACCAGAGAGATAGTAAAATAAGAGAAAATCAGGTAGGGACCGCCGCTCGAAGCACGTTTCTGCCAAAGGAAAGATCAGCTGTCGCACCGAAAGTCTAAACTATAGTGATGGAAGAAAGTAGAGGGCGAAGACCAGGTAGTTGCCCTACAAATTTGCTCTATGGAGGCGTTCGCCGTCACTGCCCAGGTAGTGGTAATGGCTCTGGTGGAATGGGCTCTAAGGCCCCCTGGTGGGGAAACCCCCGAGGAACTGTAGGCTAGTGAAATGGCCAATTTCACCCATCTGGCAGGAGTACTTTTGGAGGAGGCATTATCCCTGTTGGAACCTACAAAAAAAATGAAGAGGGAGCTAGACTTCCTCAAACCAGAAGTGGCAGATAAATATTCTATGATACAATGCCTCTCATGAAGAGTAATGAAACTCGTGTTCTTTCAGTGTTTTAGGATTAGCACAGAAGGAAGGCAACACAATCTCTTAAGAACATTGAAATTTAGATGACACCTTCGGGACAAAAGCAGGGTCAGGTTTAAGTACTACGCTATCCTCCAGGACTACCGTGAAGGGAGAGTTAGCCGAAAAAGCCTGAAGCTCACCTTATTTTTCTGGCTGACATAAGGGCAACCAAAAGAATAGTCTTTAATGAAAGGGCCCTAATAGGAATATCACCTAAAAGGTTCAAAAGGAGTCTTAGTAAGGGCATATACCATGGGGAAACCAGATCGGCATAGGCCAGACTAACCTCCCACTTATGGGAAAGTACATCCATCCCAAAGGGGGATTCTCTGGGATTTGGGGAAAAGAACCCTGACACCTTTCTGTTGGAAAGGGTAGCAAAAAGGTCTACTTCTGTCATAACCCAGGATTCTGCTATCTAGAGAAATATCAACTGATCTAGATCCCATTCCCCCTGCCTCAGGGCATGACGGCTTACTCTTCCCTGGAGTTCTAACCTCTTATGAAGGGCCGAAAGGGAAGGAATGGAGGGTTCCACAAACTTTAAAATCTGCGACATTGTCAGGGCATCCCTTTCTCCAAATTCAACCTGTCCAGACACCAGGTGAGGGAGTATCTGGTCCTGCAGGACACAAGCGTCATCCTGCATAGTACTTCCTTCTCATGACTCCCAAATGAAAAAAAAAAATCTCCCACCGTAGATCCTGGAGTGACCATGAGCCCAGGAAATGGACGGAATACAGGACATCAAGTAACCCAATACAGACATGGCCTTGCTTATGGAAACCTGTGGATGGAGACAAAGGAAGTTCACTAGGGGGTTGTCGGGAGGGGGGGGGGGGGAAATCACCCTGGATTTTTTGAGAGTGACCAACTACCCCAGATTCTAGAGGACACTAAGAACTTGGCTGACATATTCTATACAAGCAGCTTCTGTTTTGGCCACAATTAGAAAGTCTTCCATATGGGGGAAGAGATATAGTGTTCATACCTTATGTGCACAGCCATCTCCACCACTAATTTTGTAAATACCGAGAGCCATGGAAGTCCCAAAGGGGAGAGCCTGGTATTGATAATGACCAATAGAGCTATTTATTTCTACCGCTACTCTCAGGTATTTTTGGTGAGCCAAAGAGACTGGGACATAGTAGTAGGCATCTTTTAGGTCTACCACCAAAATCCAACAGTCGGGAAACAGCAGATTTACTGCTGAAATGACTGTGTCCATCTTGAACTTTTAGGGTATTAAAGTGTAACTAAATTTTCTGACAACTTTTGATTTTGTAGCAGTATTTGTACCATTAATAAATTTTGTAATATACTATATTAACAAATTTTGGATCTTTTCTATGAAATCCTGCCTTTTTTTCACACTTGTTTCTGTATTGAGAGCCGTTTCTGCCTCTCACTGAATGTTATTGTATACGGGAGTAAGGGGCTGTGTAATATGTAGAGAAAATGAGGATAGGGGGAGGGTCACTTTAGTTATATCTCAGCCATTATAAAACGTACAAACTTGCTTTTGGTGTCATATGAAAGAGGAGATTCTTTCATATGACATTACGGTTGCAGTGCTATATATTTCCAGAGATATGACTGGTTGAAAACAGTTGGGATTAGGATATTTATAATCATCTGTATAGTATATGATATAAAAATCCCAATTCCGACTGTGTTTTCAACCAGTGATATCTATGGAAATAATTTAGATAGCACTGCAACCTTAGTGCCACATGAAAGAAGAGAATCTCTTGATTTTAAATGAACAGGAACCCCTTCTGCTTCCTCCCCTGGTCTGACCAGCCTTTGGACCTTTCAGGGGCCTCCCTGCCCCTATTGGATCTCCGAAAGGGTTTACAAAATGTACTAGTAGTAGTGGCAGGAAACCCTTTCTTTTTGCCTACAGCCTTGGCAAGAATATCATCCAGGGCAAGGTCAAACAAATATTCCTTTACAAGGGAGATTACATAATCTTGATTTAGAGGCCACATCCCCTAACCATATGGCACATCTAGCAGAGTTTGCCAGAGCCATAGAATGGGCAGTCTAACTGCATCGCCTGAGGCATCCGCTAGGAATTCTACTGCTTTACGTATGGTGGGTAGGGCTTCCAGAATCCAGTCTCTAGGGGCAATATCTCTTAACTGGCTTTCTAGTTCTTACAACCAAACCATAAGGGTCCTAGTCATACAAGTCGCTGCAATATTAGGTTTAAGGAATGCTCCTATGGACTCCCAAGTTCGCCTGAGGAAACCGTCCACCTTCTTATCCTGGGGGTCTTTAAGTGATCCCTTATCTTCAAAAGGGAAGCGTCAAACGTTTAGAGGTCCTGGAGGATGAAGCATCTTCCTCAAAGGGACATTTACACTTCACCCCCCGAGGAATAAACCCTTTCCTATAAGGCTTCTTCCATTTGATTTCAATAAGGGCCAAAATACTCTCATGGATAAGGCAATGTCTGTGCTGTTGTGCCTCCAGACCCAAACATAACATCCTGAACTCAACTTGGAGGCCTAATATCCTGTATACCCATGGTGGCTCTAATGGCTTTTAAAAATTTATCTGTATCCTATACGGGAAAACAAGCTGATCCTCCAAATTCTGCTTCTAAAGAAGAAGCGGAGGAGTCATCTGAAAGCTCGTCGCTCTCGCCACTAGAGGGAGTTTCGTTAGAAGTAAAAAAACTACCTCTCGGATGCAGGAAGGACCTGACTTCTTTTTACTGCTGGACTTCAAATTAAGGGAGCTCCTGAGTTCCTCCCGCACCAAGGCTCTAATACCTTGCAACAGGGACAGGGATTTCTCAGTGATAGTACACTCAATAAAGGTCAAATACAATCTTATCTCATAGGCAGGGGAAAGTTTAGCCTTACATAGGCAGCGTTCCTTGTTGAAGGCTTCCTGGGCCTAGCCTACAAAAAGCAAGACACAAAAAACCCCATTAAGGCTATGTTCACATCTGTGCCCGGATTTCGTTCTGCAAGCAGGACTTTTCTCTCCGCATGTTTTGGGTGGAAAAATGGCGGACCCCATTATAGTCTATGGGGTCCCCATGTTGCCGCAGGTAAGCACTTTTTATGCGGATTGGGTTTCTGTTTTTGGGATCCCCAAGCAGACGCGAAGAGAAACCCGAATGCAGGTGTGAACCTAGTGTAATATAGTAAGATTATTAAAGGGATGTCCCACAGCCACTTATATCTCCCACCAATACCGAGACTGGGACAGATGCAATGTCCTCCTGATAGCCAAGTTCAAGGCCCAGAATGGGTGACAGATGCTGCTGTTCTTCCAGCTTTAGAGAAGACAAAGGAAGGCTACTGGGAACTCCACCAGGTCAGTGGTTCAACCGATGCCTCAAAACGATGTTTTACTTACGCACCTTTTTTTTCTCTTTCTTGTGACTATTCTAAATGGCATAAGGTAGCCAGGGGCCCAAATGCAGATTCTGCATTGTGGCCTAGGAGCTACAAGTGACGCCTCTGGTCAACATTATCAAATCAGTGTGGGAGACTGACTTTCAGCATCCCTGAAGGGGCCATGTTGCAATAGCCTGAACCACTGCTACTACACATACAGAATGCAGGTCTATGACTTGAAGTAAACATTAAAGAGGCCACAAAGTTCAGTCACGACAAACAGCTGATTGGCCGAGTTGCCAACTTTTGGGCCCCCACCCATCTGATACCTCTAACAACTAAAAAATTCCCCCCAGTGGCCCCCAGACAACTAATAATGTCCCCATCCCCCCATGACCTCCTGTCAACTAATGTCCGTCTGTGACCTCACACTGTAGTTGAGCTACAAAAAAAAAAAACAAAAAAACACACACACAACAAATACCCATCCTCGGTCCCCGGAGCTCTGTTAACCTACTCCTCTGCAGATCAATGCTACTGGTAAGTAATAGTATGTAATGAGTGATAGAGCAGAAAGCTAAAGCCTTCCTGCTGCATCGATCTATTCAGCTACATCGGCATCCTAAGGATTCCAATGTAGTTAAAAGGAAGCATGTGGCTTGTGGTCGCTGCTGTAGTCAGTAAAAAATGCTTAAATTGTGGGGTGCATTTTCTCCTTTAGCCCCTTGTGGAAATGCAAAAATTGGGGTTAAAGCAACATTTTATAGCAAAAGAGGTCACTTTCCATTTTCAAAGCTCAAATCTGCTTAACACAGTAAGTCAAAGTACTCACTATACCCCTCGATAAATTCCTTGAGGGGTCTAGTTTTAAAAAAATGGGGTCACATTTTGGAGGTTTACAATGTTTTGGCACCTTGGGAGCTTTGCAAATGGGACATGGTGCCTGAAAACTATTCCAGCAAAATTTGTCCTCCAAAAGCCAATTAGTGCTCTTTCCATTCCAAGCGCTATGATGTGTCCATACATCAGTGTACCAGCACATATGGGGTATCGTCATGCTCAGAAGAAATTCCATTCCCTTACGTCCTACAGCAGCACAATATGGGGTATTTCTGCCCGTGTGTTGATAGGACAAGCGGAATTTTTAACATAATTTATGCATGACTATGGTACCCTATAAGAGGGCAAAAGGGACAGGTGGAGGGAGGTCTTTTGTCCTCCAATATTTTCAGGGAAAACAGATTAACATCATAATCGATTCTTTACCCTACTGTGTGTCCATACATCAGTTTACATCCACATGTTGGATAATTTCTTGCTTGGCAGAAATTGCATAACAGATTGTGGGATGCATTTCTCCTTTAACCCCTTGTGAATGTAAATTCTGGGGCTAAATGAACAGATTAGTGACAGAAATTGAAAAGTGTAAATTTCACCTCCATTTTGTACCCATAAGAATATGGCGCAAATAGTTTTTTTTTTCCCAGCAGATTTTTTGCAACTTCACAATACATTGTACAAATTATTAAAGGGGATGCTAAGTTACATAAAAAAAAAAAAAAATTATACTCCCCTTTCCTCAGTGCTCCAATGCCTTCCAGCAGTGGTCCAATCCTCCTGTTCCATTGTTGTTTTCCGGCGGAGTCCCCGCCGCACATGATCGCTGAGGCCAGTGAGTGGCCTCAGGGAAGGGCACATGGCGTCACTACCTGTGACGTCCCAGGGTCTCTTTCTGAGGCCACTGACTGGCCTCACGTAACTGTGGAAGCAAATCGGCTTCAGCAAAAGGGATATGGGACGTCACAGCAGGGGAGCAGTTTCACTTTGAGAAGACACCGGTGGAAGGCCACTGGAGCACAAGAGACAAGCATGTCTGACTAAAAATTTTTTCACCTCCCCAGCCTAATTTAAAAATATTTTTTTGCCCGAACAACTTCTTTAACCCCTTAATGATGTGCGGTAGTTTGTACGTTAATGCTCGGTGACTTTTTCATATTTTTCCTCCCCGTCTTCCAAAATTCATAACTTTTTTTATTTTTCTGTCGACATAACTACGTAAGGGCTTATTCTTTGCGTGACAAGTTGTATTTTCATTTGTCACCATTTTGGGGTACATATGTTTTGATTAGCTTTTTATGTTTTTTGGCGGTCCATGTGAAATAACAAACATTCTATCATAATTTTTTGTATTTTGTTTTTACGGCATTTACTCTGCATTAAAAATGGCAGCTTTGTCCGGTGGGTCATTACAATTACGGCGATACCATATTTATATTGGTTTTTATTATGTTTGACCACTTTTACAAGTAAAAAGTCACTTTTTGAAAAGGAACAAGTTTCCTGGGGTCACCGTATTCTGACGCCTATAACTTTTTTACTGTACTCTTGATGGAGATATGTCAGGGCTCTTTATTGCAGGGCAAGTTGTACTTCTTAAGGGTACTTCATGTATATGTTGTTTTACATACCGCTAGAAAGCAGACAGCGTGCTGAATTCAGTGCACTGCTGGCTTTCCTGGTATGTGCCCTGGGGGCTGGAGATATCAGGGGTCGTAGTTTCATGGTTCACCGTCAGAAGGGCGTTCCTGACAGTCTAGCTGGGCTGTGAGGAACGTCCTCCCTGACAGCACTCTTCCATGGACTTGTACTGGGGGGGGGGCATTCCTCACAGCTCAGCGTTATCACTGGGCTGTAAGTAATGCCCCCTCTGATAGTACACAGCGCTATGGATGAGTACAGAGAGAGGTGACATTTCTTACCGTCCATTCATGACGCTGAGCTGTGAGTAAAGTTCCCCCCCAGTACAAGTCTATGGACGAGTACTGTCAGGGAGGGTGTACCTCACAGCCCAGCTAGACTGTCAGGAACGCCCTTCTGATGGTGAACCGTGAAACTATGACGCCCGATATCTCCAGCCCCGGGGCACATACCCTGAATTCAGCGCGCTGTCAGCTTTCTAGTGGTATATAAAGCCGCATATACACGAGGACATGAAAGGTCCTCTTTAAATGAAAAAATATGAAACTTATTGCTTTTCGAATGCAGGGAGTAAAAAAAAACAGAGAATGGCTTAAGTGGGAAAGGAAAGCTGCAAGTGACTGTTTGCACATTGTGGATTAGGGCCAGTTCAAACAGCAGAATTTGGCACGGATTCTGAAGCAGATTCCATGAAACTCAGCATTCTACAATAAATCACAGTTTTTAATGGGAGGCAGAGATCGAAGCAAGATGCTGAAAAAAATAAGCGTCCTACTTGATCCTGCTGTTGAGAACATCACACTGACCCATTATACTCAATGGGGCTTTGCACACAACTTTCTTTTAATGGATGTTTAGACACTGAGCAAAAAAAATAATTGTGGCACGCACTATTGTTTTTTCTCATTCCTCTACTCGTCTCAGCCATTCACATCTATGGGGCTGTGGAAAGAAAAAAAAAAAAAAAAAAAAAAAAAAAGGAGTACTGTACACAGACAGCAGGGGTGGACATATTGCCTGTGCACCTAGCACTGGGACCCAGCCAGCTAGACATCCGATCTGCCGGGCTGTTTATCTAACAGCAGAGAGTGTACACAACCGGTAAATCTAGCCTACCTACCTCGGTCATTCTCTTCAACACTTTCTCTCATGTATGACTATCTACTGAAACTGTCTACCTATGTATCTGATATCTAATATCTCTCTTCTGGGTCTATTTATGTAGCTCATTTATCCATGTACATTATTTATCTGCTTCTCTCTCTCGAACATTATCTAGTGTTGAGCTTTTGGTCTATAGATCTCCCATCTGTACACATAGGTAATATTTCGTATCTGCAAATATGAGGTTTCCATGCACTTTATTCTAACACATAATATAGTGCAATCTACTTGTGATCAAGCTCTGCTACTCCAGCATTGCAAAAAAAAAAAAAACACAGATTGGACACGGAAATACACTAGGATGTACAACATACTAGTAAAAGAGGGCTACAGTGAAACCAGCCATATCCAGAAATGTTCTTTGTGGATTTTCATGCCAAAAATCAGCATCATAATACAATAGCATCTAAATGAGTTAGATTTTCTTTTTTTTTCAACAGAAAATGAAATATGGTGCATAGGACCCCCCCCCAGCAAATACTAGAATGAAGCCCCCCCACCAGCAAACCTCTGCAACATCAGTTTATAACATTACACTACCATTTCTGTCAGTGGCAGAAATGGCATTTGCCTTGTAGGCTTCAGTCCTCACTCCTAGGAGTCTTGTATATGGCATGTCAGGCAATACTGAAATGTGACCAGCCAGACCATAGAGTTTTCCTGCATTCATGGTCATATCCACTGGCAACCTACCAGCCTGGGCATAAGAACCAAAGTTTCTAATTATACTCTAAATGCAGAAGAACAGGAACCACATGCCAGGACAGAATAAATAATCCCATACTTGTGCTGAAGGATACTTGCCTTGCTCTGTGCCGCTCTCAGTGGACACATGGCATTAGAGCTGTATACACTGGTTGCTTAGCTACCCTATACCCCACTTAACCCGTACACGCCCTGCACGCCCCTTCCATGTTACTACTCCCAGCTGTAGTTTTGAGCGCACCCGCAGAGTACGGACAGCCGATTGCTCAGGACACAATGTCACACACGTAACCTGTCCACGTGACGCGCGCTTCAGAAACATTCTCATTTGAAAACGCAGTAAGGTTGCCTTTTATTACAGTGATGACGTCACGGCATGACTAGTTCAGCCAGAAAATCGACAGCGCCACTCCCAGTTGATACTTCCTGAATCTCCTCCCCCGTTTTGCTCCGCCCATTTACTATTCTGCACCAATAGAGGAGCCTTCACTTCGGTCTAACCAATGGTACTCAACGTCCAAAGATGAATGACAATCCCAACGACCAATCGGACGAAAGTCATTGGAGTTCTCTGGAGAATACAGCCGCAGGAAGGGAACAGGTGAGTGGGGTGTAATAACTATATGTATTTGCTACACTATATTATAATGGAGTGTGGTCAGTGAGTGCCTAGTGTACGCTGGAGGGAGTGAAGTATTTGATTTACCACAGGAAACATACGTAGTATGCGGCAGGGTCTTTATAAACTAGCCAGGTATGGAGGAAGTCAGTGGTGAAATGGGTCACCAAGGCAGTAAGAAGGAGGGGGGTAAATTACACCTTCTCAGCCTGCATGGGGCCAGCTGGTATACAGTAGAATAGGATGCTGGCTCCTCATCGTATATATGGATATGTCACAATATGTAACATCATCATGACATGTTATGTGATTCCATCGCTTACATATGTCAAGAAGGCTTTAAAGGGTGACAACTATTAACCTGCGTCGGAGTCAACATAAAAATACAGAATATAATATATGTTATATTACATATACTTTACTGGATGACTTTCCCATAAGAAATTGTTCAGAGTGCAGTAATAAACTTCAGGGGTATAAGTATAACATGTGCAGACTCTGCATTTTCACACTGTACTAGATGCTATTGGGCATCTGTGGACCTGCCCGTTGTTGTTCTAAATGCCCTAAAGTTTACAATATCAGCAGCTGAATACTGGTAGAACAGCAGAATGATTGGCAGTTCTCATTCTAGTATGTTACAGACTTAAAGGGGTTTTCCCACAGGCATAACCATATTTAAGTTTGGAGACAATTAAAAGTTAAATATTTTTGCAAATAGTAGTTTTATAGATATTCTCCATTCATCTTAGTGGTGACAGTCTGTTGTCTCGATTGGTTCCTAATAGATACAACCATGAATACAAGCACTTTCTCTGGTCAGAAACCCAGCCATGATTTCCTTATTGTGTCCGGGTTATCTTCTCATGCATGTAGTGTCCCTGTCTGATAACCTGTCCACAATAAGGAAATAATAACTGGGTTTCTAACAAGTCCCAGACCATAGAAAGTTTCTCCTTTCATGATCATATCCATTGGAAACCAATCAAGACAAAAGTCACCTTTAAGATGGTTAGAGAAGATCTCTAAAACTACTTATATTTGCAAAACTGTTTCACGTTTAATTGTCTACACAGTTAAATACGGTTATGTTCTTGAGAAAACCCCTTTAAAGCTGACATCCTTTTGTTTTAAGTCTATTTTATTGGTTGCAAAGCTTATCTTAGGATCTGTGATGGATTTCTCTAGAACAGGACTGAGCACCTTGCAATGTTTGAGAATACATTCAGGTTAGGGTTGGTTCACACTTGCGCCTGGAGTCCGTCCTAAATATATTTTTTGGTCAGACATGCAGGACTTTGTGTCCAACCAACAAAAGTGGCTTCGCGGCACAGAGGCTGCAATCGGACACCTGAGGTTGCTTTAAAAACCCATTGAAGTGAATGGGTTTTTAAACAAACCGCTTGCAAACCTTTCCCTATCCTTTTTTCTGATATTTAGGTTGGATTCACGGTGGATGAAATCCATGCGCAAGTGTGAACCAACCCTTACAGAAAAAAATGGAGTACATTTTTTTTTTTTTTTAAATAATAAACAATTGTAAATATATTTTTTATCCCACAACACTGCCAATACAATGTAAAAAATTGCCCCAAAGGTGTCCACAGCCTAAGCAGGTACCCCATTAACTATGAGACTGTGGTGGTACCCTATAGAGACCTACAGTAGTACAGTATGGCTCCATAGTAAGATACTGGTGCCGTGTTATGGATCTGCATGAGCCTGTACAAGATGATAACTAGTTACGACTCTAGAAGTCACCGATACAGCGAAAGAAAAAATGACAGCTTACTTAGTGTGTAAAATAAAGGTAATTGTATCATTTTCTATTTTATTTATGTGTTCTTTTTCTCTTTTTTTTTTTTTTTTAGGCCACAATATGCTGCTCTAAATGAAGAATTTAGGATGAGAAGGCTGAAGTGCACTTTGTGCTGGACAGCTGGGATATATGTTTTAAAACAGGATCTGAGGATGCAGTAGACAGGGAACAAACTAAAATAGAAAATGGAGAAAGCTACCGTCTCCTCCATTCAGATGGAAAAACTTTCAACCACTGAGGAAACGCTTACTGAAAATTACTTCTCATACATGGTAACACTATAGTATTTGTAATACATATGCATAAACGCAAATAGGTTTTTTTCTGGAATGATGGCCTATCCCATCCCAGACACCCTGCACCCATACTGGTCAGCTGTTTGAAAAGGCTGTGGCATTCAAGCGGGCACTGCAGCATTTTCACTACAATATATGCCAAGTACAGTGTTGTAAATCATGTGAGTGGAACGGAGCTGCAAAAAGGCCATGGTACTAGGTATTGCAATATCAGTGGCCTGAGAAGAAAAAGCGGCACTTTCCCAAACAGGTGTTTAGAGGGGTTTTTAGGTATCTGCAAATTGATGGATTATCCTTAGCATAGGCTATTGATAACAGATGGGAGGTGGCCCAGCTGTTGGTACCACAGTATCATAGTCATGGAAAATCCCTTTATGAACCAGGCCTTTTTGGGTGGCCAAATTCTAGTGATTTGTTTCTTTTTCTTTTCAGTAGAAACCAGACATCAGACCTGTATATAGTAGAACATGCGGAGTTTAGTCCCTATTTCAGTCCCTATGTGTATCATAACATCTCTATTCACAAGGGATGTTGTGATACACATAGGGACTGAAATAGGGACATTTTGGTACTGCCCTTGTAAGGCCGGAAGTTATTGGATTCCAGGGTTAGAGTAGACGGTTCCAATTTATATGTTTCTCTGTTTATGGATATGAGTGGACCCATGAATACTTTTCAACATAATTTTTTAACAGTCCAAGCTCTGTTGTTTATGTGTGTCTACTATATGGAAGTCATAAGAAATCTGGACTACCTTCACCTGCTCTATTACAGGGGCGTTCCTAACTAAAAGGAATTGCTTCCAAAGAGTATACAATGCCAAAGGCTACAATCACATGTTGCTGTTTTTTCATGGATTTGTAGGGTGGAATCTGCACTACAATGCAAGTAAATGGGATTTTCCAAATGGTCTATGTACTACACATTTTCTTCATTATGGATCTGTGTTCCGAATCTCCAGCATGCCAACTATCTTGTGGTTTATGCCCAGATATCTTCCATTATCCTCAATTAAGTTTTAAAGGGGTTTTCCAGGCTTATAATATTGAAGACCTATGTTTAGAATAGGTCAATATTAGAGTAGTGGGGTTCCAGGACCCCCCCACCCCATACAACTGTTTGAAGTGACCTCAAAGTTCAAGTGAGAGCTGCAGCCTATTCACTGAATATCAAGCACACTATTCCATCTTCTGGCATTGATGGGATGCATCTTTGGCACACAGTCCTTTTTTTGTGCCAAAGATTTGTCACTTTGCACTTTCTGCCCCATGTTATGAAAATGGGTGGAGCAGAATGGGGACACCTCAGCCATCATGTCAGAAAAGTATTTAAGGCCTTATTTTGTAAAGCTGTACAAACTAATTCCCTATATTTATTTTATAGGACAATCTTATTGGATCTCTGCTGGCCATATTTGGACATCTTATTATTAGTATTGGACTCAACTTACAGGTAAGAAATTTAGAAGCAGATTTAGCCAATCCCAATACTGTGTGATATAGGATCTAAACAGGGCCGGTGTCAGCACCCGGCGTACCCGGGCAAGTGCCGCGGCCCCAAGCTCCTGAGGGGTCCCATTGGGCTGCTGGGTGCTGACTGCTTTTTTTTTTTTTTTTTTTAAATAAGTAACCCCAGCAGGTAACGGTCCCTGTTTACTTACCAATCCCCACTACAGGATCGAGGATCAGTAAGTAAGGACGCCACCGATGAGTTGAAACCAGTGATGAAGTAAGGGAGCTGTCTGCTCCCTGCTTCACCACCCGGCCGCTGTCTTTGCTCCTGGTGTCCTGGGAGCAGGAGTTGCATGTAGTGACGTCACTTACATCGCGCCTGTTAGTCCTTAAAGACTCCGGGACCAGAGAGAGGACTGAACAGGGAAAGGTGAGTATTAAGGTTTGTGTTTTTCTTTGATATATACAGTTAGGTTTATGATACTGGGGGCAACCTTAGGGGTGGGGGGATATGATACTGTGGGGGCAACCTTAGGGGTGGGGGGATATGATACTGTGGGGCAACCTGAGGGGTGGGGGGACATGATACTGTGGGAGCAACCTGAGGGGTGGGGGGACATGATACTGTGGGGATAGCCTGGAGTGGGACATGAAAATGTGGGGGCAACCTGTGGGGGGAGTATGACACTGAGGGAGTAACTTGATGGGGACATGAAACCGTGGGGGAAACCTGGGGGGGCATTACACTATGGGGGCAAGTTGGGGGTGGGGGGGACATGACACTGTGGGGGCAACCTCAGGGGGACATGACACTGTTGGGGGACATGATACAGTGGGGGCAACCTGGGGAATGGGTGGACATGATACAGTGGAGGCAACCTGAGGGGGACATGATGGTGTGGGGGCAACTTGGGGGGGACACATGACACTGTGGGGGAAACCAGGGGTTGGGGGGGACATGAATCTGGGGGGTTAACCTGGAGGGGGACATGAAAATGTGGGGGCAACCTGGAAGGGGACATTATGAGGGGCATTATATTGTATGGGGCCAAAAGGGAGGCATTATACTGTGTGAGGGCCACTAAGAGGCATTATACTATGTGGGGGCCATTCAGGGGGCATTATAATTTGTGCAGGTCAAGTATTTCTAGGTGGTGGTGATGGGGGGGGCCCACTTATGAAACCTTTGCACAGGGCCCACCAATGTGTTAAAACATCCCTGCGCCAGGTGGGTTGGTTCAGATCAAATAGGTCCGAACCGAAAATGCTATTATCATACTCCGGGGTCTCTTCAGACCCCGTAGTTTGATGATCGGAGGCCCAAGGGAGGTAAGCGAACATAATAAACAGTGTTTGTCACCTTCCCTAGGCCTCCTATCGTTATACTCGGCGGTTTGAAAAGAAATAATAGTTTGTGGGTCGTGAACCCCAAAAATTTAGGGTTCTGCCGAACCTGAAATGTTTTCAATATTTGCAGGGGCCACCCTAGGAGCCACTATGGGACATTATACTGTGTGAAGGGGCTGCTATGGGACATTATACCTTATGAAGGGGCCGCTATGGGACTTTATGCCGTGTGGACGGGCCACTATGGGACATTATACCTTGTGAAGGGGCCGCTATGGGACATTATACTGTGTGAAGGGGCCACTGGGGGACATTATACAGTAGTGTGTTTAAATGGGGCGTTATACTGTGTGGAGGCCAAGAAAGCGGGCGCTATGGGGGGACCCAAGTCAAAAGTATGCTATGGGGCCCAGTCTTTGCTAGTTATGTCCTTGTATATATTTATTATACCCTGTCAGTGTATATATTTATATATGTACAGTACAGACCAAAAGTTTGGACACACCTTCTCATTCCAAGAGTTTTCTGTATTTTCATGACTATAAAAATTGTAGATTCACACTGAAGGCATCAAAACTACGAATTAACACATGTGGAATTATATACTTAACAAAAAAGTGTGAAACAACTGAAAATATGTCTTATATTCTAGGTTCTTCAAAGTAGCCACCTTTTGCTTTGATTACTGCTTTGCACACTCTTGGCATTCTCTTGATGAGCTCCAAGAAGTAGTCACCTGAAATGGTCTTCCAACAGTCTTGAAGGAGTTCCCATAGATGCTTAGCACTTGTTGGCCCTTTTGCCTTCACTCTGCGGTCCAGCTCACCCCAAACCATCTCGATTGGGTTCAGGTCTGGTGACTGTGAAGGCCGGGTCATCTGGCGTAGCACACCATCACTCTCCTTCTTGGTCAAATAGCCCTTACACAGTCTGGAGGGGTGTTTGGGGTCATTGTCCTGTTGAAAAATAAATGATGGTCCAACTAAACGCAAACCGGATGGAATAGCATGCCGCTGCAAGATGCTGTGGTAACCATGCTGGTTCAGTATTCCTTCAATTTTGACTAAATCCCCAACAGTGTCACCAGCAAAGCACCCCCACACCATCACACCTCCTCCTCCATGCTTCATGGTGGGAACCAGGCATGTAGAGTCCATTCGTTCACCTTTTCTGCATCGCACAAAGACACGGTGGTTGGAACCAAAGATTTCAAATTTGGACTCATCAGACCAAAGCACAGATTTCCACAGGTCTGATGTCCATTCCTTGTGTTATTTAGCCCAAACAAGTCTCTTCTGCTTGTTGCCTGTCCTTAGCAGTGGTTTCCTAGCAGCTATTTTACCATGAAGGTCTGCTGCACACAGTCTCCTCTTAACAGTTGTTGTAGAGATGTGTCTGCTGCTAGAACTCTGTGTGGCATTGACCTGGTCTCTAATCTGAGCTGCTGTTAACCTGTGATTTCTGAGGCTGGTGACTCGGATGAACTTATCCTCCTCAGCAGAGGTGAATCTTGGTTTTCCTTTTCCGGGGCGGTCCTCATGTGAGCCAGTTTCTTTGCAGCGCTTGATGGTTTTGGCCACTGCACTTGGGGACACTTTCAAAGTTTTCCCAATTTTTCGGACTGACTGACCTTCATTTCTTAAAGTAATGATGGCCACTCACTTTTCTTTACTTAGCTGCTTTGTTCTTGCCATAATACAAATTCTTACACTCCATTCAGTAGGACTATCAGCTGTGTATCCACCTGACTTCTGAACAACACAACTGATGGTCCCAACCCCATTTATAAGGCAAGAAATCCCACTTATTAATCCTGACAGAGCACACCTGTGAAGTGAAAACCATTTCAGGTGACTACCTCTTGAAGCTCATCAAGAGAATGCCAAGAGTGTGCAAAGCAGTAATCAAAGCAAAAGGTGGCTACTTTGAAGAACCTAGAATATAAGACATATTTTCAGTTGTTTCACACTTTTTTGTTAAGTATATAATTCCATATGTGTTAATTCATAGTTTTGATGCCTTCAGTGTGAATCTACAATTTTTATAGTCATGAAAATACAGAAAACTCTTGGAATGAGAAGGTGTGTCCAAACATTTGGTCTGTACTGTATCTGTGGGGGCCAACTCAGTTTCTGCATTAAGCACTTCCATTAATACAGATGAAAACGTTCATTGCACCGTTAACAGAATCAGGTCCTGTTCACATGGTGAAATCAGGCGCTGATTTTGCAGTGGATTTTGCCCCCAAATCAGCGGCAAATTATTCCCTCATTCTGCCTCCCATTGAAAACAGCTAGTGAAGGACGCTGAAAAAAAAGTGTCTTGCTGGATCTTGCCGTGGATTCTGCAGCTGATTCGGAGGCCATGGCTTGAGACACACCAATTATTAGACCCATTTATTTGGGTCTAATCAGTGGTGGAAAGCCGCAAGGGCATGCTGTTGCCCTGTTTCCACCACCGTGAGCCGGGGGCAGATGTCTGCCTAACATTCCTCTATACTTTCTGATGTCTGAACAGATTCTATCTACTTGTATGGAATGGACTATGTTACAGTCCACTCCAATAGGTTCGCCTCAGCAAAAAAAACACCCAATTTCGGTAGTTTTTTTGCTGCAGTGTGCATGGGTTGCTCCAAAAAGGGCCCACTGAGGCTTTGTCGCCCAAGGGCCCACACAAATCTGGAGCTGGCCCAATTATGTAAAGTCTAAAGTACTGTACTACTTGCAAAGTGGAAAATGTGCTTTCTAAATTGGACTGTGGAATGAGCAATATAAATCTAATTTTATTTATACCACTGCCCTTATGTCCTAAACCCTATTTTCTGAACATATCCATAGGTCCCCTTCATACAGAGCCTTTTGTGCTTGCTGTACAAGTAATATATGCGAGTGTTTAATGAAGATGAAATAATGGAAATGATTAGATTTTGCATTTGTTACTATTTGTTTAATACTGACATTACTCAGACATTACTACAGTTAATGTCTGTTTCTGTCATCCTTTGACGGATTACAACAACTGACATTAACAATGGTAGTGTGACAGTAACCTTACTCCTGTCTTTTCAGTAGGCACTGGTTTTAAATATCCTGTTGGCACTATGTTCTTTTTCCCACTGTTTTTTATCTGTAGCTTTGTTTTTGGTTAAGCTGTATTTAACTAGTGTTTATTGTTGACTTTTCATATCATATTTAAGTTCTAATAAGCCACATAGTTCCCTGAAGCTGGTTAGCAAAAAAATGATTGATCACAGAGATAATCTGTGCAAAAATAGACAGTGTTGTTTTGTTGGCATGACATCAGTTGCTAAATGTTCTGTATAGCATTTTATTAGAATAATTATGACATGCAATTAGTGATCATAGCAAAAGATGCCATTATGGACAGATCAGTCTGTGGATTCTTGGCCCGAACTCTATTTATTGGTTGCCAGTCATTTGTATTGTAATTATACATTGACATGACAACCAATCATTGCCTGCTCTGGTGCTGTTGTCTGTAGCGATGTCCTGCTGCAGTGACAGTTTACTGAAATTCCCAGAAAACCCTTTTTGGCTGAGGCCCCACATTGCGGAAATGCAGGTTTTTTTGTTGCAGATTTTGCTGCAGTTTTTCAAGTCAAAGCCAGGAGTGGATTGTGCAGAGGTATAAGTACCGGTACTTCCTATATATTTCCTATATAATCTGCAAAAAAAAAAAGCTGCGTTTCCACAACCTGGGGCCTCATCCTTAAAGATGTTGTCCAGCCAGGCAATTTTTTTTTATGCCTGGACAACCGGGGGGAGGTGAAAAAAAAAATTTCAAAAACATCATACTTACCTGTCCCCAATGCCCCAGTGTCCTCCCGGCATGTTCCGGTCCTCAAAGTGAAACTGTTCACGGGGCCCGGCCCCACTGAAGCCGCTGACGGCCGCGGGCCCGCGGCCCAGCAGGCCTCAGGAAGAGACCTGTGATGTCACAGGTAGTGACATCGCATGCCCTTCTCGGAAAATTAAACGGGTTGTCCATTTTTGCCTGGACAACCTCTTTAAGTTCTGTCATCTCTTATTCCTAGATTGTACTTCCCCATACTCTATCCCCATTATATTTGATGTTAAATGCAGTTTTGAAAAGTGCTCTTATCTAAAAATATGTTCCTAGAAAGAAAGCATATATAACCTTAGCCATTTCCTCCCTAACAATCTATCATTTATTCCTTCAACTATACGGGAAGGGGTACACGCTCCTTGACCACTGTAATACAGGCCTACAGAAGTCTTCTCTAGGATTGGTGAACTCATCCTTTCATTGTTCCTAGGAATAGAAGAGCCTCCGTAATGTACCATACCTCACACTACACTGGTTTTCCAGTATACACTGCACATCACCTTCTGTGACATAAGACTTGTAGAAACCTTATAGCCATAAAAATGTCCATGACAAAATAAGGTTTTGTCTGCTTATATGCTTGTTTTTTAAATGTTATGTTTAGTGTTTTCGTTTTTATTACATTGCTTTAAAGGGGTTGTCCGGGATTGAATAAAAATTAACCCCTAAACTAAACCCCCCTTCCCCCTGCCTAACTTCTAATTTACTTATATTAAAAAAAATGTATAATTACCCATATCCCGGGGGCGGTCATGTGACCGCCTAGGCACACTTTCTGATAATCCGGTGACGTTCCGTTTCCCCGAGACGTCACCATTACTCCTTCCAGTCTGTGCACGCACTAGCAGAGAGGAAGAGAGGCGTCTCCAGTCTGTGCACAGGAGCTGTTCCCATTGAGGAAGACAGGTAAGTATGATGTGGTGGGAGGGTGGGCTGAGTTAGTTAGTTGGGAAGGGCTAATAGTGGGTGGGATAGCTAAGAAGACAAGGAGGGGGTGTAACGGAGTGAGAGAGAAGGGGGGGCAGTGAGAGGGAGGTAGTGTGGGAGCTACATAGCAGGAAGCTACACCATGTAAACAAATGCAGAAGATGCCAGGAGCTCCCAGAGACACCCAGAAATCACTCAAAACACTGCTAAAGGTACATGGGTGTACTTATTAACCCATTAATAGCACTAACAGACCTTTTAAAAAAAAAAAGTGTTTTTTTTTTTTGCCCGGAAAAACCCCTTTAACTGTTAATTTTTCTGGGTATATGGTCTTTTGGGACATTTGAAACTCCATCCGCACTGTTTGCAGTGTATGTCAAAGGTATATCCCTTGAGAATTTTCTGATGTGCGCCTCCAACATTTATCACTACTGTATTGCCATAGAGTGGCATACATTGCCCATAGGTTCCCATGTAAAAAGAAAAAATATGACGCTGCGGTGTACATTTATTGTATGATGCCTCTGTATACAATAGCACAGCAGACTGCACCATTCCATACAAATGAATAAAAGGTCTATTGACACCAGACTGACCGAGGTCATAAGGACACTTTTTTGAAATCCTTTGGGTGAATGGGGACCTATGGACACATTTGATGTATGTACTGGGAGCTTTCTTGGTGTGCACACCAAATAGACACTGAAAACGCAGGGTGAATTCAGCCTTATTCTTTCCATCTGTTAATTGCATGCTTTTCCTTGTCACCAGAATAAAGTCCAGAGTACAATGTAAATGATAACTATCAATATTCAAGGCCTCTTCCATTCATGCACACAATGGATTGTAGGGTAATGACCAGGGTGTGTGTATACTTGTTGTGTCACACTTTTCCATATGATTTCTGCTGAGTGCTACATATAATACTCCATGTACCAGAGGCAGGATCATTCAGCTTTGTTATAAAACAGATGACATCTCTCTTGCATCATGTGCTTACTTTGAATGTTTACTTAGGAACTATGTTACACAGTTTTTGTTACTTAGTTTAATAGTCACAGTCAGTGCTCTCTATTAAAGTTCCTGCTGCAGTTTCAGCCCCACAGTCTGTGTCATCCATGGTGCAAGATGTAAACACCCCCCCCCTTCAACTTCAGTACTATGATGACAAGCCATTCACAAATGTAATACCAGTTTCATCAAGTAGTCATAAACCTAAATGTGAAAGCCTCCCACTGACAGCCTTCTTTGTTGTAACAAATAGCTACAGTAAAGATAATAGCTGTCTGGCTAGATTTTCCAATAATATCGTTCTTTAAGTCACAGTGCCATCACAACAGATTTCACAGCCATAGTGTGCTATAAAAAATGTCGCTCCCTTTATTGTACCATCGCTGACATGCAATCTGGAGGGTTTAAGCACTAGGTATACAGGTGGCATAGGAAAAAAATTCACTCAAGAGGTTGACAGGTCCTTGTTAATGGGTCGTCGAGTTTTGAAAACGTATTTTAATTTACCCAGCCAATAAGTCTTGAGTGGGTTTCTCTGTTGAGGACCCTCTTGTCTTGTTGAGGGGTGTTTGAAAGAGCAATACTTGTATTACACAGACAGACCATTGATTTCAATGGGCAACACGTCATACTTAATTTCCCCTGTGGTGGCGCTTCAGTGAAACTGAGCACCTTCTGCCAGATGTTCCAATAGATTACAGCTGGGGAACCTTTTTGTTTTGCTTTTTGTCATGGGACCCTTCGAACAGTAGTGAATCATCCCAGCTATAAGACCTGTCTAATTATCCTCTATGAGAGGAAAAGCCATAACAAACTACTTTATCTTCTGTTTAGAAATACAGCCATGTGCGGTTGGCTGGAACCAAAGACCCTCGTTCATACTTCAAAACAAAGACATGGTGGCTTGGCCTCTTGCTAATGATATTGGGCGAGTCAGCGGTGTTTTCATCCTATGCCTTTGCTCCTCTGTCTCTTATTGTACCCCTCAGTGCTGTTTCTCTCATAGGTGAGTACTCCAGGCAAGAAACTTTCAGTCTTCTAAAAACTCTTGGGCAAAGGTATGCATCCATGTCATCACAGTAGTTCCTGCTATTCTTGTTTTCCATGTCAGTGTGATGCAAATGGTGTTCTGCAGAGTATATCTTATGTATGCAAATACTGTATTTTTCACATTGTCATTCAGTTACCTGATTCAGACTAAAGCCTTTCATATGCACACTGCTGCAGAATATTTAGTATATGTGCAGCCTTTTATCTAACTGTGATGTATTTATTTGTGTGCTCAGACTGTGCCTGAAAGTGACTCTGTCACCAGAGAGCTCAACATCACACCATGCTGATGCTGAGCACCATCAAACCTTCAGATAGTCCAGTAGATACCCTATTTCCTGAAGCTGGTTTTAGAAATATACAAATGAGGATAAAGTTAAAAGGGGCGCGCCTGAGCATCCGTATTTCAGTGCAGAGACATTGGAGGCTTTGATATGCCCATTGCACTTGAGCATCATCTACATATCTCTAAAATGGCTTTTTCAACTAAATGGTGCATCATATTGGACTCTCTAAAGGTATGATGGTGCTTTGCATAATGTGTCCTAGAATGCGCAGTGACTGGTTTAATATTGAGTTTCCTGGTGATAAACTCCCTTTATTCACACCGAACTTTGTATAGATGTTCATTCACAGACTTGTGTCAATCAGCCAGTTAAAGTAAGTGCCAGAGAAAGCTGGAAAAGCAAACAGGTTATTTTAATTGAATTCACTATATACAGTGCCTTGCGAACTTTTCAACCTTTTGCCACATTTCAGGCTTCAAACATAAAGATATAAAATTTTAATTTTTTGGTGAAGAATCAACAACAAGTGGGACACAATTGTGAAGTGGAACGAAATGTATTGGTTATTTTAAACTTTTGTAAAACATAAAAAACTGAAAAGTGGGGCGTGCCAAATTATTCAGCCCCTTTACTTTCAGTGCAGCAAACTCACTCCAGAAGTTCAGTGAGGATCTCTGAATGATCCAATGTTGTCCTAAATGACTGATGATGATAAATATAATCCACCTGTGTGTAATCAAGTCTCTGTATAAATGCACCTACTCTGTGATAGTCTCAGGGTTCTGTTTAAAGCGCAGAGAGCATCATGAAGACCAAGGAACACACTAGGCAGGTCCGTGATAATGTTGTGGAGAAGTTTAAAGCCGGATTTGGATACAAAAAGATTTCCCAAACTTTAAACATCCCAAGGAGCACTGTGCAAGCGATCATATTGAAATGGAAGGAGTATCACACCACTGCAAATCTACCAAGACCCGGCCGTCCCTCTAAACTTTCATCTCAAACAAGGAGAAGACTGATCAGAGATGCAGCCAAGAGGCCCATGATCACTCTGGATGAACTGCAGAGATCTATAGCTGAGGTGGGAGAGTCTGTCCACAGGACAACAATCAGTCGTACACTGCACAAATCTGGCCTTTATGGAAGAATGGCAAGAAGAAAGCCATTTCTCAAAGATATCCATAAAAAGTCTTGTTTAAAGTTTGCCACAAGCCACCTGGGAGACACACCAAAAATGTGGAAGAAGGTGCTCTGGTCAGATGAAACCAAAATCAAACTTTTTGGCCACAATGCAAAACGATATGTTTGGCGTAAAAGCAACACAGCTCATCACCCTGAACACACCATCCCCACTGTCAAACATGGTGGTGGCAGCATCATGGTTTGGGCCTGCTTTTCTTCAGCAGGGACAGGGAAGATGGTTAAAATTGATAGGAAGATTGATGGAGCCAAATACAGGACCATTCTGGAAGAAAACCTGTTGGAGTCTGCAGAAGACTTGAGACTGGGACAGAGATTTATCTTCCAACAAGACAATGATCCCAAACATAAAGCAAAATCTACAATGGAATAGTTCACAAATAAACGTATCCAGGTGTTAGAATGGCCAAGTCAAAGTCCAGACCTGAATCCAATCGAGAATCTGTGGAAAGAGCTGAAAACTGCTTTTCACAAACGCTCTCCATCCAACCTCACTGAGCTCGAGCTGTTTTCCAAGGAAGAATGGGCAAGAATTTCAGTCTCTCGATGTGCAAAACTGATAGAGACACACCCCAAGCGACTTGCAGCTGTAATCGCAGCAAAAGGTGGCGCTACAAAGTATTAATTTAAGGGGGCCGAATAATTTGGCACGCCCCACTTTTAAGTTTTTTATTCTTTACAAAAGTTTAAAATAACCAATAAATTTCGTTCCACTTCACAATTGTGCCCCACTTGTTGTTGATTCTTCACCAAAAAATTAAAATTTTATATCCTTATGTTTGAAGCCTGAAATGTGGCAAAAGGTTGAAAAGTTCAAGGGGGCTGAATACTTTCGCAAGGCACTGTATGTTAAACAGATGTGTTTTTTTGGTTTTTTTTATCTGATATTACTAAATAAGTGTGGAGAGAGATTTTTGTTATTGTCATTTCTTCTTTTTCAGCAAGCTCGATTATAGGCATTATATTTATTAAAGAAAAGTGGAAACCGAAGGAATTCCTTAGTGAGTATTGATTTCATGGGGTCAGTCAGTTTTGCTAAATATATCGTAATAAATACACATTACTGAAGTATACTACAATTGGTCAAATGGTGTTAGAAGCACAGTCTCCAGAGATATCTCTTTAAGGCTAAGGCCCTATTTTGCAGAAACGCAGCATTAAAAAAACGCTGTGTTTTACAGTACCAGCAAAGTGAATGAGATTCTGACTAATCCTATCCACATGTTGCAGGAAAAAACAGCTGCGGTAAAGCAACATTTTCAAAAACGGAGGGTTTAGTAGAGGCGCTGAAAATGAGCTGCCGCACAGACTCTTGGCTATCAGTAAAAAAAAAAAAAAAAAAAAAAATACAACCACACAAGCAAGGGTCACTGTTGCTAGAGTCCAAAGTGGTTGTAACAATGGACAATGAGGGGCATATAAAGAGGAGGACCCTGGTGGATGAACAGAGAATATTTTCAAAACAGTATATATTTAAAAATTAAAACTATTTATTAAAATTTTTTTTTTTTTTTTTTTAAGTTATCATGAGTTTTCCCAGAGAAACAGGTTATCCCTTATCCTTAGGACCACTCAGACCCCCACTGATTAGGAGAACAGGGGATTTTTGTACTTTACTACGGCTGACTCCAGCACTCCCATTCACTGACCGCTGCCCCATTTAGAACAGGGGAACAAAAGTCTCCAGATTATTGGGGGTCTGAGTGGTGGGACCCCCCCAGTGATCTGCAAGTCATCTCCTATGTTATGAATAGGGGATAATTTGTTTTATGGAAAGCCCCTTTTAAGTAGGATAGGTGAGATGGACCTTTCCTTTAAATTAGGGCATTGATTAGATGTTCTTCTAACACTAAGCTATTATACCCACTGAATGGATCTCTAAACTTACAATTTGAGGTGAGTAAGGTGACATGTATATCAAACAGAATATGACTGGCCAAGCAGAACCGCCTGACTAAAATTGTAATCTATCAAATTACCTATTATGGTTTGCTTATTTTTGTTTTCTCCTATTCTCAATTGTTGGGCTATTTCTACAGCCAGCTGCAGTCCACTCCATTCTTCTTCCCAGGTTTCCCTGGACTGGACAGCCAGCTGAGAAGATACTAATGCTCTAAGTGTTCACTCCAGAGAGTCTATGCTATCAGGAAACTAAAATGGAGCCATGGCTCATTTAAAGAGAAACAGTCAGCTCACCTGACTGTCTATATTAGAAAATAATATTCTGGAATATCTTTTTTTGTTTGTTCTATTCCTCTGTTATTGCTACTAAAATTTAAGAATATTTAAAAATAAATTGACAACTGTGTATTTTTATTTTGGGGGCGTTTTCCTACAAAGTCTGACTTTGTCCATTCAGTGCTACCAGTGTCATACTGTGTAGGGACAAATCCTTTGACAGGTAATATGGTAACACCCAGGTGTCAATTTATTTAGAATTTTCTAGAAGTAATATGAGAATGGTACAGCACACAGAGCTTAGAAAAGATACTCCAGAATTATTGTTTCATGGGGAATATAAGTAATGAAAGGGTTTGTCCATGCAAAAATAGACAACCCTTTTAACTTTTAAATCAGCCGGGGCATTGAAAAAAATATTTAAAAAAATGCAAATTTCCCTGTCCCCGATGCTTTGGTGTCCTTCCAACGCATCCCGGTTCTTCTGCTCCAGTGGCTTCTCCCGGGTCTCTTCCGGAGTTCCGCTGAAGCTGCTGATTGGCCTCATCGGTCACGTGATCACCGAGGCCAATCAGCGGCCTCAGCAGGCCTAAGGAAGAGGACCCGTGCTGTCACAAGTAGTGACATTGCATGCCATTCAGCTTCTTCAGCGGAACTCCAGAAGAGACCTGTTCATCAGAAGAACCGGAACATTCTGGGAGGACACTGGAGCACTGGGGACAGGTGAGTATTATTTATTTTTTTCAATGCCCTCGACTGATTTAAAAATTAAAAGGGTTCTCCATTTTTGCCTGGACAACCCCTTTAACAATGTAAGTAATTAACAATGGATCGTTTTTGTTTGCTACATCACCAATTTCAATCATCCATGTTATTTTTAGCATTGGAAATGCATAACAGTGTAGATATGTGTTAAAGGCATCTGTTCACACAACTATATTCAATTTATTGCTAACTGCTTACTAAACAAATGAGAAGTGTTTAAGCAATTAATATGCTTTTTGCTTTACTAACACTTTCTATGCACACTCACCACGAATCTAGCTCTGAAACTGTGTATTTGGGTTTTGTCCACAACTGATTGTTGTTTCTGTGGTTTATATGCATTTCACTTGTGTTTCTGTAAATTATTACCACTACTCCTTTGAACACACAGAGGTGATATTTTATTAGTTTTTCCTACATCATTATCCACCAGTATATGTGATACATCGAATTTGACCTAGTTTTATTTTGACATATAGTACACACAGATCAGTTTTGGACACAACTGTTACACAATAGGTGTTTGATTCCCCCTGCGTTTGAAGGGCTACTTGGCATGGCTCTAGAGATCAGCATTGATTTTTCTTAGTAATCATCATGTGTTCTATTGTCCACCTTTTATAACCCAACTTTGATGGCCTAACCTTAGGATAGAGCATCAATGTCAGACCATTGGGGGGCCAACACCAGAGAGGTGTACAATCATCTGTTTGCAGCAGTCTCTAGCACTGGAATTATACTATGTATGGAGCCAGAAACAGCTGGCTCCATACGCTGTGTAGTTATCATGCTGTGCTATTGCAGCTCAATTCCTTTTCACTTGAATGGTAGCCGAGCTACTGTAATCTATCATGGCCACTACAATATACAAAGCAATCTGCTTCTGGCTTGATACGCTGTATAGTTCTAGTGCCGGAGGCTGCTGCGAACAGATGGTTGAAGAGGTGCCGGTTATTGGAGACTGGTGACCTATCCTATGGCTGGATCATCAACATCATTAGGCTGGAAAACCCCTTTAAATAAATTTCATTTTTTTTTATTTATTAATCAGGCATTTTGTACTTCAGAAAGTCTGGTAATCCATTAAATATTTCTTAAACCGAAAAATATTCTGTTCTGTTGTGTCATATAACTTAATGTGTAAAAATTATAAATATGTTAGCTATCACAGGCTTCTTCATTAGCTTTGGGAGGAAACCGGGATTTTCTACTTTCCCTGAAAGATGTCTGTCTGTAAGATTCATTTTGTTTAAGAAATTAGAAGAAAATCATGCAGATATAGATGTTCTGTATCTATATTTTCCCCCTCATTTCTTGATTTTAGTGTTCCTTTAAAAACTTCTTGGGGGAAATTTATCAAAACTATTGCAAGAGAAAGAGTCGTTGCGATCTGATTGGCTGCTATTGGCCACTTGCACCCATTTTGATAAAACTCCTCCCTTACTTTTCTGCACAAGATCACTTTCACTAGTTGCAATTCAAATATTTACTGATTTTATGATCATGTAACTTTTTTCGCACATTTTCAGCTGCATGTTCACTAACCAAGCCTCTGATTTCTATGTATGTCTTCTTTTCCTTCTTCCATCCCCCAAAAGGACGTTATATCTTGTCCTTTATAGGCTGTGGCTTAGCTATCATTGGCACGTATCTGCTGATAACGTTTGGGCCCAACAGCCATGAGAAGATGACTGGAGAGAACATCGTAAGACATTTAGTAAGCTGGCCATTCTTGCTGTACATGGTAAGTTCTGCATCTACACATGAAGAGGTCCAAGGGAATATAAGACTGCCATTAAAAGGGCCAGCAAATTAAACACAAAAACAAAGAAGAGGTACCACGACATTCTGCTGCTTCTGTTCTGTCAACACACAGGAAATGACAGCTCAGCCAATCACTGGCTGCAGTGGTAACCCGCCTAGGTCAGAGATTGACTCAGTAGTTATTTCCTTTTTTTGTGAGAAATCAGGAAGTAGCTATATAATGAATGACCCCTCACCAATCCTCCACCTCTCCCTTTCCGTTTTTAGAATGTAATTATTTATTTATTTTAATAATCCTTCGACAACATAATGTAGGGCTGAGAATATGGTGAGGGCTCAGAAGCTGAGCCATCTTCATATATAGCAAGTGGCAGCTGTGTTATTCTGCAGGTGCCAACCCCCTGCAGTGTCATAGGGGGATACCAATCTATTGGAAAGACAGTGGAACCTATCAAAGGCTCCCAGGCCTGCCATTATAAATCTCCTCTAGGAACAATAAAAATAAAAGTGTAAAAAAAAAAAAAAAAAAAAAGTTTTGAAAAATATTTTTAAAACAAAAGTAATTAAAATTACCCACTTCCCCCATTTAACAAATAGAAATAAACAAATGAAAATAAACATATCATGGATCACCATATCTAATATTGCTAAAACTATTAAAATGTATTTATCCCATACAGTGGGTGCTGTAACAGGGAAAAAATGCACACACTGACAGTTTTCAGTCACTCTTTCACTGAAACAAACTATGGTCAAAAAGTACCTCATAATGGTCTCAATAAAACAGCTCCATAGAAAAGGTCCTTTACACAGCTTTGTAGATAGAAATAGAAATTATGCTTTGAAAAAAGTTTTACATGTTTCAGGTATTAAAAGATAACAAATACTATACAGTATGTCTTTGATGTCCCCATGATCTTACTGATAGAATAAAGGTAATGAGTTATTTCTCGCATATTTCATTCGGGGACACAGCACCATGGGTATAGACCTGGCCACGAGGAGGCTGACACTAGAAATAACAAAAGTTGGCTCCGCCTCTGGGCTTTACCCTCTCCACAGACTCTGTGCTAGCCAGTTTCAGCCTATTGTCTGTAGGAGGCAGACATGACCTAACTTAAATCTTCTGTATTACACCATTTTTCTTTTCTCTTTTCTTTTCAGGTGCAGCGTGTAAGCCACACTAGTAGCACCCTCCTGCGGGCACTGTGCTCTGTTAAAGAGCACATTGCTGATCACCCTGCAAGGCTCTGTCTGTGGTCCACATTCTAGGTGGGGACTGTTGGGCTGTAGACTGTCTAAACTGAGAAAAGCTTGACCTGGGCAAGTGATCGCTTCCCCAGCAGTTCTTTATTCAGTTATGTTCCCAGTGGGGATCGCCAGACGTTCACTTTTTCACCTCCCACTTGAACTTCAAGCTCCCTCTCTCGTGGCCAGTTCTGTGGACCCTCAGACCTCCACCGCCATCACTCTCGTGCTCTCCTGATGAGCCTTCTGCATTTAGCTTTCCCTCTTCCTCTTCTCTCCCAATTCCTCCAGAATCTCAAGACCAAGAGGGTTCCGGCTATACTGGCAGCTCCAGTTTGGCCTTACAGAGCCTGGTACGCAGGTCTCAGTTTCCTGCTGGTGGACCCTCCTTGGCCTCTTCCTCTGCAAGTTGTCCTGCTGGATCAGGGTCCACATGTTCCACCCCTCCTTACCACAGTTGTGCTTAACAGCGGGCTGTTGGAGCAGGTTCTAGGCTCCGTGGTTTTTCGGGGTCTGTTTTCCAGACCAAGGCTAAGTTTTGGCTGCCATTTGCCTTCTTATTTTCTCTTCCCAGGATCCTGGCTTCCTCCAGTCGGGTCTCGCCCAGGGACTTGTTTTTTTCTTCTCCTTAAGGGCAGTTTTTCTGCCTTCTCCATCCCTTTTCCAGAGACCATGTTTTTTTCACCTTTAGGTGATGACCTTCCTGCAGGGATTAGTGCACTGTGTTCCTCCCTGCCATCCTCTGGAACCTCATTCTCATCCTCTGGGAACTCCAGGTCCCCCCTCTGTGCCTTTCTTCCGCAGGCTCTTTCCAAGGACAAGGTTGTCCTCCATCCACCGTCTTTTCTTTTTCTCCTTTCCACTTCATTGGGATGTTTTACTTTCCTTTTGCCTGGACGCCAAGCATCTGTGTGAATGCTCTCTTCACTGCCTGGATTTCGTCCTGGCAATTCGGGTCTATTTTTCCAGACCCTTTTCATCGTTTTGACACCCCATTTGTTCTCCCTGTGTGCTTTTGCTGAGGCCTGGCTCTGGCTTCCATACCCTGGTGATTTTTGGTCTGCTATCAGCTTCAAGGGTAGGCTTTATTTGTGTCTCTCTCCTACTGCTGCGGTACAATCTGGCTAGCACAGTGTCTGTGGAGAGGGTATAACCCAGAGGTGGAGCCAACATCTTTTGTTATTCCTAGTGTCAGCCTCCTAGTGGCCAGGTCTATACCCATGGTACTGTATCCCCCAATGAATACAATGAGAAAATAATTTTATGGTGAATGCCATAAAAACAAAATCTGTAGGAAAATGCCAATTTTTCCAATTCCACCCATTCATAATTGTATTTTCTAGCTTCCCAATATGGAATATTAAATTGGAATATTAAATTAATAAGAAGCACAATGTGTCCCACATGAAACAAGCCCTGATATATGACTATGTAAATAGAAAAAATAAAAAACTTATGGCTTTTGGAAGGGGACTAGGAGAAAATGAAAAATCAATGACATTTGGGGTTACAATGGAAAAAAAAACTTGTTAGACAACTCCTTTTAAAGGGTTGTGCCAAAAATCCAAATGACAATAAGTAAACTAAATATACATTTTACAGTAACTTTGTAAGGCTAGGTTCACACTAGTGCTCAGTCTCTGCTCAGGGATTCCATTCCCCATTCCACTTTAAAAATGCGGAGAGAAAAGTCCTACAAGCAGGACTTCTCTCTCTGCATTTTTCCCCCCTTTTCAGGTGGAACCTGGGTGGAAACCTGGTGGACCCCATTATAGTCTATGGGGTCAGTGGGTTTCTGAGGGTAACCGCTTTTCTAAGCGAATTAGGTTTCCGTTCAGAGGGATCTCCAAGCGGAACCCCTGAACTGAAACCTGAACACAGGTGTGAACCTAGCGTAAGGTTTTTATATTTTTCTAAAAGAAACCGAAATATCATTTAGGCTGGATATAGTGTTTCTTCCTGTGGTGAGGTGCTTATCTAACGGCACTTTCCCTCACATCTTGGAATCTGTAACAGAATATCTGTCTTTTACTGTGCTGCTGCCCATGCTGGGCTTTCTCTCTGAGAAAGGAAAACCAATGTCCAGTGGAAATGATGCCCTGCTTCTTTCGCACAAGATATACAAAAGCTGTACTGTATTTCACTGGGCATGCATGACTAACAGAGCCTCACCAGAACGACCTGCACAACCTTTTATATTTCCGACAATATTGCTTTTAATCACTTGTTGCCTGTCCATTGACCACCAGATATAGTAAATGGGCAGCAGTTAACTCTGCAAGGACATATCTGTTCCTTGTAGTGTTAGCAGCTACATGAAATCATGCAGCCGAGGAGCAAAAAGATGCCTGCCAGTGACAGCTAGACTCCCCAGAGAGAAGACAGGGATGGTTTATTACTGTCCCTGCCTTCCCAATTGCTGCATACAAAGTGCTAAATGAGCATTGTATATACAGCTATGGGAGACACCATGATGAGGCTTCCTGCCAAACAGGTGGTCGTCTGATCTGCTGGGTAACTCCCTGAGCTGCTGGATCCTAGTGAACCCATATCAGCTCTGCGGTAATTGGAAGGATGTAGTATTCCTCGTATAACTGAGGATAATGTATCGGCCCCAGTTATGTGGGAAATCAGAAAAAAAAACTAAACTATATGTCGCCTATGTAAAAATTTCACTTTTGTTTTTGAATTTTTTTTTTTATAGCACAATTTCCCATATTATTTTTTTTTTTTTTTTTTTTTACAAATATTTAAAAATCAAAAATAATAATTAGATAAAAATAAAGCCCTATGTATCATCACTGAAAAAAAGACACTAAAATTATTTGAATAACCCAAAACGATAAACATGTTAGCCTTCAAAACTGCACATGCCAAAAGCATCAAAAACATTTCCGGTCATGAACCAGGAAAAATGGCCAAGTCATAAAGTGGATAATGACAATACTTTACAAAATTACTCTAAAATGCATATTTAGTTTACTTGTAATCATTTGTATTGTTGGCAGAACCCCTTTAAATAACATTCAAGCAATTCTGGATGCAGCAAAACTTCAGCCTAATGTTACACTATACAGTACATGGACATTATGTCATTGATTTTAATAAGTGTTCTCAATGACTAGTTAAAGGTACATTTTTTTAATACTATATACTGGTTATTACTAGTCTGTAGATGAGAAGGACCTTGAGGGTTTTGTAGTTTTTCACAGGATCACTTATTTTTGTGTTTCTCTTTGTAGCTGGTGGAAATACTTGCTTTCTGCTCCCTGCTCTATTACTACAAACAGAAGAATGCTAACTATTTGCTCCTCATATTAACACTGGTTGCATTGTTGGGTAATTGCTTTTTCATTTACTTTTCTCCATTTTATATGATTTTTGAGTTAGAAAATTTGACCATTTGAGTCACAAACTCACTGAATAAATCTGCACATCATTAGGCTGGTATCTTTGACTGTGTGACTGTAATGTGGCCATAATACATTTGGGTGGGGCAAGCCTACAAGTGTGTACACATTTTAGGTCAGGGCCTTAGTCAGATGAGGACTTTACTGCAGTTGAAAGAATAGCTCTCCTGCATGGAAATGTTACATTTTTAAGAGGTGTTACCATGTTATGTAAAGTGAAGATGTATTGCTAGGCTATAGCATCACTTTAGGATTATTGGGGGGTTTGACCTCTGGGATCCACAGAAACATGAAGGAGAGTGAAGGAGCCACAGTACCTGGTTAAGCCTGTGTCCCCTTCAAAAAATGTTTCCTGCACAGTGGCCAGGGCTTGAGCAGTCTGCAGTTTTCTTCACGGGGAAGGGGGGGGGGACCCTTCATTCTTATGGTTGGTTATGATTCCAGAGGTTGGAAAGAAATGGCATATGTTAGTGATATATCACCAGTTTATAAGATATGAATAGCTCTTTAAATACTAATCTGTGATATAATTGTAATACCTCCTATAGCTGGAATTTATGAATTATTATGAATCATTTTGACTATAAAATATATAAGCATCCTATTTTTGTTGTATTTTTCTGTAGGGTCCACAACAGTTATCACAGTGAAGGCACTCGCCGGTATGATTATTGTCTCCATACAAGGCACCATGCAGCTGGGATATCCCATTTTTTACATCATGTTTGTGTGTATGGTTGCTACTGCTATTGCACAGGCATCGTAAGTACTCGCCTCATTTTTTCATACTTAAAGAGGATCTTTCTCCACCTCCACCAACTCCAGTACTTTGCATCGTTTAATCGGCGTCATCCACTGCTTCTGGCACAGTTGGTAATTTTTCTCTAGTCTCCATTGTTCAGTGCACTTCAGGTTTTGGTGCCTCATGTGCTAATTAGGCTGGTCTTGTGCTACAGCAGATAAGGAGGAGTGACACGCTCCTCCTTTGATTGGAGATCTGAATCACCCCCTCCCCACACCCGCCTCCCCCCGCAGCTCCCGCCTGACACCACCCACCCAACAATACAGAGCCTAGGTAGCCTGTCAAGCACCAAAACTAACTGCATTGATTGCTAAAGAAAAAAAATTCCAACAGGACCAGGAGCACCAACTGGTAAATGGTGCAAAGAACTGGAGTTGGTATAGAAAGGTCCTCTTTAAACACTCTTTTATCTTAGTATTGTAATGAAATGGGATTGTCTCCCTTTGGTATGCTGACTGTATAAAGATTTTATCAGGTGTTAGCAACTGTTGCAAAGTAACCAGAATCCATCAATATTTATTGAGTTGTATGACAGTGAGATGTACATGGAGCTACCACACATTTTCTGTTAATAGTCACAGCTAGACAGGATTCATGATGTATTTATATATAAATTCTACCTATTTGGCACAGAAGCCAAACTTCAGTTTTTAATAATAAATATTTTTTTTTTTTGTAGACGTAGAGTTCTATCATTTTATATTGAGGTGAATGTGTTTTCATTATGATTACAATTGTGAAATAAATGTCTCACATGAAATGTTTCTGGTTAAATGCAGATTTCTGTCTCAAGCATCCCTCTTATATGACTCTGCCCTGATTGCAAGTGTAAATTACATCTTGTCTACAACTCTGGCTATATCCGCAGGTAAAATTAGTACAACAGTAGTTGCTTGATGAGGGTTGTCGCCAAGATACAGATACTGTATATATTTATATTTCTACTGTTATAAACCAAGACAGTCTTTGGAATAACTAAAGGAAAGTGTAATGTACACTGATCAGCTAAGTGCCCCATTATGATGGGATGTTCACAAAAGCCTCTTGCATAGTTTTTTTTGTGTACTAATGCAGGTATGCAATGGTAGTAAAATAAACAAAGCATGAACTGCTACTCTAAAAAGTAAACTACGGTGCAGATGAAGGAACAGAAATATCCATAAGCACTTCGAAGTTTTATTATTAGCATGTATTAACAGGACATGTATTGTTATAAAATCATATCTATTTACTTCACTTTAAATATAGGAGCGGTATTCTATGTTGACTTCCGCAATGAGGATGTTCTACATCTGTGCATGTTTGCTTTAGGGTAAGTCCTATTGTTCAGTCTAATGTTAAGTCTATTCTTCAGCCTTGCTTTTTGACTGAATTCTCAATCCAGTAAAATTCTGTTTGTCTACCATCCATGAAACCGTAGGATTCTGGGCCTACAGATTTCAATGCATTCTCTCACTAAATTAAAGGGAATCTGTCAGGGCAATTTGAGACACTAAACCACCCACACGTCCATATGGACCTGGGGTTTAGTGTCCCAAATCACCCTGTTATAACGCAATCCATGGCCGCAATAAAAATAAAAGAGCTTTATACTCATCCTGCCGCTGTACTCCCTGCACCTGCACAGTTCTTCAATGAAGCCAAAGGAGAACACCTTGGCATCAGTGTGCATGCCCCGCAATTATGCAGTGAAGCCGGGGTGTCCATCTTTGGCTTCACTGAAGAACAGTGCAGGCACCGGAGGCGTGCCTCATGAAGAAGCTCATGAATAAGCCGGACTGCTCTCGCAGAAGAGCGTCGATCGGACCCTTCTCTAGGTAAGTATAAAGGTTTTTTATTTTTAATGCGCCGGTGGATTGCATTACAACAGGGCGATTTGGGACACTAAACCCCAGGTCTATAAGGACCTGTGGGTGGTTTAGTGTCCCAGATTGACCTGACAGATTCCCTTTAAGGTCCAAATTGTATTTCACTATAAAAAACTGGCTTGCCTAGCTCTGGGTTAGTGCATTAGTCTCATATTCTAAACATACTGTGCTGCACTTTTGCTCTGGAGATGTTATGTCAGCTAGTGGAAGTGCATTCTCTGTACAACTCTGTAGACGATGCAAGTTCTGTATGAAGAAGCAGAATTAAAAAAAACAAAAAACGTTAAAGGGGTTGTCCAACTACATAAAATTGTACCTATAGGCTGGAAACAGTCTATAAATATGAAAAAAAAAGTAAATAACTTGCCTTTGACATATCCACTGTTCCTATGGTGGCACCTTACGCTAAATTCACACTAGTGTTCGGCTTTCCGTTCTTTGGGTCCGCTTGAGGACGTGAAAAACGGAAAGCTAATCCACTTAAAAAGCGGTTACCTTGGCAAGGACCATTGATTGGTTTCAGAGTGAAAATTCGAGGCTACGTGTGTCAGTGGAGGAAGCCACTATAGACTTCCCCCTTACTGCAATACTATGGCTCCCCCCGCCAAACGGTTAAGCAGGTCCTCGCCCCCAATGTACTAACATCAGCGGTCTATGACTCATGGCAATGGGTATGGCGACTACTTCCTTTGTCAACAGGTCCCTCTCCTCTCATGTCCGTTCAGGATTTAATCCTATCGGAATCCAAGTTTATAGAATCGGCCCCCATAGTGCCGAAACATGTCGGGCGATTGCCTTACGACTCTATACTGATTGATGGGTCCTTCCCTTCTTATTCTGAGTTCACCCAACACCCCCTCTCCATCCATACCAATTTCCTAACATGTCAGTCGATTAAAACACTGTACCTGAGAGCTCTGAAGCAGGAGCCTGACAATCGCACAATTACATGGCTAGAACAGCTCCTACTACGGAAGCAAAATACACCAAGACCTTTATCTACTCTCTACTCCAACATTCTGAGCGAACTAGGCACAGAGCTCCCCTCATATGTGCAAAAATGGGAGGCAGACCTTCAAATGTCCCTTACTCCTGGAGAAATATCATCTGTACTCAAGCGATCCACAGGTCCTTCCAGATGTGTGCGCTTGCAGGAGTCAAGCTACAAATTGGTCACCAGATGGTATAGAACGCCCACTGTAGTCCACAAGTACTCTCCAGATGTATCCCCTTTGTGTTGGCGCTGCCATAAGTCCTCAGGTTCCTACCTGCATATTTGGTGGGAATGCGAAAAAATATCCCCTTACTGGTCACTCGTTCAGCAGGTACTGAACCAGGTTTGTGGATTCACCGAGCCTCTGACCCCTGTAGGCATATTCTTGAATCTGTGGCCCACTTTTCCGCCTAGGTCCCACAAACGACTTTGGTTTCAACTTGTGGCTATCGCCAAATCTATGATTCCTCTATACTGGGCATCCGAATCCCCCCCTCCAGTGTCTCACTTTCTACGGAAAGTCTCTCAAGTAGCACGGATGGAAGAACTTTCCCACTTAGAACTTCGTACCCACCAGAAGTTTAGCGCTATTTGGGCGCCATGGTATGATTTCTCTAAAGACCCTACCTGGACGCATCTGTGGGAACCCCCTGTTTAATAAACTTACCTTCTGAGACCCTTGGCCTTTCACCCTAAGGATTCTTTGTCTCTTCTTCACCGCCAACGTTCCATTTAGTATTGTGTTATTAGTTAACCGTTGTATGTAATACACCAGCTCATCTGATTGTTTGATTAATGATTGTTGTGTCACGCACATTGTCTTTAACTATGCATATTCATTGGCGATATTTGAAAATCCAATAAAAGGTTAATTACAAAAAAAAAAAAAAGCGGTTACCTGCGGAAACCTGCGGACTATAATGGGGTCCGCCGGGTTTCCGCCCGAAAATGCATAGAGAAAAGTCCTGCTTGCAGGACTTTTCTCTCCACATTTTTCAAGCGAATTCGGACACAGATTACAATTAAAGAACAATTATTTCGAGGACAAGCTCCTTTTTACTTACCCCTTTAGCCAATGGCAGTGTGAGACAGAATGGCATGGATCCAAAATAAATGAAATAATCAGTATGAGCAAGTGCTCATCGATGAAGCTGACTGTTGGTTTTGTTGTTTGGTGTATTTTGCAATTAATTACCCAGCCATAGTAGGGAGGCATAGGCTCCATGACCTACTAAGTCATGATCCTGGCACACATCACACGATTATATAACTGCGTTGGACTGCCTGTGCCAGACATCTGTTTAGGAATTGGGCAAGGTGAGTATGATAGTTGTTTCTTTACTGGAACAGAAGGGGCACTGTAATAAGGGGTTACACAGCCTTCTGTGTATTGACTGATTGTAACGGTGTGGTTAGTACAGTATGTCAACGTTTGGGGCCCTATTTTAATGTTGCCCAGGGCCGCACTTTGTCTAAAACCGTCCCTGGTTTAGGTCACCACTGTAGCCAATTACAGTCCACAGCTTTGACTTGTTTCTAATGGCATGCGATTGCTGATTCCAGTGATTGGCTGTAGTGGTGACCTGAACACAACCGGAATGTCATCAGGACATATCATCAAGGACTAGTAACAGGGATCAGGCTGATGGAGCCTGAATAGGATGCCTATAAAAGGTGAGTTATATAGAGGTTTTTAAATCATTTTGTTTGTTGTCCAGTCTAAAACATAATTTTTTTAAATTTTTTTTTTTAATTAGGCCAGGGGAGGTGAAAAAAATATACTCCCCTATCCCCGGTCCCCCGGGGTCCTCCCAATGTGGTCCAGTCCTGCTGCTCAGTTGTCTTCTTGCTGTGGAATTTCTTGCCGGCTGTGACGTCACGGTTCCCTTCACAATCAACGGCTTCAGAGAGGGAACCTGGGAAGTCACAGGTAGTAGGTCACGTGCGGCGGGTACTTCCAACAACGGAGCTGCAGGACCGGACCGCGCTGAGAGGCACCAGGGACAGGGGAGTATGGTTTTTCTTTTCCTTTTTTTTTTTTTTTTTTTTCCCCACCTACCCCGGCCTAATTAATAAATAAAATTTTATCCTGGACAAGCCCTTTAAGAGGCCACAACCTCAGAACTTTTTGATATTGTTAACATGGGCAACATAGCACTATTTTTGCAAAGTTAAGCTAATTGTTTTTGTGTCTTGTACCTTTTTTTCAAAGGTGCCTTATTGCATTTTTGGGAGTATTTCTCATCACCAGGAACAGAAAGAAGACAAAAGCATTTGAACCCTATGTTGCCATTAATTCTGTGCCAGGTAAAAATGCTACATGTAAACTAAAGTTTTCGGAAACATCAGATCGTTTATTCTCAGAATAGCAAATATGAGATTGAAGTACAAATTAAAGGGATTTTCCCATGAACATAACCATATTTAACCCATTCCTGACATACGTAATAGTATGGCAGTTGTCAGGTATTTAAATATAGCGGCGGCTCAGGAGCTGAGTAGCCGGAATAGTTGTCGAGTCTCTGCTGTATTATACAGCAGAGACCTGGTGCTAATTGCACTGATCACAGGCATTAATATTCCTGGTGCATTAGCATTGTAATGCATGGCATTAGTGATCAGACCCACTGGGGTTCAAGACTCCTGGGAGGTCTAATAAATAAAGTATTAAATATTTTTGCAAATATAAATAATTAAACATTTTGCAGCGTTTTAAAGATTTTCTCTAACCATCTTAGTGGAGACAGTCTTTTGTCTTGATTGGTTGCCCATGGATACGACCATGAATTCAGGAACTTTTTTTTAATCATATTTGCAAAAATGTTAAAACTTTAATTCTACAAATTTTAAATATGGTTATGTTTGTGGGAAAACCCCTTTAAATCTGAAATTCTAGACTTTGTTTTTCATTGTACTGGACATAATAGTGCAGCAGACTATGCTGTTCTGTCCATCAGTTGTGACTGAAGCCTGAAGAGCACCTTACAGAACTTTTCCAAGATTTGGATAATGATGGTGATGTTGGGGATCCCTTGAACGGAAGCAAAGCTGCAGTAACCTGTCTCGGCCACTACACAATGTGTAGAGCTGTCTGTTTCCATCCCTGCACACTGTGTTTTTGCGGATGACACAGCTACTGATATCAGCTGGTCAGTGGGGAAGATTTTTTTTGGACCCCCTCCGTTTTGATGTTAATGACAAATGGATAAGTCATCCTGAAAACTCAATTTAAAGCACTTGTCCAGTCTTGAACACCATTTATTTTTGTTTTTAACATAAATGGCATGACAATTGTGCATTGTGTAATTTGGTAAAATCATATTGTCAGAGCTTACTCTACATAGCCTTAAAGCTAATTTGTAAAATTCCTGCTGCCTACAGTATAAACAATGTAAAACAAGCTCCTATGCCTCTCCCGAGTCACAGCTGCAAGCAACTAAATTTTTAACATTTAAAGAGGACCTTTCATGTCCTCTAACATGCACTATGTTACATACCGCTGCAAAGCTGACCTAGCGATGAATTCAGTGCACTGTAGTTTTGCCAGTATGTTTCCCTGTTGCAGAGATATCGGTGCTGGTAGTTTCGGTACCAATATCACTGCGCTGTCAGCGGGGCTGGCCTCACAGCTCAGCTGCATCGCTGGGCGATGAGGAGTGTCCCCCTGACGGTACACTTCTATAGGCTTGTACTGAGAAGTGGGTCATTCCTTACCACGCAGCTATGCAGCTGAGCTGTAATGCTGGCCCCTCTTGGCAGTGCAGTGATATTCAGCTCATTGTCATCTTTGCATCGGTATGTTCTATGGCACACGTTAGGGGACATGAAAGATCCTCTGTAAAGGATAGACACTTATTCTGTATCTACAGAACAGCGTATAAGTATCTAACCAGTGTTAGTCCAATCGCTTGGACCGCCACTGACCTCAAAAATAGGGGTGCCCCCACTGATCTCGAATACCAGGGTGCCAGATGTGTTTTTTGTGAATGGCACATTGGATGCACATGCACTTGTGCATTGCTCTCTGTTCACCTATATGAGACTTAAGTCCTGGAACTGGTCACCAAATGAAGGGCCAAATCTAATTTCATTATAAAATTGTGGATTTGCGAGCCCTGACTTAGTGCATTAATCTAATATTCTAAACGTGCAGTTAGTGGTGACAATTTGCTCTGTATATGCTGCTCTTCTGCTTTTATCCTGAGATACCCTGATGATAAAGATGAACAAAGTAGTGGTGTCAGCTAGTTACCCCATATTGAAGCTAGCATGCAATTGTGGAAAGGACCTGTGCACCATAATAATGTCTAATTCTTTGCTGCAGGGGTGATCAACATGCATGACAATGGTAGCACAGTTCAGCCTGATTTTGGAAGCTCATTTTCATATGGAGCTCTGCAAAGCAATGACAGTTTATCGGAAATCTATACACCAGCTACTCTTCCTGTGGTATCAGAAAAAGCATCACCAGCACAAGCTTATAGGGTCTTGGAACACAATAAGAGTGAATAGGATTCATTACTGAAAAGACTGGACAAAAGTGTAAATGATGACTTTTATTGTCCCCCATGTATATACAGAATTTAAACCCTAATGTTGAATACTTTGTTCTTTTTTGTTTATTTTTAAATTTTTCACATTGGAAGTTGTTTCTACGTGGCAAATTGTAAGTTCTGTTTAGCTCTACCTCTGTGGATTGTTTCCAATGAAATTGTCTTACCTAATTTGATAAGATTCAAGGATAAAACTGCATTTAGTAGACATTTAACTTATGTTGTCTTCTTTTGCACACAGTTAAAAAGTGTTAAGTGAAAAAAAACTAATATTAAAAAGAATTTTATGCTGAGAAAGTTGTAGTGTTGGTTCTGTATTTATTTCCTTACAAAAAATTATTGTATCAAGATTTCCATACAAGGGTCAAAAGTTTTAGAACACCTCAATTTTTCAAATTTTTCACTTTAACACAGTTTTAGTACAGCAAATAATGTGAAATTGTTCACAAATTCATAAAACCTTTGAATCATTTATACAGTATGCAACCACGGCATCTGAGTGGTCACTTTCCATTTAATGTACGGTAACGCGCCCCCCCCTCCCCCTCACGCCTTCAATTTCAATAGTTGCATAGCAAAACTGCCATAGACTGAAATACAGTAGTATTATTGTAGTCTGTGGCACAGGTGATCTGAAGATCACATCTTCAAGCCCCCTTTCCCTCGATCACATATAAATATAAATAAAAGTAAACATAAACACATCCCTAAGTCCGAAAATGCCCAAACTATTAAAATATAAAAACATTTTTTCACCAAATTGCAGCCCTAAAAAAATGGAATAAAAAGTGATAAAAACATCATACATTCCCCAACATGGTAGCAATAAAAACTACATACTGTCCCGCAAAAAAAGACACCTTAAACAGCTCCGTATACTGAAATATAAAAAGTTACAGGTGTTTTGTGATCCCCATATTTTTTTTTCTTCAAAATTTAGAATTTTTGTAAAGTTATTAAAACATCAAGAAAACTATACAGTATATAAATTTGGTGTCATCATGATCGTACTGACCTGCAGAATAAAGCTAACATAACATTTACTGCAGAGTGGAAGGCGTAAAAACAAAACCCGTAAGAAAATGGCAGTACTGCGTTTTTTTCTCAATTCCACCTCATTCTGAATTTTTTTCCCGTTTCCCAGTACATTGTACAAAATAATAAATGGTACCATTTTAAAGTACAACTTGTCACGCAAAAATCAAGCCCTCATATGACTACGTAAATGGAAAAATTAGAAAGTTTATGGCATTTGGATTGCAGGGAGTAAAAAACGAAAACTCAAACATGAAAAATGTCTGCATCACGTAAGGGTTAAGATTAAAAAAAATCTTTCCCAAACATTCTGTGATAAGGAATCAAGATACTACTATAAAAAAAAATGGAGTAATTCTAATGTCCACATCTAGACAAATCATTAGCAATACTTCTTTTCAATAGAATTAATGACGTGGGCTCATTGTTAACAGTGCTGGTACTGCAGCTCAGCTCCCATTGAAGTCATTTTCAATGCTGTGGAGTGTATATGTTTGTCAGAGCAGGAATACTAAACGGTAAACACAACAGGCTTGAATGGAATGGTGTAGTACCAAGTTAAACCACATGTACAGATATGGATAAACATTTGTTCTGCTTTTAAGGCAACCTGCATGTGGGTAAATATGGTCCAGAAAATCTTGACTATATATTGCCTGCATTTCCCAGACTGAATGTGGTCCAGCCCCCTGACGACGCGGGGCGAAACGCGCGTTTGGGGCTGCAGGTGGAGCTCTCGGCGTTCCTATGGGTGTTTGCATTCACAGGAACACTTTTTTGGTAAGGAGGGCTGATATGTTTATGGCATGCTATCATTGCTTATTGACAAAATATATATATATATATATATATATATATATATATATATATATATATACTAGAGGAAGGACCCGGCTTCGCACGGGTATATTTCATTTTTTGTTTGTGTAGTGACCCCATAAGAATGGGTGGGCCAGTTTTGCACTTGACATCCAGTATGGCAGTCCAGTATAGGGTATAGTCTATCTATGGCTGTGTTGCTATGGAAACCTGGTAAATGAAATGTGAACTTATATTGGCTAATACATGTCATATGACTGAATATTTAAGGACCTGCGAACTGCTATTGACTCATGCAGGACATAAATAGCTTGGTTGCTATGGAAACCTGGTGTAAAGCTGTGTGTATGTCAAGACTGAACCTGCGATTTTCCATTGATCCATAAGTGTCGTGTGATCATGTGCATCTCAGTTTGGATATCAGTGAAAAACCTGCGATCGGTTGTTATGGAAAACCTGGAGTAAAGCTGTGTGTATGTAACCTTGTGTAACAGTGTCATCCACAGCGCCCTGCCCCTTTAAAGCTGACCTACAGCAGTGAAGAGAAATGGCTGGGTTGTTATTGAAACCTGGAGTGCAGCTGTGTGCATGTGGCTGACAATGCTTTGTCAGATTGGAGACTGGCTTGGGTCTCCTGGGGAGTTTCAGCAGCTCGCTGTTGTCTGTAACATACCTTATCAGATTGGAGACAGGCTTGGGTCTGCTGAGAGTTTTCATTAGCTCGAGCAGCAGCCATGCGTTTTGCTGCAGGGGACATGAGTAGTTTAAAAAACGTTTAAATTTATAAGAATGCTGAAATCCAGTATGGCAGTCCAGTCAGTGGCGTAAATACCAGTTTAGCAGTGGTAGCAGCTGCCACAGGGCCCGGGACATTAGGGGACCTGGCGGGCCTCTGATGTTTTGGGTTTTTTTTTAACACCAGCAGGTAACGGGCCCTATTTATTTACCGATCCCCACTCCTGCTCACGGCCGCCTGCACTTCACCTTCTGCAGAGGCGGCTGTGAGCAGGAGCGGGGATTGGTAAGTAAGACCTGTGGGCCGTGAACCCCACAAACACTGCTATCATTATACTCTGGGGTCTTTTCAGCAGGCTTCGGGCCTCATTGGTGGCGTCCCAGATGTCAGTGCGCCAGTCCGACGTCATTATGCGTTGCCATACATGCCTGGCTCACGTGACATCTGGTCCAACATTGAAGTAGTAGCGGGAAGTGCGCATAATACTATATGAAGGAGCCACTATGATACTGTGTGCAGGGGCCACTATGGGGCAGAATACTGTGTGCAAGGGCCACTATGGGGCCTAATAGTGTATGCAGGGGCCACTATTGGGCATAATAGTGTGTGCAGGAATGCAGTTTGTGCGGGGGGGGGGGGGTTGCCGGGGGGGGTCCCATGTCAAATGTTCGCCTTGGGGCCCTGCCATTGCTAGTTACGCCACTGAGTCCAGTATAGGTACAGTCTATTTATGGCTGTGTTGTTATGGAAACCTGGTAAATTAAATGTGAACTTATATTGGCTGATACACGTGATATGACTGAATATTTAAGGTCCTGTGAACTGCTATTGACTAATACAGGTCATACATAGCTTGGTTGCTATGGAAACCTGTGTGCCTGAGGAGAGTAAGCGCCTGCGAGCTCTTATTGGCTGATAAGGGACATGTGACCATGTGTATGGCAGTTGGAATATGAGTGAAAGACTTGCAGGCTTGTATAGACTAATGCTGGTCATTTTTTGGGAATACTGTATCTCAGGAACGGTACGTCCAAGAGAGCTGAGACCCAGTGTATAATATTCCCGGACACCTGATGTACAGTACAGACCAAAAGTTTGGACGCACCTTCTCATTCCAAGAGTTTTCTGTATTTTCATGACTATAAAAATTGTAGATTCACACTGAAGGCATCAAAAGTATGAATTAACACATGTGGAATTATATACTTAACAAAAAAGTGTGAAACAACTGAAAATATGTCTTATATTCTAGGTTCTTCAAAGTAGCCACCTTTTGCTTTGATTACTGCTTTGCACACTCTTGGCATTCTCTTGATGAGCTTCAAGAGGTAGTCACCTGAAATGGTTTTCACTTCACAGGTGTGCCCTGTCAGGTTTAATAAGTGGGATTTCTTGCCTTATAAATGGGATTGGGACCATCAGTTGTGTTGTTCAGAAGTCAGGTGGATACACAGCTGATAGTCCTACTGAATGGAGTGTTAGAATTTGTATTATGGCAAGAAAAAAGCAGCTAAGTAAAGAAAAACGAGTGGCCATCATTACTTTAAGAAATGAAGGTCAGTCAGTCCGAAAAATTGGGAAAACTTTGAAAGTGTCCCCAAGTGCAGTGGCCAAAACCATCAAGCGCTACAAAGAAACTGGCTCACATGAGGACCGCCCCAGGAAAGGAAGACCAAGAGTCACCTCTGCTGCGGAGGATAAGTTCATCCGAGTCACCAGCCTCAGAAATCGCAGGTTAACAGCAGCTCAGATTAGAGACCAGGTCAATGCTACACAGAGTTCTAGCAGCAGACACATCTCTACAACAACTGTTAAGAGGAGACTGTGTGCAGCAGGCCTTCATGGTAAAATAGCTGCTAGGAAACCACTGCTAAGGACAGGCAACAAGCAGAAGAGACTTGTTTGGGCTAAAGAACACAAGGAATGGACATTAGACCTGTGGAAATCTGTGCTTTGGTCTGATGAGTCCAAATTTGAAATCTTTGGTTCAAACCACCGTGTCTTTGTGCGACGCAGAAAAGGTGAACAAATGGACTCTACATGCCTGGTTCCCACCGTGAAGCATGGAGGAGGAGGTGTGATGGTGTGGGGGTGCTTTGCTGGTGACACTGTTGGGGATTTATTCAAAATTGAAGGAATACTGAACCAGCATGGTTACCACAGCATCTTGCAGCGGCATACTATTCCATCCAGTTTGCGTTTAGTTGGACCATCATTTATTTTTCAACAGGACAATGACCCCAAACACACTTCTAGACCGTGTAAGGGCTATTTGACCAAGAAGGAGAGTGATGGGGTGCTACGCCAGATGACCTGGCCTCCACAGTCACCAGACCTGAACCCAATCGAGATGGTTTGGGGTGAGCTGGACCGCAGAGTGAAGGCAAAAGGGCCAACAAGTGCTAAGCATCTCTGGGAACTCCTTCAAGACTGTTGGAAGACCATTTCAGGTGACTACCTCTTGAAGCTCATCAAGAGAATGCCAAGAGTGTGCAAAGCAGTAATTAAAGCAAAAGGTGGCTACTTTGAAGAACCTACAGTCATGGCCAAAAGTTTTGAGAATGACACAAATATTATATTTTCACATGATCTGCTGCCCTCTGGTTTTTATGTGTGTTTGTCAGATGTTTTTATCACATACAGAAATATAATTGCATTCATATTATGAGTAACAGAAGCTTATATTGACAGTTAGAATGAGTTAATGCAGCAAGTCAATATTTGCAGTGTTGACCCTTCTTCTTCAGGACCTCTGCAATTCTTCCTGGCATGCTCTCAATCAACTTCTGGACCAAATCCTGACTGATAGCAGTCCATTCTTGCAGAATCAATGCTTTAATTTTGTCTGAATTTGTTGGTTTTTGTTTGTCCACCCGTCTCTTGATGATTGACCACAAGTTCTCAATGGGATTAAGATCTGGGGAGTTTCCAGGCCATGGACCCAAAATCTCTATGTTTTGTTCCCTGAGCCATTTAGTTATCACCTTTGCTTTATGGCAAGGTGCTCCATCATGCTTGAAAAGGCATTGTTGAGCGCCAAACTGCTCTTGGATGGTTGGGAGAAGTTGCTCTTGGAGGACATTCTGGTACCATTCTTTATTCATGGCTGTGTTTTTAGGCAAGACTGTGAGAGAGCCAATTCCCTTGGCTGAGAAGCAACCCCACACATGAATGGTTTCAGGATGCTTTACAGTTGGCATGAGACAAGACTGGTGGTAGCGCTCACCTCTTCTTCTCCGAATAAGCTGTTTTCCAGATGTTCCAAACAATCGAAAAGGGGATTCATCAGAGAAAATGACTTTACCCCAGTCCTCAGCAGTCCACTCCCTGTACCTTTTGCAGAATATCAGTCTGTCCCTGATGTTTTTTCTGGAGAGAAGTGGCTTCTTTGCTGCCCTCCTTAAGACCAGGCCTTGCTCCAAGAGTCTCCGCCTCACAGTGCGTGAAGATGCACTCACTCCTGTCTGCTGCCATTACTCAGCAAGCTCTGCACTGCTGGTAGCCCGATCCCGCAGCTGAAACACTTTTAAGAGACGGTCCTGCCGCTTGCTGGTCTTTCTTGGGCGCCCTGGAGCCTTTTTGGCACCAATGGAACCTCTCTCCTTGAAGTTCTTGATGATGCGATAGATTGTTGACTGAGGTGCAATCTTTCTAGCTGCAATACTCTTCCCAGTTAGGCCATTTTTGTGCAGTGCAATGATGACTGCACGTGTTTCTTTAGAGATAACCATGGTTAACAGAAGAGAAACAATGATGGCGAGCACCAGCCTCCTTTTAAAGTGTCCAGTGGTGTCATTCTTACTTAATCATGACAGATTGATCTCCAGCCCTGTCCTCATCAACACCCACACCTGTGTTAATGGAGCAATCACTGAAACGATGTTAGGTGGTCCTTTTAAGGCAGGGCTGCAATGATGTTGAAATGTGTTTTGGGGGATAAAGTTCATTTTCTAGGCAAATATTGACTTTGAAAGTAATTGCTGTTAAGCTGATCACTCTTTATAACATTCTGGAGTATATGCAAATTGCCATTAGAAAAACTGAAGCAGTAGACTTTGTAAAAATTAATATTTGTATCATTCTCAAAACTTTTGGCCATGACTGTAGAATATAAGACATATTTTCAGTTGTTTCACACTTTTTAATAATAATAATAATAATAATAGTCCTTTAATAGTCCCACAATGGGGAAATTCAGTGTGTTACAGCAGCTAAGATAAGATAAGATAAGCAGATACAAATACAAATACAACATGTACAGGAATGTTCCAAGGTGAGAGGCATTACTTTGATAGCAGACAGACAGATAGGACGTAGCAGAGGGGGGGGGGGGGATTTAACAGGCAGAGAGATATTTCAGTTCTCTGTGTGTAATGATCTCCGCTTAGGTCGGTGTTGGTTGTACAGCCTAACCGCGGTGGGGAGGAAAGACTTCCGATAGCGCTCCTTCTCACACCTAGGGTGGAGCAGTCGGTCACTGACAGTACTGCTCAGCGCGATCACAGTCTCATGCATGGGATGGGACTTCTTCTTCTGCATGGAGCTCACCACGGACAGTATCCTTCTGTCACCCACCACCTGCACTGGGTCCAGTGGGCTCCCCAGGACAGAGCTGGCCTTTCTAATCAGCTTGTCAAGTTTATTTCTGTCCCTGGTTGATATACTGCTCCCCCAGCAGGCCACTCCAAAGAAGATGGCTGATGCCACTACCGAGTTGAAGAAAGTTCTAAGAAGTGCCCCCCGGATTCCAAAGGCTCTCAGTTTCCTAAGCAGGTAGAGCCTGCTGTGGCCCTTCCTGTACAGGGCCTCCATATGATCTGCCCAGTCCAGCTTATTATTAAGGAGCAAACCCAGGTACTTATAGGTGTTCACAATCTTGATGCCCGTCCCCAGGATGTCCACTGGTTTAGGAGGGCTTCTGCCTTTGTGGAAGTCCACCACCATCTCCTTGGTCTTCCCCGCATTAATCTTCAGGTGGTTCCGGTGGCACCAGTCCACAAAATCCCGGTTCATTTCTCTGTACTCCCTGTCATCATCATCTGTGATGAGACCCACTATTGCAGAGTCGTCAGAATACTTCTGTAGGTAGCAGCTGGATGAGTTGCACCTAAAATCTGCAGTGTACAGTGTGAAGAGGAAAGGGGCGAGAACCGTACCCTGAGGTGCCCCCGTATTACAGATCACGGTACCTGACACACAGTCTTGGGCTCTCACGTATTGAGGTCGATTTGTGAGGTAGTCTAGGATCCAGTTGGAGAGGTGGTGGTCCACTCCAGCAAGGCCCAGCTTGTCCCTCAATAACCTGGGCTGTATGGTATTAAAAGCACTGGAGAAGTCAAAGAACATTATTCTTACTGTGTTCCCTGGTTTCTCCAGGTGAGACAGAGCCCTGTGCAGAAGATGGATGATGGCATCATCTACCCCAATGCCCAGCCGATAAGCAAACTGGAGGGGGTCCATAGCGGGGCTCACTAGAGGGCGGAGATGTGTGAGAACCAATCTCTCCAAGATCTTCATCAGGTGGGATGTCAGTGCTACAGGTCTGTAGTCGTTGAGGTCCATAGGGTGGGGTTTCTTTGGAACTGGTACCACACAAGAAGATTTCCATAATTCAGGGACTATTTCCTGCCTCAGGCTCATATTATACATATATGTAATTATACCACACAGCTGGTCCCCGCAAGTCTTAATTAGCCTTGCACTGATGTCATCTGGCCCTGCGGCTTTCCTCGCCTTGATCTTTTTCATCTCCTTCCTCACCTGGGCCCGTGTGAAGGTCAGACTGTGGCCAGATAAAGACGGATTTCTGGATTTACTGGTCTGTTGGGAAGTGGCCGCATGGGGAGAAGTCATTGTGGTGGGGGAAGCTGAAGGACATACTGGGGTGGGAGGAGCTGGTGTGTGATCAAATCTGTTGAAGAATAGGTTTAGTTCATTAAGCCAATTAACATCTGCCTCAATCTGGCAGACAGACTGTTTATGACCCGAAATTGACTTAAGCCCCTCCCAGACCCCCCTTATGTCTTTTCTTTCCATTTGCTTTTCCATTTTTTCTTTATAACTGGCTTTTCCCTGCCTGATTTGATTCCTCAGCTCCTTTTGTACTTCCCTCAACCCCTCCTTATCTCTTGTCCTGAATGCCATCTTTTTCTCCTTAAGTAGTGTTTTTATATCAGAGTTAATCCATGGTTTGTTATTGGAGAAGCACCTCACCACTTTTGTGGGTAGTGTGTTGTCCACACAAAAATTAATGTAGTCTGTTATGCAGTGTGTGAGTCCTTCTATATCTTCTCCATAAGAATCCTTCAGAACTTCCCATGCGGTTGTGTCAAAACAATCCCTCAGAGCCTCATCACTCTCCTCGGACCATATCCTCACTGTGCGGGTGACAGCTGGTTCTCTACGTACAAGTGGCTTGTACACAGGTCGGAGATGTACTAGGTTGTGATCCGATCTCCCCAGGGGCGGTAGGGTTGATGAGTTATATGCCTCCCTCACGTTGGCAAAGAACAAGTCCAGTATTTTGTTGTCTCTTGTGTGGCAGGTTACATACTGTGTGAAACTGGGCAGTGTGGATGATGGAGAGGCATGGTTGAAATCACCCGACAGAAGAAAGAGAGCCTGGGGATGTTTTAACTGTAACTGGCTCAGCGTGGCTTGTAGGACCTCGCAGTCAGTGTCAGCTTTCGCAGAGGGGGGACATATGCAGCTATCACGATGACATGTGATAGTTCCCTTGGTAGGTAGAAAGGTCTCATGCTCACAGCTAATAGTTCAATGTCCTTAAGTATATAATTCAACATGTGTTAATTCATAGTTTTGATGCCTTCAGTGTGAATCTACAATTTTTATAGTCATGAAAATACAGAAAACTCTTGGAATGAGAAGGTGTGTCCAAACTTTTGGTCTGTACTGTACATGTGTGCCAAATTTGGTGAGGATCGGTCCAGTCGTTTGGTCGCGCATAAAGAACAGACAGACAGACAGACAGGAACTAATTTTTATATATATATATATAAGAGACACACCAGACTAGTTGTATATGTTCAACATATTTGATGCATGCATTATATTTTTAGAGTGAATTTTTTTCACTTTGTCCTTCCTATTTTTTGAAAAAAATCTTTTATAACTTTTGCACCTGTCCATTTACCACCTTTATACAGCACTATGCATGGTATTATATATGGTTCTAGGTGAGTGCATATATGATCTTTGATATGTAGTTTACTGTGATGGACCTGCATGAGAATGCATGACCTTGCCTTTTCTTATGTATTTTTAATATATTTTTTTTAGAAATTTTTGTCCTTGTATGCTAATAAATTTTAAATATTTTTGCATTACCTAATGATTATGTGATTATTTATAGTGCTACCCAGGGGCGTAAATACCGGGGTAGCAGCGGTAGAGGCTGCCACAGGGCCCGGGACATTAAGGGGCCTGGAGCCCTGTGGCAGCCGCTACCACGAGCCTCAAAAACACAGCTATCATTATACTCGGGGGTCTTTTCAGACCCCCGAGTATAACGATCGGGGGGCCTAGGGGAGGTGAGGGAACATAAAAAAACACTGTAACTCACTTTTCCTGCGCTCCGACAGGCTTCAGGCCTGTTTGGTGACGTCATTTATGCGTCGTGACACCGGCCTGGATCACGCAAGATCTGGTCCAACATTGAAGATGGCTGAAGTAGCACGGTCTGAAAAGACCCCAGAGTATAATAATAGTTCATGGTTGGTCCACTATGGGGCATAATACTATGTGCAGGGGCCACTATGCTGCATAATACTGTGTGCAGAGGCCACTATGGGGCATGATACTGTGTGCAGGAGCCACTATGGGGCATAATACTGTGTGCAGGGGCCACTATGGGGCATAATACTGTGTGCAGGGACCACTATGGCGCATAATAGTGTGCGCAGAAATGCGGTTTGTGCATGGGAGGGGGTGTCGGTTCGGGGGGGGGGGGTCCATGTCAAATGTTCGACTTGGGGCCCAGCCATTCCTAGTTACGCCACTGGTGCTGCCATTCCTGATAAGTATTATAAAAAGACTCATACTCCCTGCAATCATACTGATCTATGATGCTAGTAGTGCCTGCTTGTGACTTTGCTGTCCCATAATATATTCATTACATGACCGTGGATTAGAGCAAGTAGAGATCCTAAGAAGAGCAAGTAGCTGAAACCCAAATGATACTATAAAATTGCATAACCTTTTATACCTACTGTACAGTGGCAGCAAAAGTTTGGACACCCATGGTCCAAATGAATGCTATTGTGAACAGTTAAGCAAGTTGAAGAGGAAATGATCTTTAAAAGGCATAAAGTTAAAGATTAAAACACACATAATTTTAACCCCTTAAGGACCCAGCCCAAAAGTGCATTAAGGACCAGGCCTCGTTTTTCAAAACTGACGTGTCATTTTATATGGCAATAACTTTGAGACGCTTTAACTTAAACAAGTGATTTTGAGATTTGTTTTTTTCATGACACGCTGTACTTCATGTTAGTGGTAAACACTAAAGAATATTTTTGTATTTATTTATAAAAAAAAATAGGAAATTTGATGGAAATTTGGAAAAAAAAAAATCACAATTTTCAAAATGTGAAATGCTCTGCTTTTCAGACAGTCATACCAACCAAATACATTAATACATATTATCTACCATATCTCTGCTATATATTGGCATCATCTTTTAATCGTCCTGTAATTTATTTTGGACGTTAGAAGGCTTACAAGTGTAACAGCGATTTTCCAGATTTACAAGAAAATTTACCAAACTAATTTATTAGGGATCACTTCAGTTCTGAAAGGGATTATAAAGACCTATATATTATAAATCCCCATAAATTACCCCATTTTCAAAACTGCACCCCTCAAATAAGTCAAAACAGCATTTGGGAAGTTTAACTGTTTAAGCATTTCACAAAAATTAAAACAATATTGATGTGAAATTTTGACGTTTCATTTTTTCCACTAATCCCTTAATTTAGCCCTAAAATTAACACATTCACAAAGGGTTAAAGGAGAAAATCCATTTTCTCCAGAGCATAGAAATGCCCCACATGTGGGTGTAAACTGATGTTTGGGCACATGGCAGCGCCCAGAAGGGAAGGAGCGACACTGGATGTTTGAAAAGCAGATTTTGCTGAAATACTTTTCAGATGCCATGTCTCATTTGCAGAGCCCCTAGAGTACCAATACAAAGGAAACCCCCAAAAAGTGACCCCATTTTGGAAACTACACCCCTCACAGAATTCATCAAGGGGTATAATGAGCATTTTGACCCCACAGCCGTTTCACAGATTTTACTAACATTACAATGTATAAATGAAAAATTACTAAAACGTCACTTTATCCCCAAAGTTTTCATTTTCACAATGGGTTAAAGGAGAAAAAGCACCCCAACGTTCATTACACAATTTCTCCTGAACACAGAAATGCCCCATATGTGGTTGTAATCTGCTGTTTGGGCACATGGAAGACTTCAGAATGGAAAGAGCGCTATTCGGCTTTTGGACGGCAGATTTTGCTGGAATAGTTTTCGGTTGTCATGTCGCATTTGCAGTGCCCCTAAACTACCAGTACAATGGAAACTCCCAAAAAGTGACCCCATTTTAGAAACTACACCCCTCAAAGAATGTATCAAGGGGTATTATCCTTTTGAGCCTAAAATGCTTCCAAAAAATTAATGTACAAAGTGAAAATTAAAGTTTTTAAAGAAATATCCAATTTCAGTGCCTAATACGTTGTGGCCACTTTGTGTCATCAGAGACATGCACTCCTAAAAGTGGGATATCCCAGGGACAAAAAAATTATACATGTGGGTGTAAACTGCTGCTTGGGCACACAGCAGGGCTCAGAAGGGAAGCAGCACTGTGTTTTTTTTATATTTTGGAGTATAGATTTAGAGGGACTTTCTGGACGCCATGTTGTTGTTGCAGAGCCCTAGAGGTGCCAGTAAATTGGAATTCCCCAAGAAGTGACCCCCATTTTGTAGGGGGCAATTTTAGGGTCTCTGCAAATGTGACATGGCGTCCAAAAACCAACAATCTAAATATGCGCTCCAAAAGCACATAGCACTCCTTCACATCTGCGCCCTGCTGTGTGCCCAAATGGCAGTTTATGCCCACATGTATAACACTGTTGTACCCAGGATAACGTACTTAATGCCATATGTGGGTATAAACTACTGTTTGGGTACAGCCGGGCACAAAAGGGAAGGAGCGCTATTTTGGTTTTTGGAGTACAGTTTGGTTTTTGGACACCATGCCACTTTTGCAGAGCCCCTGAATTGCTAGTAAAGTGGAATCCGCAGACATGTGACCTTATTTTGGAAACTACACCCTTCAAGGGATTTATGAAGTGGGGTAGCGAGCATAATTAACCCTTAGGTGTTGTATTCTTTTAATTTCCAGAAATGAATGCGCAGCTGATAATGAAAAGTTAAAAATGACATTTTTCCATAGATACGCCATTTCAGTGTCTGATATGTTGTGCCCAGTGTGAGTATGTGAGCCAGAGGGCGCTGTGGAGAGACCCAGGCCCAGGCCAGAAAAGGCTCTCAGCCACGCCTTTGGGTGGGGGGGCGTGTAACTCCAGTAGTCTGGAGTATCCTGCAGGGAGCAGGAGATGGTGGACCCAGCTGGACAGATAGACGGTCTGTGCCAGAAGTGCTCGGGTCCACAGGGGACTGTTGCTGGAGCTGAGCAATAGTCAGGACCAGCCAGGGACAGAGAGGCAGTCTGTCCAAGAGGGCTGGGATCCAGAGAGGACTTACAGAGACTAAGTCAAGCTCTTATTGCCCCAGAGGCTAGTTAGGGACTCAAGGAGTCAGTTAGGCCCTCACTGTAGCATAGGTTTTTTTTTGTTGTTTTGTTATGTTGCAGTTAAGCTGAATAAAGCCACTTTTATTTTACACTTGGACCATCTGAAAGCTGTCTTTCCGGCGCCCAGTACCATGAACCACCGCTGTCCGGACCAGGAAAAGCCGCCATTTTGAGTCTAATTCCCCCAAGTTGTCGCACCAGCTTATGTCAGCAGAGACACACACTCCAAAAACTATTAAGTGGGTATCCCGGGCACAACAGCTTTTGGAGCGTTCATATCTGATACAAGCCGGGCACAACATATTACGCACTGAAATAACGTATTCCTGGAAAAATTGTCATTTTCACCTTTCACAATCAGTTGCGTATTCATTTATGGATAATAAATTAGAGCAACACTTGGGGGTTAATAATGCTCACTGTACCCCAGGATAAAATCCTTCAGTGGTGTAGTTTCCAAAATGGGGTGACATGTCAGGGGATTCCATTTTGCTGGCGTTTCAGCTCTGCAAAAGTGCAATGGCATCCAAAAACCAAACCGTCCAAGTCTGTGCTCCAAAAACCAAATAGCGCTACTTCCCTTCTGTGCTCAGCTGTGCCCAAACAGGAGTTTATACCCACATATGACATTAAGAACAATATCCTGGGTACACCAGTGCCATACATGTGGGCATAGACTGCAGTTTGGGCACACAGCAGGGAACAGATGTGAAGGAGCGCTATGTGGCTTTTGGAGTGCAGATTCAGATGTTTGGTATCTGGACGCCATGTCATGTTTGCAGAGCCTCTACAGTACCAGTAAAGTGGATTTCCCTAGGGAATGACCCCATTTTGAAAAGTGCACCCCTCAAAGAATTTATCAAGGGGTGTAGTGAGCATTAATATCCCAGATGTGAATGCACAGCGGATGGGGAAAAGTGAATATGTAAGCTGTGCGGAGTACATTAGGTACACTAAATTCCCTACTATTTCCGCAGTAGTTCCTATTATTGGGGGGGTCACTCTGGGGGTCACTTCTGGTTTATTATCCCTTGTAAGGTCTAAATCTGGTTTGTACCCTGATATACGCTCACACAGCTTATACATTCCTTTCCTGAAACAGCCAGTTATGGTTTTTGTCTTCACATTGTATAAGCTATATTTTCTTTATTTTTCTGGTGATGTAGTCATATGAGGGCTTGTTGTTTGCAGTATGAGATGTACAGTCATATGAAAAAGTTTGGGCACCCCTATTAATCTTAATCATTTTTAGTTCTAAATATTTGGGTGTTTGCAACAGCCATTTCAATTTGATATATCTAATAACTGATGGACACAGTAATATTTCAGGATTGAAATGAGGTTTATTGTACTAACAGAAAATGTGCAATATGCATTAAACCAAAATTTGACCGGTGCAAAAGTATGGGCACCTCAACAGAAAAGTGACATTAATATTTAGTAGATCCTCCTTTTGCAAAAAATAACAGCCTCTAGTCGCTTCCTGTAGCTTTTAATCAGTTCCTGGATCCTGGATGAAGGTATTTTTGACCATTCCTCTTTACAAAACAATTCCAGTTCAGTTAAGTTTGATGGTCGCCGAGCATGGACAGCCCGCTTCAAATTATCCCACAGATGTTCAATGATATTCAGGTCTGGGGACTGGGATGGCCATTCCAGAACATTGTAATTGTTCCTCTGCATGAATGCCTGAGTAGATTTGGAGCTGTGTTTTGGATCATTGTCTTGCTGAAATATCCATCCCCGGCGTAACTTCAAATTCGTCACTGATTCTTGTACATTATTCTCAAAAATCTGCTGATACTGAGTTGAATCCATGCGACCCTCAACTTTAACAAGATTCCCGGTGCCGGCATTGGCCACACAGCCCCAAAGCATGATAGAACCTCCACCAAATTTTACAGTGGGTAGCAAGTGTTTTTCTTGGAATGCTGTGTTTTTTTGACGCCATGCATAACGCCTTTTTGTATGACCAAACAACTCAATCTTTGTTTCATCAGTCCACAGGACCTTCTTCCAAAATGAAGCTGGCTTGTCCAAATGTGCTTTTGCATACCTCAGGCGACTCTGTTTGTGGCGTGCTTTCAGAAACGGCTTCTTTCGCATCACTCTCCCATACAGCTTCTCCTTGTGCAAAGTGTGCTGTATTGTTGACCGATGCACAGTGACACCATCTGCAGCAAGATGATGCTGCAGCTCTTTGGAGGTGGTCTGTGGATTGTCCTTGACTGTTCTCACCATTCTTCTTCTCTGCCTTTCTGATATTTTTCTTGGCCTGCCACTTCTGGGCTTAACAAGAACTGTCCCTGTGGTCTTCCTTTTCCTTACTATGTTCCTCACAGTGGAAACTGACAGGTTAAATCTCTGAGACAACTTTTTGTATCCTTCCCCTGAACAACTATGTTGAACAATCTTTGTTTTCAGATCATTTGAGAGTTGTTTTGAGGAGCCCATGATGCCACTCTTCAGAGGAGATTCAAATAGGAGAACAACTTGCAATTGGCCACCTTAAATACCTTTTCTCATGATTGGATACACCTGGCTATGAAATTCAAAGCTCAGTGAGGTTACAAAACAAATTTTGTGCTTCAGTAAGTCAGTAAAAAGTAGTTAGGAGTATTCAAATCAATAAAATGATAAGGGTACCCAAATTTTTGCACTGGTCAAATTTTGGTTTAATGCATATTGCACATTTTCTGTTAGTACAATAAACCTCATTTCAATCCTGAAATATTACTGTGTCCATCAGTTATTAGATATATCAAATTGAAATGGCTGTTGCAAACACCCAAATATTTAGAACTAAAAATGATTAAGATTAATAGGGGTGCCCAAACTTTTTCATATGACTGTATTTTGTAATGACATTTTTGGATGCCTACAACTTATTAAATAAATTTTATTAACTCTTTCTTGGTGGAGTAAAAAAAAAAAAAACAACCCATCAATTCAGGCATTGCGTTTTACCTTTTAAATTTTTCGCCATGCAGCATACAGCGTAAGTAACATATTACATTTATTCTGTGGGTCGGTACGATTACGGCGATGCCTCATTTATATTGTTTTTTTATGTGATACTAATTTTGCAGAACAAAAACCCATTTGGGGACATAAATCAATTATTTTTGCATCGCCATCTTCTTTTTTTTATATAACTGTAATTTTATTGAAAAATTTTTCATTAACAAGAAGTGAAGAAAAAACAAAAAAAATAAATAAATAATCAAACAAGCAGGAAGCATTGAGGTAGGAAGAGGCTATCCGCCTCCTCCCCCTTAAGCAATATGCATTTAAATTAGGCAGTGAACAAGGGAGGGGGGGAATGGAGGGGTTAAGAAGACAAGGGTAGGACCAAAGGGAAGGGGGGAGGGAAGGAGAGGACTAGAGATCAGAGACCCTGTGATGTACAATACATGTCCCAGGGCGCCCAGATAGCCCCAAAGGCTTCCCTTGAATTATCTAGGCCAGCGGTCAGGTATTCAAGACTCCTCACATCCTTCATTCTAGCCACAAGCTCAAGACTAGATGGGGGACTCACTTTCTTCCAGTTTCTAGCTATGAGAGTTTTAGCTGCAGTACAAAGATGCAAGAAAAGCCTGGATGACTTATTGCTCAGGTGTCTGGGGGGAAGGTTCAGGAGATAAAGAAGAGGGTCAAGAGGAACCTCTTGCAAAAAGAGAGCAGTCGTCAGAGTCCTGACCTCCCTCCAGAAACCGAGGATGAGAGGGCACATCCAAAAGATGTGGTGCAAGGTACCCACCGCAGCTCCACAGCGCCAGCACCATGGGGGAACCAATGGGTTTAAAGCATGAAGGAGAGCCGGAGTATGATACCAATGCATCAACAGCTTATACTGCGCTTCCCTAAACGTAATGCACTGAGATGATTTCTGGGCCCGAGACCATACAATCCGCCACTGCTCCTGGGAGATGGGTTTACCCACCGCCTCCTCCCATTTAAGCATATAGCGGTGGCTAACAGGAGAGCCTGTAGTTTGTGAGGTAAGAAGTTGGTAAATAGAGGATATAAAGCCCCTAGTGGACGTGCCTGCACGGTAAATCTTTTCAAAAGCGGTGGGGAGTGACACCTTAAGGGACCCATGGAGGGAGCGGACAAAGTGAACCACCTGCAAGTAATGGAACCATTCAGTACTTGGCAGGTTTTGATTAGCTGTAATATAAGCAAAGGACCTGAGTTCCAAGGTTCCAGGGTCAACCATGTCAGCAATCCGGTAAAGGCCAGCTTTAGACCACACTTTAGTCATGGCAGAAGTCAGGCTTTCCGGGAGAAGGGGGTTGTATAGTATGGAGACCATAGATGAGCGCGGGGACATCAAGGAGAATCTAGTACAACAGGTAGACCAGATAGATCTAGTAAACCGAATGGGGCCCAGCAGGTACGAGGCAGGGGGAGCGGGGGGGGGAGCTGACCCACAGAAGCGCGTTAGGGTGCATGGGTGCCAGCCATAGCTTCTCTATCTGCACCCATCTGGTATATGCTGGCATAGCCGCCCAGAATGGGATATGGCGTAAGTGGGCCGCCCAGTAATAATGTAACAAATGTGGGATAGCCATACCCCCCAGACCCCCTATCTGCCAGCATAACAGATCTGGGTATTCGGTGCCGTTTTGCTTGCCAGATAAACTGGAAAATAGCTTTCTGTAGGTTCTGTAATTCTCCCCGAGGTATCGCAACCGGAAGCGTCTTGAAAAAATACAGTAGCTTCGGGAGGAGAGTCATCTTGACCGCAGTAATTCTCCCTAAAAGGGAGATAGGTAAGGGTTGCCATTTGTCCAATAGGGCTCTTAGCTCACGAAACAACCGCGGGTAGTTTGCCGAGTATAGGGTCGCATAGGAGGTGGATATATGGACTCCCAGGTAGCGGATAGAGGACTCCCGCCACTGGAAATCGTAATTACTGCGGAGGAGAAGGAGAAGGTCCCGTGGGATGTTGAGTGGGAGTGCCTCAGTCTTTTCTGGGTTCACCTTATATCCTGAGAGATCGCCATAGGTCTCCAGCGAGCGCAACAAGTTTGGAAGGGTAGTATGAAGGGAGGTGAGAGTGAGGAGAACATCGTCCGCGAAGAGAGAGACCTTAAATTCCTTATCTTGGACCATGATCCCCTTGATATTAGGGTCTCGCCTAATCTTGGCCGCTAGCGGTTCAATGCAGAGGGCAAATATGATGGGTGACAAGGGGCAACCCTGCCTAGTGCCATTTCGAATAGGGAAGGAGGGCGAAGATGCATGGGAAAGCTTGATTGCTGCTGAGGGTAGGGAGTAGAGGGCCTGGATAGCTGTGAGAAAAGGTCCCGTAAGCCTGAACGCCTTGAGCGTAGCATGCATAAACGACCAATTTATGCAGTCAAAAGCCTTTTCAGCGTCCAGGCTCAAGAGAAAGGCCGGAGTAGAATAATGATTGGCCACCTCCACCAAATCTACAGTCCTCCTGGTGCTGTCACCACCCTGACGACAGGGGATGAATCCCACCTGGTCCTTATGGACAAGCAGAGGGAGCCAAGCATTTAGTCTATTGGCTAGGAGTTTGGTGAAAAGTTTCAGGTCCGTGTTCAGCAAAGCAATCGGTCGGTAGTTAGCACAGTCCTGCAAGTCCTTACCCGGTTTAGGGACCAATGTGAGCAGTGAGGAGAGTATAGTCGGGGGTATGGGGGAGCCTGAAAGGAAGGAATTGAAGAGGGACAATAGATGAGCAGAAAGTTCACCCTGGAAAACCTTATAATAATTGTAAGTGAACCCATCTGGGCCTGGGGCTTTCCCATTTGGGAGGTCCCTCAGGACCCCTTCTAGTTCCTCCTTGGTGATGGGAGTGTTCAGGGAGGTTAAGGCCTCAGGAGGAAGGCGTGGGAGACAACAATCCTTTAAATAGTCTTCCAGCAGTGTTGAGTCATCCCCAGGGAGTACTGCTCGTGGGGGGGGGTAAGTCATACAGCTTAGAGTAGTAAGAGTGGAACGCCAGCGCCACAGCATCAGGGTAGTGTTGAAGAGTACCCGTGGGGTCACGGACAGAGTGTGGTGTGGAAGAGGCCCGATGATCCCTGAGGGTTCTTGCCAGGAGGGTATGAGATTTATTACCTCGTTCAAAAAACCTCTGACGGGTATAAAGGAGGAGTTGTTCCACATGGCGGGTCTCCAAATCACGGAGGTCCGCCCGGGCCAGGACCAAACGGCGAAGAACCCCCAGGGGTGGATGTGCTGCCAAAGTCGTCGTAAGGGACCGAATACGGGCTTGGAGGAGCTGTTCCTGGGCCTGTCTGTCCATTTTAAGCCTAGAAGCCAATGCGATACAGCATCCTCTCATAACCGCCTTATGGGCTTCCCAGAGAATGGCAAGAGAGTCTACCGAGCCTAAGTTGTCCCTGAAATAATCTATCAAGTGTGTGCGCAGGGTCTCGAGGGAGGTCGGTGATTTGAGCAGTGTTTCGTTAAGACACCAATGACATTGGCGAGTAGGCATTGGAGTCGTAGATAAGGTAACCACGACTGGGGCATGATCAGACCAGGTGAGAGGGCCAATGTTCGTGTCTCTAAGCAAACGAAGGGCGGGAGCGTTTCCAAAGAAATAGTCAATGCGGGTGTGAGTGTTATGAGGGTGAGAGAAGAAGGTGTAGGAGCGCGCCGTAGGATTGTCCACTCGCCAAAGGTCATACAAAGAATGGGCGTGGACCAACCTGCGGAACTCCCGTGCAAGTTGGGCCAACCTATGGGGGGTTGGGCCCTGGGGTAACGCCAGACGAAACGCCCGTTCAGAGAAGACCATGTTAAAGTCTCCCCCCACCAGCCAAGCTGATGGTGGGAGAGCGCGCAGGCGAGAGAATACCTGACGCAAGAACGGGATCTGCGCTGAATTGGGGGCATAGACATTGCATAAGACAATCGGGGCACCATAAAGGAGCCCCTCCAAAATAACAAACCGGCCACCTGGGTCTATGTGGGAGGTCGTCACTTTAATTGGGCAGGATCGGGAAAGAAGCATACCCACCCCAGCTCTGCGTCGATCGAGGAAGGCCGAAAAGGCTGTGGGAAAATAATGCTTAGCGAAGGCAAAAGTACCGGTGCGGTCAAAATGAGTCTCCTGAAGAAATGCCACCTCCGCTCGTAAGGAACGGAGTTCTCTAAGGACATGGCGCCTTTTAATGTTGGAACCCAGGCCCTTAACATTAATTGTCATGCACCTAACCATTGGGACTCAGGATTGGAGGACAGTAGCGGATTGTAATAAGCTCACCCATCTCACATGACGCTGGCAGGTTTCCCTCGGAGAGGCAAAAGGGCGATCCACAAACAGGAACCCAAAGTCGAGGCAGGGTCTCTAGATCAGGGAGAGGGGGGGGGAAGAAAGGGAGGGGGGGAGGCAAAAGACATCATAAATGACAAAGTAAAAATAAGAACAATTAAACAATACTTTGTGGGCAAGGCTAAGTCACTAGCCTGGGGACCAATGAGGACAGCCAGAGGTCCAATCAGGATCAATGGCCGCACAGTCCAAGTATCCTCTTAGGGGGGAGAGCGTGGACAGGAGGTCGGAGGGGAGGCAGCAGTTCCCCAACCACCAGTAAAAAGAAGGATGGAAGGGGAGTCACCGGGACCCCACCCCGCCCCACTCCGCTAAAAACAATCCAATAATAAACATAATAGATGAGACCCGTAGACCTAAAAAAGGAAAAAGAGAAGCAAACATAACATTAAGGCTTGTAGATTTCAAAGCATTATTGAGAAAAGGGAGAACATCTCAAGGGGGAGCAGCCTCCTCAGGAACCAGTCTCCAGCCAGGGCCTCCGAGTGGTCGCCGCCACGGAGGGTGCATGACGTCGCCTGGGCTCCAATCGTTGCCAAACCAGTGGTGGGGGAGGGGGTGGAGAAATTAGCTCCCAGTCTGTTAAATCCGGCAGGGGAACATCCAGCAGGTCACAGAAGAGGGGTAAGTCTGAAAAGGAGAGAAGTGTAGCGGAACGACCATCCCTACGAGCAATGAGAGCAAACGGAAAACCCCACCGGTAAGGAATTTGGTGTTCCTGAAGAATCTGGAGGAGGGGTCGGAGATGGCGGCGTTTCTGGAGGGTGATTAGCGAAAGATCCTGATAAAATTGTAGTTGAGCTCCCTCAAATTCGAAGTCTTTGAGTTTGCGCACCTTGCTCATTATAGCCTCTTTAAGGGTGAAGTCGTGGAGGCAGCAGATGACATCACGGGGTGTGGCGGAAGATCCTCTGGGTCGAAGGGCTCGATGTGCCCTATCAAACTTAATTTTGTAGGATGGGGGCTCCTGCAGTATAGTGTTGAACACAGCCTCTAGCAGAGCAGGCAGATCCTCAGATTGGTCAGCCTCTGGGAGTCCCTTTACGAGAATATTATTGCGCTGGCCCCTGTTGTCAAGATCCTCCAAGTGACGCTGCATGTCCCGTATAGCTGAACCCTGGTCAGTGGTAGTATCATGCAGTGAGGCAACATAGTCCCTGGTAGTGTCATGGTCATTCTCCAGCGTGTCCATTCGGTTAGCAATAGAGTGTAAATCAGTGCGGAGGGTAGCAATTTCAGATCGGAAGGATGCTGTGATTTCCGCAACCATACTTTTAAGGTCTTGTTTAGTAGTTAACTGAGGAAGAAGGTCCGCCATGGGTGACGGTGCTGAAGATGGGTCTGGAATGCAGCTCTGGGGGTACAGGACTGGAGGGAGGGAGCCATAATCCTTGGGAGTGTGGGGCAGAGGAGCCCCTACGCCAGTGTCCTCCACTGTGCTATCCCCCTCTGAGCTATGGAGGGGGGGGCGATGGGGGGCCACAGAGACCAGCTCTGTGGCCACTGGCTGCAACTCATCAGCGGTGTGGGAGGGAGCAGAGCCACTGACCTCAGAACTCCTGGAGAGGCTGGAGACATCCGGGGTCCTCTCATGCCGTTCTGCCAGGAGCACAGGTGAAGCAAGGTATAGTTGCTGGGACATCCCAGGGTGAGGAGACTGTGGGAGTAGTCGCGCTGGAGAAACTCTGGGCTGCCCAGGCGCCGACAGGGATCTCTGCTGGAGCGGTGCTCCGCTGGCTGACAGGGGGAGCGCGGGAGGAGAAACGCTGCGCTGCGACCCCTGTGCCTGGAGAGCGGAGGGAATCAAAGATGGCCGCCCTGCAGCAGCCTGCCCCGACAGAGAAGGCCGCTGAGCGAGGAATCCGTCCAGGGTGGCTCTCCCAGGCCTCTCCACAGGCGCTGGAGTGCCTGGGGCCACCTTTCTGGGTAGGCGTTTGCCCATAGTGTATTTGCTGGGGGTCCACGGGTCTCAATAGCCAGCGGTGGAGCAGAGAAGGACCTGCGCGCGTGCTACTCCATGCGCGTCCAGGCCACGCCCCCCTGCATCGCCATCTTCTGAGATACATAACATTTTTATTTTGCGGTTTACAAAGATGGTTGAGGATTTATTTTTTGCGGGACAATCTGTGCTTTCTAGTGGTAATTTTTTAGGGTACATATGATTTTTTGATCACTTTTTATGGCATAGTTTGTAAGGTGAGATGGCGAAAAATCATTAATTCCGGCGTTTTTTTTCATTTTTTGTTTCCCGCTGTTCACCTTATACGTTAAATATTGTTTCAGTTTTATTGTACAGGTTGTTACGGATGTGGCAATACTAAATATGTATAGCTTTTATTAATTTTTAGTTTTTTTTTTTTATATAATTCATTTTATATAGGAAAAGGGAATTTTTGGGGCTTTATTCTTTTATTAATTTTTTTCACACACTTTATTTTTTTTTCACTTTTATTTACTTTTTCATGTGTCCCTTGAGGACACCTGAACCATCGATGCTTTGATCACTGGTTCAGTACTATAGACTGAAAGACATGAGCATACACGTGTCTTGCAGTCTATCCAGGAAGTCAGTCTATGCAAACGCATAGACTGACTTCCAGAGGTACCGGCAGGATCAACCAGGTAGTGAGGGCTCCAGGCAGCCTGGGGTCACTAGCCAGACCCCGAACTGCAGATGAGATCGTGGTGAGATCAGGGGGTGCTGGGGGGGCGGCAACATGGTGGAACCCCTTGGATGCCGCGGTCATGTTTGACCACAGCATACAAGTGGTTTAAACCTCTGATCAGAGCTCAGCTCCGACTGGAGGTTATGGAGCAGGGTGTTAGCTGTCAGTTACAGGCTAACACCCAGTTTCTATGCCACCCGCTCAGATAGTGATCGGGTGGCCGGCCTCGGGTGTACTATTACACCCTGGTGCGCAAAGTACCTAGCACCCAGGACGTAATAGTACATCCAAGGTTGTTAAGGGGTTAAGCAATATCAGCGTATTATTATGTTTGAGTACAATTTTAGAGTGACAAAGGGAAAGGAGTACCTTGCAAAAGTTTGGGAACCCTTGTAGATTTGGGTGCTCAGATAACTTTGACCAAGGTCTCAGACCTTCAATAGCCAGTTAGGGTTATGGCTTGTTCACAATCATCATTAGGAAAAGCCAAGTGATGCAAATTTTACAGCTTTATAAATACCCAGCCTCCTTTTTTCCCCACTGTATGCAGCGTCACCATAAAGTGGCCTGGGAGTGCTGTGGCTCCAATGTGGTGGTCCAGCCTGCCACAGCAACCGCTGCAGCACCCAGAGGCACGCACACCATTTCAGGCAGTCAAAGATCTACCACCTCAGCCAAAGGAAGCTGTGTGTCCTTCCCATCATCTGCTGGTCGTGATGCTCCTGCTCCTCCTCCTAGTCAGTCATTCTGTCAGCAATCCATCACAGAAACGATTTCGAAGAGACAACAATATGGGTGCACTCATCCAACAGTGCAGAAGCTGAACGTGCTCCTGTCCAAGTTGCTGGTGCTGCAGTCCCTCCCTTTCCAAGTGGTGGACTCTGCACCTTTCAGAGAACTCATGGCTTGTGCCGAGCCGAGGTGGAGAGTCCCAAGCCGTCATTTCTTTACCGAAAAGGCAGTACCAGCCCTGCACAAATATGTAGAAGAGAAGGTTGGCCAGTCCTTGAGCCTGTCGGTTTCTGCCAAAGTTCATGGCAGCGCCGACATGTGGAGCTGTAATTACGGTCAAGGACAATATATGTAATTTACGGCCCACTGGGTTAATGTGGTGCCTGCCCAGACACACCAGCAACTTGGACAGGTGACGCAGCTTCAGTCTTCACGCTCTCATGCCGTTGGTCCTGCAACAATGTCAGCCTCATCCTCCACTGTCTCCTCAGCCTCCACTGCAGGGACAATTCACAGTGCTCCTCCAGCATACTACATGTGCAGGGCACAGAGGTGTCACGCTGTTCTACACCTCATTTACCTGAGCGAACGGAGTCACACAGGGGAGGAACTGCTCTGTGTCCTTCCTCAAGAAATCGAATCCTGGCTTTCTCCGCGACACCTCAAAATCGGAACCATAGTGACCGACAACGGGAAGAACATGGTGTCGACACTTTGTCAAGGAGGGCTGAGCCATGCGCCCTGCATGGCGCACGTGTTCAATCTGGTTGTCAAGCATTTCCTTAAGTGTTCCACCCATCTGCAAGACATCCTAAAAATGTCAAGGAAACTTTGCATGCACTTCAGACACTTGTACACCGCCAAGCACAGCATCCTTGAGTTGCAGCGGCAGAATGGCCTCCCACAACATAGGCTGATATGCGTTGTTTCCACCGGTTGGAATTCCACCTTCCATATGTTGGATCGAATATATGAACAAAGAGAAGCCATAAGCGATTTCTTTATGATCCAAGCGGACAGAGGTACTCCCCTGTGTACAGTTGTGCTAAAAAGTTTACATACCCAGGCAGATTTTTTGTTTTTTTTGGCCTTTTTTCAGAGAATATGAATGATAACATAAAAACTTTTTCTCCACTCATGGTTAGTGGTTGGTTGAAGCCATTTATTGTGTTTTCTCTTTTTAAATCATAATGACAACCAAAAACATCAAAAGCTCACATACCCCAGTTCTTAATATCGTGTATTGCCCCCTCTAACATTGACAGCTTGAAGTCTTTTGTGGTAGTTGTGGATGAGGCTCTTTATTTTCTCAGATGGTAAAACTGCCCATTCTTCTTGGCAAAAAGTCTCCAGTTCCTGTAAATTCGTGGGCTGTCTTGCATGTACTGCACGCTTGAGATCTCCCCAGAGTGGCTCAATGATATTGAGATCAGGAGACTGAGGTGGCCACTCCAGAACCTTCACTTTCTTGCACTATAGCCTATTATAGGTCGTCTTGGCCTTGTGTTTTGGATCGTTGTCATGTTGGAACGTCCAAGTATGTTCCATGTTCACCTTCCTGGCTGATGAGTGCTAATTTGCCTCCAGTATTTGCTGATAACGTGCTGCATTCATCTTTCCTTTAACTTTGACCAAGTTTCCTGTGCCTTTAGCACAACTGTAACTTTAACGTTAGCCAGTGGCAGCTCATGCGCGACACCTGCCATTTGCTCGTTCCCTTTGAGGATGCCACTTTGTTAGCCAATCACCAGGACTACGGGATGAACAACGTCATTCCACTGATTCACATCCTGGAAAAGATGCTTTTCAATCTGGCTGGTCAGGGGACTGGAGATGTGGCATCTACATCTCAAGGCCACATGAGCCCTGTGGGGGCTGAAATGGAGGAGGAGGATGAGGAGGACATTGGAGCACAAACAATGTGTAGCCAAATGAGTGGAGAGGAGCAACCAGAAAAGCCAGAGGGAAATGAGGATGATGAGGCAGATGACCCAGACACACCGTGGCAGTATGCAGTGGAGATGGCTGCAGGCAGTCCCTCGGAGTCACTTGCGCAAATGGCCCGAAGCATGCTGACTTCCTTGTGCAGTGACAGCCGAATTGTCACCATTCGTCAGAGGGATGACTACTGGCTCTCCACCATGTTAGACCCTCGCTACCAGGGAAAAATGGGGGCCTTTTTTTTACACCCGCTGAGAGGGAGGACAAACTGAACTACAGTACTATAGAGATATCCTATGTAGTAAGTTGACTGCTGCCTATCTGCACCATTGTCCATCCTCTCGCAGGTCTGACCGGGCCCTGAGAGCTCATATTGCACTGCCATGGCAGCTGTGGGGGGGGGGTGGCAGGAGCAGTATCGGCTCCATCAACAGCAGCCTGAGCCTAGAGTCGCTGATAAGCAGCTTTCTTCAGCCGCATAGTGAAGAAGTTGCTCATCAGCAGCTAGACACAGAGCAGAAATTGAACCAGCAGGTGGTGGCATACTTAGAGTGCACCCTGCCACCCGTCATCGAAGATCTGCTGGACTACTGGGCAGCCAAACTAGATTTGTGGCCGCAACTGGTCGAGTTTGCCGTGGAAAAGCTGTCCTGCTCGGCCAGTAGTGTGGCATCAGAGCGTGTGTTTAGTGTGAGTTACCCCAAGGATACTCACCTATCCACCTACACATTATAGAGACATGCTATGTAACAAGTTGGCCGCTGCCTATCTGCGCCATCATCCATCCTCTCGCGTCTGACCGGGGGGGCCCTGGGAGCTCAACTTGCACTGGCATGGCAGCTGTGGGAGGGGTTGGGGGTGGCAGGAGCAGTATCGGCTCCATCAGCACAATGGGAACAAAATGGTGAATATGGTCCTCCTTATGGGTTTAGACACTAATAAACACCTTTAAATAAGTGATAATAACCACTAAGAATTATTGAATTATTATTGACACTACTGTTTTAAAAATGGCCTGCAACTTTAAACTGGTAACAAAATGGCGAATTTGGTCCTTTTTATGGGTTTAGACACTAATGAACACCTTTAAATAAGTGATAACCGCTAAGAATTATTGAATTATTATTGACAATTCTGTTTTTAAAAATGGCCTGCAACTTTATACTGGTAACAAAATAGCAAATATGGTCCTCCTTATGGGTTTAGACACTAATAAACACCTTTAAATAAGTGATAACCGCTAAGAATTATTGAATTATTATTGACAATACTGTTTTAAAAATGGCCTGCAACTTTAAACTGATAACAAAATGGCGAATATGGTCGTAATGTCTTTCCCCACGTTAAAGGCTTTTTTTACAGATACGTGCAGATATTATTGGATGATAATCCAGTTTTCTTTGGCACAATAGTACTGACTAATATTATGCTTTGGAAGAACAGTGACTAAGCCCCTTATAATAAACGCCTTTAAAAAGCCTTTTTTTTTACAGAGACGTGCAGATGTTATTGGATGATAATTCAGTTTTCTTTCATACAATAGTACTGACTAATGTTATGCTTTGGAAGAACAGTGACTAAGCCCCTTATAATAAAAGCCTTTAAAAAGGCGTTTTTTACAGATAAGTGCAGATATTAGTGTATGATAATTCACTGTTTTTTGCTGTACTGCACTGCAAAAGGCTTGTTGTGTTCCACCTTGAAGACACAGATATGAGTTATGAGCAGCAGTATAATGGAATTGAGTGCTGCAATGTGAATTATGCTGCAAATTCTTGCGGTAAATGACCCTGCAACCACCCTAAATTCTTCTCTCAATTCCTCCCTATGCTTTCCCTACAGTTCTAAGGCGCAGCCTCTTTCCCTGAACTTCTATCTGCTTTCTAAGTCTTTCCCTAGCTCCTGCCGACGTCTGTCCCTACAGTAAGAGCGATGTGGAATGACCTAAGATGGCCGAGGGATTTTATAGGGCTGTGACACCACAGGTCCTGCTGGTTGTTGATTAGTTGCATGCTTGGCATTGTGGGTGATCCCGCGCTCCCAGAGTCCCTTCCCCCTTGTGCTAACATGTGCAGCGGCCATTTTATAAAAAAATGCGATTTGATGCATCGAAGCATGAGGAAATCCGGAATCGTGGCGAATCGAAGATTTCCTGAAATTCGAATCGAATTCCACTTCTGCAGAATCGATTTGCTCATCTCTAGTACTAATCATGCTGGGTGCCCAAACTTTTGCATCGGGCCATCTTCATTTTATGTTATTTTGAAAATGTAAAATATGAATTTTTTTTTTTTTTTAAAAAAAATACATTGGGAATGTGTCATCTTTAATGTTATGCCTTTTGAAGATCATTTTATCATAAACTTGCTTAACTGTTCACAATAATAGTCATTTTGACCATGGGTGTCCAAACTTTTGCATGCCACTGTATATCCTCTGTTAGAGCATATGGACAGGTTGTCTCTAAGAGACCACCCCAATGTGCTAATTTGATACCCTGCTAATGAGTAGTAAATACTGTTCATGCTCCCACTCACTCCCCAGTCATAAAAGTGAGTCCATATGCCCACCTACAGACTTCCCCACCTAATCCTAAACTGTGAGGCACTCAGGTTGAACGTGATAGATGCATGTGTTCTTCCAACTTCATTTACCATGTAGATATGGCCGCTGATGGAGGGTCTTATGACCTGACCCGTGTATCAGCGACCCACAGTTTAAGAAACCAGTCACTAGAAGGAGCACTGTGCATTACATGGTAACCTTCATTCATAGGAATACAGTACAGTACAATACAGGCCCTAAGAAGTGCCCCCTGACTCCAGAGCCTGCTGTGGCCCTTCCTGTACAGTGCATACAGGTGATCTGCCCAGTCCAGCTCATTATTGAGGAGCACCCCTAGGTACTTATAGGTGTTGACAATCTCAATGTCCGTCCCCTGGATGTCCACTGGTTTAGGAGGGTATCTGCACTTACGAAAGTCCACCACCAAGGTCCATCGGATAAGGTGTCTTTGGAACTGGTACCACACAAAATGATTTCCACAATTGTGGCACCATTCCCAGCTTCCGGCTCATATTAAACATATATGTAATAATGCCACACAGCTGGTCCCCACAAGTCTTAATTATCCTTGCACTGATGCCATCTGTCCCTGCAGCTTTCCCAGGCTTGATCTTTTTCAGTTCCTTTGTCACCTGGGCACGTGTGAAGATCAGACTGTAGCTAGATGACTGATTACTAGGTTTACTGAAAAGGAGGTGAGAATTAACAGCAGGAGGTGAGGTCAGTGTGGGAGAGAGGATTGAATGACAGGCTGGGGTGGGAGGAACTGATGTGTGATCAAATCTATTGAAGAATAGATTTAGTTTGTTAAGCCAATTAACATTTCCTTCTATCTGGCAGACAGGCTGTCTGTGACCAGAAATTGACTTAAGACCTTTCCAGACTGCCCTAAAGTCTTTTCTTTTCATTTGCTGTTCCATTTTTCGCTTATAATTGGCTTTTCCCTCCCGGATTTGACACCTCAGCTCTTTTTGTACATCCCTCAGTCCCTCCGTGTCTCCTAATTTAAATATCATCTTCTTCTCTTTGAGAAGAGCTTTTATTCAGAATTAATCCATGGTTTGTTGTTAGAGAAGCACCTCACCACTTTTGTGGGTACCGTGGTGTCCACACAAAAATTAATGTAGTCTGTTATGCAGTGTGTGAGTCCTTCCATGTCTTCCCCATAGGAATCCTGCAGCACTTCCCATGCGTTTGTCTCAAAGCAAACCCTCAGAGCCTCATCACTCTCCTCGGACCATATCCTCACTGTGGGAGTGACAGCTGGTTCTCTACGTACAAGTGGCTTGTACACAGGTCGAAGATGCATTAGGTTGTGATCCATTCTTCCCAGGGGCGATAGGGCTGATGAGTTATATGCCTCCCTCGCATTAGCAAAGAACAAGTCCAATGTTTTGTTGTCTCTTGTGTGGCAGGTTACATACTGTGTGAAGCTGGGCACAGTGGATGAAGGAGAGAAATGGTTGAAATCTCCAGACACCAGAAGGAGGGCCTGGGGGTGTAGTGACTGCAATTGGCTCATCGTGGCTTGTAGGACCTCACAGGCAGCCTCAGCTTTTGCAGAGGGGGGACATATGCAGCTATCACGATGATATGCAATAGTTCCCTTGGTAAATAGAAGGGTCTCATGCTCACAGCTAATAGTTCAATGTCCTTGCAGCAAGTTTGCTCCTTAATCACAATGTGCCTAGAGTTACACCATCTATCAAATATCGCCATCCCTCCTCCTTTTCTCTTACCGCTCTCCCTTGTCCTGTCCGCCCGAGGGAGTTTAAAGCCATCCAAGGAGATAAGAGTGTCTGGAGTAACTTCGGTGAGCCAAGTCTCTGTAAACAGTATCATGCTGCACTCCTGAAACTCCTGATGATGCCTTGTCAGTGCCGCCAGTTCGTCCATCTTATTCGCAAGAGATCTCACATTGCCCATAATGATGGAGGGGAGAACAGGTCTATAGTATCTCCTCCTAGTCCTCCGAAGGGCTCCAGCCCTACACCCTCTTCTTTTCTTCTTCCTTAGTTCCTGGGGAATGTCAAGACAAAAAAAAGAAAGGAAAAAAAGAGAAAGCTCGAGGTGAGCAGGAGCTGCAGTAACAGGCTGCCGCTCAGGCGGCGCCATCTTGAAAAAAAAAAAAAATTATTTCCTCACTGCACATTAGCTTGGAAGATAGCAAAACAATTTCATGTAATTTTTCCTCTTTTAAAATTGCCATAGAAACAAAGAACTTTCAGTGATGTGTTTTCAAAATTACAGATTATGTAATTATCACAGTTGTTCTAATACTGTGAAGATTTATAAAGAGGCTTAGATACACAGATAATTTATATACTCTGACGTCTTTATTTTCCATTAGAAGTCAACAGGACCTGATAATGATGATCGACCATTGACTCCAGAATACAAGTGGAGGCCCAGAAGAGGTGCAGAAACATATTAAGCACTTACATTCACTTTCCCTCACCTCTTTTGTGCTCCCTCATAGCTTTTAACGCTCCCTTGAGGTCTTCTTTTGTACTCCTGGCTGAGGTCGCATGCCTCAAAACCACTGAGGCACAATTACGGGTGACCCGTGACTTTGAGGCCAGGATAACGCTGAATTTGACCTTAGATGGAGCTCAGGAAAGACGAGGCAAGGTGAGTTTAGGTGTTTAGTATATTTCTGCACATTCCCTGGGCCTCTACAAGAGTTTTATTGTAGAGGTTTATTGTCCGTGACAGAGAGAGGCAAATAAGTGACCCTCACAATCACACGCTTCAAAAAGGCCCTGAAGACTCACCTATTCAGGAAGGCCTACAACCTCCAATAACACTACTGTCATCATACCACCATCTGAACAGCCTCTCCCCTAACCTTCTGTCTCTATCCCTCTTCCCTCATAGATTGTAAGCCCTTGCGGGCAGGGCCCTCTATCCCACTGTGCCAGTTGGTCACTGTTAGTATTGTATTTGTTTTGTATATCTTGTGTACCGTATGTAAATCCTCAAATGTAAAGCACCATGGAGTTAATGGTGCTATATAAATAAACAATAATAATAATAATAATAATAATAATAATAATGTGAAGAAACAGGCACTTTTCATATATAAAGTACTAGTAGAAGGACCCGGCTTCGCACGGGTACATTTCATTTTTTGTTTGTGTAGTGGCCCCATAAGAATTGGCCAGTTTTGCACTTGACATCCAGTATGGCAGTCCAGTATAGGTATAGTCTATTTATGGCTGTGTTGCTATGGAAACCTGGTAAATGAAATGTGAACTTATATTGGCTGATGCACGTCATATGACTGAAAATTTAAGGACCTGCGAACTGCTATTGACTCATACAGGTCATAAATAGCTTGGTTGTTATGGAAACCTGGTGTAAAGCTGTGTGTATGTCAAAACTGAAGAACTTGCGATTTTCCATTGGTCCATAAGCGTCATGTGATCATGTGTATCTCAGTTTGGATATCAGTGAAAGACCTGCAATCGGTTGTTATGGAAAACCTGGAGTAAAGCTGTGTGTATGTGACCTTGTGTAACAGTGTCATCCACAGCGCCCTGCCCCTTTAAAGCTAACCCACAGCAGTGAAGAAAAATGGCTGGGTTGTTATGGAAACATGGAGTGCAGCTGTGTGCATGTGGCTGACAATGCCTTGTCAGACTGGAGACGGGCTTGGGTCTGCTGGGTTGTTTCAGCAGATCACTGTTGTCTGTGACATACCTTTTCAGATTGGAGACGGGCTTGGGTCTGTTATCATTAGCTCGAGCAGAAGCCATTCATTTTGCTGCAATTTATAAGAATGCTGAAATCCAGTATGGCAGTCCAGTCAGTGGCGTAAATACCAGGGTAGCAGTGGTAGTGGCTGCCACAGGGTCTGGGACATTAGGGGTCCCCGGCAGGCCCCTGATGTTTTTTTTTTTTTTTAAATAGGCCGTTACCCTGTTCACGGCCGCCTGCGCTTCACCTTCTGTGAAGGCGACTATGAGCAGGAGCGGGGATCGGTAAGTAAGGCCTGCGGGCTGTGAACCCCACAAACACTGCTATCATTATACTCTGGGGTCTTTTCAGACGCCAGAATATAATGATTGGAGGCCCCGAGTTGTTGAGGAAAAATAAAAAACACTGTTACTTACCTCTCCTGTGCTCCAGCAGGCTTCGAGCCTCCTTGGTGACGTCCCAGACGTTGGTGGGCCAGTCCAACGTCATTATGCGTCGCGATGCATGCCTGGCTCACGTGACATTTGGTCCAACATTGAAGAGGTAGCGGGAAGTGCACATTATACTATATGAAGGGGCCACTATGGGGCATAATACTGTGTGCAGGGGTCACTATGGGGCAGAATACTGTGTGCAAGGGCCACTATGGGGCATAATTAGTGTGTGCAGGAATGCAGTTTGTGCAGGGGGGGGGGCGGTTGTTGGGGGGGTCCCATGTCAAATGTTCGCCTTGGGGCCCAGCCATTCCTAGTTATGCCACTGAGTCCAATATAAGTACAGTCTATTTATGGCTGTGTTGTTATGGAAACCTGGTAAATTAAATGTGAACTTATATTGGCTGATACACGTGATATGACTGAATATTTAAGGACCTGCGAACTACTATTGACTAATACAGGTCATAAATAGCTTGGTTGCTATGGAAACCTGTGTGCCTGAGGAGACTAAGAGCCTGCAAGCTTCTATTGGCTGATAAGGGACATGTGACTGTGTGTATGACAGTTGGAATATGAGTGAAAGACTTGCAGGCTTGTATTAGCTAATGCTGGTCATTTTTTGGGAATACTGTATCTCAGGAACGGTACATCCTTTAGAGCTGAGACCCAGTCTAAAATAATTCCGGATACCTGAAGTACATGTGTGCCAAATTTGGTGAGGATCGGTCCAGTCGTTTTGTCATGCATAAAGAACAGACAGACAGAAACTCATTTATATACTGTATATATAAGAGATAATGCAAAGTTTATCTGCATCTGAACTATGGATTTCTGGAAAATAAAGTTTAGTTACATTTAAGATAAAAATAGGGGTTTCTATATCTTTTGCTGGAAGTCCTCGGATAGAACTGGGCAATACTTGAATGTCTGCAATATGAACTTATAGAGCATTATAGTATTTTACACTTGGAGTAAATTTACAGACTGCTATCAGATTTAAAATCCCCAACATGCTGTAAATTCAGGTCAATACTGTAGGTGTAGGTGACTACTGTAATGCCCTATATGTAGGTCTTCAAGATAAAGAAATACATCACCTTTAACTAGTCCAAAATGCTGCAGCAAGGTTAATAACCAAACAACCCCGACATGCTCTCATAACCCCTATACCTCGCTTACTACACTTGCTGCCTATAAAATGGAGAATAACTTTGTTTGTTTGGCCTTCAAATCCATAAACAACTTAGGCCCTGACTACTTAAAAGAACTTCTGTAGCCCCATAATCCTTGCTGACCTCTCAGATCAGCAGGCACAAACATACTGTTCATTCCCAGGGGTCACCTTAAATGATTGGAGCCAGAGGCATAGCTAGTGGGAGGGGGGCTTGCGGAGGCCCCACCCACTTCATCATTGCTCTGTAAGTACAGTATAACAGCATTACTTTTGTGGGGGAGGGAACTATTACCTATTGGGGGGTGTGATGTTACAGCACTATTACAGTAATAGTGCACCCCACAGGTGAGGAGGCTATTACCCATGGAGGGGGGCACTATTACATGTGGGGTGGCCCTGCAACCCAAATCCTGCCCCCAACCAGCACCACCCTCTACACCCCACCGGGCCGCAGAAAAATTGTCTTCACTGAAATTGGTCCTTTGGTTGGGGACCGCTGTAGGCCACAGGCTTGTAGTGGCTTGTAGCTTACCGGTTCCCTAGTGACAATTAAGACATCAGCGTCCTGGCGCAGGCGGGTGCAATGACGCCGCTACATAGCGTCGCCTGAGCTGGGACATAGACGTGCCTGGTGGCAAGTCCGAGCAAGGGAATCTTAGGCAGGTGAGTATTATTGTTGTTGTTTTTTTTGTTGGGTGGGTGGGGGGGGGGCCTTAAAAATATTAAGGGTCAATATCCATAAGAGGACATTAGGGAAAGCAGGAGCATTATTAATATAAGGGCCATTATTATTATAAGGGGCCCACGGGCTTGTTCTGGCGGAAGTCCTCGCCACACGTGACTTAGCCATGACTAAGGGGCTATACGCCCTGAAATGCGTAGGCTGTTTTATGGATCTTGTTTTTGTGTAACTGCTGTTACTTTTTTAAACTATATGGATTAAAAGTTACATTTTATTCATTAACCATAATTGTTGGATGCTGGAACCTTTTTACTCTCATTACTTTCAAGGAGCCAAAGATGTCTGTGTTGCAAACTTTACAGAGACAAGTTGCGGCTGGAAGAAGTGGTCTAGATGGAGGAGACGAGAAATGTGAAAGATTACAGTTAGAGACGTCACCTGTAAGTAACAACATTTCCATGTACTGTATTTACTTCAACTGTATGCAGATCCCTGTGTTCAGCCAGTATCTATCACTCTACGCTCACAGTAAAGTGATAATATCGGTATACCCAGGTATACCCACTTCGATATGTTTGCCCCCCTGTGCTGAACCCCTAGCTACACCTCTGATTGGAGCCAAAGCCATCTGTTAACCACCGGACTACACTTTGAGTCTATGGTGAGAAAAGAGCATTACAAATTTTTGTTGTTGTAATGGAAGACAATTGACAATTCTTTGTCTACCCTCAGTATTATCTAAGGATAGTTTCCCACCCCCTTACCTCTCATATCATCTAGTGATGCTCTTTCCCTCCCCCAGTATTACCCAATATAGTAGTAAACCCTACTTATGAAATAACATTTTTGTGTTCCTCCATCTTACCCAATTAGCACCAGTGGTGGGACATGGCCATTGATGACACTTAGTGTGTAGAAGAGAGCCAGACAACAAACCAAAAGGCCAAGAGGGGTAGAAACCTCAGTCATCTTACATGTAGATCAGAAGAAATTTCCAATATATCAGCCAATATCTCTATGTCAGTCCACAGGAATAAAGACTAGGTCAGGGGTCAGCAACCCCTGACACGTGTGCCAAGAGTGACATGCAAGTCTTATTTCCCTGGCACGGGCAGTCCAAGTCCTCGCCCAGCTGTTTCGATCAGACCAAACATGGCCAAAACAAAACTGCTATTATTATACTGTGGGGTCTCTTCAGACCCAATCAACCCTGAGACCCAATCAGCGGTTGCTGACTTTAGGCAGAAGCGCTGAAGAAAACAGAGCCGCTCAGGAGCGCAGGGAAGGTGAGTAACATTGTTTTTTATGCTTGTCACCTCTCTTGGCCATCCACTTATTATACTCTGAGGTCTGAAGAGACCCCACAGTATAATAATAGCTAGCGAGTGGCGAAAATTGGAATATTATAAAAGTTGGAATATTATACTGTGTGCAGGGGACGCTATGGGACATAATACCGTGTGTAGTGGCCGCTATTGGACATAATACCCTGTGTAGAGGGGCCGCTATGAGACATAATACAGTGTGCAGGGGTTGCTATGGGATATATTCCATTTGCAGGGGCCGCTATGAGACATAATACCGTGTGCAGGGGCTGCTATGATACATAATACCTTGTGCAGGGGCCGCTATGAGACATAATACCCTGTATACGGGCCACTATGGAACATAATACCTTGTGCAGGGGCCGCTATGGGAGCTAATAATGTGTGCAGGGACCGCTATGGGACATAATACCGTGTGCAGGGGCCGCTATGATACATAATACCTTGTGCAGGGGCCACTATGAGACATAATACCCTGTACAGGGGCCACTTTGGAACATAATACCTTGTGCAGGGGCCGCTATGGGAGCTAATAATGTGTGCAGGGACCGCTATGGGACATAATACCTTGTGCTTTCATTGCTTCTAATCGGAAAGTACAGGTACATCCCAGGAAATAGCAGTAAGCGCATGCGTCCTAAAGCATCTTGTGGGAGCACTTCTGTGTTATGGTTTGTGATATATGACTTTAGTATAGGGGTTGTCAGACTTACAATTATTGAAAAGCACTCCGAGTATCTCATCTTTGATTTTTTAAATTAAAATCAGCACGCCAAACAGAAAAGATTGCCTACCCTTGGACTAGGTAGCTGTGAGTGGAATATAGAACCTCCCAGCTGTCTATGATATCACAATTCAGTAATGTCATTATGATGTCACAGTATGACCTGTACTGCTCTGGAGCTGCTATAGTTTTGTATCTGCTATGAATAGAACCTGATATTTCTACTATTGGCTCCAGAGCTCAAGTAGTTGATGCATTGGCGCAGGGACATACTAAACATAGGGCAAACTGTGCACCTGCACTGGAGTGTATGGCAGACAGGTGCCCCCTGTGAGCAGTCCCAGGTACAGTCCCACATTTCAGACGCTGTCCCGGAACACTGGTTTTAATTTCAACTTCATCTGCATCTGTAACATCTCTGCCTGTTCGGGTGTCTGCGTCACCCTCCGCTCGCACGCTGCGGCTAAGGAGGCATGTTCAGTTTGGTTCCTTATGTGGGTTTCTTGTTGCTCAGCCTGAACATGGTCCTAGACAATGTAATGGATTTACAGCCACACCCGTGTTCTGAGCATTTCTCTCTGGACAGCATATAGTTAATCTCAGCCTTGCCTGTGTGATTGACAGCCTGTGTACCTATCAGGTCTGAAGATGTTACTCCCGGATCGTTTTTCAGAGGATCGTGAAAAATTTAAGACTTTCCGGGAGTCTTGTCGCCTGTATTTTCGGATTAATCCACATGCATCCCAGGCCCAAATGGTAGGAGTAGTTATATCCCTCCTACAGGGGGATCCACAGGCTTGGGCCCTTAAACTCCCTCCTGGGGCTGAGGAGTGGACTGACTTTGAAAAGTTTTTTTTGTCTTTGGGGTCTATATACGCTGAGCCAGACCACAGTGGGCTTGCGGAATCGCAACTCCTCACTATGCGGCAGGGCAAACGCTTTGCTGAGGAATATTGCGCAGAATTCCGCAAGTGCAGTGGATCTGCAGGTTGGTGTGAGTCAGCTCTAAAGGCCCACTTTAAACAAGGCCTATGTGACTGTGCTAAGTAGGTCTGGGTTGGTCACCCAGATCCCCCTACTCTTAGGCAGGCTATGACATTGGCTGTCCGTATTGACCGTAGGCCCAGGAAAATATTAAAGAGAGAATAGGGTCTGCTTCTTCCAAGTTTTCTGTCTCTCCCTCTCTCTCTCCTGAAAAACCTATTATTTCTCCCATGACTCCTGGTGAGGAACCCATGCAACTGGGAGCTATGGACGCCAAGACTCGCCGAGAGCATTGTCTCCGGAACAACCTCTGCCTGTACTGTGGTGCTTCCGGTCATTTCATCCGTGACTGCTCGATCAGACCTCGCAGACCAGCAGAAAAGCTTCAGTGCCTGAGAGGTAATCAGAAGAACCACTCAGGCAACCAGGTATTTGCCAGAAATCACAATAAGATGTTGCTATCTATGTCTCTGTCCTCTGGGGACAGATCTATTTCTGGCCAGGTGAATAAAAAAATCTTTGCTTGGTCCACCAGCACCACTTGTTGTTCAGGGAGATCTGGAATTGAAGGCAGAGAAAATACTGGGTCCTACTAAAACTGGTTTATCTGGTGAGGGTCCGGTGGCCCCTCTTAAAGGGGGGGGTAATGTAATATCTCTGCCTGTTCGAGTCTCTGCGCCACCCTCCGCTCGCACGCTGCGGCGAAGGAGGCGTGTTCAGTTTGGTTCCTTGTGTAGGTTTCTTGTTGCTCAGTCTGAACATGGTCCTAGACAATGTAATGGATTTACAGCCACACCCGTGTTCTGAGCATTTCTCTCTGGACAGCATATAGTTAATCTCAGCCTTGCTTGTGTGATTGACAGCCTGTGTACCTATCAGGTCTGGGGCTGGGCCCAGACTTTCTATATACAGGATGTCACTTTCTCAGCAAGTGGCCGGTTATTGTTCTGTCTTTGCCTGCTCTCCTTGTTATATCCCTTACTACTTTGTTACCTGATTCTCTGACCCTTTGGCTTGCATTTTGACTATTCTCTTGGATTTTGATTTTGTACTGCATTGCTCGTTTGTCACTGACCCCTTGGCTTGCTCACTCTGCTTCTGTGTTTGTTTTGTCTTGTCCTGTTCTGTGTGTCACTTACCCAGTATAGGGCTTGTCTTCAGGTTGTCCTTTTACCGTTTAGGGTAACTGAGGCAATAGGAAGGGACAGTGGCTGGGGTGAGATAAGGGCTCTCTTGTCTCTGTCCTTCCTCCCAGACCCCTGCAGTAGTGTCAGGGTATTGCTACGTTTGGCAAGACCCTAACAGCATCCTTCTTGGAAAACAGAGTTTGGTACAGTGGTATAGCACAGAGCCATTAGCTCCATGCTCTACCATTCATGTGATTAATACTGTCTGCACAGTGCTGGAGACAGCACTACAGCCAGAGCCTGCAAACAGGAATGTGGCTAGGAAAAAAATCATATGTATTATAATGTGTGGTCATAAGGGGACATTAGGAGGCATTATACTGTGCTGTGGTCACTGAGGGGACATTACATTGTGTGCAACATTTAGGAGACTCTATACAGTGGGAACACTAAAGGGTATCATACTGAGTGTGTGGCACATAGGGGGTTTTAGCACTCTGTATTACACAATGATAGACACAAAGGGACTGGGTGGGATTGGGAGGTCAAAAGAGAGCATGGCCAGGGTTGGAAGCATGGGCTATCATATGTAAATTTGCCCCTCTTTATGTACCTGAGTGGCACAACACTGTATAATGATCCGCACAGTATAATGCCACCTTAGTGGCCTTACACTATATAGTGTCCTATAGGTGACTCCACCGAGTATAGTGCCTTCCAGAAAGCCCCTACAAAGTAAAATGTCACCTTATGTACTCCATACATTATAATGCCCCTTATGGCCTCTCACACAGTCTAATGTTCCCTGAGTGCCCCTTTTTGGCCCCCATGCAGTATAATGCATTCTTTCTTTCCTGCCAGATCAGCAAAAAAAAATTGCACAATTGTTCATTTTGTTGCAGAGTGTGATTGCTGGATGTGGCAGAGTCAAAACCAGATAGACATTTGTATATGACAGGAACAGACTTTAGTCAAACATGAATGCAGTAAGAGAAGGATCACCTCACATGGTGAATAACAGATCTAGTACAGCACACACTGAAATTACAGGAAGTGTATATCAACAGCATCAAAACAACAGAGTAGAGTGTCTACAGATAAACATTTAGTAACAGCTACATCTAGTGTAATAAATGTGAACTGCAGTCAATCCAGCAAATATAGAAACAAAGCTGGCTGTTGCATATCTCCAACACCCCTTCTCAACAGCTAAGGCTTAGTCTGTTAGGCCCATCTTCTTTGTAAGCCTCGAGTGTCTTTCAGCGGTCAGGGGCTTGGTAAGAATATCTGCTGTCATATCCTCAGTCGGGAAATAAAGTAACTCAAGAAGTCCCTGCTCTTGAAGATCCCTCAGAAAGTGGTACTTCACATCAATGTGCTTGGTTCTTGAGCTAACTCTTTCCATCTGTGCAAGTGCAAGACATCCTTGATTGTCCTCAAAGATTCATCTGGTTTCATCTGTGGTTGACCCAAGTCTTTTAATAGTTGTCTCAACCATATGACTTCTTGACTTGCCTGTGCTGCTGCAACACACTCTGCTTCAGTAGATGATAGTGTAACAGAAAGTTGCTTTCTACTAGTCCAACAGATAGCACCTCCTGATAGAAGAAACAGGTACCCACTTGTAGATTTTCTGTCTCTGATATCTCTGGCCCAATCGGCATCCACATATCCTGTCAGGGTGCTTTCGTTACTTGCTGGTAACTTTAGCTTGTAGTGTAAAGTCCCTTTAAGATAGCGAATGACTCGCTTCATAGCATTCCAGTCCATCTGACTTGGTGTTGAAGTCTTTCTGCATAGGATTCCAACTGCTGCTGCAATGTCAGGCCTTGTAGCGGTGCTAATGTACAGCAATTTCCTTATTGCTTTCCTGTACTGAGTGTTAGTTGGTAGTGGTGTATCTTGGCTGTCTATCTTCTTCAGGTAGTTGGTTTCCATGGGAGATTTTACTGGTTTTGCATCTTCCATTCCAAATGTCTCAATTATCTCTTGTATTTTGTGCTTTTGGTTCAGAAAGAAGCTGCCATCTTCCTCTCTCTCAATCTGAATGCCAAGATAATTATTTACGTTGCCAAGATATTTGGTCTCAAAGTGCTGATTTAGGGTTTGGAGTATTTCTCCTTCATCCCCTTCTTGCTTGAAACAAATCAGAATATCGTTCACATAAATGAGTACATAGATCCACCTGTCTGTCAATTTCTTTGTGTATAAAAAGGGGTCTGCTTTACTCCTCTGAAAGTCCTCATGTGTAAGCACTTCATTTATTCTCATATTCCACGCTCTGGCGGCTTGCTTTAGACCATATATACTCCTCTGTAGTTTGCATACTAGGTCTGGCCTTTGCTCATCTTTGAATCCTGGTGGTTGTTCCATGTAGATCTCTTCTGCTAACTAGCCATGTAGAAATGCTGTTTTTACATCAAAGTGTCTTACTTGCATTTTCCTTATTGCGGCTACTGTCAGCAAAGTTCTTATTGTAGCATGTTTGACTACTGGTGCAAATGTCTCATCATAGTCCTCTCCATATTTTTGAGAATATCCCTTGGCTACGAGTCTTGCTTTGTATCGCTCCACTGTACCATCTGCATTGTATTTTACTTAGAAAGTCCATTTACAACCTATGGATTTCCTCCCAGTTGGTAGTTCTGTAAGTATCCCTGTTTTAGTGTCATGCATGGATTTTATCTCTTCCTTTGCAGCCTTTATCCATTTACTGGCTTCCCCTTCTGAAAGCTGAGATACAGTATATCTTCCCAAGTTGCAGGTTCATTAGCACTGGCAGTGCTTGCCTTGTATGAGAGACGTACAGGTGGTTTACCTTTATTCTCTCTCATCGAGCGTCTTGGTTCTGTGTGTGAGCTTGGTTGTGTCTGTTCTTCATTACTGATGAAGTCTGCGCTCACTTCAACTGTTTGTTCAGAAGTTACAGATGTTGGCTGATCAGTGTCAGTTTTCTCTTCTGTTCTTACTTCCTCTGTTGTCATTACATTGTCTCTCAGATCTTCAACAAAAGTTATGCTGTTGCTAATGGTAACATTGTCAATTATGGGATTTAGGATTCTGTAACCCTTAACATTGACACCTTCAAATGCTCTGTTTTGAAGTTTGGTGCATTTTTCTTCTGAAATATAGATGAACGCGTTGCATCCAAAAACTCTTAGATGTTTTACACTCGGCATCTCATTGTGCCATAGTTCATATGGAGTTTTCTCCATTGTTCTAGAAAAGTCTGTTTTGCAAATAAGTGGCTGTCATTGCTGCTTCACCCCAATATTTTTGTGGTAATCCAGAGTCTGTCAGCATGCATCTGATCATTTCAGTCAGAGTTCTGTTCTTTCTTTCAGCTACCCCGTTTTGCTCTGGTGTGTAGGGGACTGTCTTTTGATGCTCTATTCCATTCTGCTTTAAGTATTATTGTATTTTATGTCCTGTGAATTCACCTCCATTGTCACTCCGAAGTATGAGAGATTTTCTCTGAAACTTGTGACTTGTCCTTATTACATAGTCCTGTAATTTCTCTGTCTTGAAGCTCTACTGTGACTTACTTTAGGAAGTGTTGCTCTTGTAGCTTTGGATTTGATGGAACATTCACATTTAACAATAACTGAACAAGGGTATATTATTAGATCTTTTGTCAGATTCCTCTTTTGTAGTTCCTGTGTGCATTCTGGGTGTCTGTGACCTTAACGCCAGTGCCACACGTGTATAGTTATTGTGCTTATGTGTGCATAGTCTCACCTGCTCCTTCACTGTGTTGAGGTGATATAGATGATCATCCAACTTGGCATTTGCTATCATCTGCTTGCCATCTAGGATAGAACACTTGTCACCTTGAAATTTTACAGTGAGTCCTTTGCTTGTCAGACGCTTCACAGATAAGAGTCCTCCTTCTAGATCAGGAACATAAAGTACATCTTTTACTGGTATTGCTAAATTGTGTCCCGCATGATTGGGGCATACAAGGGTTACATTCCCATATCCTTCTGCACATATTTTACTCCCATCTGTGAGGTAAATAGTCTATTTGTTAATCAGATCAAGTTCTGTGAAAAAAACTTCTATCACTTGTCATGTGACTGGTTGCTCCAGGGTCAATGAACCAGCCTTACAATTTATGGTTGCCTGTCACTTTAAATGTGGCATTCCACTTCCCTTCACTTGAATCAGAAATTGTGGCTTTGACTTTCTGCTTAGTATAAGAGGGATGATGTCTCATCTGCTCTGCTTTCCATATAGTGCAGTCTTTCTTTATGTGTCCTTGTCTGTGGCATCTAAAGCACACTCTGGATTCCTTCTTGTGTGACCTTGTTTCTGTAGCTTTAAGAGTAGTCTTGAACTGAGTTTCTGTATAATTATGTGTAAACTCCTTTCTTCGCTGATACTCATCTACGAGCCTGGTCTTTACGAATGTTAGTGTCAGATCTGTCTCAGGCTGTGTCTCCAGCGCATTGATCAGTGCAGTGTATGTCAGGTAAACTGCATAATAAAATGGCTGCAGCGTTACTGTCTGTTATAGTCTCACCAACTGATCTGAGTTGCGTGATCACTTCCAGCATGGCATTTATATGCTTTTGCATGTCCTGCTCTCTGCTAAGCCTTATTTTGTAGAGTTTCCTCAGCAGAAACAACTTGCTGTTTAAACTTGATCTCTCATGCAGTCTTTTCAGTGCATCCTACATGCCTTTCGCTGTATTCTCAGTGTATGTGAATAAGCTGATCATCTTCTACTAGTAAGCTTATAGTGGCCCGTGCCTGTCCGTTTTTCCTGTCCCAGTCCTGATAATCACCTTGTGGTCTCTCTGTAGTGATAACTTCCCACAAGTCATCCCTGGATAATAGCATTTCCACTTTAAATTTCCATAGCTGATAATTGTCATTGTTCAGCTTGGCCACTGATAGTTTAAGTTCTTAACTACAGGCCATTCTCCCTCCTTTATATATAGGAACAGTCTTACTCGTGTACAGGAGATGTCTCTGTGGAAGCTTCCTTACATAGATCTCCGCATCTGCCGCACTGTCTTCCATTCTGGACTTCGCTCTGCCTGGTATTCTTCTGATTACTGGGGTTTATCCGGTTACTGAGGCTTCATTTGATCACTGGGGATTCATTTGATCACTGGGCCCATAAACTATTGCAGAGTGTGATTGCTGGATGTGGCAGAGTCAAAACCAGATAGACATTTGTATATAACAGGAACAGACTTTAGTGAAACATGAATGTAGTAAGAGAAGGATCACCTCACATGGTGAATAACAGATCTAGTACAGCACACACACTGAAATTACAGGAAGTGTATATCAACAGCATCAAAACAACAGAGTACAGAGTGTCTACAGATTAACATTTAGTAACAGCTACATCTAGTGTAATAAATGTGAACTGCAGTCAATCCAGCAAATATAGAGACGAAACTGGCTGTTGCATATCTCCAACACATTTTTGTGTCCTCTGAAAATTGGGAGTTATGTATAAGTGGTGATGGTAGTGTCCTTTGGGAAAACCTTTGCACTGGGCCCACCTATGTTTTAAAAAGGCCATGATAATGGGTGTAAAAGGTCATTTTAGAGTAGCTGAAATAGCCATTTCTATGTGAGTCAGCTATATCTTATAAGGGTGGGTTCACACTTGCGCTGGAGTCCGTCCGCTGCCAATCCGAGTGAAAATCTCGGGAAACTGGATAGGCACCGGATAGCGACAGGTTAGCGACGCATTGCTTAAAAACCCATTCATTTGAATGGGTTTTTAGAGCAATGCGCGGGTGTCCGATTGCACCCTCTGCGCAGAGAATCCAGTTTTTTTCACTGGAAATGAAGTCTGCATGTCCAACTTTGTTTCCGACGAAAAAAATGGATTCGCGGCGCAGAGAGTGCAATCGGACACCCACGCATTGCTTTAAATACCCATTCAAATGAATAAGTTTTTAAGCAATGCATCGCTAACCTGTCGCTATCCGGTGCCTATCCAGTTTCCCAAGAGTTTCACTCGGATTGGCAGCGGACGGACTCCAGCACAAGTGTGAACCCACCCTAACTTGAAAGGACCTCACCAGTATGAAACTGTGTCTGTATATAACAAGCATAAAAGGTCCTTTTGGAATATGGAAAATAGGCACTTCTATGGCAGCTGACTGTATCCCATCACTCATAAGGACCTCACTAGAATAAAACCTTATCTGTATATAATAAGTGGAAGAGAGCCTTTGTAGCATGGCAAATAGTCACTGCAAGATTTTTATTGTGTATCGGCCCAGTCTGCACAGTGACCCATGCATTGTTTTACATTGGTCATGGATATGTCTCAGGTTATTGGAAGTGTCATGCCATGTCAAAGTTTTCCTATGAGCGAAAAAGTTATGGATGACTTGACTTTTTTTTTTTTTAAGTTCTGTTGTGCATTGTTTTATTTTTTAGGAAAATATGGAGATTGTGCTGTGATGTAATAACAAACATTTTATTGTAGCAGGGCTCTTGCACAAATTCAGTCATAAGGTGTGCTCAGTACATAAGAGCTTTTCATATTTTGTTTATAATGGTAGTTTCACACCTACATTCAGGTTTCCATTCTTCGGCTCCGCTTAGGGACCCAAAAAACAGAAACCCAATCCGCTTAAAAAGCGGTTAGCCACAAACCCCATGAATTATAATGAGGTCCACCGTGTTTCTGCCCTAAAAATGTGGAATAGTGAACGGAATAGTGAACAGAATCCCCGAACGCTCATGGAGCGCAGATGTGAATCCAGCCTTATAAAGAATTAGTAGAAATAATAGTGAATAAATATACAATATGCCTTATTTTATTCTCTGCTCTCTATTATAACTTTAGTGTGTACAATTAAAAGAAAGGAAATGGGACATAGTGGATCAAGGAGAAAAAAATGGAAGAAAAAAAAAAATAAAAGTTCTCTGGGATTTGGCCTAGTCACTCTGACGCAGCTAAATGCTATTATAGTTCAGGACCTGACAAACGGGATCAAAATGGGACCTAGAATTGATGGGAAACAGAGACCTGATCCTTATGGACTATGTGATTTAGCCAAATCACCATGAGCTGGATAAATACTACATTCCTTCAGGACCAGACCACTAGGGGGCAAAAAGATCATTCATTACTGATTATCGCAACTAGCTGGCATATTGTGACTTGTCACTGAAAGTGACCAGGAGACTATACTCACTGTATTCTATCTACCACCAGGTGACCCTCATAGTACTTTAGTGACCTAGCCGTAAAGCACGTTCCCTACTTCTAAACTCTGCTGTGTACAAACCCAAGACCTGCTCTCAATGACAACAACGGCTTCGCCACCAATCATACATCAGACAATGCAGCCAATCCGATTACGGAAGACAATAATCCAGCCAATCCACTTCACTATGACAAGGCGCCAATAGCGTTCAGCCAGACAAACGTTCACGGATGTTGTGAAACTGAATGGTCCGAGAAATCAGCGCTGCTCCTATAAATTGGCGCCTTCACTGATTGGCTGAAGAGAGTTCAGTGGAGGTTCTCATTGGTTAGTGGCGCTGTCAGTCGTCAGAGCTCTTGACAGCTGTCAGTGTGCAGCCAGAGGACGCAGCTGGGGGATGAAGTGCAAGGGGCGGGACTGCAGGTGTGGGGTTATCAGGTAACTGTACTGCATGGGGCGGGTGACAAGGTCATTGCTGTGACTGATGCGGTTTCCTCTGTGATGGCGCACATAGTGTTGTAGGGCTGGAGCTGTGTTGTGACTGTGGCCTGATGTTGTCCCAACTGTTACAGTTTACAGCTCAGGGTATGGTGTGGGTGGCTTTAACCCTGTGTAACTCCACTAGCTGACTGTCTACAGGACTGATCTGTGATCATCCATATTTACATATAGAGACAGGAGGAGGAGAATGTAGCATATCTCTGTGTGGCTGTGGGGATGTTGTTGTTGATCTATTTCAGTGCAGAGATCTCTGATGCTTTTTATAAGTTGTATAATGGGCTGTACTGAATTGTTTCTTATTTTATGCATTCTTTATTTACCTCTTAATTATTTTTTTAAATTACCATTTAGGCTGAGGCTGCACACACTCATTTTTGTAGCATGACAGCAGGGGTAGTTTTTGCTACATCGTGTTGCATATGCATATTCCTTAAAGGGGTTTTCTGGCCTGAAACATTGCACAGATCAGCTGTTGCAGCAGTCTCTGGGGAGGTTACTGGATGGGGAGGGTGTGTGGCTGCTCCTATTCAATAATAGGAGTAGCACTGCAATTCTCCAGAACCACTGTTATTCAGTGGATGGGGCTACTCTAAAAAAAAAAAGTAAATATGCAACAAACTATAGATTTAACTAATTATACAATCTTAATAATTGTGTAATATAATTCAAAATAATGAATCATTTTATTTTGAAGCTGAAGTCAGCTCTACCCAAAACAGGTGCCAACTCAACTCGCAGCCTTGCCATTAAATATGCATTTCCACCTTGTGAAGTGATGGCCTTTTATGATTGGTGGGGGCCCAACCTCTAGGAACGCCACTAGTCCTGAGAGTGAAGCTCCCACAGCACTAGTTTAGTGCCGTAGTCTACTTATTGTTTTACCATGGAGAGCAGCACCATGGTTACCCATTGTACAGGGAACTGCACCACAGCTATTCTACCTACTAGAATAGCCAGATAAGGCTAGGTTCACATCTGCAAAGGAGTCTCCTGCACGGAGGAGTTTTCTCTCTGCTGGTTTCAGTCTAAAAACAGCAGAAATCCCACGGACACAGGCAGACCCTATTATTAGTCTGTGGGGTCCACAGGTAACCATTGTTTTAGCAGTCCAGCTCTCCGTGGTTCCCATCTCTGGCGGACCCGAATGACTGAGCCCCGTGTGTAGAAGTGAACCTAGCCTAACAGATGCAAAGTTGTTTCTAGGAAAGCAGATGATTCATTTTCAGAGAATTCATGATCTCATGCAGTTCCTGTTTTAACCACAAGATGGCTCTGGTATTGAAATTGTGGCCTATAGATGGTTTTGTCAAACACTGCACACATAATTTACCACAAAATTATATAAAGCAATTGAAAGACTGCAGCACATAATAAAAATCGCCATTCATATTTGATAAGGCATAGTAAAAGCTACAGTACAGTGTAAAAGTTTTAGGCAAAGTCAGAATGGTTTAAAAATAAAAGGGTTAATAGTTTATTTAGTCAGTTAACAAAATTAAGTGAATGAACAGTATCAATTCTTCTATGCACACTTGACACAGTTATTGAAGGAACTTAGCAGGGGGATGTGCCAAACATCTAGGAGAACTAACCACAGATCTTCTGTGGTACTTTCTCAACTCCTTCTGTCTCTTCATGTAATCCCAAACAGACATGATGATGTTGCGATCAGCTGTTTGTATGGGCGAGATAATCACTTCCAGGACTCCTCCTTCTTTGGGTGTTGAAACCAAATATTGATGGGATTTAGATTTCTCTTTTGCATAGTCACTATATTTTGTTAATTGCCAAAAATAAACTAACACTTATATTATCAGAAACATTTTTACTTTTTAGCATTTGTTCCACACATGCCTAAAACTTTTGCACCGCATTGTACATTTTCAGAGTATTGGGATTAGATAAAGCCAAATTTCTGAAATCTGGCACACGTTGCCTATGGGATCAGATGCAGGTGAAAAATGATCTAATACAGTTATTGTATGGTAGGTTTTGCTTAGGCAGTAGTCAATGTGACCCTGTTTATTTGCCTACCAGCGCCAGGCTTGTGCTCTCCATTTCTGTTACCTTGGAAACTGGCCAGACAGTCCTGTAAACTCTGCATTTCCAGTTGTTTTGATGCTACATATCTAACACATATGTCTGCATTTTTTTTTTTTTTTTTTTTTTTTTACTATTGAATATTCTCCCAGAATTTTTTTGTGAGATTATGGAAGAACAGATTTTCAAAACACTTCACCATTTTAGGGCTACCAGCCACATAGGTTGATTGCAGTAGGAGTATACTACAAGACCTTGCAGTGTAAGACTCGTGACCATATGCATGCAGGACTTTATCTTCCGTTACAAAAGTAAACAAACCGTCATGTTGTTTACATTAGTGTCAATGGACACGGACACAGTCTGTCTGTCAGTCTGTGACAGCTAAAGTCCGTTGCTGTCATCCTATGATGGAAGACACCAACGGACCTTAGTAACGGTAATGTGAACTCCCCCCTAACTATGTAAGGCTAGGTTCACATCTGCGTTCGGGGGGTCCGCGTGGGGACCCGCAGAATGGAAATCTAATCTGTATAAAAAAGCGGTTACCTTAGGAAATCCATAGATTATAATGAGGTCCGTGTGGTTTCTGCATGGTTTCCACCCAAAAAGGGTGAAAAATGCAGAGAGAGGAACGGAATCCCTGAATGTAGTGCAAGCACTGGTGTGAACCCAGCGTAACTATTTAATATAACAAAGCTATATAAACTTGGTATCACTATCATCGTGCTGACCCAAAAAATATAAGTAACATGTCATTTTAACCACACAGTCAGCAGCATAAAAACAAAACCCTAAATTCGCTTGATTTCCCTGCTTAAATATCTAACTCTTAGGCCGATTGCAGACGACCATGCTGTGGGTCAGTGTGCTATCCATATATTTCACAGTGAGCACACTGACCCATTCTTTTCTCTGGGCCCGTACACACGACCATGATTTTTTGTGGCTGAAAATACTCCTCATAAATAACAGGAGTATTTACTCTTCCAGAAAAAAATGAGGTGCGACCTCTGGGTGATTGACCACTACTGTTTGTAATCTTTAACTACAGTATGATATAGAGTCCAGTACTGAACTTCCCTTTTAGTCTATGTGCTGTTTCCCTGTTAATGCATTCATTTACAGTAGGTGTATTGACTTCCACAAGATCTAACTATAAAATACATATATCGCCACGTAGGACACTTGCATTATTTATTAACTAGACGTATTCCACAGGTTTTCTTGACCAGAATTCAAGACTACAGGATTAGAAAATTAAACCATGCTGAGAGACACCATGAAGTCTTGGAATGAAAGCTCGGATATATACAGTAGTGATCAAGAAGAAGAAGAGGAAGAAGAAGAGATGATCTTTGGCGAAAATGATGATGATCTTGAAGAATTGATGGATTTTAGTGACCTTCCAACATCTCTGTTTGCATGTAGTGTACATGAATCCGTCTTTGAGTTAGAGGATCAGAAGGTATGTATGGCTAGGGAGTCATTCTCCTCTCTGTTTAAAGATCAGTTTAAAGGGAGCCTGACACACAGAAAGTGCTGTTGTATGTGCAGGCAGCATGCTATAAAACAGTGGTCAGCAACCCCTGACACTGGTGCCAGAGTCAGCACCCCAGGCATATCTACTTGGCATAGACCTGTGTCTGCTGTTTTAAACACATGACAGTGCTTCACAAGGTGACACTCTCTCTCTAATGGACCATGGAAATACAGTCAGAGGGGAGTGAGGTATGGTGTCAGTGTCTGGGCCAGTAGTCTAGTTAGAGGACAGCAATGGTTTGTGCAAAGTGTAATATGGCAGCTAAACTTGCCATTGTTCATTTCAATAAGTCTAAAAAGTTTTGTTTGGATTTCTTTAACAAAAAGACTAGTCTGTGTGAGGAGTATCCTCTGCCACCCACAAAGCAGTCTTACTGCTGACTACTCTTAGCCCCCTGTTCAGTCAAAATTTGTATCCACCAAAGAAGAATAATCTTTGCTAAAAAGAAGTCAAGGACAGGGATGACACTTAAATGTAAGATTAAGCAACTAATAATTGGTTGTGGTTATGGTTTGCGTTATATGACTTTCATGTAGAGGGTTGACATCCTTACAAGTATTGTATGTCTAACTGAATACTTCATCTTTGTTTTTTGTTTTTTCAAAATCAGCACCCTGCTGACCCCTGCTATAGAGCAAGAGGCGGTGAGGAGATTAATATATAATTTTTTTGAAATATCATTTTCTGTATAATTTGTCGTATTCATTGAAATCTCTGTTCTTTCTGTGTTGGAAAGTCAAGGAGGTGGTCCTATCAGAAATTGATCAGCTTCCTCTCTGACTGTGCCTAAAGATACCTGTCAGTGACCAATAGCGCTGCCTTCCTGACTTCTCAGCATAGAAAGAGCAGACAGATCTGAACAGTGAGCAGGGCAATCTTCTCTTATGCTACATAGGTATACCATAGACTGCTATGACTGGTAGGATACTGTTTTGTAATGGTTATCTATAGGGACTTTCATATGTACAGTATGCAAGTCATTAGACTTATTTTCTCTATAAGAGTTGCATCTAATTCAGTTGCCTGAATTAGCTTTATTGGCTTGTGTTTTTGTTTGTGGTTATTTTTTGTTACACAATGCATAGCAATGCAGTGTTCTGCTACAATGAACACAATATGTGCATGTCTTATTACATCACTATGGTTTGACTAGTATGAACTCCACTCCATTTCCCTGCTTCCCTTGTTGATACAACAATTCCTCCAGATAAAGAACAGGGTATTCACCACCACACTGTTAACGAATAAGCTGGGTTCCTATCCAGGAACCCAGACTTTCCTCCTGCCTTTATGCATGACTCTTTTCTGATATGGTCCTTTGTTGACCACGCATGCCCTGCTCAGATCTTGAGCAGACACTCTGCTTGTCCGTTTTCTTTGTTTTTTTTTGACCTTTGTGTCAATGCCCATAGAGGTCTATATAGTGGATATCCTAATACCATTGTGATCCTTTTTTTAAAAAATACTCTTAACAGCCTCTTCACTGAGCACCCACACCCTTTGAATCTATGCTTGCTGTCTACAGTTGAGGCCCTTATTTCATCCCATAGCAACGATTCCATGATGCCCTTTCAGAGGAACTGAGCTGACAAACTGGAAATCGCAGTTTCTACTGAGAAGTGGACTAAAGCCTTCATCCTAGAACAGTGATGGCAAACCTATGACACATGTGTCACAGGTGACACGCCAAGACATTTTGGGTGACACGCATCGGCAGCTACGTATACTGTGTGGGGGGTATAAAAGGTGTCATAAACTGTGTGAGGGCCATAAATAGGGGGATCATATTCTGTGTGGGGTGAAAAAAAGGTGTTCATATGCTGTGGGGGGGGCAAAAAATGGGGTCACCGTGTGGTGGCTAAAGAAAGGTGGTTATATACTGTGTGATTGGCCAGGAAAAGGGGGTCATATACCGTGTGATGGGCCAGAAAAGGGGTCATATACCATGTGATGGGCCAGGAAAAGGGGGGTCATATACTGTGTGATGGGCCAGGAAAAGGGAAATATATACTGTGATGGGCCAGAAATACATATAATATAAATACATACTCTACCGTTCAAAAGTTTGGGGTCACCCAGACAATTTTCTGTTTTCCATGAAAACTCACACTTTTATTTATCAAATGAGTTGCAAAATGAATAAAAAATATAGTCAAGACATTGACAAGGTTAGAAATAATGATTTTTATTTGAAATAATAATTTTCTCCTTCAAACTTTGCTTTCGTCAAAGAATGCTCCATTTGCAGCAATTACAGCATTGCAGGCCTTTGGCATTCTAGCTGTTAATTTGCTGAGGTAATCTGGAGAAATTTCACCCCATGCTTCCAGAAGCCCCTCCCACAAGTTGATTTGGCTTGATGGGCATTTTTTGCGTACCATACGGTCAAGCTGCTCCCACAGCAGCTCAATGGGGATGAGATCTGGTGACTGCGCTGGCCACTCCATTACAGATAGAATACCAGCTGCCTGCTTCTTCCCTAAATAGTTCTTGCAGAATTTGGAGGTGTGCTTTGGGTCATTGTCCTGTTGTAGGATGAAATTGGCTCCAATCAAGCGCTGTCCACAGGGTATGGCATGGCGTTGCAAAATGGAGTGATAGCCTTCCTTATTCAAAATCCCTTTTACCTTGTACAAATCTCCCATTTTACCAGCACCAAAGCAACCCCAAACCATCACATTACCTCCACCATGCTTGACAGATGGCGTCAGGCACTCTTCCAGCATCTTTTCAGTTGTTCTGCGTCTCACAAATATTCTTCTTTGTGATCCAAACACCTCAAACTTCAATTCGTTTGTCCATAACACTTTTTTTCCAATCTTCCTCTGTCCAATGTCTGTGTTCTTTTGCCCATATTAATCTTTTCCTTTTATTAGCCAGTCTCAGATATGGCTTTTTCTTGGCCACTCTGCCCTGAAGGCCAGCATCCCTGATTCGCCTCTTCACTGTAGACGTTGATACTGGTGTTTTGCAGGTACTATTTAATGAAGTTGCCAGTTGAGGACCTGTGAGGCGTCGATTTCTCAAACTAGAGACTCTAATGTACAGTCATGGCCAAAAGTTTTGAGAATGATACAAATATTAATTTTTACAAAGTCTACTGCTTCAGTTTTTCTAATGGCAATTTGCATATACTCCAGAATGTTATAAAGAGTGATCAGCTTAACAGCAATTACTTTCAAAGTCAATATTTGCCTAGAAAATGAACTTTATCCCCCAAAACACATTTCAATATCATTGCAGCCCTGCCTTAAAAGGACCACCTAACATCGTTTCAGTGATTGCTCCATTAACACAGGTGTGGGTGTTGATGAGAACAGGGATGGAGATCAATCTGTCATGATTAAGTAAGAATGACACCACTGGACACTTTAAAAGGAGGCTGGTGCTTGCCATCATTGTTTCTCTTCTGTTAACCATGGTTATCTCTAAAGAAACACGTGCAGTCATCATTGCACTGCACAAAAATGGCCTAACTGGGAAGAGTATTGCAGCTAGAAAGATTGCACCTCAGTCAACAATCTATCGCATCATCAAGAACTTCAAGGAGAGAGGTTCCATTGGTGCCAAAAAGGCTCCAGGGCGCCCAAGAAAGACCAGCAAGCGTCAGGACCGTCTCTTAAAAGTGTTTCAGCTGCGGGATCAGGCTACCAGCAGTGCAGAGCTTGCTGAGGAATGGCAGCAGGCAGGTGTGAGTGCATCTGCACGCACTGTGAGGCGGAGACTCTTGGAGCAAGGCCTGGTCTCAAGGAGGGCAGCAAAGAAGCCACTTCTCTCCAGAAAAAACATCAGGGACAGACTGATATTCTGCAAAAGGTACAGGGAGTGGACTGCTGAGGACTGGGGTAAAGTCATTTTCTCTGATGAATCCCCTTTTCGATTGTTTGGAACATCTGGAAAACAGCTTATTCGGAGAAGAAGAGGTGAGCGCTACCACCAGTCTTGTCTCATGCCAACTGTAAAGCATCCTGAAACCATTCATGTGTGGGGTTGCTTCTCAGCCAAGGGAATCGGCTCTCACAGTCTTGCCTAAAAACACAGCCATAAATAAAGAATGGTACCAGAATGTCCTCCAAGAGCAACTTCTCCCAACCGTCCAAGAGCAGTTTGGCGCTCAACAATGCCTTTTCCAGCATGATGGAGCACCTTGCCATAAAGCAAAGGTGATAACTAAATGGCTCAGGGAACAAAACATAGAGATTTTGGGTCCATGGCCTGGAAACTCCCCAGATCTTAATCCCATTGAGAACTTGTGGTCAATCATCAAGAGACGGGTGGACAAACAAAAACCAACAAATTCAGACAAAATTAAAGCATTGATTCTGCAAGAATGGACTGCTATCAGTCAGGATTTGGTCCAGAAGTTGATTGAGAGCATGCCAGGGAGAATTGCAGAGGTCCTGAAGAAGAAGGGTCAACACTGCAAATATTGACTTGCTGCATGAACTCATTCTAACTGTCAATATAAGCTTCTGTTACTCATAATATGAATGCAATTATATTTCTGTATGTGATAAAAACATCTGACAAACACACATAAAAACCAGAGGGCAGCAGATCATGTGAAAATATAATATTTGTGTCATTCTCAAAACTTTTGGCCATGACTGTACTTGTCTTGTTGCTCAGTTGTGCAGCGGGGCCTCCCACTTCTCTTTCTACTCTGGTTAGAGGCTGTTTGTGCTGTCCTCTGAAGGGAGTAGTACACACCGTTGTAGGAAATCTTCAGTTTCTTGGCAATTTCTCGCATGGAATAGCCTTCATTTCTAAGAACAAGAATAGACTGTCGAGTTTCACATGAAAGTTCTCTTTTTCTGGCCATTTTGAGAGTTTAATCGAACCAACAAATGTAATGCTCCAGATTCTCAGCTAGCTCAAAGGAAGGTCAGTTTTATAGCTTCTCTAACCAGCAAAACTGTTTTCAGCTGCACAACATACTTGCACAAGGGTTTTCTAAACATAAATTAGCCTTCTTACACAGTTAGCAAACACAATTTACCATTAGAACACTGGAATGATGGTTGCTGGAAATGGGCCTCTATACACCTATGTAGATATTGCATTAAAAAACAGACGTTTGCAGTTAGAATAGTCATTTACCACATTAACAAGGTATGGAGTGTATTTCTGATTCATTTAATGTTATCTTCATTGAAAAAAACTGTGCTTTTCTTTCAAAAATAAGGAAATTTCTAAGTGACCCTAAACTTTTGAACGGCAGTGTATATCAAAAATATAACTCAAAAATGTAACCTTCACATGTACTCAGGGCTACCTGCGCTAAAATTCGAAAAACTTTTGTGTTCAAATTCCATCCAGGCCAGATTTGCATTTCTACAGGGTGTCCGGGGGAAAAGTTTAACCTCCTCTAATTTTTATTGGAGTCAAAAATTTCTGCAATGTCTCCAGATTGAAAGAGAAAAAATATTTTATTACAGTTACTGCAAATAATAAACTAAAAGAGCATATCTTAGTTGTATGTATAGCGAAACATTGTTCCAGTACCCTCTACTGTCCACTCAATTGGCACGTTTTTGATTTAGGTTATTTTCTTCAGATTAGAGGAATTTCAAGACTATTGTGTGGCAGATTGAAGGATTTTCATTGTATTATAACTAATTGGGGCTACCTCTTTTTATATCTGGCTTACTCTGGTCTGAAAAAACTAAAGTCCTTGGAATTTATTAATTTGTATTTGGCTTAAAGCATTTAATTGTTCTCTTTTTCATTGCTTTTCAGCTATATAATACATCATTCAAGGGAGTCTGTCAGCAGGAAAAACCATGTTAAGCTAATCTCAGTAAAGCTTCTTACACTGTTTCCAAATATGCCTCTATTATTGTAAAATGATGCTCTGTTGTTTAGAAGTTTGGCATTTTATTGTTATGCAAATGAAGTGAAAAGGGCTTTTAGGGTGTTTACTCTGCAGCTAGGGCTTCACTAACTACCCTCATTAACTGCCAACCCATGAATGACAGCTCTCCCTGCTTGTTCATCACTCACATAGGGTTCGCGCACACAGAATTAAGTCTACTGCATGTGCCCATCTAGTCATTCTCCACCATTGTACAAGTCGTGATACAGGCAATGAGGAGGGAGAGCTGCCATTCTACCTGTGGGGGCAGAGCTTGGTGGAAGTTAGGGGCGATAATCTGCTTAATTTGCATACTAATAAAATATTAAAATTCTGAGCAATGGATCAGCGATCCACAATAACACAGAGGTATTTGGAAGCAATGTAAGAAGCCCTACAAGGTACTTAAAGATTAACTTAAAGGGGGTGACCGGGGTAAAAAAAAAAAAAAATATTCGGCTGGGGAAGGTGACATGACTGCTCAGCAGCCTAAAGAAAGGGACCTGGGGTGTCACAGTGTGGACACAGGACTTGCAGTGCAAAAAACACCGAAGCAGCAGGACCGGACCGCGCTAGGAGACTCCGGAGCATCAGAACAGTTGAGTATGTTGTGTGTTTTTTTTTTGTTTTTTTTTTTTCTTTCCACTTTCTCGGCCTAATATAAGTATATAAGCCCTTCCCGACATGTCAGGTATTCCAGGTCTCTGCTGTGTTATACAGCACTGATCACAGGCATTAAGGCCCCTAGCGAACCAACATTTCTCAAATGCCCTCCATGACAGCACCACAGGAGGTTGTATCTCCTCCCACTATTAGGGACAGGAAAAGCAGACAAGAGGTTAAATAGCCTCTCCCCTTTCTCCCTCTTCAGTGTTCTTTTCCTGTCCCTATTAGTGGGCAGATGAGAGGTTTGGCTCATACTTACCCAGCAGAGTGGGGTCCAGTGTGGCTGTCCCTGCAGATCTGCACCATCTCTCCGTGAAGTTTCGGTGGGTCCATATCCTCCTGCACCATCCTGGGACAGTGATGTGTAATGCAGGCCTCGGTCCCTCCTCGGAGGTTCCCTGGCCTGTAGAGTCCCCTGCCTGTTCTGAAGCCGGCATTCCATGCTGGGATACACGCCGGTGTTGCTTCTGGTCGTGGTGACGTCACTTCAGGTTTCGAGGAAAGGCACTAAAGGAGGGAAATTTGAAAGGTTAGCATCCTGAACAGGTGCAGGTGGACCGGATGCATTCCTATTCGTGGAATGCAGTATGCAGGTCGTCGGTGGCTGTTAAAAAGCCTCCCAGACCAAGAGGCTTTCTCCTCAAGGTAGGACTATCTGTGTCTGTTTGTTATAATGCCTGGAGATGAGTCCTCTAGAGTGGTGTATGAGCCTGGCGTACCCCCCAGCCCCAGTGAGTAATCTGGTAATGGGATGTTACATGGTATGATTAGGGGAGTTCTCATATCTCTTTATTGTCATGTATTTATTTAGGAAAAAGAAGCTAAAGATGTGTCTTCTAAAAAAGAAAGTGGCTGTATTTAAAAAAGGTGCCATCTGTGAGAAAAAGCTTTCTTCCACGTCCAAAAAATCTTTGTCTGTCTTGCACTGAAAAGATAATTAAAGAGGAACAGCCGTCTTTAATGGAGGAAGTTAAAGGGATGGTTTGGCATGAGATCCAATCCTCCCTAGATTCTTTTTCCCATGCCTTTTACTCTGCTGAGCCACAACCTGCGGCCAAAAAGAGGAAGTTAATTACTGATCCGGATTCGGATAATAGTGACATTTACACTCCATCTGTATCTGGAAGATGGGGAATTACCTGGGCCTTCAGATATTGAGGATAGAAGATATTACTTCTCATCTGCATTTACTCTGTAGCTTCTTTCTGCCGTTAGAAGTACCATGAATATAGAGGATGTTCAGGAGAAGCAAACTATTCAGGATGAGATGTTTGCAGGGCTTAGGCCAAAGGAAAAAAAATAATTTTTCCCATTCATGAGAATTTAGAGGGTCTAATTCAGGATGAATGGCTACATCCGGAGAAAAGGCTGTTTCTGTCTCAAGAAATTAAGGACTGATTTACTTTTGATGAATCTAAAATCAAAGGTTGGCCGGAAGTGGCAAAAATTGATATACAGGTGGCTAAAGTGGGGGAAAAAGACGACGCTTCCTTTTGAAGACTCGTCACAGCTTAAAGACCCGCTAGATAGGAAAGCTGACAGCCTCCTTAAGAAATCCTGGGAATGCTCTTCAGCCCTGTTACAAGTTAATATTGAGTCAACTTGTGTGGCAAGGTCTATGTATAGATGGCTAGACCAACTTAAGATCCATCTTAGAGAAGGCACCTCAAGGGAAGATATCTTATCCTCCATTCCGCTGCTACAGATGGCCACTGGCTTTCTTGCAGATGCTTTGGCAGAGTCAGTAAGGATTGCCTCCAGATCTGGGGTCCTCTCTAATACAACTCGCCGAGCATTATGGCTGAAAATGTGGGCCAGTGCCCAATATCTAAACAGAAGCTGTGTGCTATTCCCTTCCAGAGAGAGTATGTTTTTGGTCTGGAATTAGATATGTTGCTCGAATAACGGATAAAAAGAAGTTGCTTCCAGAGCCAAAACCTTCCAAAAGAAAACAGCCATTTTGTCCCTTTCAAGGATACAATTCTGAATATAAATCCAAAGGTAAAACAGGAAGATGGAGTTACCCTAAGGGAGGTACTCAATGGCAGAACCTCCAGGCTCTCTCAGCTCAGATATTCACCTGGGCAGAGAGACACCTAAAATCCATCTCTGCTCTCCATCTAAAAGGTTCTTCAAACCGTCAAGAGGATTTTCTGAGAAGGAAACCTCTAAATCCAGGAGATTGGAGTCTAAAGACAGAAATTTTCCAGCAAGCTTGCCAGATCTGGGGAACTCCAGAGATGGACTTATTTGCCGATAGTCAAAATGCGAAGGTTCCTTAGTTCTTCTCACTCAACCCAAGAGAACCTTTTCTAGGGGTAGATGCCCTTTCCCACAGCTGGGATTTCTCTCCTCTCTGGCATATGCTTTTCCTCCACTTCCCCTACTTCCAAGGGTTCTGCAAAAGATCAACAAAGAGAATCTGAGGGTCGTTCTAATAGCCCCAGTATGGCCCAAGAGAGCTTGGTTTGGGCTCCTAAACAGTCTCAAAATAGCAGATCCATTGGTACTCCTGTTATTTCCAGACTTTCTACATCAAGGTCCAATATTTCATCCAGATCCTCAGAAACTCCAGTTAGCAGCCTGGCTTCTGAAATCTCCATTTTGAAATCAAGAGGACTGTCTGAGTCGGTTATTCAAAACTTCCAGGCGGGGAGGAAAAAAAGTTACACATGCTATCTATTGTAAGGTGTGGAAGAAATTCCTTTCCTGGTGTGGCAGTAGTGTTCCTGATATCAACCATCCGAATATAGCAAAAATATTGAAGGTACAAGTATCAGCACTTACCAGTTATTTTGATTCTGACTTGGCTAACCATCGCTGGGTTAAGAGATATAATTTTTTATTTATTTTTTTTACTGGGGCCTGCAAGCTTCTCCCAGGGAGAGAGGTTTTACTTCCACAGTGGGATCTCAATATAGTCCTTAAGCACCTAACGCTGCATCCCTTTGAGCCAATTGCTGAGGCTAATATAAAAGAACTGTCCTGGAAAGTGGCTTTTCTGGTTGCCATAACATCTGCCAGAAGCGTTAATGAAATTCAGGCTCTCTCTATCAGAGAACCTTTCCTAAAAATTTTAGAGGACAGAATAGTTTTTCGGCCTGACCCTACTTTTTTTTTTCCAAAAGTGGTTTCTGATTTTCATATGTCTCAGGAGATCATTCTTCCTTTTTGTCAACATCCGTCTAATAGGAGGGAATAATCGTTTCATAGGCTAGATGTCCGTAGAACTATCCTTTCCTATCTGAAATCCTCTTCAGCCTGGAGAAAGGATGAGAATCTTTTTATTCAGTTTTGTGGCCCTAACAAGGGGAAGAAACTGTCAAGGAAATCCCTTGCTAGTTGGATTAAAAATGCAATTTGTAAGGCCTATTTGTGTCAGGGTTTATCACCCCCGAAACGCCTTAAAGCTCATTCTACCAGAGCCATGTCCGTTTCTTGGGCTGAAAGGGCGGATGCCTCCTTAGACCAGATCTGTAGAGCCGCTACTTGGTCTTCAGTCCATACATTTACCAATCATTATAGATTGGACCTTTCTCGCACATCGGACCTCTCCTTTGAAAGGAAGGTCCTGCAGGTGATAGTCCCTCCCTCAGAGTAGTTATCTGGCATTCCTCCTGTGGTGCTGTCATGGAGGGCATTTGAGAAAATAGAATTAGTACTTACCGGTAATTCGGTTTCTGTTAAGCCCTCCATGACAGCACCCTGATTTCCCTCCCATTAACTAGACTATATTTGGTTTAGGATATACTAATAGTGGTCATCTGGAATACACTGAAGAGGGAGGAAGGGGAGGGGCTATTTAACCTCTTGTGTGCTTTTCCTGTCCCTAATAGTGGGAGGAGATACAACCTCCTGTGGTGCTGTCATGGAGGGCTTACCAGAAACCGAATTCCCGGTATTTACTAATTCTATTTTTGGGTAGGTTCCATTCCCATGACAGCCAGGAGCCTATTCCCATGACAGCCGGGAGCCTATTGGCTGCCATGCTGCCATACATATGCCCTGTATTTTGCAATGCATTAGCATTGAATTAGTGATCAGACTCCCTGGGCTTCAAGACCCATAGGAGGTCTAATAAATAAAGTGTAATAAAAAATCAAATCACTCCCTTTTCCTAGAACACATATAAAAATACTGTAAATATTGTCAAGCACATACACATTAGGTATCGCCTGATCTACAAACTTATAAAAATATTTTTCCCATACGGTGAACACCAAAAGTGCCAAAACCGCAGTTTTTTTCGCTGTTTCACCTCTCATAAAAATTTTAATAAAGAGTGATCAAAGCAATAGACATTCCCCAAAATGATATGACTAAAAAGTACACTTGGCCCCGCAAAAAAAGACAGGGAATATAACAGGAAAAAAAAATGTTATAACACGGAAATATAAAAGACCAAAGGTGAAACGAGCAAAAAGAAGGGGGCACTCACCAAAGCATGTCCTAAAACTCTGTCTTTATTCCATAAGTTCTGATAAAAACATGAGCAGTAGCATGGGAGAGAGTTGCATGCATTTAAGGGAAAAAGGCAATGAACGCCGTAAGAAAGTTGCACACTTTTTTTTTTTTTTCTTCAGGTTCCCAGTACATTGTACAGAATAATAAATGGTACCATTATGAAGAACAATTTGACCCGCAAACATTAAGCCCTCATATGGCTCTGTGAACGAAAAAAATATAAAAGTTGTGGGAAGTCAAAATAAAAAAATGCCTCTGGCGGAAAGGGGTTAATTGTCATTTTTTCCTGCTGACAGAATGTAGGATTACTCTGTGCATAGGATATGAATACACAAAAACAAAAATTATATACACGTAATGGGCAACAAAGCTAAAGGTACTTTTACACTATGACAGGGCAATTATGACCCAAATCAAAGTCATGATTAATTGAATATTTTACCTCGATTACGATTAATGAATGATTATCTTAGGACACTCCCCTTTTTAAATGCAATACATTATATTTATATGCAAGACCATGCCACTGAACATTGGTTTCAGTTATTCACATATCAGCAATCTTGATTGGATAGTGTAAGGTTAGTGACATATCCTTTAGCCAACGGCAATGTGAGACAGGATATCATGGATGCAGTGGTGTAAGTACCGCTGTAGAGGCTGCCACAGTGCCCGGGACCTTATTATTTTTATTTTTTTTTAAGTAAGAAAATCGTGGCTGGATTTCTGACAAGTTCCAGACCATAGAAAGTTTCTGCATTCATGGTCATATCCATTGGAAACCGATGAAGACGACAGATGTCACCACTGAGATTGTATGAAAGTTTGACATAATTGTATGCAACTGGCCATCCAGTGCCTGGATCAAAACTAATGGCCAAGAATTTTTAGTGCATATCTATTTATGAGAATGGTTTTGGGATACGGGGGGAATGGGGGGTTGGGGGGAAAAATCCTTTTTTTTTAATTTATTTTAAAAATTTTTTTATTAATTTTTTTTTTTTTTTGGGTTTGGAAAAGGGGGGGGGACCTTAATTTAGTTTATTGTTGGTTGGCCCCCGACAACTTTTGTATCCTTCCCTGAACAACTATGTTGAAGGGCGGTGGGGGGGGCCCCCAGGGGGGGGGGCGGGGGGGGGGGGGGGGAGGGTTCTAGAGTGGCTTCCTCCTTTTACAGCTATGGCTTATGGTATGTTTGATCATTTTCCCTGTATGGTTCTCTTTTAGTGGTGCTTTACATGTGCCTGTTTATTTAGCTATTTGGTGAATATGTAAAACTAGGACTGTTATTATTTCCCATATATAGTTTGTATTTGACTCAGAGGTTGATCTACATACACATGTTAGTCTCCACGTAGGTTGATAGATATTCTGACATACTATATTTTGCCTAGTCTGTTATTACTATAGTATTTGACATTGTATTTTGAATATATGTATACGGAGGATTCCTCCCTGTGCTCCTGGGAGAGTGGGCTAGGTTTCTGGGGTGTTTTTCGTGTCATCTAGTACCCTTGCTTCAGTCTCTGTTTTTATATTTATATGTATTATTGCTATATGTACTACCTTCTAATAAAATATTACTATATTTTTGATAATAAAGGTGTCTCCATAGTTTGTGTTGGGAAATAGTGCTTTGATTTATGGGGTCCCATTAATGTGACTTATTTGAGGAGATTTCTATTGATGACCTAACCTAAAGATAGGTCACGTAGGTAAAGATCTGTGGAGGATCTGCCAAGTCTTTCAATTAGATGTTCTCCACAGCTGATGTACAGAGAATAGAGAAGGAAGCTGACAAGTCTGTCCTCTGTGTAGTGGCAGGACTAGGAGACTGCAGTTTAGGTCCCATTGAAATGAATGGGAGCTGATCAGCAGTACCTAATCTGGCCACTGCACAGAAAACAGAATTATCTGCTTTGTGCTCCATTCTCTGTGTATCATCTGCTGAGAACAGCTAATCGGTGGTGAGGGTCTGAAAATTGGCACCTCCAATCTGATATTGATGAACTATACTTAGGATAGATCTTCAATAACTTTAGGCTGGAAAACCCCTTTAATGGTACTGAAAAGTACTGAGTTGAAAATCAAATCGGCAGCACTTTGCATATTTAGCACAGAGTAGATTGGGCCTCTAAATTAACAAGATAGTAATTTTATCACAGAAACAGATGAGGTGCAAGAAGCTACACACACAGACTGTCTCTCTCTCACACATGAGCTTCCTAACCTTAGGAACTAAAAAAAAAAAAAGTGGTAGTATCACTCACTTTCTGACTCCTCCCACTTGCCATAGTATCTGATGAACTAACCTTTGCCAGTAATGTGAACTAAATGATTTAGTTTACTATTAGGATCAGTTCGTTTTAAACTAATCGTTCATTTCTGCATGTGATTGAATTTCAATGAAAGTAAACAAGCGATGAATGTAATTAATTATACATTATCAATAATTGGATATTATATCATTAATATTTTTTCTGACTCCACCTAAAACTGACCCTGACTTAGGGCAGAATAATGAATCTAAAAATAACCAAAACCGAACATCAACCAGTATAACTGACATGATTTTGTTCAAATCAGTTATTTTGGTTCAGTTATTACAGTATTTGCGAGTTTCAACCTCCAGTTTTGCTCAGAACTGCTATTATGCTCTGAGTTGACTTCAGATCGCAGAATATAATAAGCGGAGGCCCAGGGGAGGTGATCAGACATAAAAAACAGTGTTACTCACCTCTCCTGGGTTCTGGCACAGCTTCCTGCTATCTCTGGCACTTCTAACTGATGTTAGGGACTGACAAGGCCTGTGATTGGTCCTCAGCAGGTCACAAGTCATGACAGATAGACGTAAGCATCACAACACTGCATGATCTGTGTAACAGCTGAAGTCCATTCACAGGCCTCAGTGGTCTCTGACTTCAGTTAGAAATGCTGAATACAGCAGGGAGTCACGCTGGAGCCCAGGAGAGGTGAGTGACTTTTTTTTTTTTTTTTTTTTGTTTGGTCTCCTGAGATTCCACTTATTATACTGAACACAGTAGAATGAAACCGCCAGGTGAACCTCCCGAGACATATCTCACGAAATCCCCCAACACATACTCTTACTGTAAAAGGGGCATTGTTTTAAAGAAGTGTGACTTAAATAATTGCCATCAATCATAATCGAGGTAAAATGCCTGATTAATCGAGATTTTGATTTAGGTCATAATCTCCTGGTGCTACCATGACTCTGGCGCTGAGCCCTGGTTGTCACTTGATTTTACAGATTGGAAGGGATCACAGATTGAATCTACAATGATGAAATGAAATCTGCCATAAATGTTTCTTCTAGGATAGCGTCTTTAATCACCAAAACTGGGTTCAACTCTAACTATAGACTTGGATTATCTTTGTGATTCCAACTTCGCCAATAATTTTTGAAAAATATTTTTCTTATGAAGGTGCTAATTTTTCTGATGTCTCTACTTTCTTGCAGGAAAGATTTAAAGCTCTTTTTACTATATATGATGACCAGGTTTCTTTCCAGTTGTTCAAAAGCTTCAGGCGAGTGAGAATTAATTTTAGTAATCCAGAAGCAGCAGCTAGAGCGAGAATTGAACTGCATGAGTCAGACTTTAATGGAAAGAAGTTGAAATTGTATTTTGCACAGGTACAGTATAATCAATAAATGTATTTGCATTATATTTGGGAACATCTTTAAATTATGTTAGGGTAAAAACCTATTATTAATGGGGTTTTCTGGTTCCCAGGCTAATTTTTTATATTGATGACCTCAGGTCATTAGGTCATTAGAATTTGATCAGTGGGGCTCCAATTCCTGGACACCACACTGTTGTTTAGTTTTGGGTTTGGCATTAAAACCTAAACATGGGACAAATCTGGAAGCAGAAGACTTCAGACTGTATAGCAGCTGTGCCAGAGACCTTCACCTCTGCTCTTTAAATGCAGCAGAGATGCAGTACTGCAGCACAGATGCTATAAAGTGAATGGAGGCTTCTGTTTCTGCTACATCCCCTCTATAGATTTCGTGGAACAGAGGCTGCTCAGAACAGTTGATCGATACAGGGTCTAAGTCTTGGACCCTGACCCATCTGATACCGATGACCTATCCTCGGAATAGGTTATCAGTATCAAGAATAGTCCGCTAAACATTGTATTATGACCTGTACTACTCTGAGGCTGATTCAGGAGATGGTAAACATAATAAAGGAGATATATTTATACTGTGTTAGGCTGGGTTCACATCTGCTTTTGGCTCTTCGTGCGAAATTAGCTTTTGAAACCGTCTCAAAAGCTGATTTCGAACGTTTCTTTTTAAAACCCATTGATTTAAATGGGTTGTAAAAACCATCCGCAGGTGTGCATTTGGAGCATTTCCGTCTAATATCCACTCTTTTGGGCGGAGAAAAAAGTCAGACTTGCAGGACTTTTTCTCCGTTCAAAAAATAAGGATACCAGACGGACAGCAACCAATCCATTCTTTTTTAACATTGAGGTCTATGGAAAGCGGATTACAAACAGATAGTAATCAGTTTGTGTCCATTTTGCAATCCGTTTTTCCCTCTACGCATGCTCAGAATGAAGAAGAGTGGGGGGGGGATGTATTGGTCAAAAATGGACACAAACACATCAGAAATGGACACAAACTGACACAAATGGTCAGGTTTTTTTTTGTTTGTTTTTTTTTGAACAGACATCCATTGACTAATCTGTCTGAAAAGATGGATTCGGGTATCCGCTGTGTAACAGTCTGGAATCATTTTTGTACCAAAGTTCATTTTATTTCTCATTAATGTATACTCAGCACTCCATCTTGACAGAAAAAAAAACAGAAATGTAGATATTTTTGCAAATTTATTAAAAAAGAAAAATTGAAATATCACATGGTCATAAGTATTTAGACCCATTGCTCAGTATTGAGTAGAAGCACCCTTTTGAGCTAGTACAGCCATGAGTCTTCTTGGGAATGATGCAACAAGTTTTTCACATCTGTATTTGGGGATCCTCTGCCATTCTTCCTTGCAGATCCTCTCCAGTTCCGTCAGGTTGGATGGTGAACGTTGGAGGACAGCCATTTTCAGGTCTCTCCAGAGATGCCCAATTGGGTTGAAGTCAGGGCTCTGGCTGGGCCAGTCAAGAATGGTCACAGAGTTGTGCCAAAGCCACTCCTTTGTTATTTGAGCTGTGTGCTTAGGGTCATTGTCTTGTTGGAAGGTGAACCTTCGGCCCAGTCTGAGGGCCAGAGTACTCTGAAAGAGGTTTTCTTCCAGGATAACTCTGTACTTGGCCGCATTCATATTTCCTTCAATTGCAACCAGTCGTCCTGTCCCTGCAGCTGAAAAACACCCCCATAGCATGATGCTGCCACCACCATGTTTCACTGTTGGGATTGTATTGGGCAGGTGATGAGCAGTGCCTGGTTTTCTCCACACATATCGCATAGATAGAACCAAAAAGTTCAATCTTCATCTCATCATCAAGGCTCTTCTCCCACGATTGCTCAGTTTGGCTGGACGGCCAGGTCTAGGAAGAGTTCTGGTTGTCCCAAACTTCTTCCATTTAAGGATTATGGAGGCCACTGTGCTCTTAGGAACCTTGAGTGCTGCAGAAATTCTTTTGTAACCTTGGCCAGATCTGTGCCTTGCCACAATTGTGTCTCTGAGCTCCTTGGACAGTTCCTTTGACCTCATGATTCTCATTTGCTCTGACGTACTGTGAGCTGTGAGATCTTATATAGACAGGTGTGTGCCTTTCCTAATCAAGTCCAATCAGTTTAATTAAACACAGCTGGACTCCAATGAAGGAGTAGAACCATCTCAAGGAGGATCAGAAGGAAATGGACAGCTTGTGAGTTAAATATGAGTGTCACAGCAAAGGGTCTGAATACTTATGACCATGTGATATTTCAGTTTTTCTTTTTTTAATAAATTTGCAAAAATATCTACATTTCTGTTTCTTTTCTGTTAAGATGGGGTGCTGAGTGTACATTAATGAGAGATAAAATGAACTTTTTTTGCTTTTACCAAATGGCTGCAATGAAACAAAGAGTGAAAAATTTAAAGGGGTCTGAATACTTTCCGTACCCACTGTAGACATTGCCTTTACCATGAGAGGTTATTTATTATCATTATTAGAAATATAATATAAATGCAGATCAAATGACATGCACAATAAAAGTATATTACATTGCACATGTTTGGAGAACACTTACATGCTGTTAGGACTGACAAGGAACTTGCAGTAAACTCTGTGTTATCTTTTGTGTTTACATAGAGAGATAACACACTGCCCAAGCCTTTAGTAGCAAACTGCAATTAGCTGAACTGATAATAGCAGGAGATAACAGCTTTGAAAGTAATCCAAAGAACTTGTTCCCCCTACCCGAGAGAGCAGTGAGTCACATCATCCATCCTGAATTGGATAACAAACTGGGTGCCTTGACAATGATGTATAAACAATGAGAGGATTAATTTGACATAGCAGGCATAGGAAGAAAACTCTTGAATTTACATAAGCTAGCAGATAGGACCCTTGAGATGGGAATACCCATTTAATTTATCAGCACTTTGACAAATCTAATTTTAAAATAATTTTCAGGCATTTTGTGTAGATTAATGAGAAACAAATATTATTCATTTTATAATAAGGCTTTTAGGTAACAAAAAGTGGAAAAGTTTAAGGACTCTTAATACACTGTATAATATATACCTCTAATGGTGAGTCTGCAAAGCATAGTATCTTAATCACATTTAAAGGGGTATTCCCATAAACATAATCATATCTATATTTGTAGATAATTAAAAGTTAAACATTTTTGCAAATATAAGTAGTTTAAAAATTCTGCAGAGTTTTAAAGATTTTCTCTAACCATCTTAGTGGTGACAGTCAATTGCCTTGCTCTATTGCCAATGGATATGACCACGAATGCAGAAACTTTTTATGGTTTGTGACTTGTCAGGAACCCAGCCATGATGTCCTTATTGTAGCTGAGTTATCAGGCAGGGACACTACATGAATCTGAAGATTTCCCAGCCACAATAACAAAATCATGGCTGATTTTCTGACCTTAGGAAGGTCCTGCATTCATGGTCGTAGCCACTGGTAACTGATCAAGACAACAACTTGTGACCACAAGATATTTAGAGAAAATCTTTAAAATTCTGCAAAATGTTTAATTACTTATATTTGCAAAAAATGTTTAACTTTTAATTATCTATAAATTTAAAAATGGTTATGTTAGTGGGAATATCCCTTTAAGTAAACTCAGCACAAAAACAAGACTTAACATTTTTGTGTGCTTAGAAAAACACACATTAATAAGATGTCTTCAGGGAAACTATTAAATATTCATGAGCGCTAATAACTGTGGAGAGACCATGCTCTGGAAGGAGCATGATCAGAAAACTCTTGCAAATCTAAGACACCAGCAAACTAAGAACAGGAGGAGATCAGGAGAGAGACTGCCAGTTTATGTCATTCTGTGAGTTAATACTGATGTAGTCTGATGTCTCTTGTGATTTCAAGAGAAGCAAGGGAGGGAGCGGGTAGTAAGACTCCTGTAATATGCATTACATCTATTTACTGATCCAGTCCATACATTCTTATACCGTTATGAAAATGGTTCTCACTGTAGAATGATGATTTCAGATTGTTTGACACTGGTTTTAAGCCTTTCCAGATTGAGAAACAGCACCACAAACTGAGGTCAAATACTGCTCAACATGCTTTAAGTTGCACCACATTTATTAATTGTTATAAACTTTTTGTGCCTTGCCCAATAAGAAGGCATGGATTTGCAGTAAGGGGACATGGCTTAACATACAACATTATATTCCAAAAATGTGCCGCCTTTTGGGGTAAACTAACGCAACTAATAGGTAGTATGAACTTGAACTTATCAGTCTAAACATGCACAAGATTTAGCATTCAGCCACTGTGATTTTAAAGCTGTCTAGTCTAAGTTTACACTAGCTAACTGTTAAATAGAATTAGAAATCTGTCCCATAATTTGGGGACAAGTGGGAGCCTAGTATGCAGAACCACCCCTTTGGCATTTTTTGGTCTAGACATCCAAACAGCTATAGAGTTTAAACGTAAAAATGTTTTTACCTGGTGCTGAAACTTAGGAGAGCTCCCTACATTTGAATTTCAACAACTTGCATGGAGCCTAGTGGAATCTGCATGAATTTGTTTGTTGTGAGCTCCCTCTAGTGGTTGTTACATCATAGAAAATACCAATAAACTCCTCAATGTCCAGCCTTACCTGAATTGTCGTCACTAACCCTCTAAAACAGATAAAAACTGAGTATATTAGGGCATTTGGGCAAAATGTTGCATCTATACTGTGGGTACCATGTTTGATGCTGCATGGGTAAACAAAAGAGTAATAAATTGCTATCACTAGTTTAAAGGGATTTTTTTGTAACCTAAGTGCTATCTAAACTCATCTTTTCCCTGTAATGCTAATGACTGCCCTTCTGTTCCCCCCCTAGGCCCAAGTATCTAGTGAAGAAGGAGAAAAGTCCTTTCTGTTACCACCTCAGCCTATGAAACAGTTTCTGATATCACCACCAGCATCTCCTCCTGTAGGATGGAAGCAAAGTGAGGACCCAACTCCAGTGATCAACTATGATTTGCTCTGTGCTGTTTCCAAGCTTGGCCCAGGTAAGTCATTCATCATAGGCAGAAATGGCCACATGGACACATCTACATTTATACATTTAGCTCTAGATATGGTGAGTGTAGAAGAAGAGAGGTGATGCAAAGTGCACTATATTTGTGCTGGATGTAAGGATTGTATTATACATGTGTGTGCCATGGTCTTGACACCACATTGCACCCTGGAGCAGTAACCCATGATAATCAGGCCAAAACCACACAAGACAATAGGTGGGTGGTTGTATCAATATATTTGTATTGACTGTTGCCAGTCTGGCTCTGGTTGGAAGAAACTAATCTGGTTTGTTAACCCTAGTCTTGTACTTGCCAATATAAAAAGTTATATACTCATATTTTCAGACCAAAAGATCCACCTGACTACAAGATGCACCGAAGATTTGGACAACACATACACAGCCTGCTACTTAGCACAGATAGATCAGCTACACACAACACTGCTACACAGCCACAGTTCTATACATACATACACGCACACACACAAACACACACACCCAGCGTCAAGCTGCAGAGTACATTTACACACTGCTCTGCTGCAAGTACATTTTACCATTTTACTGTACTGCATGTACTTATTTTTATTTTACTATTTTGTCCTCTTTCCATAGCCCTACCCACTGTTCAGACTTTCATCACTTACAAGAAGCATGTAACACACATAGATCTTTCATCTTGATTTACTGTTGCTTCTTGTGAGGTTTAAGGACCTGCATGATGAGGAGAGCTATATTTCTCACAGTTCTCTCCATGCTAAACAGTGTTTAGCTTCCTCTCCTGTCCTGCACTGATCTGACAAATTGGTATCAGGCAGGGATGGAGAGAATGTGTATTAGTAGCAGCATGGCTCTCTCTATAATCAGGTAAAGCACTTTTTCCACGATCATTATGGAATCAGTCAAATCTGGTACTGCTGGACTGAGGCACTTTTTAGCAAGATTTTTTTTTTCTTGCTAAAAAGTGTGTCCTATAGCACAAAACACAGTAACTAAAACTGATGAACCCATGTTCGTAGTGGCACAGTTACTTTTAAATGCGTGTTTCATGGACCCTTATCCTTCACCATTTCTCATATTTGGTTTGCTTGATCCTTTATTTCTAAAGGTTCTTTATCTTATTGGTTAGAGATCTTGTAATTTTATCCCCTTCTGGAGACTCTAGCGCTACTATTGCATCTCTTACTGTATCACTTCTTTAACCTGTTTTGTCCTTTTTTTTCAGGAGAGAAGTATGAACTGCATGCAGGCACCGAGTCAACTCCTAGTGTGGTGGTCCATGTGTGTGAAAGTGAAAATGAGGAAGATGAGGATGAAATGAGGGGACCAAAACAAAAAATTGTTCAGACTAAACGTCCTGCACCCACCGCTTCTTTAAACTAGTTTTACACATTTTATCTGTTTAAAAAAAAAAAAAAAACTAACAAAGCAAAAAAAAAAAAAGAAAACCATAGAATTGGTAAACATATCTAAAAAGAAACATAGATCTTAATATTGATTTTATGTATATAGCTAAAGACAATCTAGATCATGTTATAAGATGTGGTGTAAATGCTGTATTTATTTTATGTACTTTTTATTTACTATTATGTATGCGTTACATCTGATCAGTGTTTTAGCCATGCTACTGCAAAGGAAAAGGTTGACTTCAGTAAATGTATTTCTCTGTCCCATTCCACTTTTTTAAAGAGGCAGCCCATCTTAGGCTGGATTCTCACTACTGTTGTTAATGTCCGTTGCTGTCGTCCGTCATAGGATGATAACTCTGTCTGCGCCAGTTCCCATTGACACTAATTTAAACCACATGATGGAAGATAGCGTACATCATGATGTTTACATTAGTGTCAATGGAAACAGACACAGACTCAGTCTGTGTCTGTTCTCTACAACAGTTAATATCCGTTACTGTCATCCTATGACAGAAGACAGCAATGGACATTAACAGTGGTAGTGTGAACCCAGCCTTAGCAAGTCAGTTAGAAGGCATCTACCACCACTACATCTAAACCACGTACATGCTGTTGTGGGGTTAATTAGTGACATAGTGAACACACTTTTTTGTGTCAAAGTGCAATCTTGCTACTGGAAAAAAAAACAACAACTTTTAATCTTTATACAAAATAGCTGCTGTGTGCACCCATTTTCACCTGTGGTTTCTGCACATTGGGATCTATCAATGTTTATGTTGGGGGAGGGTGGTGGTAGATTCCATTGCTTAAAGCTGAGTTCTGTTTTTTTTTTTTTTTTTTAGCCAAAGCCAAGACTGGCTTCAAATGGAATAGGAACTTTGACATGAGCACCTATACTTTTAGCTAAAAAAAAAAAAAGCGGGAAAATCTGCAACAAAAACACAGTTTTCCAAATGTGGCCTCAGCTTTAAGTAGGGTTGTACCTTAACACTGGGAAGAATTGGGCTGTTTGGCTAAACTATAAGAGTATAAGCTACTTAGTATGGGGCATTGCCCTTAGTCATCCAAGTTTCTTACTGCCTCTGACGTTCCAATATGTTTCTGTGCAGCTTTTGACATACATGTTTTTGTCCCATGCAGGCTGCAGCATACAGTATTGTTGATGTTCTTTCCCAATTATTCTTTTCACATCTTCTGAAAGATCACAGGAAATAAACCTCAGTTAGGCTGAGGCCCCATGTTGCTGAAACGCAGCTTTTTTTGTTGCAGATTTTGCTGCGGTTTTTTGAGCCAAAGCCAAAAATGGCTACAAAAGGATTGGGAAATATATAGGAAGTACTTATAGTTCTAACTTCTGCTCAATCCACTCCTGGCTTTGGCTCTAAAAACTGCAACAAAAAAAGCTGCGTTTCTGCAACCTGAGGCCCCGGCCTTATAGTCGGTCTGTCTGAAACCAAGCAAAGCGCAGAGGAAACAGTGGTAGGATAATAATAGGCATCCGAGGTTGCCTAAGTGATGGCGATGCCACATTCCATTCCTCATGGATGTACTTGTTGCATAACTTATGAATATGTTAGTGCAAATGATTGTCAGCTTTCATTTCTTATGTTTATTAAACCAAGTATGTGCATTGCTAGTTGCTCTACATTTTCAGGAGCATTATTTGTTTAGCATATGTGGTAGTTCCTATAAAAGCCAATGGGACGTTTTAAACTGGTGGACTTTTGCTATGATGGTGAATGTATTTTATAGCCTGCTACGTGGGATGCAAACTTTAAAAGGCACCTTAAATAACATGTTCTAACATTATTATAAGCTGATGCCGATGGTGTACTGTTTAGTTTGTTTATATAAGCCATATATGGTGAATGTTAAACTGTGTCTCGTATTCTGTGGACTGTAAGTACACATGTGCACTTACTGTAGTAAAATAATCACTGTTTGCTACATTGCATTGTAGTCGAGTTAAAGGAGTTTGGAAACAGAAATATAGATTAAATGACCCACACAAATGATTTATTTTTTTTTTTTGTGACATAGAACTAAATACAAATGCTAGAAACTTATCTTTTGGTACATCTTTTCCAAAATACCCAAACCCCTAAGTTACCATAGGCCAGGATTTCCTGCCATATTAGGCTCTCAGGCTCACTACACGTGGCTCTCCAGTTATTAGCTGCAGGAAAGTGGCACCAGGGAGGTCATAACATTAATAAAATGTACCAGAGTCAAACTATATCACTGGCAGCTAACTGTAGTTTGAGCCATATGGCTTGGTCATATCTTTAATAGGCTTTTTTGATATTACTATTCAGAGTAGCACAATACCACCTGCTATAGAGGAAAGTAGTTCGTGACCTACAAAAGACAGGATCTGTGCCTTAGGTAATTTGTGTTCTGTTGGATATAGTTTCCCACCTTGTTTATGTAAGCCAGTCAGTAATTGCACATTTTTCTGGCCATATTTGATATCTGAGCTGACTATTGAACTGTGTGTAGTTTACCCATCCTCCAGGTCAGGCAACCTGAAGCTCTCACTTACACACAAGGAGATTTTCCAGCATAGGCTCATGCAATCCTTCCCTTTTGCCATAGACATGCAAATGATCTCACTGTTGATATTCACATACTGAAGGGTCGCTGATCATAAATGTCAGTGGACATCCCAAGATCTATGGACAGCTTCTTGTTTTACTTTCTGATAAGATTGACCATTTTTAAGCAATGTCTTGAGTTTTACAGCAATTGTTGCTAGCAGTAACACAAAGTGAAGTTGCTGAGAATTATTCCTTTTATTGTAGCAAAAACCCAAGTTTTTACCACTACGTCCTGTTTGCCTATAGTATTTGTCCATGCGTAGTTAAGAACCTTACAAATACTCTTTAGCATTGGGTGCTATCAAGTCATTTTGCAGTGTTCACTGTTAGATCCTAAATATACCGTTTTAATAGAATTTTCTGTATTGTTTTATTTTTTCTATTTCATTTATTTGAATTAGTGTATATAGCAACAATATATTTTACAGCATAGTTTCTATAGAAATTTTATAGGTATGTGACTTTTTTTTTTTTTTTCTTTTATAGGGTTTCAGAATATTTTCCAAGCCAATTGTCCACTATGAATTTAGGTCCCCTATGGGGATTTTTAAATAAACAGTAAAACATGAAGGGAATCGCAAAGGGAACATAATGTATAGTCTAGTAAAACTGTTTCTTTATCTTTTCAGAAGTATTTGTAGAATACTTGCTGTTTGTGCCTGTGTTTGGTGTTGCTTCATAGACATATAATGAAAACTGAAACATAGAACAAGGATATACACGTATATGTATATTTCTAGTTCAGTAAAAGTGACAAGAAGTGCATCAGTTTTCCAAGATATCTGTGTGCAAGTCAGAGTTTTTTTTTTTTTCCTAAAGAACAATATAGTTAATGAAAGTTTCAGTTCTTAAATGCTTAGACAGTCACTAAAAGAATCGCAGGTTCCCATAGACTCACCATCTCCATTTAGGCAGGGGGCTTCAGATGTGGACCTGCCCCTGAAAATAGGGTACATCTATGGTCAGCCTCACAGACCGATCCTGCTATTTAATGCAGCCAATAAAAATTGATAAATCCAAGGATCATGGGTTTCTTTGTGGCTTCTTTGTAACCTGTTTGTGATGGCATAGGGTGGATTACCACAGAAACACCAAGGCTATTGGTGCATATATTTTTACACCAATTTATTTAATATTGACCCAAATTTTTGAAGGAATGTATCACCTGTATTGTATTCTCATTAAAACATGCTGAAATGTATTCTTTTTCTAATCTGTTTTTATTTTCTGATGGCATTTTTTGTATTCTATTTTGTGTACATAACAGAGGGGGCAGTCATCTTGCTTAAGTTACTGAAGCCCTGAACTTTGAACAGCAGTTCTCCAGCTCTATCATGAACATAAGAAATCTGTCAGGCAGAAGCCTATTAACTACTATGGTATAGCTGTAAGCTTCACCTATTGTCAGAGGTGGATCCTCTGTTTATCATAGAGGTTTTCAGTGTTATTGTAAATCTGCCTGTGATGATAAGGACATGGCTGCTGAAAGTGATGTTTGCAAAACAGAAACTATCTGCATATCCCCAGGTATTTTTTCAATATAGATAGTAACATAGAAAACACACCTCAGTGCTTAAAAATTATTTGTTAAAATTAATATTTTATTTTAAACATTCCTTTTAAGCTAGACCTACATGACCACATCAGTTCAGATGGTGAAATGTGTATGCAAGTCATCTTTATATCACCATGATGATCAATAATTGCCTCTTTGTTCTTATGTTATTATTACTAGACAAGATGGTTGTTTTTGCTGTCTTGTATCTGAACAGTTGCCTAATGTTAGCTGCAATATCACAGAGTGATTATCTATCTATAGTGATTATGTTAAAGCCATACATAGTGTGGTCATATGTCACGTTTTACATATTAATCTATGGAGAGGGGAGGTGAAGAATCAATTAACTGCCGCCTCCTCCTCTATCCATAGAGTTCTGTGTGTGAGGGGAATATGGAGTTGGAGTCTAATGTAAACACACACAATGTGAATGTAAGGTGGAGAGCAGCCTAATAGTTAAGAAAAAGTAGTGAAGAAAATGGATTTTCTTAATACAGGATACACAGGAAAGGTAATCAGTATGTGATCTGTCAGGTTACTACACCCGGACCCTGCACATATCATCTGTTCTAGCAGTCTTCAAGTGCCAGAAGCTGCTAGTGGACGGATGGCATGCACAGCGCCACTCCTATTCAAGTAATAGGAGCGGCACTGCTGTTCAACAGAATCACTACTATGCAGTGGACAGGACTACTGCGACCAGGGGCGTAACTACCGGGGTAGCAGTGGTAGCGACTGCCACAGGGCCCGGCACATTACGGGGCCCTGTGGCAGTCGCTACCGCGAACCCCACAATCACTGCTATCGTTATACTCCGGGGTCTTTTGAGACCCCGGAGTATAACGATCGGGTGCCCAGGGGAGGTGAGCGAACATAAAAAACACTGTAACTCACCGCTCCGCAGGCTTCGGGCCTGTTTGGTGACGTCCCAGACATCAGCCGACGTCATTATGCGTCGCGACGCCGGCCTGGATCGCGCGAGATCCGACAAGATGGCCGAAGTAGCGCACGGGAGTGCACCGGAGCGAGGAAGAGGTAAGTTGCAGTGTTTTCTATGTTTCTATCCTCCCCTGGGTCTCCGATCATTATACTCTGGGGTCTGAAAAGACCCCAGAGTATAATAATCGTTCATGGGTGGTCCACTATGGGGCATAATACTGTGTGCAGGGGCCACTATGGGGCAAACTACTGTGTGCAGGGGCTACTATGGGGCAAACTACTGTGTGCAGGGGCCACTATGGGGCAAACTACTGTGTGCAGGGGCTACTATGGGGCAAACTACTGTGTGCAGGGGCCACTATGGGGCAAACTACTGTGTGCAGGGGCTACTATGGGGCAAACTACTGTGTGCAGGGGCTACTATGGGGCAAACTACTGTGTGAAGGGGCTACTATGGGGCAAACTACTGTGTGCAGGGGCCACTATGGGGCAAACTACTGTGTGCAGGGGCCACTATGGGGCAAACTACTGTGTGCAGGGGCTACTATGGGGCAAACTACTGTGTGCAGGGGCTGCTATGGGGCAAACTACTGCGTGCAGGTGCCACTATGGGGCAAACTACTGTGTGCAGGGGCCACTATGGGGCATAATATTGTGTGCAGGGGCCACTATGCTGCATAATACCTTGTCCAGGGGCCACTATGGGGCATAATACCGTGTGCAGGGGCCACTATGGGGCATAATACCGTGTGCAGGGGCCACTATGGGACATAATACCGTGTGCAGGGGCCACTATGGGGCAAAATAGTGTGCGCAGGAATGCGGTTTGTGTGTGGGGGTGGGTTGGGGGCGGCGGCTTGGGGGGGTTGGGGGCGGAGGCTTGGGGGGGCCCCATGTCAAATGTTCGCCTTGGGGCCCAGCCATTCCTAGTTACGCCACTGACTGCGACACTCCAATTACTTGAATTGGATCTGTGTTCATTGTTCGTCCACTACCAGCATCTGGACCTGGAAGCTGCTAGAACAGATAGATGTTCTGTGCGGGGTCCAGGTGTTAAACCCAACAGGTCACATACCAATGACCTACCCTTTATGTCTAAACCATTTCTTCTGTCGTCACATACCAAGGGCTATAACATTCTTATTTTTCCATCAGTTTAACTGTATAACTGTGAGTATTTTTGCAGGACAAGAGTAGAGTAGGGTAGATGTCTCATTGATTAACTTTTATTAACTCTTTTTGGGAAGGAAACAGCAATTTTAACATTACCATTTACCACATGGTTTAAATACCCTGATACATTTAGTCACTGGGTCAATACAATTACATTGGTACCAAATTTGTATAGTTTTTTTCTATTTTTACAAAGTTAAAAACCCTTTTAGTAATACATTTTTATTTTATGAGACACACTCCAGGTTTAGGCAAGAAAAATTAGGATTTTAATTTTAAAATTTTTACCTTCCCTGGTGGAAAAATGGCATTATACTGTGTGGCAAGCACTAATGGAGCATTATACTGTGTGACGAGTGCTAATGGAGCTTTATACTGTATTGGGGGCAGTAATGGGACATTGTACTCGGCGGGCAGTAATGGGACATTATACTGTATGGGGTACAATATTGGAGCATTATACTGTGTGGTGGGCATCAAGGACCATTATACTGGGTGGGGGGTACTAATGGGGCACTAGTGCCCCCCATACAGTGTAATGCTCCTGAGTGCTCCACCACCCAGCATAAAGATCCTGAATGCCCCCACTCAGATTTGACAGTTCACTAACTTCTTACATGACAGGGCAGCAGAAAAGAAGCTGCACTTTCCATACGGCAACTGACAGACCACTGCCTCTTGACCCTTGAAAATGACACTGAGGAGGATGAGTGTTTCTTCTGTGCATTGCCCCTTCAGCCTAGCACTTTAGAATAGTGGCAGCAGGGATCGACAATCGATGTGTCTCTGCAGGCACCAGGGTCAATTACCAATCCATGTTGCCGCTGTTCTAATGTATTGGGCTTAGGGGGCAGCGACCGGGAGATGAGTGTTTGTCACTATTATTAAGGGTCAGGAGGCAGGAGTCCAGACAGCTGGGAGGTCCGCGGTCCACGTTCAGACCACAGTCCACCAGCTATAGTGGTTTTTTGTTTTTTTTGCTGGAAGACCTGAGGTTTTTATTAATGCCATGTTGGGAAACATAACACTTTTTGATTTTTTTTTTTCAGTGGCTGACAATTACAGCATTGATTTTTCAAGATTGTTTTCTATCTTTCCGGGAAATAGTGCTACAGTGTTATTACTCATCTCATTATGGATATGGCAATACTATATATTTGTGCACGACCAAGGACTGCCCTGTGACTCACTCATGTTAGTGAAAGGAGTTGAATTTTGATTCCAAGGGTGCCATGATCGCAACTTGAACATTGCTCAACTTTATTTTTGGCTCTCTATTCACTAAGATGAGTGAAGGATTTACAAGGCGACATGGCAATCGGTGGTCGTACAATGGAAGTCACCCTAGATTTATAGGAAGCTTCTCTGTGACACAGAGAACCATTATCCTGTTCCTTAGATACCTCTAAATATTTCAGGCATTTTTTAGATAATAAGAAGGAAAATCTATTTGTGGAGAAATGCTGTACATTATGAGTAAGAAAAGACTAAAGAGATTTAGGCTGGAGCCTCAGGTGGCATAAACGCTGCAGAAAAAAACACGGTGTCTTACAGTCACTGCAAGGTGGATGGGATTCTAGCGAAAAAATATTGCGGAAAAATATGTGCAGGGGACACTCTGTCAATTATACTTACGGAAATGCCGGCGGTTTCCCTATAGGTATAATGGAAGCAAAAAGTCCGCAGAGGAAACCTCTGAAGACTTTCTGTGAAAAGTGCTGCAGGAAAAACTGTGATGTATTGCTACCATGGTTTTTCCCACAACTCTTTTTTGCTGTGGCCCGCTACGTGGGGCCTTAGCCTTAAAAAAGGTTTCTTGTTAACAGGGTGAAAACAACAATATGTTAGTAATCGGAAATTATACCAACAGCCAGAAATCTTGCCATGTTTATAGTCCCTCATGGCAGTCTTGAGCCTTTTAGCAATTGATGGTAAGCCTGTGGTATTGATAGAATATGCTGTCATTTGTCTTCATCAACCTCTTAGAGGCCAGGGACCCACATTGCAAAAATGCTGTGTTTTGGCTGCAACAGAAATGCCACAAAGCAAATGCAAAGTGGATGGAATTCTGGCTAATCCAATCCACACATCGCAGAAAAAAGTCTGCAGCAGAAATGCTGTGATTTAAAAAATGCTCACATTTTTCTAAATCGCAGCATGTCAATTATACCTACATAAACGCTGGTGTTTTCCTTATAGGTATAATAGAGGCAGAAAGCATGCAGAGGAAAACTCTGTGGACATTCTGTGAAAAACGAGGCGTGATGTGTTTCCGCCATGGTCTTTTCCGCAGTGCTTTTTGGCTGCAGCTTGCTACGTGCTGCTACATGCTGCTGTTATTTTTGAGCTTCTGTTACGCTCAGGTATAACAATGTAATAAATAATAAGATGATATAAATTGTGAAAAACAAAACGTCAATTAATTAAACTGCATACAAGGAAAAAATACTATGTTAACAATGCAATGCATATAAAGAGCACTCAGACCATAAACTAAACTAGTATATTTTCTATTGTAGGTGTCAACAATGTATACACTGATCCAGTTATTTGCTTGCGAGGTATCCGGGCAATTTTTACATATAAGTTTTGGTATCTTGTAGTAGAGGACTGCAGGCTTTCTAAAACGTGTCATACAACTGCTCATCCATACAGCTGTATTAAGGTTCTGTGTGTTACATACCTGTAACAGAGCACCTATAAAATTCCAGAGGCCTGCAGGCCATTTTTGCGCATATCACTGATGTGCATAAGTGTTTCCAAATGGCCTGCATATGGGGATAATATAAGCACGTTTTTTTTATTTATTTTTTTTGCATACTGTACAAGTTTGCCCCGGAGGCTCTGCATGGGTGGTAAGTCTAATCCATATACTATATTATTAAGTGTACAGTATATCTAAACTAGCAAAGTTTATGATATTTGTATTGAAACACAAATTCTATGGTTAACTTGCTTAATAACAGTTCTTCATTGTACCTGGAATGTGGACATATTTTGCTGCGCTGGGGACTCATCCTTTCTATGTAAATTACTAATCCTGAACATCTCCTAGCACAATAGAACTGTTGAAGACATGGGTGTTTTTTTTTTTGTCATATAGATTTCACAGTTTATCTACTCCCCTCTCTGCACAATGACCTCTGCACAGGTCACAGAGCTTGCCTAGAAAATTCTTCCACAGAAGTCAATAGGATCTACTCCAGACCATTGAGTCTATGGTTTATAGTTCATCTCCTGGTGACAGGAAGTCAAAAACTATTTTAGGGTTTTTTGCAAGATTTTTAGGATTTTTTTTAATACAGATTATAAAATGGAAAATTAAAAACAACATAATCAAAAATGCATAAAAATGTGTTTAATGTAAAAATGTGATTTAAACAATAAGTCATTTACTGGAGACTTTACCTTTAAGGGATTGCCACTCAACTTCTTTAGAATCTTGAATGAGTAATTGTGCAGCTCTTTCATCATGTTTTCATTTTGAGTTTTAGCCTTTGCCATGCTAACTCCCAGGTGGCTCTTGACAGCACTGCTACATTGTTTGGACAGCTCGGGGTTTAGCTTTGGTCTAGGTTTGATGGCGAGATCATTTTTACAACAAGGTTAAGAAAATCTCCATAACTTTTCTCCTTGCGATAGACTTTAGGAGAGAGGTGAAAAGGGAGATGCTTTTGTATTTGTCATTTAGGGGTGGAATGTTCACTTGGGGAGTTGTATTATTGCCACCTCTTATACCTGTCCCCCACATTCCCTAGGCACATTAGAAAGATAAACTAATAAAAATGACCCAAAGCAGACTTCAATTTACTGGTGAGATATATATGTGTATATATATATATATATATATATATATATATATATATAAATAATAATAATATATATATATAATCTCCTAGGGGTAATTGTATTGTAAATATGGATCGATAAATAGTTGATAAATTTGAGTTACTCTTCTGGCATTAACTCTCTATTTAAAGGGGTTGTCTCATGAAGATAACCCATGTTCATATGGCCTTTAGGTATAGGTGTAAGAGAGGCTGTTGGGCCTGGCCCATTCATGCATTATTCTCATTTAAATAGTTGCCATGTAATCTTTTATTTCCTATGCCACAACAGCTTTTCCAACACTTCACTTTCTTCTCATGTTAATGATTCTGCTACCAGATTTTTACACCTTTTCACTGATTAGAAAATGTTAACCTCCTACAACAAAAAGAAAATGTTATACTTTTTAGAAACCTAGGCTATGAGTTCTTAATGAGAACCTGTCAGGACACACAGAAAGGCTCTAACATTTGGCATCTTATAGAAAACAGTTTTGCATTAATTTGTAACTAGGGGAATAGTTATCAAGGATACTCCCCACTGGCTTATCCCCACCTAGTCTATCCCTATACACAAATAAAGTAAGAGTCCTGTCAGTCTAGCCAAGCCAGTTAAGAAGATGACATCATAGAGGTGCCCGATGACACTGGTTCCTGGATGATTTTAAAAAGATGTTCTCTAAAATGCAATGTTGTTCCTGAGTTAATTACCATTTTTCATTGAGGACAGTTCAGGCAGCATGAATTTCTTCACAGGTACCCTATAACAATCCACATTTGCTATTGGTAACAATTGTTACATCTAGGTTACTAAACCCAAGCCATGTATAAAACAGTACTGTAACATTAAAGTCTACTGCAGATATAAAAGGAAAAGATCCCATACTGTGTGTTTCAAAGAATTGTATTCATTCCTGTTCTTCTATGTTAAACTGACCCGTTTCTCTGTATCATCGGGTTTTAGATGTTTGGTGGAATACTACAACTTTCTTAAAAGGTTTTCTCAGCTGACGTACTGACAAAATAAAGAAACAGGTATGTCTTGGAAAAACTTTGTTCTTGTTCAAAACTATATGTAATAAAGGCTATTGTCCACATTTTTGTTTCTGTTTCTTTACATTTATGTCTCTGGATCTGTTTTTTATGTTTTATAGACCTATGCTAAGAGTTGATGGTTTAACATCGGAGTTTCTAGGTTGGTGGATTTCCCTTCCAAGTTCTTCTGCTTTTCTTGAAGCTTGGTGGGTAGATATCTTGTTTCTCACTTTCTCAGTTTTTTGTGCTGAAGAGTAGCTGTTTGTAACCATATCTGGGGACACTCTGGCTATGAGTATACTTGGGGAAACTGTGGTGTCACTATATCTAGGGACACTATGACTACTACTGTAACAATGATACTTACTGTCTGTCACTGAATTGGGAGCAATGTGGCTGTTACTGTATTTGTTGACATTATGACTGTCACTGCATTAGGGGTACTGTGGTTGTTACTGTACATGGAGACTTTGTGGATGTCACTGTGTTGGGGACACAGTGGTTGTTACTGCCTTGGAGGCACAATGGCTATCACCATATTTGGAGACACTGGTGTAGATTTGTACACCAGTCTTAATAAAGACCCCGAGAGGTCAAGGCAGGACTGATTTATGAAGAGGGTCTAATCCCTTAATCAAGTGCACTCCTGTACACCAAAATGAAAACTGGTGTGAGTTCTAATAAATATGTCCCTGCGCAGGTCCCCCAGCTTTCTGCCCACATTCCTGAAAAGTGGGGAGCATGGCTCAGAACAGGGAATGTGGCAAACATTTAGCACAAGAAATGCCCTTGCACCAAATGTACCCCATCTATGTCTCACCCATTTAAGCCAGAAAAGTGACGTTGATGGGATAATAAATTCCCTCCACTGTGGCTAGCACTGTACTTAGAAGAACTTTACTGACTTCCCACATGTTCTTTTCAAATTAAATGCCCATATTTTCAGCTGCCTTGTCAAGACGTTCACACTTTGATCACTTTGTCTCTTCAATATTGGAGGATACAGTGGGGAAAAAAAGTATTTAGTCAGTCACCAATTGTGCAGGTTCTCCCACTTAAAAAGATGAGACAGGCCTGTAATTGACATCATAGGTAGAACTCAACTAAGAGACAAAATGAGAAAACAAATCTAGATAATCACATTGTCTGATTTTTAAAGAATTTATTTGCAAATTATGTGGAAAATAAGTATTTGGTCAATAACAAAAGTTCATCTCAATGCTTTGTTATATATCCTTTGTTGGCAATGACAGAGGTCAAACATTTTCTGTAAGTCTTCACAAGGTTGGCACACACTGTTGATGGTATGTTGGCCCATTCCTCCATGCAGATCTCCTCTAGAGCAGGGATGTTTTGGGGCCGTCGCTGGGTAACACGGACTTTCAACTCCCTCCAAAGGTTTTCTATGGGGTTGAGATCTGGAGACTGGCTAGGCCACTCCAGGACCTTGAAATGCTTCTTACGAAGCCACTGCTTCATTGCCCTGGCGGTGTGCTTGGGATCATTGTAATGCTGAAAGACCCAGCCATGATTCATCTTCAATGCCCTTGCTGATGGAAGGAGGTTTGCACTCAAAATCTCACGATACATGGCCCCATTCATTCTTTCATGAACACGGATCAGTCGTCCTGGTCCCTTTGCAGAGAAACAGCCCCAGAGCATGATGTTGCCACCCCCATGCTTCACAGTAGGTATGGTGTTCTTTGGATGCAACTCAGCATTCACTCTCCTCCAAACACAACGAGTTGCGTTTCTACCAAACAGTTCTACTTTGGTTTCATCTGAACATATGACATTCTCCCAATACTCTTCTGGAACATCCAAATGCTCTCTAGCAAACTTCAGATGGGCCCGGATATGTACAGGCTTAAACAGGGGGACACGTCTGGCACTGCAGGATCTGAGTCCCTGGCGGCGTAGTGTGTTACTGATGGTAGCTTTTGTTACGTTAGTCCCAACCTTCTGCAGGTCATTCACTAGGTCCCCCCGTGTGGTTCTTGGATTTTTGCTCACCATTCTTGTGATCATTTTGACCCCACGGGGTGAGATCTTGTGTGGAGCCTCTGATCGAGGGAGATTATCAGTGGTCTTGTATGTCTTGAATTTTCTAATTATTCCTCCCATAGTTGATTTTTTCACACCAAGTTGCTTGCCTATTGCAGATTCAGTCTTCACTGCCTTGTGCAGGTCTACAATTTTGTTTCTGGTGTCCTTCCACAGCTCTTTGGTCTTCACCATAGTGGAGTTTGGAGTGTGACTGTTTGAGGTTGTGGACAGGTATCTTTTATACTGATGTCAAACAGGTGCCATTACTACAGGTAATGAGTGGAGGACAGAGGAGCCTCTTAAAGAAGAAGTTACAGGTCTGTGAGAGCCAGAAATCTTGCTTGTTTGTAGGTGACCAAATACTTATTTTCCACCATAATTTAAAAATAAATTCTTTAAAAATCAGACAATGTGATTTTCTGGATTTGTTTTCTCATTTTGTCTGTCATAGTTGAGGTCTACCTATGATGTCAATTACAGGCCTCTCTCATCTTTTTAAGTGGTAGAACCTGCACAATTGGTGGCTTACTAAATACTTTTTTTTCCCACTGTATATGCTAAGAATATAATCTTCATTATGTAAAAAAAAATTCCATTTTTATTGTAATTGATATATTTTTTCTGTACACATTGGGCTACCTGAGCATAAACTTGCAAGGCAAGAGCAACCTTCTGGCAACTAACCTATTTAAATGATACCGATAAGCAAGTGTGGGAGTGTGAGAGTGTGCATTTGTCTAAAGTGTGCAGTGTCTCAGGTGTGACTTTTGAATCAGTGACTTTACATTCAGAAACTTTAGAAGGTAATTGTGGTGCTGTACATATCCCAGTCAGGCATAGTTAACTCGATTGATGCCAATGCAACTCAATATACATCTTGTGCAACGACTGTTTGAGGAAGTGTATTGTTTTGTGGAGTGTAAGGGAATTGTTCATCTGGAAGCCCAGATTCTGCATCTAAATTTGCAACTCTCAACATTGCATGCAATTGACAACATAGAGAGGAGTTTTCTGCTCACTGAGCAGACACTCAATGAAGCAGATGGGGTTGGAGATAGGGAGGGAGGCATGGAGGTTCAGAATGGACAGGAAGAGAGCTGTGTCCTAGCTTGTAACACCCCCAATAAGTTTGACAAATTGGCAGATGAGAGGAACATTGCAGTTACAGCAGGCCACTTCCTCCAGCCATTAGGGAAATGGGGGAATGTCTGCTCCAGTAAGAAGGGAAATGTGAGCATAGTAATGGACAGACAGGTGCTGGACTTAATTATTAGGGGTACAGATAGAGCAATCTGTCACAAAGACCTGGAGTACCGAACAGTTTGTTGTCTTCTGGGTGCTTGGATTCATCATATTGTGGATCAGTTTGACAGATTACTGGGAGGGGTTGGTGAGGATCCAGTGGATATGGTGCACTTTGGCACCGATGAAAATGTTAGAGATAGGTGGAAGGTCCTAAAAATGATTTTAGGAACTTGGGCAGAAAGCTTAAGGCAAGGACCTCAAAGGTGGTATTTTCTGAAATACTACCTGTACCAGTGGTTACAAAGAAAAGGCAGTGGGAGATTAGGGAGGTAAGAAAGTGGTCAATGGCTGGTGTAGGCAAGAGGGGTTTCTGTTCTTGAAGAACAGGTCCAACTTTTGTTGCCTACAGGCACTTCAGTAGGGATGGGCTGCACCTGAGTAGGGAGGGTCTAGATGTGTTATGGGATAATATGGCTAGATGGTTGGAGGAGTGTTTAAACTAGGAATTGAGGTAGTGGCATAAATGGCATAGAAGGGGAGAATAGTGTAGATAATGACAGGAAACTGGCTAAGGAAGGAAACTGGGAGTGGAGGGAGGGGTGAGAACATGGGTGGAATTAAGGGGAGGGAAAACTAAAAAGCAAACACAATTATGAGTTTGTTATATCCCTCCAAGTATTGTGAAGGAAATGGAACTATTACTAATGGAAAAAATAGAGAAGTCAGCTAAATATAATAAGGTAATCATTATGGGGGACTTCAACTACCCCGATGTAAATTGGGAAACAGAAACCTGCAGATCCAACAAAGTTGACAGGTTTTTGGCAATAATTAAATATAATTACCTTTTCCAACTAGTGCAGGACCCAACACTAGAGGTGGCACTTCTAGACCTAATTTTAACCAATAGACCTGACAGAATATCAAAAGTGGCAATTGGGGGTCACCTGGGTAATAGTAACGACAGCACAACACATTTTCAAGTGCAAAAGCACTAAACTTCAGGAAGGTCAATTTTATTGACTAAGGGATGACCTTAGGTCCATAAACTGGGAAATGTCCTTAAAAACAAAAGTACACAGACTAAATGGGACATTTTTAACCACTTCTCAACACCCGCTGTACTATTGCAGTGGATGCCAGGTCTTTAAAGATTGCGGCCGCTGTGTTGCAGAGCGGCATCCATAGCTACCGGGTCTAATGCCCGCGGTGTGGGTGATAATGGTAAATTGGGCACAGACACAGAAATCATTTTCCCCAAATCATTTCCCAACAACACATCAACAGGTAATGCATTTGACACTCCTGCTTCTCTGATACTGCTGACAGCACCCCAGTCCATAAGAAGCTTGGTTACAGGTACTCGAGAGTGGCATCCAGCCACCCCTGTCACAGGCAAAGTCTTTTCAGGAATAATGTCCTCAGTATTTATCATTTCTGGCTGGACCAGAGGACAACTTGCTCTCAAAGGTGGTAGCAGAAAGGCCTCTGATCTATTGCCGGAAGGAAATCCACAAGCTGCCCACAACATCTGCATAGCTGTCTGATGGGTCCCGCTGTAGATTTTGGAACTTTTTGTGGTACACCTCCAAGGTGAGATTATAATTTTTGATTAGGGCCTCCTTAATAGCGTCATAGTCCCAACCAGCTCAGGCGGAAGATCAGCAAAACATTTCAGGGCTTTGTCTTTGAACCCTGGAGTTAAATACTGCACCCACTGCTCACGGGACAGATCATATTGCCAGCAGGTTTTTCAGACCCCTGTAGAAAAATGTTTTAGTCCGATCTTTCTCCATAGCTGGGAAGTTCTCCAAGTGGGGCCTCCATGGAAGATATGGGTTTGGGGAGAACTTCTACTCTTCTGCAGCCGGGCCATGTCTAGCTAGAATTCTCTCTCAGCCTGATGCTCCTTTTCAGTGTTCCCTGCTTCCAGTGAGCGACACCACACCATTTGTGAGTGTGGTGGAAGATGAGGACACCAAATATTACTTCTATAAAATAAGTACATGATTCTAACTTTGGTACCTGATTCTCCTGATGAAGAGAGTTTTTCATATATGTCCTCCAAAATGCGTTGAGTGATTTTATGTTTTTAAATTGGATGGACTTATTCTAATTTTATTAACTTAAAACATAAAGGTCTTGCTGCCAGCATACAACTAAATAATAAAATGCAGTAAGCTCTCCCCAAGCAGCCAGACATATATGGTTTATCATCTGGAGCTCTGTTTAAGAAAAACAGAGATCTGATCGCTATCTGACCCTGGAATTAGTTTCTGTGCTTATTATCCTTTGTCACTTTGATATTTTTTGAACCTGCAGACAGAAGGTGACAACCAGTGTGACTTGTCACATTAGCAAAAATATTTGCCACAGTTAGAGATTTTCTGGGGTGAAATAAATATATAAATAACAGTGATATGCACCCCACTAGTCCCAATCTGATGATCCCTGTTGATTTCTGCTTCTTGGTCCTGGAAATGCCTTTTCAGCCAATCATTTACTACAGTGTGACCTGTCTAGGTCAGTAATTGGCTGAGCAACATTTCCTGCATATCCAGCAGTAAAAAGCCATCGCCAGTGGTGCCTGAAAGAGACTTCCTCTTCTTTCCCTGTTCAGAGGATATGCATGCTCAGCTGTGCTAAGTGTGTATGTGTGTGAGTTGTTGGAAGGAATAGCTGTCAGCTAAATAAACGTTTGGCCAATAGCTATCTATTGTGTATGGTATGATTTAGACTGTAAAAAAACAAAACAAAACACAGATCTTTATAAGGCACATGGCAATACCCAGTTGTCCATTCATTCTTACATTTTTAGTATAATAAACAGGTGAAAAACAGGTACAATGCAGAGATATCAGAAGGTGCTCTTATTTCATAGGGAATATAAGTGTTTACTAAAACAGACATGTCAGGAGAGATGAACCTTAGCAGGGGTAAGTCACATCATATATTAACATACAATGGACAAATAATGGTTTACTCCTCAACAGAATAATCCTCTTGTGTACATACAGTGATACAGTAATACTGTCACCATATTGTTCTATTGTCTTTAGTTTCTATGTAGAGATGATTCACATTCTAGGAATTTATGACAGGTTCCTACATATTGGTTGTCGAGCATGCTAAAACTAGACATACATGTTACTATGAGGATAGCCATGCTAGCATTCTGGAGAAACAGGCATGGAATAGCCATACAAGTATTTTTTTTTTTTTTTTAAAGATAATACCGTGCAGCCACATATATGCTACTTAAGTCCTTGCTTTGCTAGATATTGTAAAGGAATTACATTATATTAGAGTATTACCAGGACTATATTTTAAGCTTATATTGAGAATATTATATTATAATGCATACAAAATATTGTGAGTATAATAATGTTACAAGTTAGAAGCCGTAATTATGGATAACTGAAGACATGTGCTAAGGTCTTGTAAATACAGATATGTCCTTAAATTTTGACTATGTTGTATGAAAAGCTGGTATTGCCTGACTGAACCTGAACGTCAGTCATGTGGTCATGCCCAAGAGTTCACTGGGCTCACATAAGTGTTTTTTACATGGTAGATTCTGTAGTGGTTACATTGTCATATGCTCTACATTTTATAATGTTCCATGCTCACAGATGAACAATGTTATATGCTATGTATGACTACTAGAGATGTGCAAATCGAAGCTGCAGAAGTGGAATTTGATCTGAATTTCAGGAAATCTTTGATTCGCCTCGATTCCTGATTTCCTCACGCTTCGATGCATCGAATCGCATTTTTTTAATAAAATAGCTGCTGCACATGTTAGGACAAGGGGCAAGGGACTCTGGGAACACGGGATCACCCACAATGCCAAGCGTGCAGCTAATCAGCAGCCAGCCGGTCCTGTGATGTCACAGCCCTATAAAAACCCTCGGCCATTTTAGGTACAGTCATTTCACATTGCTCTTACTGTAGGGATAGACGTCAGCAGGAGCTAGGGAAAGACTTAGAAAACAGAAATTCAGGGAAAGAGGCTGAGCCTTAGAACTGTAGAAGCATAGGGAGGAACTGATTTTTAAAAGGCGTGTATTATAAGGGGCTTATTCACTATTCTTCCAAAGCATCAGAAACTCCCAGCCAAGAGTCGGTAGGTTCGTCAGGCACAACCCTTAGTTGGCATGGCTCGGCAACAGGTCGTGTACCCTCACCTGTCTTCAACCTGCCTCTGTCCTTTTCTGTTCCCTCAGCTAGAGAAGTACTCTATGCTGTGGGCTCAGATTAACTATACAGTGAGGAGGAGGTAGTACAGGACAGTCAGCAGCTACTGCTCAGCCAAGATCTGGAGGAGACATCCGCCGCTTCCTCTGGTAGGCAGGCTAGTAGTGATGAGGAGAGTGGCGTGGGAGCTGGTGTAGAGTAGGACATCAGTGACCTGCAGACAGTAGTGGATGACGATGTAGCTGATCATAATTCGGAACCGAATGACAAAGGGGCTTCATCGTCATCAGGAGAAGAGGGTTGCAGCTTGCGCATGAGGCAGCGGCGGAGTCAGCAGGGTAGCAGCAATGGGAGGTAGGGAGCTAAACGTGCCTGGGGTAGACCACCCGCTTCGAAGCAGCCTACCTGCCCAGAAAGCAGTGGTGCAGGGGTTCACGGAGGCAGTGGTGGTAGCAGTCAGTTACTGCGGAGTGTTGGGGGGTAAAATCACCTACTCAACGGTGTGGCAGTTTTTTGTTAAGCCACCAGTGGAGGTGAAAATGTACAATCTGTGGGCAGAAGGAAGCGTGGACAGGGTGCCAGTGTTGGCACCACAACCCTGCGTCACTGTGCTGCCACCTCCTTACTCTGCCACTGAGTCACTGTATGGCCTCCTAAGGCTGTTGCCACCTACACATTATATCACCTTGACACTCTGTGGACTACTCACACTGCTGCCACCTCCGCACTCTGCCACTGGTTTACTGTATGGCCTCCTCATGCTGCTACCACCGGGTCACTGTATGTCCTCCTCATGCTGTTTCCACTGGGTCACTCTGATACTGGGTCACTGTATGGCCTCCTAAGGCTGCTGACACCTCCTCACTCTGCCACTGGGTTACTGTATGGCTTCCTAAGGCTGCTTCCACTGGGTCACTCTGATACTGGGTCACTGTATGGCCTCCTAGGGCTGCTGACACCTCCACAATGTCACTGGGTCACTGTATGTCCTCCTCATGCTGCTTCCACTGGGTCACTCTGATACTGGGTCACTGTATGGGCTACTAAGGCTGCTGACACCTCCACAATGTCACTGGGTTACTGTATTGGCTGCTGCCAACTTCACATTATGTCGCCTTGCCACTCTGTGTCCTCTCATGCTGCTGCCAACTCACTTTGTCACCAGCAACTTGGACAGGTGACGCAGCTTCCGCCTCCACGTTCTCACGCCGTTGGTCCTGCAACAATGTCAACTTCATCCTCCACTGTTTCTCAGCCTCCACTGCAGGGACAATTCACAGTGTTCCTCCAGCATACCACATGTGCAGGGCACAGTAGTGTCACGCTATTCTATAGCTCGTTTGCCTGGGTGAACAAAGTCACACAGGGGAGGAACTGCTCTGTGTCCTCAATCAAGAAATTGAATCCTGGCTTTCTCCAAGAGAACTTAAAATCGGAACAATGGTGACTGACAATGGGAAGAACATGGTGTCGGCACTGCATCAAGGAGGGCTGAGCCATGCGCCCTGCATGGCGCATGTGTTCAATCTGGTTGTCAAGCGTTTCCTTAAGTGTTCCACCCATCTGCAAGACATCCTAAAAATGTCAAGGAAACTTTTCATGCACTTCAGACACTCGTACACCGCCAAGCACACCCTCCTTGAGCTGCAGTGGCAGAACGGCCTCCCATAACATAGGCTGATATGCGATGTATCCACCCATTGGAATTCAACCCTCCATATGTTAGATCTACTATATGAACAGAGAAAAGCCATAAATGATTTCTTGATGATCCAAGCAGACAGAGGTACTCCCCTGTGTAACTTTAATGTTAGCCAGTGGCAGCTCATGCGTGACACCTGCCGTTTGCTTGTTCCCTTTGAGGAGGCCACTTTGTTAGTAAGTTGCCAGGACTATGGGATGAACAACATCATTCCACTGATTTACATCCTGGAAAAGATGCTTTTCAATCTAGCTGGTCAGGAGACTGGAGATGTGGCGCCTACATCTCACGGCCACATGAGCACTGTGGGGGCTGAACTGGAGGAGGAGGATGAGGAGGCCATTGGAGCACAAACAATGTGTAGCCAAATGGGTGGAGAGGAGGAGCAGGAGCAATGAGAACAGCCAGAGGGAGATGAGGAGGATGAGGCAGATGACCCAGACACACCGTGGCAGTATGCAGTGGAGATGGATGCAGGGAGTCCCTCAGAGTCACTTGCGCAAATGGCCTGATGCATGCTGACTTCCTTGCGAAGTGACAGCCGAATTGTCACCATTCGGCAGAGGGACGACATGCTATCCAGCATGTTAGACCCTCGCTATCAGGGAAAAAGGGGGGCCTTTTTTTGCACCCGCTGAGAGGGAGGACAAACTGAACTACTATAGAGACATGCTATGTAGCAAGTTGGCTGCTGCCTATCTGCTGTCCATCCTCTCCCATGTCCGACCGGGGTGGGGCCCTGAGTGCTCAACTTGCACTGGCATGGTAGCTGTGGGAGGGAATGGGAGGAACAGTATCGGCTCCATCAGCATCAGCCTGAGCTTAGAGTCGCTTATGAGCAGCTTTTTTCAGCCGCATAGTGAAGAAGCTGCTCATCAGCAGCTAGACACAGAGCAGAAGTTGAACCAGCAGGTGGTGGCATACTTAGAGTGCACCCTGCCACCCGTCATCGAAGATCCTCTGAACTACTGGGCAGCCAAACTGAATTTGTGGCCGCAACTGGCCGAGTTTGCCCTGGAAAAGCTGTCCTGCCCGGCCATTTGTGTGGCATCAGTGCGCGTGTTTAGTGCGGCAAGGGCCATAGTTACCCCAAGGAGAACTCGCCTATCCACCCAAAATTTGGAGACACTGACCTTTGTGAAGATGAATCAGACGTGGATCAGCCAGGATTTCCACCCACCAATGCCTGATGCAGCAGATTAAATGATCCATGCTGCCTCTCCACACTCTGCCACTGAGTCACTGCATGGCCTCCTAAGGCTGTTGCTACCTACACATTATATCACCTTGCCACTCACGCTGCTGCCACCTCCGCACTCTGCCACTGGGTGACTGTATGGCCTCCTCACGCTGCTGCCACCGCTTCACTCTGCCACTGGGTCACTGTATGGCCTCCTAAGGCTGTTGCTACCTCCACATTATATCACCTTGCCACTCTGTGGCCTACTCATGCTGCTGCCACCTCCACACTCTGTTACGGGGTCACTGTATGGCCTCTTAAGGCTGTTGCTACCTCCACCTCTACCATTGGGTCACTGTATGTCCTCCTCACGCTGCTGCCACCTCCTCACTCTGCCACTGGGTCACTGTATGGCCTCCTAAGGCTGCTGACACCTCCACAGTGTCACTGGGTAACTGTATGCCCTCCTCATGCTGCTTCCACTGGGTCACTCTAACACAGGGTCACTGTATGGCCTACTAAGGCTGTTGACACCTCCACAATGTCACTGGGTCCATGTATGCCCTCATGCTGCTGCCACTGGTTCACTGTATGTCCTCCTCATGCTGCTGCCACTGGTTCACTATATGGCCTCCTCATGCCACTGCCACTGGGTTACTGTATGCCCTCCTCATGCCACTGCCACTGGGTCACTGTATGCCCTCCTCATACCGCTTCCACTGAGTCACTCTGTGTGCTCCTCATGCCGCTGCCACTGGGTCACTGTATGTCCTCCTCATGCTGCTGCCGCTGGTTCACTATATGGCCTCCTCATGCCACTGCCACTGGGTCACTGTATGACCTCCTCATGCCACTTCCATTGGGTCACTCTGTGTACTCCTCATGCCGCTGCTACTGGGTCACTGTATGGCCTTCTCATTCCACTTCCACTGGGTCACTCTGTGTACTCCTCATGCCGCTGCCACTGGGTCACCGTATGTCCTCCTCATGCTGCTGCCACTGCCACCGGGTCACTGTATGGCCTCCTCATGTCACTGCCACTGGGTCACTGTATGCCTTCCTCATGCCGCTGCCACTGGGTCATTGTATGGACTACTTAGGCTGCTGACACCTCCACAATGTCACTGGGTCACTGTATGTCCTCCTCATGCTGCTTCCACTGGGTCACTCTGACACAGGGTCACTGTATGGCCTACTAAGGCTGCTGACACCTCCACACTCTCTTACCAGGTCAGTGTATGGCCTCCTCATGCCGCTTCCACTGGGTCACTCTGTATACTCCTCATGCCGCTGCCACTGGGTTACTGTATGCCCTCCTCATGCCACTGCCACTGGGTCACTGTATGCCCTCCTCATGCTGCTGCCACTAGGTCACTGTATGTCCTCCTCATGCTGCTGCCACTGGGTCTCTGTATGTCCTCCTCATGCTGCTTCCACTGGGTCACTCTGACACAGAGTCACTGTATGGCCTACTAATGCTGCTGACACCTCCACACTCTCTTACCAGGTCACTGTATGGCCTACTAAGGCTGCTGACACCTCCACAATGTCACTGGGTCACTGTATGGCTTCCTCATGCCACTGCAAATGGGTCACTGTATGTCCTCCTTTTGCCGCTTCCATTGGGTCACTCTGTGTCCTCCTCATGCTGCTGCCACTGGGTCTCTATATGGCCTCCTCATGCCACTTCCACTGGGTCACTCTGTGTACTCCTAATGCTGCTGCCACTGGGTCACTGTGTGGCCTCCTCATGCCACTTCCACTGGGTCACTCTGTGTACTCCTCATGCTGTTGCCACTGGGTCACTGTATGCCCTCCTCATGCCGCTGCCAGTGGGTCATTGTATGGACTACTAAGGCTGCTGACACCTCCACAATGTCACTGGGTCACTGTATGTCCTCCTCATGCCGCTGCCACTGAGTCACTGTATGCCCTCCTCATGCTGCTGTCACTGAGTCACTGTATGTCCTCCTCATGCTGCTTCCACTGGGTCACTCTGACACAGGGTCACTGTATGGCCTACTAAGGCTTCTGACACCTCCACACTCTCTTACCAGGTCACTGTATGGCCTCCTCATGCTGCTTCCACTGGGTCACTCTGTATACTGTACTCCTCATGGCGCTGCCACTGGCTTACTGTATGCCCTCCTCATGCCACTGCCACTGGGTCACTGTATGCCCTCCTCATGCTGCTGCCACTGGGTCACTGTATGGCCTTTTCATGCTTTTGCCAACTTCACATTATGTCCCTTGCCACTCTGTGTCCTCCTCATGCTGCTGCCAACTCCACATTGTCGCCTTTTCACCAGCAACTTGGCCAGGTGATTCTGCTTCCGCCTCCATGTTCTCACGCCATTGGTCCTGCAACAATGTCCACCTCATCCTCCACTGTTTCCTCAGCCTCCACTGCAGGGACAATTCACAGTGCTCCTCCAGCATACCACATATGCAGGGCACAGCGGTGTCACGTTGTTCTACAGCTCGTTTGCCTGGGCAAACAAAGTCACACAGGGGAAGAACTGGATCACAATATGTCCTCCTCATGCTGCTGCCACTGCTGGGTCACTCTATGGCCTCATCATGCTGCTACCACTGGGCCACTGTATGCCCTCCTCATGCCACTGCCACTGGGTCACTGTATGGCCTCCTCATGCTGCTGCCACTGGATCACTGTATGGCCTCCTCATACCACTTCCAATGGGTCTCTCTGTGATCTTGTCATGCTGCTGCCACTGGATCACTGTATGTCCTCCTCATGCCGCTGCCCTTGGTTCACTGTATGCCCTCCTCATGTCGCTACCACTGGGTCACTGTATGGCCTCCTCATGCTGCTGCCACTGGGTCACTGTATGGCCTCCTCATGCTGCTGCCACCTCCTCATTATGTCGCCTTCCCACTCTGTGGCCTCCTCATGCTACTGCCAACTCCACATTATGTTGCCTTGCCACTCTGTAGACATCTATGTGGAATCAGCTGATGACGGTGTAAAAGGAGTGCGCTCTTTCATTCTACAGTATGATGTTGGGCCTCTACACGGTTCTTTCTACCTGGCAATAACAAAGACCTGTAAGGCTGAGTTCACACTTTTGTTAGTTGGTCAGTTTTGTCCCATAACTGGCCAAATAAGTGAAGTGTGCAGTGGTTGTAAGAGCGACGCCTGTCACGTGCGTGTCATACTGACTCACAGTATTGTTTCACTACCACAGTAGGCTCCCTATGCGTGTTACTGCAAGGCACAGTGTTCTACACCACTAGCCAAGAAATAGGTGTTTTTTAGCGATATTTGCCTCGAATTAATTCGGATCGAAGCAATTTTTTTTTAGAAATTCGAATCGAACTGCAGAATAGAACTTTTGAGAAATACGCTCATCTCTAGTGACTTCATTATATTTGTATGTGTTTTTTCGGCTGGTTCTGGCATGTAGAGTTGGACTTATTGCAAGTTCCTCTACAAGATCAAGTTGATCAGTCTACTGAGAATGTTTATGTTGATGTCACAAATGTGCTATTAGGACATTATCTATTAATATAAAGGTTAACAATCACAATTCAATTTTACAGAAAGTCCCTGAGGTTAGCACTCTCATTCCTGGAGCATCTTATCAAAACTTTATAAAGCTCAAGCAATGAATGAATTAAAGGGATTTTCTGGCCCCAAATTGATTTTTCATACTGATGACCTCTCCAAAGGAAACCCGTAACTTTCAGAGATCAGCTGTTGCAGCAGCCTTTGGGTGCCAAAAGCTGCTAGTGGACCGGGTGAATGTGCAGCAGCGTTCCCATACAAGTAATTGAATCCACACAGAAGCTCTGTCTACTGCATAGTGATGCTTCCAGGCAATTTCAGTGCTACTCCTATCACTTGAATAGGAGTGGTGCTGCACACACTCCCCATCCACCAGCGACTTCCGGCACCTGGAGGCTGCTGCAACAGCTGATCAAAACCAGCAATGAGAATCCAAATTTTACCTTGCTTTACAGTAACCAAATCAAGAAACTCAAAAGACAAAATGTCAATATAAAACTGTAATAGGACATGTTTTTTCCACAAAATTATAGTGTCTTATTAATGACAGGGTTAATGTCTTACTGATTAATCTATATGTATTTCTTGTACATCTATAGGAGGTTCACTCTGTAGCTTTGTCTGTATCTCTGTATACTATACTGGTCAGTCTATACTGATCAGTAGATAACCATTACTTCAAATTCAATGTACCATAAATGGTCATGTTATAAACTGACCACTCAGTCCATAATTTCATCCCCTCACCCATCCCAAAGGTACTATAAAAGCCATATGCCTATCGTTTTAACTAGTCTCGGCTGGAATCATGGGATCACCAGCAACTCTGGAAGTCATTGAACGATAGGGTATATATCAGTGCATGATATATAATGGGGATCCCCATCCAGTGAGCTATAATATCATTTGTAACCACAGAAAAGTATTATCTATTTTCATTTATTAAACACTTATTATTTTATTATATTCTAGTGTGATTATAGTTATTCTTTGACTATCTTTGAGTTAGCCTGTTAAAAAATAAAAACCTGTAAGTTAAAAATAAAATAATGAGTAAACGGAAGAAATGCATAGAAGATAACCACATATGAACAAATGTAAATAGAATCAATACATCATAGTATATGGAAAAAGAAATGCACCAATATGTACCAACAGTATTTTAATAGTAACACGCTGCCAAACAAGGCCTGCAATATTTAGACAAGTAATTGAAACACAGAGAAAGCACACCAAACCAAAGTAACAGTCTGACAAAAAAATATAACACACTACCGACCATGCACGATGTGCGTGCCCAAATGCAGGTTTCGCCACCAAGGCTTCGTCAGGAGGAATGCAGAGAATGTTTGCATACACAAATACTTAAATGGATTGATGTCCGAACCTGATGTGTGAATGCCGTTGTTGTGCATACGTGACAGTGATAGCGTTTAGTGTGCGGTTTTCACATAGATTGACTTAACTTCCCGTCCCTGCATTTATTTACATGCAACCTTGTTTCTTACATGTGACATGGTTTAGGCATCAGGATTGGACATCAATCCATCTAAATATTTGTGTTTACACACATCCTCAGCATTTTCCCTGAAGAAGCTTTGGTGGCAAATCGTATGTTGAGGCACATCTTACATGGTCGGTATTACATTATATTTTTTATCAGACTAAGTTACTTTGGTTTAGTGTGCTTTCTCTATATGTTTCAATCGCTTGTCTAAACAGTGCAGGCCTTTTTTGGCAGCTTGTTACTTTTTAAATACTTGTTGTACATATTGGTGCATTCCTTTTTCCATACATTATGATGTATTGATTCTATTTACATTTATCTTCCTTCCGCAATGTTGTTCATGTGGTTAATTTCTATGCATTATTTTATATTCTATACTCATTATTTTATGTTCCCTTTACTGGCCTCCACATGGTATAACGTTTTCCCACACTGTATATTGCTTCCTTATTGGCCCTATAGTTTACTGCTTCTTTTACTGGCCTCCACACAGTAAATGTCCTCTTTAAAGGCCCACATATGGTAAGTGCTAGTGACTTCAGGCCGCCACCTGCCCCATGCCCTTCTGGAGTTTGTCAAATTACTGGACAACCCCTTTAAGAATAATGCCCCAAATTGCACACAGTATAATGTCCCATAGTGGCTTGCATATGGTATAATGCCCAATAACAGCCCTCCATATAGCATAATGTCCCATATTGGCTCCTCTACACAGTATAGTATCCCATAGTGGTTCCTACGGTTTTCCTTACGAATTTTGCAAATATTTTGGATTCAACCAAACCTGAAATTTTGGGTTTGACACCCATGAGTTATTATTATACTCTGGGGTCTCTTCAGACCATACCCTCCAGAGTATAATAAGTGAAGGCTTAGGGGAGGTGAGCAAAAATAACTAACAGCAGCGTTACTCTTCTCTTCTGGACTCCGGTGCAGGTCCTCAGGCCTCTTGAATGACATTAGAGACTGCTGAGGCCTGTGTTTTGGCCTCAGTGCACAAGTGACCCACATGAGTGCTGAGACCCAATTACAGGCTCAATGGTCTCTGGCGTCATTCAAGAGGCCCGAAGACCTGCGCCAGAGCCCAAGAGAGGTGAGGGTCTGAAGCAAGAGTATAATAAAAGCATTTCCATTTTGGATGTGTTTGGTCCAAACGAAACCGCCAGCGAACCTCACAAGATGAATCTCGCAAGGTTCGCCCAACAAATACTGTTAGTGCCACAACCCTGCTTACTGAACCCTTCTCCTGCCCAAGACTGCCTCCGCTTCCCTTTGAATTGCCAGGTGGTTCCATGAGCCGCGTTGAATAACGTCAGCGATGTGGTGTGGGACATGTGGGGTCCCCTGGAGGGCTAAAGGGGAAGTGGAGGCAGACCCTGTCAAGCAATTCATTCCAGTCCTTGTTGCTAGTACTGTACCTTTTCTCTCCCTTTCTCCTTCTCCCCTTTCTTTTCCTCGCTGTCCAATATGTTCATAGTTTGAAACCTGTTCTCAAGACACAAACTATTCACAAACTGTCGATTTGTCAATTTAATATTTAATAGTATGTGGAACTTGAGAGGGTTTTACGTTATTTGGTGTTTAGAATGCAATCATTGTCCACCCCACTCACTCTTCCCTCTCCTACCTCCTCCCTGCAGTCTCGCAGTGGACCTTGGAGAAGATCGGTCTTTCCTTACCTTCTTCCTCCCCTTTTCCCTTCTCCCGTCACATTAACTTTGTTATAGATGCTTATACTATTAAAACTCAATTATAAAAAATATCTGGGAAAACCCCTTTAAGGCTGTTTTGCCCAACAGTATCCCTCCAAACAAACAATGGTTTTGAAAATCGTGTCAGAGAATCTGATGGATATCTCCATCAATAACATTTTACAGAACGCTGTCAGTTTTCCAGCTATGTGCCCTGGTTGCAGAGATATTGGTACTGTTAATTTCGGTACCAATATCACTGCAGTGTCAGAGGGGCTGGCCTCACAGCTCAGTGTCATTGCTGGACAGTGAGGAACGCCCCCTGACAGTACAAGACTATTGGCACTGATATCTCTGCAACTGAGGCAGATGCCAGCAAAACTGACAGTGTGCTGAATTCAGCACACTGTTAGTTTTGCAATGGTATATAATACAGCCAATGTGAAAGGTCCTCTTTAAAGGGCTTGTGTTTAATTAAAAAGGTAGAAGGGTGTTGTAAAGATAGCCCTGCATTTATACTTACCTGTATCCTCCCCTCCCCTCTTGTGCTGGACCAGCTGCCTCCTCTGCTGCTCTATTTGTATACAGAGCGGCTGCAATGTTGATGTCATGTCGACAGAATCGTTGCAGTCAACCAGCGCAGTATACAGCACAGAGCAGTGAATGGCTGCAGCAATCCTGTTGATATGACATCACCACTGTAGCTGCTCTCTATACATGGAGAGTAGTGGAAGAGACAGCCCAGCGCAGGAACAGGGGAGGATGTAGGTTAGTATAAATGTTTTTTTTATTTTTCACACCTCCACTGCTGCCTGCATTTTTTTTTTTTTTTTTTTTCTTTCTGGGTCAGATGCCTGAAAAAGTCAGGAGCCAAAAATGTCTGTGTTGCAAGAAAAGTCACAGTTGGAAGAACTGGTCATGGCAGTCCAGATGGAAGAGATGAGAAGTGTAAACAATTACTGCCAGAGACGTCACCTGTAAGTAGCTAAATTTTTCCAGTGTTGTATTCACCCAAATTGTGTAAAGCTTGTATCTATCACTATATGGTTACAGTATGGTGGTAATATTGGTATATCTGAGTTGGGGGCCCACTTGGACATGTTTGCACCCCTTTCCCTGCTGAACCTCTGGGCTACATGCACATGACTGTGCTTAAAAACAGCCATAAAAAAAATGGATTAAATGGACTATTTGTGCAAGTGTCTGCAGCTTATACACCCAGTGTGAACACACCCTGAAAGAGAACAGATATATCTGCTGGTTGGCATCAAAAATTCCAGTTTGTGCACCCAGTTACTACATGCAATATGTAAATTTAAGGTTTTTCTAAGGGTAGTGAGGAGAAACCAGTTTTGCGTCCAGTTTGAGACCGGATAGGCACATGTGTGCCTGATATCCAAAATACCTAATTAGATTTGTGAAATAAATCAATTTTTTCACCTTTTTCACTATATTGTTTTCAGTGCAGCCTATTTTTTTGAGTTTGTCTGTATAGGAGACTGGCTACTTTTTGGCTTGCCCCTTCAAGAAGCAGTGTTGCAGTGGATTCTATGGTTGGTAATTAGAATATTAATTATATTTGTTATTTGATGAACCTTCAAAGAGCTGAAATGTACTCTGTCAGCCTGATGGACAAAGAGTTGAAGACATGTCACCATCTCTCTGGAACACGTTGGCTAAGGGGTCAGCACTGTTTCCTTGTAGTGCTAGAGTCCTAGGCTCGAATCCAACCAAGGGCAACATCACCACACAGTTTGTATTTTCACTTTGTGTTTGCGTGGGTTTCCAAAGCCTGGGCCCCATAGCAAACTTATGACTTGGGCCCCCACACGGTATAGCATTCCCTTTCCTGGTGCCCACTCGGTAAAATGCCCCCTTTACTGACCTCCACACGTTATAAAGCCCCATTTACACACAGTCCCACAGTGACCCCTTTACGTATTAAAATGTTCCATAGTAGCCACTCCATACAGTATAATGTCCTATAGTGGTCCCTCCATACAGTATAATGTCTCATAGTGTCTTCCATACAGTATAAAGTCCAACAGTAGCCCCTCAACACAGTATAATGTCCCACAGTGGCTTCTCCACACAGTTTAATGTCCCGCAGTGGCACCTTCACATAATATAGTATCCCATAGTGGCCCTTCCACACAATACAATGCCCATAGTGGCCTTTACAGTGTTTGTTACACATTTTGCAAAAATTTCAAGATCAGTTGACCCTAAAATTTTTTGGGTTCACCACCAACAAACTATTATTATAGATGGAGGTACCCAATATACATATAATCTGCCGCCCTTGTAATGGCAAAACAGTGACTCAACTTGTGCTAATCTGAAAAATCTCTGTCAATGGTTTTTTTTTGGTTACCCAATATGCATACAAACAGCCACCATTGTAATGGAGTTAAAAAAAAAAAAAGAAAAACAAGCTAAATGACACAATACTAGTCTAAGACATAGTTGAAAGTCGCAAGAAGGCCCGAAAGCGGTAAGGGAAGATGATTATACATTTTTTTCATTTTTTACCTCTCCTTTGGGCCTACACCTATTATACCCTGGGGCCTGCCTAAAGAGACCCCAGAGTATAATAATTTACTGCAAGTCAACTCTTTTAAACATAATTGTATAGTTAATATACTGTACATATGTATAATCTGCATAAAGTGTTATACTTTAAATATATTGTATTATATTATTTCTTTGGAATGACAATGAATTATAGCCTACATTATACTTCATAACTGAATTCACAGTTCTTTTTTGCTTGAAAGCGGTCAACAAGCTTGTTAACAGACACATTTCTAACAGCTTTACTAAACTCAAATAATACAGCTGTTAGTCTATTTTTCCTTTAGCAAAATTCTATAAAAACTACACTTCAAGAATGAAAATCACAAGAGCAAGCTCTGTTTAGGAACTGAAGTAGCAGGGAATGTTGTAAGTCTGAAGACATCAAAAATGAATGCTGTAAATCATGATTGGAACAGGACAACCAATGAAATATATTTACATAGGGCCAAAATGATACTTAGGTAACTATTTAAGCTAAACTGCTATACCACTAATGCACAGGGGAATATTTTGAACCCACTGAGATCCATAGCTTGTTTCTAACCTGACTTCATAAGGCTGTGTGATACATTTACGTATATTTGTGTATACTATACAGATACAAAGATCGCCTGTCTTTGGTCACATCGCAGAACCTGTAATATTCATTAGTTTTCATACATTACTTCCAGATATGTTCCTATTTAGTCTTATTCTATGCACTATGTGAGCACACTTGTACCATCGCTAATGTTTTGTGATTACCAATTGTCCTGTTATTACATTATTAGTGTGTAAAGTAGTGTCTGAAGAAGGTCTTAATGGTTGGACCGAAACATTACACGATTTGCATTGCTATCTCTGACAATCAATAAACGATATTATTCACAAGAGATTATTTTAAAGTGCCGAGTGTGTATATACAGCAATAAATTAGATATTTGTTGCTGTGGTGTGAAAAAGAACTGTCTCTCTATAATGCAAATGTTTCTCTGCTTTGAGGAGCTCTCCTCTTCCTCCCCCTACCTTCTCCATAGACATTTGATGTACAGATTTGATCAGTTGCAAAAGGAGGCAAAGTGAAGCAGCAGACACTTTTCATTAATAAACTATATCACAAAGATTGTTCCTTTCACCTGTGCTATGAATTACTTATTGTAGTGCCTGAAGAAGGTCTTATTGTTTGGACCGAAACATTACATGATTTGGATTGCTATCTCTGACAGAGATATCTTATTTGCAAGAAATTCTCTGAAGTACCGAATGTGTACAGTATATACTTATGGACTGGTTTGGAACCCTACTCAAGCACCACCAGAGTGCAGTGATGTGTATTCCCATTGTAATTTAATGTTGTAGACGGCCTCATATCTCTTCTTCCTTCAACTCCTCAGCCTTCTCTCTCCATAGACTTCATTGTAAACTTATTGGCTTGTATCCAGAATATGGAATGAAATCACTCAGATAAGAAGTAAAGACAGAAGTAATACTTAAAGACACAGGCACTTTTCTTCAGTGAACTATATTGTAAAGTTTGTTCCCTTAAACTGAAAAAAAATAAATAAAAAGTATACTCACACTTTGTGTTTTTGTCTTCATGAGACATATAGACAACACAGAGTGGAATCCCCACACTTTGGACTCTATCTATGAGCCAGGATAAAGAGTAGCTCTGTAAGAGAGGTTTTTGCTGCTGACACAGCCAAGTTCTCCATATAATTCTGCATGAAAAGTCTGGCTGGTCTTGGCTTCCTGCATCAAATTCAGCTGCTTGCTGGGAGCATTAAGAGCCAGACCTGTAATTCCCATGTGAAAATGGTTGTTTGATTTGAGACAACCTAGTCTAGGGTTACTAAGATGACCATAAAACACACAGATTTCTCAATACATTGCCAACTTCTACATTTTTTTCTATAAATAATTGTTGCCAACAGTATGCTCACAGTGTCCTTTACTACCATCCAGACTTTAAATCCAGTATTGAATCACTGGTTTTGTATACACAGGAAACATTCAGCAGATCACCATTTACATGCTACTATGAATTGATTTCGGAAATTTCCCAACATGTCCAATAACTGTTGAGTCATATGCACAAAGATTATCAATTAGCATGATTATGACCAGCTTTACTTTTCTTACTAGACACTCGCTACACACTGGTACTTTGTTATAGATTTATTTTTTGCTCAGTACAGTGATTTTAATGAATAGATAATGGCGAAAAATGTTCTGTGACATATATGAAAAAATAAAGATAGTCCAACAATCTACATACAACATTCTTTCATATATAAATATAAATATGTATATATAAAGCCATCAGAAGGTCAGTCATACTTCCAGAAATGTACCTCAGTCTTTGTGTCCAATGAGGCCACTGAATACATTCATTTAGTTAGAATTAAGATAGACTTAAGATGAAAGAGGCGATGTGGTGGGGCTTTCCATTGCCCCGATGTGGTCAAAGAAGCTATTTTGAATCCCTATACAATGGCTGATTTCTTAGCTCTTCTGGAGGATATGAGTTTACGGCATCCAGGACAGGCTTGTAATTGCAGGGATCACTGATCTTGGAAGCAAAAACCTGTTATCACATTCTGAATCTCAGTGTTTCAGTGAAGATCTGGGGATCTAAAAATATTGTCCTAAACTAATCTTAATTGTAAATCAAACTCAGCTTCATCTTCCTGCAGCACAAATTCTCTACAGTCATCTGTTTTCAAGGTGGATGTCAGGTGGAACAGATGTTAAAGATGTTGGCTGGCTCATGGAACTGTGGTGAGCTCTTGTGCTTGGTGTGTTTGTAGTTTTGGTGCTTTTCATTCCCAGTTCTCTCTCTGTTCGCCTACGTCTGTTAAATTGCAAGCAAGAACATATATTTAAACACATACACATAAATATATCTATATGCAGTATTAGAATATATATATTTATACATATATATATATATATATACACACACAAGAGTTCATTTTTTTAAGTCAAATCAATATTTAGTGTGACCAGCCTCTGCCTTCAAAACAGCATCATTTCTTGCACACAGTTTTTGGGGTTGCTGTCCTGCTGCAGAATAAATTTGGAGCCAATCAGATGCCTCCCTGATGGTATTACATGGTGGATAAGTACCTGCATGTAAGGAGTCCTGGAAGTGATGATATGGCTGCCACAGAGCCCTTTTCATTGAGTCTGTCTAGCATTACATGAAGATATGAGTAAGCCTACATCCACAGAGGATCTGTGGTTAGTTCTCCAAGATGTTTCAAACAACCTCCCTGTCGAGTTCCTTCCAGGGAAGATGTGTAAACATAACAGTCATACCCCCCATCTCCTGGCCTTCATTGCATTGCCCTGTGTGAGTCCTTGTCAGGCTTCTTTAAGCCTCTTGAATGACATCCCTGTTGGATTGTGAACAGGGCCGGTTTTAGACTGGCACAGGTGGCACGATGCAGTGACGTCATCACGCCACCTGTGCCGCGATGTCCTGTGAGTTACCATCGGTCCTCTATGGCAGAGCAGGAACTTTTCAGCTCCCTGCTCTGTCACAGGATTAAACAGTATCGGCGTGCACAGCACAGTATGCCGTTACAGCTGTGGAGCTCCCAGGATTCACCTCATCAGGCTCCGGATCCCGGGGGCCGGCCCCTTTGAGGATGGGGGCCCTAGGCAATTGCCCAGTCTGCCCCCCCCACCTAACATTGGCCCTGATCGAGGTCTGTGATTGAGCCTCAATGGTCACATGGAGGTGTTCTGACGTCATGACATCTGCTAAGTCCCTATCATAGGTGTCTGCTGGCATCATGAAGTAAGTGGGCCCCATGTGACTGCTGAGGTGCAATCAAGGGCTGTTGACATCATTCAAGAAGCTATAGGATTCCTGAAGAAGACATAGACCAAACCAGATGCAGCAACTGAGACAAAGAGAAGTGAGTATGACTGTTTCGGCCACCGCCTCATATACTCTGGGGCCTCAAGAGAGACCCCAGAGTTTAAAAATAGCTGTTCTGGCTCAGACAGAACAATTTAGGTGTGAAACGAAACTGCTGGACAAACCTCGCAGACATTACGAGGTTTGCTCAACACTGTCAGCTACTCTACTCTCCCTTTATAGGGGTGTCTCTTGGACATATTGGGACAAGTAAGTAACATGTAATCACATGTGTGCAGTGGTCCATTCTACAATACATAAAGTCACCAAGTGACTGCTTTATTGAAGAACATACTCCTATATAATTGGGCTAGTCTTGTTGCCCATAGCAACCCTTTCAAGTGCTGATTTTATTTTTTTAAACTACTCACAAAACATGAAGGCTGTGCTGTGGTTGAATATTTTGGGAAGATCAGTTATTTCTGTTAGACTGCCCTAATAAATGAGGAACGTTCACTAATCCTATTGCTTGACATGTATGATGACCCTTTCTCCTTCTCTTTTAGAAGCTGCCATCCAGGGGATCATATTAAAATTGAATAAGTGCCTATGCTTATGGCTGTATTATGGTTCTGTAGATTCCGCAAGTTGTCTTGGAGCTGAATGCAATATATAGAAGAACACCATACAATATCATCATATACCTCTAATTTCATATGGAGACAAACATTTTTCTCAGTCAGATTCTGTATGAATATGGCAGAAAAGTAGCTGTGACATGCTCCTTAATTTTTCCTAGCATAGCAGGTGAATGAAAGATACATTGCTCTTTATTATAAAAACAACTGAAAGCAATGCATCTGATTTTTATTTTTTTACCGGAAACCCTTTGCAAACAGATGCCTTTCTGTTACCCTCTGTTTTTAGCAGATACTTTAAACAAAACTATATTTATAAATGATCCACCATTTTTTACCTTCCTTATGTCTGACTACTTTTATACATTTCTGACTTTGTTGCCCCCTAATAGATACTGTTTGATACTTCTTGATACAGCCAGTTTAAGCTTCAATAGCTCTTGTCTAAATAATATTTACCTGTTATACATCTTCAGGCTGACAAGTACCAGCGAAAATATTATAATGACCCCAACCACAATAGCAGCAACTATTGCGCCAGCACCTATAAGAGAAACAGAACAAAAAACTATGAGAGATACTCTGAACATTGTGGGTCTTTGGCACCATATACATTTGATAAACTGAACTATATACTATATTGTATATGTCATATCAAATCTATGTTTACAAAGACTGGATCTACAGTGCCTTGCGAAAGTATTCAGCCCCCTTGAACTTTTCAACTTTTTGCCACATTTCAGGCTTCAAACATAAAGATATAAAATTTTAATTTTTTGCTGAAGAATCAACAACAAGTGGGACACAATTGTGAAGTGGAACGAAATTTATTGGATATTTTAAACTTTTGTAAAAAATAAAAAACTGAAAAGTGGGGCGTGCCAAATTATTCGGCCCCCTTAAGTTAATACTTTGTAGCGCCACATTTTGCTGCGATTACAGCTGCAAGTCGCTTGGGGTATGTCTCTATCAGTTTTGCACATCGAGAGACTGAAATTCTTGCCCATTTTTCCTTGGAAAACAGCTCGAGCTCAGTGAGGTTGGATGGAGAGCGTTTGTGAACAGCAGTTTTCAGCTCTTTCCACAGATTCTCGATTGGATTCAGGTCTGGACTTTGACTTGGCCATTCTAACACTTGGATACGTTTATTTGTGAACCATTCCATTGTAGATTTTGCTTTATGTTTGGGATCATTGTCTTGTTGGAAGAGAAATCTCCGTCCCAGTCTCAGGTCTTTTGCAGACTCCAACAGGTTTTCTTCCAGAATAGTCCTGTATTTGGCTCCATCCATCTTCCCATCAATTTTAACCATCTTCCCTGTCCCTGCTAAAGAAAAGAAGGCCCAAACCATGATGCTGCCACCACCATGTTTGACAGTGGGGATGGTGTGTTCAGGGTGATGAGCTGTGTTGCTTTTACGCCAAACATATCGTTTTGCATTGTGGCCAAAAAGTTCGATTTTGGTTTCATCTGACCAGAGCACCTTCTTCCACATGTTTGGGGTGTCTCCCAGGTGGCTTGTGGCAAACTTTAAACAAGACTTTTTATGGATATCTTTGAGAAATGGCTTTCTTCTTGCCACTCTTCCATAAAGGCCAGATTTGTGCAGTGTACGACTGATTGTTGTCCTATGGACAGACTCTCCCACCTCAGCTGTAGATCTCTGAAGTTCATCCAGAGTGATCATGAGCCTCTTGGCTGCATCTCTGATCAGTCTTCTCCTTGTTTGAGATGAACGTTTAGAGGGATGGCCGGGTCTTGGTAGATTTGCAGTGGTGTGATACTTCTTCCATTTCAATATGATCATTTGCACAGTGCTCCTTGGGATGTTTAAAGTTTGGGAAATCTTTTTGTATCCAAATCCAGCTTTAAACTTCTCCACAACAGTATCACGGACCTGCCTGGTGTGTTCCTTGGTCTTCATGATGCTCTCTGCGCTTTAAACAGAACCCTGAGACTATCACAGAGCAGGTGCATTTATTCGGAAAATTGATTACACACAGGTGGATTATATTTATCATCAGTCATTTAGGACAACATTGGATCCTCACTGAACTTCTGGAGTGAGTTTGCTGCACTGAAAGTAAAGGGGCCGAATAATATTGCACACCCCACTTTTCAGTTTTTTATTTTTTACAAAAGTTTAAAATAACCAATAAATTTCGTTCCACTTCACAATTGTGTCCCACTTGTTGTTGATTCTTCACCAAAAAATTTAAATTTTATATCTTTATGTTTGAAGCCTGAAATTTGGCAAAAGGTTGAAAAGTTCAAGGGGGCCGAATACTTTCGCAAGGCACTGTACATCAATATAGTACAGTGCTGGCCAAAAGTATTGGCACCCCTGCAATTCTGTCAGATAATACTCAATTTCTTCCAGAAAATAATTGCAATCACAAATGCCTTGGTAATAATATCTTCATTTAATTTGTCGTCAATGGAAAACCACAAAAAGAATTGTCAAAAAGCCAAATTGAATATAATTCCACACCAAACATAAAAAAGGGGGTGGACAAAAGTATTGGCACCCTTTGAAAAATCATGTGATGCTTCTCTAATTTGTGTAATTAACAGCATCTGTTACTTACCTGTGGCACATAACAGGTGGTGGCAATAACTAAATCACACTTGCAGCCAGTTGAAATGGATTAAAGTTGACTCAACCTCTGTCCTGTGTCCTTGTGTGTACCACATTGAGCATGGAGAAAAGAAAGAAGACCAAAGAACTGTCTGAGGACTTGAGAAGCAAAATTGTGAGGAAGCATGAGCAATCTCAAGGCTACAAGTCCATCTCCAAAGACCTGAATGTTCCTGTGTCTACCGTGCGCAGTGTCATCAAGAAGTATAAAGCCCATGGCACTGTGGCTAACCTCCCTAGATGTGGACGGAAAAGAAAAATTGACGAGAGATTTCAACGAAAGATTGTGCGGATGGTGGCTAAAGAACCTCGACTAACATCCAAACAAGTTCTAGCTGCCCTGCAGTCCGAGGGTACAACAGTATCAACCCGTACTATCCGTCGGCGTCTGAATGAAAAGTGACTCTATGGTAGGATACCCTGGAAGACCCCACTTCTGACCCAGAGACATAAAAAAGCCAGGCTGGAGTTTGCCAAAACTTACCTGAGAAAGCCAAAAACTTTTTGGAAGAATGTTCTCTGGTCAGATGAGACAAAAGTAGAGCTTTTTGGGAAAAGGCATCAACATAGAGTTTACAGGAAAAAAAAAAGAGGCCTTCAAAGAAAAGAACACGGTCCCTACAGTCAAACATGGTGGAGGTTCCCTGATGTTTTGGGGTTGCTTTGCTGCCTCTGGCACTGGACTGCTTGACCGTGTGCATGGCATTATGAAGTCTGAAGACTACCAACAAATTTTGCAGCATAATGTAGGGCCCAGTGTGAGAAAGCTGGGTCTCCCTCAGAGGTCATGGGTCTTCCAGCAGGACAATGACCCAAAACACACTTCAAAAAGCACTAGAAAATGGTTTGAGAGAAAGCACTGGAGACTTCTAAAGTGGCCAGCAATGAGTCCAGACCTGAATCCCATAGAACACCTGTGGAGAGATCTCAAAATGGCAGTTTGGAGAAGGCACCCTTCAAATTTCAGGGACTTGGAGAAATTTGCCAAAGAAGAATGGTCTAAAATTCCAGCAGAGCATTGTAAGAAACTCATTGATGGTTACCGGAAGCAGTTGTTCGCAGTTATTTTGTCTAAAGGTTGTGCTACCAAGTATTAGGCTGAGGGTGCCAATACTTTTGTCCGGCCCATTTTTGGAGTTTTGTGTAAAATGATCAATGATTTGACTTTTTTTTTCATTCTCTTTTGTGTTTTTTCATTGCAAGCAAAATAAATGAAGATATTATTACCAAAGCATTTGTGATTGCAATCATTTTCTGGAAGAAATTGAGTATTATCTGACAGAATTGCAGGGGTGCCAATACTTTTGGCCAGCACTGTATGTGATACTCCCATGCCGAGACAACCTGCTGTTCTTTTTGGGTGTCTTGCCCAAGTCCTTGTGTTATCACACTGCTTTATTCATTTAGGTGACAAGTCTATATAATTTCTTGATTTTAGGTGACAGATATGGTTCAGTGCATGGCAAGGTGTAGTGTACTGTATCTATTTGCTAACATCTATTCTATTGTGTAGCACAGAATATGATAATGTATATATTTTATACATAAAATATTATCAAGGCATGTGTACAGTGGGTATGGAAAGTATTCAGACCCCTTTAAATTTTTCACTCTGTTTCATTGCAGCCATTTGCTAAAAGCAAAAAAAGTTCATTTTATTTCTCATTAATGTACACTCAGCACCCCATCCTGAAATGTAGATATTTTTGCAAATTTATTAAAAAAGAAAATCTGAAATATCACATGGTCATAAGTATTCAGACCCTTTGCTCAGTATTGAGTAGAAGCACCCTTTTGAGCTAGTACAGCCATGAGTCTTCTTGGGAATGATGCAGTGGTGAACCTAGCCTCTTTGCTGCCTGAGGCGGACTATAGAAAGATGCCCCCCCCCCCAAAAAAAAAAACAAAAAAAAACTGAGTTTCCATGCTACTAGTTTATCACACTGTTATCGTCGCACAATATACACAATACACAAAGTTATAAAACAGTTTTTAAGAATTCTTCTTCCTGTATTACTTCAGTATCAGATCAACAACACGGCATTAACAATGAAAGTAACTTCACACATCTTCTGCTTGGTGGATGGACGAGCCCACGTGGCCCCCATTCTCTATAATAGGAGCTCCGCAGATAGCTGAGGACTGGACTTCGGGTATCTTTGGCACTCCCATTGAAGTGAATGAGAGCCACGCGGGTTCGTCCATCCACCAAGTGACACACCTATATATATGGCTGCGGTCAGGCTGGATTCCCACCTAGTGGGGGAAAAAACCCAATTCTCAGGCTCAGTGGGGGTCTCAGCAGACAGACCCCCATCAATCAGGTATTTATCCTCTATCATTTAGGTGAATATAGAGCAGTAACATTCTGTGACTTACAGGTGACGTCTCTGACTAATCCTTCACATTTCCCTTCTCTTCCCTCTGGACCGCCATGACCACTTCTTCCATCTGTGACTTGTCTCTGTAAAGTTTGCAACACAGACATCTTTGGCTCCTCACTTTGCCAGGCATCCAACCCACATTGTCCTCGCCTACACAAAGCCCCCATCCTGCTGCTACCCCCAATTATAAAATATATGATATAACCCCCCATAATGAATAATACCCCCAAGTGTATCTTTATATTAATAATGTCCGTGTGTACCCTGTATAAATAGTGCCCCTTATTAATAATACCCCAGGTGTTAACTAATTAAAAGGTTTTCCAGGTCATTAATAAACTAATCAGTGGGGTTCAAAAACCCAGGACCCCCACTGATCAGCTGTTTGAATGGTACCTCCCATGAGTATAATGATTGGAGACCCAGGGGAGAATACAAACATAAAAATCAGAGTTACTTACCTATCCTGGACACCGGTGCACTCCTTGCAGCTTTCGGCCCTGTTTAATTGCACACACACGTCACGTGATCAGGCCGGCGACGTGACCTGATGACGTCACCACAGGCCTCAAGCCTGCTCGGAGTTACATCGGATCGCAGGAGGTGAGTAACACTGTTTTTTATGTTCCCTCACCAACCGTAGGCCTCCGATTATTATACTCCGGGGTCTGAATAGACCCCGGAGTATAATAATAGTAGTATTTGCGGCCCGCGGCCTAACTTACCGATGCCCGCGGCTGCTCACAGCGGCATCCGCTTCCCTTTCTGCGGCCCATAGCAGAAGGGGGAAGCGGGGGGCGGCCACGAGCAGACGCGGATAGGTAAATAAATAGGCCCTGACCTGCCGGGGATACTCCAACAGGTTACGGCCTATTAATATAGATAAAAAAAAGCTATACTCACCTGCGATGCCTTGATGCAGCCGCCGCCTCCTTCTCCTCTTGTCCGCAACGTCTGTGTCTCAGCGTAGGCGGCGTGATAACGTCATTGTATCGCCGCCTGCGCTGAGATGCGACGTCTTGTAAACCAGCCCAGGGCAGGTTTTTTTTTTTTTTTTTTTTTTTTTAAAGCGGCCTGTCCTGGGCTGGTTTACATTAAATAGTAAAATGCCGCCCCCCGGACAGTGCCGCCCGAGGCGGCCTCCTCACCTCGCCTCGTTAGCGGTGCGCCCCTGGAATGATACAAGTTTTTCACATCTGGATTTGGGGATCCTCTGCCATTCTTCCTTGCTGATCCTCTCCAGTTCTGTCAGGTTGGAGGTCAGGGCTCTGGTTGGGCCAGTCAAGAATGGTCACAGAGTTGTTCCAAAGCCACTCCTTTGTTATTTTAGCTGTGTGCTTAGGGTCATTGTCTTGTTGGAAGGTGAACCTTCGGCCCAGAGCACTCTGGAAGAGATTTTCTTCCAGGATCTCTCTGTACTTGGCCGCATTCATCTTTCCTTCAATTGCAACCAGTCGTCCTGCCCCTGCAGCTGAAAAACACCCCCATAGCATGATGCTGCCACCACCATGTTTCACTGTTGGGATTGTATTGGTCAGGTGATGAACAGTGCCTGGTTTTCTCCACACATACCGCTTAGAATTAACGCCAAAAAGTTCAATCTTCGTCTCATCAGACCAGAGAATCTTGTTTCTCATAGTCTGGGAGTCCTTCATGTGTTTTTTGGCAAACTCTATGCGGGCTTTCATATGTCTTGCACTGAGGAGAGGCCTCCTTCGAGCCACTCTGCCATAAAGCCCCGACTGGTGGAGAGCTGCAGTGATAGCTGACTTTGTGGAACTTTCTCGCATCTCCCTACTGCATCTCTGTAGCTCAGCCACAGTGACCTTTGGGTTCTTCTTTACCTCTCTCACCAAGGCTCTTCTCCCACGATTGCTCAGTTTGGCTGGATGGCCAGGTCTAGGAAGAGTTCTGGTCATCCCAAACTTCTTCCATTTAAGGATTATGGAGGCCACTGTGCTCTTAGGGACCTTGAGTGCTGCAAAAATTCTTTTGTAACCTTGGCCAGATCTGTGCCTTGCCACAATTCTGTCTCTGAGCTCCTTGGGCGGTTCCTTTGACCTCATGATTCTCATTTGCTCTGATATGCACTGTGAGGTCTTATATAGACAGGTGTGTGCCTTTCCTAATCAAGTCCAATCAGTTTAATTAAACACAGCTGGACTGCAATGAAGGAGTAGAACCATCTCAAGGAGGATCAAAAGGAAATGGACATCATGTGAGTTAAATATGAGGCACAGCAAGGACAAACATACCAGGAATCAGTTCTTTAATAAATTTGCAAAAAACACACTGTCAGCAAATGGCGCAATGAAACAAAGAGTGAAAATTAAAGGGTTGGAAACTTTCCTACCCCGTCGGCCACAGGTGTAACTGTGCTCTTTTGGCCCCAAGCAAATTTGTGCCAGGTCCCAAATCTTCATCCCACTCAACAGTGCTGTTTTTTATGGGACATGGGAACTAGTGGTCTCCCATGGACATCAGCAACCTTGTTGACTTTGACTTGATTTTTTTTTTTTTTTTTATCTTTATTGTTTTCCAATTTAACAATTGTCCCTCTAATACCGCCATCCTCATGGCTACAGGAAAAAAAAAAAAAGAAAAATCTTATGTGACTTTAACTGTTGCATGTAATATGGACACAAGTACTGTATATGATGGTGAAGAATTGACAACCAAAGTGATATTTAACTTTTGGCAATTCTCTTTCCACTGTAAAAACAACACTCCTTGGAGTCAGTCCCACACTGACTTCCTGTTACATGAATAATACAATACAAAATCCACATCTCAACCTACAAAGTCCAGTCCAACATTGCTCATGGATACATTACCTCATAAATCATATAATATATACAAAACAGATAATACTAACAGTGACCAACTGGCACAGTGGGATAGAGGGCCCTGCCCACAAGGGCTTACAATCTATGAGGGAAGAGGGACAGTGACAGAAGGTGAGGGTAGAGGTTGTTCAGGTGGTGATGTGGAGACAGTAGTGTTATTGGAGGTTGTAGGCCTTCCTGAATAGGTGAGTCTTCAGGGCCTTCTTGAAGCTTGCGAGTGTGGGGGATAGTCTTATGTGTCTTGGTAATGAGTTCCAGAGTATGAGAGATGTATGAGAGATACATGGGAGAAGTCTTGGAGACGGTTGTGTGAAGAGCGGATAAGAGAAGAGCAGAGTAGGAGGTCTTTGGAGGATCGGAGGTTACGTGCAGGCAGGTACAGGGAGATTAGGTCGGAGATATATGGGAGGGACAGGTTGTGGATGGCTTTGTATGTCAGCGTTAGTAATTTGAACTCTATTCTCTGGGCAATGGGTAGCCAGTGAAGGGATTGGCAGAGGGGAGTGGCCGATGAAGAACGGGGGAAGAGGTGTATTAAGCGAGCAGCACAGTTTAAGGTGGACTGGAGGGGGCGAGAGTGTTAGCTGGGAGGCCATGGAGAATCGTTTTACAGTAGTAAAGGCGGGAGATTATGAGGGCGTAGACTAGCATCTTGGTAGTTTCAGGGGTAAAGAAGGAGCGAATTCGATGGATGTTCTTGAGTTGGAGGCGGCAGGAGGTGTTGAGGGTTTGAATATACGGCTTGAAGGATAGGTCTGAAGGTTATCCCAAGGCAGTAGGCCCGTAGGACGGGGTGAGAGTGGTTCCATTAATTTTGATAGATGGGTCAGATAGGGGTGCCAAGCGAGGAGGGGTGAAGATTATGAACTCCGTTTTCTCCATGTTGAGTTTGAGAAAGTGGGAAGAGAGAAAGTAGGCTACAGCTGCTAGACATTCTGGGACTCTGGACAACAGAGAGGTGATGTCTGGCCCAGAGAGATATATTTGGGTGTTGTCAGCAATGGTAGTGGAAACCATGGGATTCTATGAGTTGGCCAAGGCCGAGGATGTAGATGGAGAATAGGAGGGGTCCTAGGACGGAGCCTTGGGGGACACCTACAGAAAGAGGGCATGGCGGGGAGGTGGTGTGCGAGTGGGAGACGCTGAATGTGCGGTTAGTGAGATATGAGGAGATCCAGGAAAGGGCCAGGTCTGAAATGCCAAGGGAAGATCCAGGAAAGGGCCAGGTCTGAGATGCAAGAGATGCCAAGGCTATTAAGTGCTATCTGATGAAATGTATCATTATGTGTTGCAATAACACAGTGAGGTTTTGTGGGTTTAGAGTTTACCTGTAAAAAAGCAAGATATTATGATATATTCAGTAATAATATATAAAACAATTAATGAAAGTATATACCGGTTCATGGAAGGGGAACTCTGACAGCAAAATTGCGGAAAATCAAAAAGTAATAATGGTACTTACTCTGATAAAGTATCTGCTCCTGTGACTTGGTTGTCGTATTTATTGGAGATATTGTTGTGTTCATTAATTGAGGTGTTGTTGCCATGACAACTATGGAAAAAAAGAAGTTCAGATAACATTGAATACAGTATTTGTTGTAGACTATGGCACATTACCAGCATTACTTTATGGGAATGTGATTGCAGGGATATTTCTATAAACCAAATAGTCCCCTAAATATTAGTCAAACAATAGGCTGCACACTAACTAGCACAGAGAATCTTGGGCTGGGTATACTCTAACACATATTCACAGACTCACTGTAGCAAAATGTGGCACTGGTAAATCCAGCTAAGAATATTCTGTTGCTAGAAGCAACCTCAACCACTGGCAGCAATTGCCATATACAGTGCCTTGCGAAAGTATTCGGCCCCCTTGAACTTTTCAACCTTTTGCCACATTTCAGGCTTCAAACATAAAGATATAAAATTTTAATTTTTTGTTGAAGAATCAACAACAAGTGGAACACAGTTGTGAAGTGGAACGAAATTTATTGGTTATTTTAAACTTTTGTAAAAAATAAACTGAAAAGTGGGGCGTGCAATATTATTTGGCCCCTTTACTTTCAGTGCAGCAAACTCACTCCAGAAGTTCAGTGAGGATCTCTGAATGCTCCAATGTTGTCCTAAATGACTGATGATGATAATTATAATCCACCTGTGTGTAATCAAGTCTCCGTATAAATGTACCTGCTCTGTGATAGTCTCAGGGTTCTGTTTAAAGCGCAGAGAGCATCATGAAGACCAAGGAACACACCAGGCAGGTCCGTGATACTGCTGTGGAGAAGTTTAAAGCCGGATTTGGATACAAAAAGATTTCCCAAACTTTAAACATCCCAAGGAGCACTGTGCAAGCGATCATATTGAAATGGAAGGAGTATCAGACCACTGCAAATTTACCAAGACCCGGCCGTCCCTCTAAACTTTCATCTCAAACAAGGAGAAGACTGATCAGAGATGCAGCCAAGAGACCCATGATCACTCTGGATGAACTGCATAGATCTACAGCTGAGGTGGGAGAATCTGTCCATAGGACAACAATCAGTCGTACACTGCACAAATCTGGCCTTTATGGAAGAGTGGCAAGAAGAAAGCCATTTCTCAAAGATATCCATAAAAAGTCTCATTTAAAGTTTGCCACAAGCCACCTGGGAGACACACCAAACATGTGGAAGAAGGTGCTCTGGTCAGATGAAACCAAAATCGAACTTTTTGGCCACAATGCAAAACGATATGTGTGGTGTAAAAGCAACACAGCTCATCACCCTGAACACACCATCCCCACTGTCAAACATGGTGGTGGCAGCATCATGGTTTGGGCCTTCTTTTCTTCAGCAGGGACAGAGAAGATGGTTAAAATTAATGGGAAGATGGATGGAGCCAAATACAGGACCATTCTGGAAGAAAACCTGTTGGAGTCTGCAAAAGACCTGAGACTGGGACGGAGATTTCTCTTCCAACAAGACAATGATCCCAAACATAAAGCAAAATCTACAATGGAATGGTTCACATAAACTGGTATCCAGGTGTTACTATGGCCAAGTCAAAGTCTAGACCTGAATCCAATTGAGAATCTGTGGAAAGAGCTGAAAACTGCTGTTCACAAACGCTCTCCATCCAACCTCACTGAGCTCGAGCTGTTTTCCAAGGAAGAATGGGCAAGAATTTCAGTCTCTCAATGTGCAAAACTGATAGAGACATACCCCAAGCAACTTGCAGCTGTAATCGCAGCAAAAGGTGGCGCTACAAAGTATTAACTTAAGGGGGCCGAATAATTTGGCACGCCCCACTTTTCAGTTTATTTTTTACAAAAGTTTAAAATATCCAATAAATTTCGTTCCACTTCACGATTGTGTCCCACTTGTTGATTCTTCACCAAAAAATTAAAATTTTATATCCTTATGTTTGAAGCCTGAAATGTGGCAAAAGGTTGGAAAGTTCAAGGGGGCAGAATACTTTCGCAAGGCACTGTAGTTATATTATTTCTTTTCATGTATATTGTGCCACATATAATTCTATACACTGATTGTAAAAATCAATCTAAATATATTCAATGTCTAAATTTATTGTTGTATAAGGACATTTTAATGAACTTACTTGTATGTTAGGTATATTTTTCCGCTAGGGGGCAACACAGTCAAATGGTAATATTGTACAGGACTGCCTGTTGCATTGAATTAAGGCTCTATTTGATCTATTTTACCATATTCAATCTACACATAGTGTCTCCTGTCATTCAGAACTGAAAAACATTAAGACAAGACTTAGAAAATACTTAACGGGAGTCTGGTTCAAAATACCTCGCAAGCCAATAATGTGCCATGTAGGGGCCTTTAGTAGGAGCAGAAACATACCTTTGTGGTCGCAAATCATTGAAGCAATGTAGAGATAATCATCTTTTTATTGATATACAGGTCAACCATTAAGGCCTGATTTACCAGATTTTCCTACAGACAACTGTTATGCAGACAGGTGCTGAAAATGTCAGCACAGTAGTTAGCCAGTACAGATTTGTGACCCAGTAAAACTCATTTTGGATGAAATAGCAATTTGACTAGAAGACTTAATCACTCAGCATCAGTGCCCACCCACACTAAAGTGGTTGTAGCTGAATGGACTCAAATCCTAAAGAGGACCTTTCACCACCTCTAGTTCTTAGCATCCATTAATAGGCACAGATTCGACTGTTCCAGAGCAATCAATGCAGTTAGTTTTGGTGTATGATATACTACATAGGCTCTGCACAGGTGGGCAGTGTGAGAAAGGAGCAGGCAAGAGATGGACAGTGTCAGAGCTCAGAATCACACCCCTTGCTTGCCCCTGTCTGATACCATCCACCCGACAGTTCAAAACCAACAGCACTTACAGTTTTCCTAAAAAGTTTACATACCCTGGCAGATTTTTTTGTTTTTTTGGCCTTTTTTTCAGAGAATATGAATGATAACACAAAAACTTTTTCTCCACTCATGGTTAGTGGTTGGATGAACCCTTTTATTGTCACACTTCTGTGTTTTCTCTTTTTAAATCATAATGACAACCAAAAACATCAAAATGACCCTGTTCAAAAGTTCACATACCCTAGTGATTTTGGCCTGATAACATGCCTAGAAGTTGACACAAAGGGGTTTGAATGGCTACTAAAGGTAACATCCTCACCTGTGGCCTGTTTGCTTGTGTGCATAAAAGCTGAGTGAGTTTCTGGGATCCAGACAGTCTGTTACATCTTTCCTCCAGCCACTGACGTTTCTGGATTGTGAGTCATGGGGAAAGCAAACAAATTGTCCACGGATCTACGGGAAAAGGTAATTGAACTGTATAAAACAGGAATAGGATAAAAAAAGATATCCAAGGAATTGATAATGCCAGTCAACAGTGTTCAAACTGTGATTAACAAATGGCAACTCAGGGGCTCTGTAAAAACCAAACCACGGTCAGGTAGACCAACCAAAATTTCGGCCACAACTGCCCAAAAAATTGTTCGGGATACAAAGAAAAACCCACACATCAGCTGAAATACAGGACTCTCTGAAAACTATCGGTGTGGCTGTTTCAAGATGCACAATAAGGAGGCACTTAAGAAAAAAAGGGCTGCATGGTCGAGTTGGCAGAAGAAAGCCATTACTGCACAAATGCCACAAATAATCTCGCCTTCAATACGCCAAACAGCACAGAGACAAGCCTCAAAACTTCTGGAACAAGGTAATTTGGAGTGATGAGTCAAAAATTTAACTTTTTGGCCACAACTATAAACGTTATATTTGGAGAGGTGTCAATAAGGCCTATGATGAAAGGAACACCATTCCTACTGTAAAGCACGGAGGTGGATCACTGATGATGTGGGGATGTGTGAGCTTCAAAGGCACAGGAAACTTGGTCAAAGTTGAAGGAAAGATGAATGCGGCACGTTATCAGCAAATACTGGAGGCAAATTTGCACTCATCAGCCAGGAAGCTGCGCATGGGACGTATTTGGATGTTCCAACATGACAACGATCCAAAACACAAGGCCAAGTCGACCTGTCATTGGCTACAGCAGAAGAAAGTGAAGGTTCTGGAGTGGCCATCTCAGTCTCCTGACCTCAATATCATTGAGCCACTCTGGGGAGATCTCAAACGCACAGTACATGCAAGACAACCCAGGAATCTACAGGAACTGGAGACTTTTTGCCAAGAAGAATGGGCAGTTTTACCATCTGAGAAAATAAAGAGCCTCATCCACAACTACCACAAAAGACTTCAAGCTGTCATTGATGTTAGAGGGGGCAATACACAGTATTAAGAACTGGGGTATGTGAACTTTTGAACAAGGTTATTTTGATGTTTTTGGTTGTCATTATGATTTAAAAAGAGAAAACACAGAAGTTTGACAATAAATGGCTTCAACCAACCACTAACCATGAGTGGAGAAAAAGTTTTTGTGTTATCATTCATATTCTCTGAAAAAAGGCCAAAAAATCTGCCGGAGTATGAAAACTTTTTAGCTCAACTGTAAAGCTTGAGAATGGTGTGGGCAAGAACAAAAATTCCAATTGTGCTGAAACAGTGGAGCAGCGCCTATGAAATGATGCAAACAGCTGGACTTGGTGAAGGTGGTGAAAGGACCTCTTTAACTGACCATGTTCATAATTCAAAATTTAGAGGTCGGTGGTAAGATACCCGTACAGCCAATTTTCTTCTTGAACACAATTACAAATATTATATAGCGAGAACCAGGTTGTTATACACAGAGCAAAGAAGTACTAAAATTAATGTCATGAGACAAGATGTTTATTATAATATAATATTTACTACTATATATATATATATATATATATATATATATATACAGTACAGACCAAAAGTTTGGACACACCTTCTCATTCCAAGAGTTTTCTGTATTTTCATGACTATAAAAATTGTAGATTCACACTGAAGGCATCAAAACTATGAATTAACACATGTGGAATTATATACTTAACAAAAAAGTGTGAAACAACTGAAAATATGTCTTATATTCTAGGTTCTTCAAAGTAGCCACCTTTTGCTTTGTTTACTGCTTTGCACACTCTTGGCATTCTCTTGATGAGCTTCAAGAGGTAGTCACCTGAAATGGTTTTCACTTCACAGGTGTGCCCTGTCAGGTTTAATAAGTGGGATTTCTTGCCCTATAGATGGGGTTGGGACCATCAGTTGTGTTGTTCAGAAGTCAGGTGGATACACAGCTGATAGTCCTACTGAATGGAGTGTTAGAATTTGTATTATGGCAAGAAAAAAGCAGCTAAGTAAAGAAAAACGAGTGGCCATCATTACTTTAAGAAATGAAGGTCAGTCAGTCCGAAAAATTGGGAAAACTTTGAAAGTGTCCCCAAGTGCAGTGGCCAAAACCATCAAGCACTACAAAGAAACTGGCTCACATGAGGACCGCCCCAGGAAAGGAAGACCAAGAGTCACCTCTGCTGCGGAGGATAAGTTCATCCGAGTCACCAGCCTCAGAAATCGCAGGTTAACAGCAGCTCAGATTAGAGACCAGGTCAATGCCACACAGAGTTCTAGCAGCAGACACATCTCTACAACAACTGTTAAGAGGAGACTGTGTGCAGCAGGCCTTCATGGTAAAATAGCTGCTAGGAGACCACTGCTAAGGACAGGCAACAAGCAGAAGAGACTTGTTTGGGCTAAAGAACACAAGGAATGGACATTAGACCTGTGGAAATCTGTGCTTTGGTCTGATGAGTCCAAATTTGAGATCTTTGGTTCCAACCACAGTGTCTTTGTGCGACACAGAAAAGGTGAACGAATGGACTCTACATGCCTGGTTCCCACCGTGAAGCATGGAGGAGGTGTGATGGTGTGGGGGTGCTTTGCTGGTCACACTGTTGGGGATTTATTCAAAATTGAAGGAATACTGAACCAGCATGGTTACCACAGTATCTTGCAGCGGCATGCTATTCCATCCAGTTTGCGTTTAGTTGGACCATCATTTATTTTTCAACAGGACAATGACCCCAAACACACCTCCAGACTGTGTAAGGGCTATTTGACCAAGAAGGAGAGTGATGGGGTGCTACGCCAGATGACCTGGCCTCCACAGTCACCAGACCTGAACCCAATCGAGATGGTTTGGGGTGAGCTAGACCGCAGAGTGAAGGCAAAAGGGCCAACAAGTGCTAAACATCTCTGGGAACTCCTTCAAGATTGTTGGAAGACCATTTCAGGTGACTACCTCTTGAAGCTCATCAAGAGAATGCCAAGAGTGTGCAAACCAGTAATCAAAGCAAAAGGTGGCTACTTTGAAGAACCTAGAATATAAGACATATTTTCAGTTGTTTCACACTTTTTTGTTAAGTATATAATTCCACATGTGTTAATTCATAGTTTTGATGCCTTCAGTGTGAATCTACAATTTTTATAGTCATGAAAATACAGAAAACTCTTGGAATGAGAAGGTGTGTCCAAACTTTTGGTCTGTACTGTTATATATATATATATATATATATATATATATATATATAAGCAACAGCAGTCACAATAGATAGACCAATGGTCCAAGGGAGCAAGTATACCAATATAACAACATTTAAAAAAAAAAAAAAAAAAAAAGAGCAGAGCAGGTTTGGTGTGGGTGTCATGGTATCCAGAATCATACTAGAAAATGGAGAGGCGTGATGACATAATGTGCATGAAATGCCATGCTTATGTGCCTAAAGAATAAGAAGGAAATGAGTCCTTCCATTGCTAGGCAGCCTTATGATGACAATTGAACATATTGGTGAGTGATGTGGATTTTTTTCCATTTGGAATATTGATGGTTATCTCCGTCAATAAGCACCCCAGAATTGTGTGTTCCTGTCACAATTTTTTCTTACTGTATCTATAGCCTTAAAACATACCTAACCTTTTAATAGCCTTTGCATAAATCAATAGTGCATTAGGAAAAACACTATTTCTGGCCATTACATGACTTTTATTTTGTACTTCTATCAGTTATGCAGGCTCTATCTCTAATTTTTGGTTTTCCCAGAGTTGGTGGCTGGATATTTACAGTTATAATGTCTCTCATACACTGCACATAAAAAGTATAGGATAATCTGCTGCTTTCTCTCTCAGTCATAAGTATTAATGGGATCATACAGGACATTATAGAGCAGTACTCATCTGTACTGATGTCAATAACGCATTTAGAGTGAAAACCAAGGCTTATTTTTATCTGCAACAACCTCTGTGTGTTTCTCTCCTCTCTCTCACTCAGCATCTGCTCATTCCTTCAATCTATCCTTGCCAGACTTCTATTGTGAGCTGTAATATGATACATCTGTGAGCTTCTGTCCATTTTCCCCTTGCAAGGTGAGATTCAACAGATATCTCAGCGTGAAAGTCAGTTTAACAGGGATGAGTGGGATGTGTACTATGACACCATTGTCTACTATTCATTTATATTTTTTCATTCTTTAAGGACTTCTACATGTTTTATCTACAATAATGGGCATCATACTGTATATCTGCATGCCTTTAATGTCATATGGAGACATATATTGGATTTTTGGTATGAATCTGTAAAAGAAAAAAAAAAAGTCTTCACATGCTCCACCACATGCTGTATTATGACGGTATTATGAAGGTATTCTCCTCTATAATAATTTATTATATAACGGAGTATTGTTTTATACTGAGCCACCACACGGGAGCACATGGAATGACTACAGCTCCAAAGGGACTCTGTGTGCCAGTAGAGATGCCAAGGCCCAGCAGTAATAATCTAAACTAACTTTTACTGCTTTTGTACATTTTTTTCTGGATTAGATAAACTCTTATTCTGCACATTGGTAATATAGAATAAAAACAGAGATGGTATCTACAAAGTTAAGGATGTAATATTGCTACTTGGCATGGGACTATTTTGTTTTGAATTAAGTGAAAAATCTGAAAAAAATATATACTTTCACACAGTTTGTCAAAGCAATTGCCCGATATATGCTCCTCATTTATTTATATATTGCAGAACACGGCTGTCTTTATAGATCCACATGGATCCTTATCCATGAAATATTTTCTCCTAACCACATCCATGATTATGAAATACAGAGCACACCTAGGGAGTCCTTTACTGGGCAAACGAATAAGCCATAGTTTTTTTAAGGAGAGAACCCTTGAAAAATTAACTGCTGTGCTACTAAATGGTCCATAATGCATTGCTAGTCTCTATGAATAGCTCATTATATTTGCCCAATAACATACAATGAGGCTCTGTATTAAAACACACATAAGTAAGAAGCAACAGCCATAAAACACTTCATATCTGAGTTACCCTTGTGCAAATATAATTTGGTGTTTTTTTCATAGACACTAAATAATGCACAATTTCCTCAATTACTCCATATCTCTCATATTAAATTTACATTTTCTCCTAGATACATATATAGCAGTTCACTAAGTTACATTTTCTTCCTATTAGTTCAGGTGCTTAGTTTACAAGCAAATTAACCTAAAAATCTTGGTCATTTTGCTGTAGTTATACTTTAGAAGGAAAAGAAAACATAAGTACTTTTTGACTGTCATAATATCAGTCTCCATTTAAAGGGATTGTCCAGTTTCAAACAAATAAATGTAATTGTTTGTATAATGAAAATATTTATAGTTTTCCAATGCACTTTTTGTATTCCTCACGGTTTTCTAAATCTCTGCTTGCTGTCATTCACTCTTCTTACTTCCAGTGGATAAAGATCAGTCCATGATCATGTGATGGACACACAGGTGCACAGCTCATTAGTCACAGCCCAGTAATCAGACATCTGCGTGGTAACGAGCTGTGCACCTGTGACCATCACATGACCATGGTTTTTTATCCACTGGAAATAAACAAAAAATGACAGCAAGCAGAGATCTAGAAAGTATATTGGAACGTTGTATATATTTTCATTATGTAAACAGTAACATTTATTTGTTTGAACCTGCACAACCCCTTTAATGGCAAATGTTCTAAGCATCACAGAGTATTGGCTTCTCTGTCATAGGGTGATAAGATGGGATCTACTATGAGCCAGTGGATCACTAAGGATTTCAAAAGCAATTTAATTACCAAAAGTTTCAGTGACCCCGAACCTTCAGTGTTTTCAGATTTCATTGATCTATGAATCGAAAGGCTACACTGGAAAACATATCTGTATGGAATCAGTGCTGTTTATATGCAGGTCACAGCCCTGGCTTCTATCAATTACCATAATATACTTTCATATACTCTATATGTGTAGATATGTGAACGTACCTTCTAATGATTAATTCCATTGGTAGCAGTATGGGGTGTAGTGAAGAGCTTAGTGACATTAAACTTAGCACTGTCATAGGAAGCTACATTTGCCTTTGTCTAGTTGTGAAACGCATCATCTGCTAGATTTTCCACATTCAACTATAAGTTCTATTATTAAGTAAAAGAATCTAGGAGTAACAACAGGTCAGGCACAAAGTGATAGACTACTTAAATTCACAGCAAATCTGCAGAGTGCCAAAGAGCATGATGCAGAATAGGCATGACATCAGCACAAGAATTGTACAACAAAAGCTGAAATAGGTTTCCTTCATCAGGCTGCAGACACCATGCACAATGCCTAATGTCAGCTGGCATGGTAGAAAACATACTTCCGCTGAGCTCTGGAGCGATGTAAAGGTATTCTATAAAATTATTCCTCACTTTTCACTGGTAGTTAAATAGACAAATCTGACTTTAGTGGATTCTCTAAGAACATTACCTGCTGCAATGCTAGAGACTGCCTATTGTAAAATTTGGTGGAGGAGGGAAAATGATACAAGGGCATGCTAAGACCTTTCCAGTTCCAAAATACACAAATCTTATGATATGATAAAGTAGGGTAAGATAAGTTTTAATTAGATTAATGTGGAGGAACTCAAGTTCCCCATCTCCAGCAAACACCTTTGGGCTAAGGCCCCACGTAGAGGACCACAGCAAATAAGCGCTCTGGGAAAAAACACAGTGGCAATACATCGCGGTTTGTCCCTGAGCACTTTTCACAGAAAGTCTGCAGAAGTTTCCTCTGCGGACTTTCTACTTCCATTATACCTACTGTATAGGGAAACCACTGGCGTTTCCACGGTATAATTGACATGCTGCGATTTTCAAAACCCCAACGGTTTTGGAAATCACAAGGGTGTCCGCTGCGTGTATTTTTCCACTATGTGTGGATGGGATTTGCTAGAATCTTATCCACCTTTTAGTGACTGTTTACCCCACGTGGAGCCCCGGCTTTAAACACTTTGGATTAGATTAGGAGAAAACTTTGAACTGAATAAGATTCAAATTAGAGTATTATTATATTTATACCATACATTTTATGTTGAATTCATTTTCATTATTTTTTGGACAACAATTGTAATGGAAAATGGAGCAGTATGGTATGAGTTACTACCCAAAAACAATATTTAGTAATTGAAAGGACCTATTTAGATTAAATTTTTCTTAGTAATTTTTTTATAATCAAAATAAAGAGGTATGCAGAAATTTTTTCTAGTCTCTTACTTTTTGGCTGTTTATCAGGATAAATGTTTAGCCCCATGATGAAGTGGACCATTGTTTGTGTTATGTTGAGTATGAATCCTCCCCAGAGTATGTGTGTTTAATACATTTTAGTGCTGGACTCTGAAAGTTCTGTTTGCATTTCTATGCCCACTTATGATTTCAGCCTGTTTATTTATATGTGGACACTGCCATGTGATCATTATGGAGCCAGATTTTGCAGAAAGATAAAATCACAGCAAACAAGAATCATAATGAACACTTAAACTAGACCTTGACTGAAAACTGCAAACTGTATATTTTAATATCCTAATGCTTTTTTATTTATTTTTTTAAATATTAATCTCAAATAGAACAGATCAGAACATAGAATTTTTACTTGTCCTGAAGAATAATACAGAATTTATTGGAGAAAGGAACCATATTCATTAGATTTAAAAACATATATCTGCTCCATTGTGAATCCAAGCTTGTAAATACAGTTAGTTCCCTATAAATGATAGTTGGACAAAGGCCATTTCTTAAATAATAGCATTGAATAGATGATGAGAAAGTTACAGTGTAAATCTTTTAGTGCACATGAATAAAGAATTAATTTAACCCCTTCCTACTGCAGCCCTTTTTCGTTTTTTGCTTTTTTTATTTCTTTTTTTGCTTCCCGCCTTCCAAAATCAATAACACTATTGATTTTACTTTTTTTTGACAAATTGTACTTTGTAATGGTGCCATTTTATATTCCATATGATGCACTGGGAAGCTGGAAAAAAATTCAAAGGTGGAGTTAAAGAAAAACTGCATTTGCGCCATTTTATGTTACCTATATTCTGCAGGTTATTATTATTGGCAGTACTAAATTTATACAGTTTTTGTTTTAACACCTTAACAAAAATCCAAAATTAAAAAAAAAAATTCTTGGAGTCACCATAACTTTTTAATTATACCATTTTGGGGAATGTCTGATATTTTGATTGATTTTTATTAAAAATTTTTGGGAGGTGAAACTGAAAAAACAGCTATTTAGATTTTTTTCCCCATTCGGGCATCCACCATATGAAAATATTTTTATATGTTTGTAGTTCAGGCATTTTTGGATGTGAAGATTCTTAATTTTTTATGTTTGTTTTTGATCATTTTTGTTTATGTCCTAGGGAAAGGGGGTGAATTTTATATTTGTTATCTTTTTTAATATTTCATTTTTTTAATTAATTTTTTTTTCAATATTTTTAAGCCCCCAACGGAGGCTTGAACCTGTAATCGTTAGATTGCTTGTCCCATAGGCTGCAATAGAACTGTATAAAAAAATACAACTGTAAAAATATCAATACAATAAACCATAGAACTGTACAACAAACAATATTACATTATTGCAGTTCATGGGAAATTCAATAGTGATAATCCTACATGCCTGGGAGATTGTCTCGTGATCTCACCATGTACTCTGAATTCTGATCGCAGACCATATTTAAAGATCTCACATCTGCCGTACTATTGCAAAAGATGTTGGGAAAGGGGTAATGAATATAAACCCACATGCTACCATGGGTACACTGGACCCACCAGGCACTGCAGACTGCAGAAAAAGCATGTTGTGCTCTATTGAGCAACCATTAAAATCCACACATAATCAGGTAGCTTTTACTCACAGCAGTCTATAGATGATAGGGGAATTTACTCACTTGACTTCTCAAATTTTGCATAAATTGACTTTGAAGTTTATATATCATTAAAAGCATATTTAATCAAACTGTTTTAGTGACTAATCATATTCCCTAAAGGATAACAAATCTGGAGTGTCAGTTCTAAGAACTATATATTGAGCCATTCCTCTGTTATTCCTCCTAGAAATTGGGTTTTATGCATACACTGTCCAATCAGTTGTGACAGTATAAGGCTGGGTTCACACCTGTGCCTGGTACACGTTCCGGTAACACCCAGTTGTCAAAAGTCATACTCTTCCTGGATGAAAACTGAGGATGAGCACAATGCAGGGTTCTAAGAAAATAGGAAATAGAATTATTTACTAACATAGACATTTGTAAAGAGGTAACATATCTTTAAATTCAAAATTTCTTTAAAGATTTTTGTAAAAAGCAATCCATACTGAAGCTAATTTATGACGACTTCTATGAAACCTCCAAGGAGTAAGGGAAGTATTTCTTCACATTGCTTGCTGTTGACTCTCTTCGCTATCATGCTCCACATATTCCTGCGTGGGAAACAGATTAACATGTATCCTGTATGACATGTTGAATTGTATCTGCAACAGGAAAATATATAAAACACTGCTGAAACAGTGACCCACGAGTTTGGTGTATGTTTCTTTCCGACTAATTTCTGGCAGCAATGGAAATGGTTGCCCTGTATATGTCCTTGGGTAGTCTGGAGTAATGGGTGACACAGTGAACACACATGGTGCTGTTATACATTTACATTACCTGCCCAAAGCTTTTTTTGAGATCCACATCACCTACAGTAAGTTCTCCGAATTACTCTATTTCTATACCTAGCACCAGTAACAAGTAAATGCACAAAAATAACTGTTTTAATACCTTTCACCTCCTCATCGATGTGCAGTATTACAGAGCTTTGAGGCCCGCCCTCCTGACAGTGGGGAAATATCAGTGCCGAAATTAACGCCACCAATATCTCCAGTACATATGGCACTGTCAGCTTTCTAGTGGTATATAATACCGCACATTGATAAGGATGTGAAAGGTCCTCTTTAAATTTTATTAACACATAAATGTGATTGTACATGAAATAAAACTATTTCTGGCACAGTATGAACTTTATGACTCACATATGTTAGGAAAGAGCATGTGACATTTCACCCTGAGGGAGAAAATGACTTCTCTCCATGATAACTAATGCGTACATGCTTAAGATACTTAAGTCGAACATTTCGTTATGGATCTGCTCATGCCTGACCCCACCCACCTGACAGTACAGAGTCTAAATAGCACATCAGGCACCAAAACTAACTGCACTGATTGCTCAGGAATGTTGGGAGCTAAAGAAAAAAAATTCCAACTGTGCCGGAATTATTGGAGCAGTATAGATGCTAGGAACTGGAGTTGATGGTGAAAGTTCCTCTTTAAACTTGAAATTCACTAATCTAATAGTAAAAAAAGAATATGAGATCCGCTAACATTTTGAGACTGAACAAAGGGCAGTCACTATGGAGAAGACATGCAGACCACAAAGATCTACATGCATTATCTTCGGCTACAGCCATGATAAAGCACTATGGCATAAATCAACATTATATTAAACAAATCAAGGTTATATCATTTATGATTATCCACACTGGCAGCTTTTCTTGCTCTAAGGCTTTGATCACACTACCTTTATTCATCGTCTGTCATAGGATGACAGCAATGGACAGTAACTGCAGCAGAGTAACAAATACAGACAGAGCCCCTCCATCTGTGTCCATTCCCATTGACTCTAATGTAAACAACATAATGGACACCTATGTTTTATTACGTTTGCAATGGAAGAAATAGATCTGCACGCAGGAATTTTTCTTTCATTAGAAAAGTAAGAAACATGACAGAAGAAAGCTTCTGTGAATGTAAACAGACACCTGAAGGAGGGGACTCTGTCTGCATCTGTCATTTACTGTCTGTTGGTGTCATCCTGTGAATCTAGTCTTAACCATAATTCATACATAGTGTGCCTGGTTTAGACAATCCCATCTCTTATCCTAGATTCTCAGTATTGCAGTAAAAATGCCACTATCTTGGCATATCCTGATACAGTCAAAAAGCTAGGGACACATTTGCACATGCTTCCCACTAAGTTCAGTGACAGAGTTGTTACACAGAAAAGAAGTTCTTGCTGCTCCTTCCCTTTCATCTCTATATAATCAGTGGGAATGGAGATTTTCTATGCTGGAAGGGAGATGTATCAAGGCTTTATAAAGTGTGACTGCTGTAAAGCATCATCATTCCAAATTTGTATCTGAAGTTCAATTTAACAAAAATGCCCCTAATGCTATATTTATCCATGAATGCTGATTGTCTCCATTAATAATATGTGGGTGGAAAGTCTCTTTGATGAATTCCTGGTCCATTGCACAGAAAGATATAACACAACATAATCATTCAGAGGACTATTTCAGAAATATCCTGGTTAAATGTGCTGGTTTCAGTTTTCAATATTACTAGTTGTCGGTGGCATGCAAGGCAAGGAAAGGGTTGAGTTTGTTGCTGTCTAGCTCAATTACTTCTAGGATGCGAACGTTTGATTAAACATCCGGCCACTCTGTTCCGAACTCCGGCTAATATTCTAGATCTGTTTGTCATTTCACGCAAGTTGTATTCAGCTGAAGCACAATGGAAAAACAATACTGATGTCATGTCTATTTTAGACTCCTGGTAACTGCTTTATGTATTTACTAAGCATGTCCACAGAGTATTTTCTTGCTTTTTTTATACAGTTATTTTAGTGTTCCCACGAAGATGGGTACTCCAGGAAGTAAAGAGTTAAAACAACATACAAACAAGGTTAACAAGCCCTGCATCAAAGTGCACAAAAATGGTTTGTTGGGGCCTTGCTGACAACCAGTCCTCAGGGCACGGGTTACCCCCCCGCTGCTCCCTTGTCGGTGGGGGTCTGATATCTTGGGCCCCCACAGATCAGCTGGTTGAAGAGGCCATGGCTTTCAGGTGAATGCTGTGACCTTGTCACTGAATACCAAAAACAGCATTGTGTATATTGCAGGGGCTGTGCTTGGTATAGCAGGCGTATTTCAACCCCATTTACCCAGTCATATATTGATGACCTATCCTAAGGATAGATTATCAATATGTAAGCCCCTCAAAACCCCTTTAAATACACAGCAATTAACACACAATCGTGGACCATCATTTACTATGAAACCATCTTTTCCACATAAACTGCAATAGAAGTAACTGACAGAAGTAAGCCACTACCTGCACACAGTGGTTTAAAAGGGTCATAGAGCATACAAAAACATGGTTGCCTTCCAGAAATAGCAACGCATCTCTAGAGAGTTCTGTATAGTATTGTAGGTCAGCACCTTTAACGTGAATAGAGCAAAGATGAAATACCATAAACATTCTGTGGATATGTTTTGCACTGCTTTTGAAAAAAAAAAAAAAAAAAAGCAGCCATATTTATTCAATTATGTTCAACCACTTTAATTCCACCAGCAAAGAGGAATACCTTTAAGCTTAAGCCCCACGTGGTGTAAAAACCGCAGCGTTTTACAGTCCCTGCAAGGCGAATCTTACGCATTACAGAAAAATACCCGAAGCAGAAATGCGGTGAATTCCGCTGCCGGTTTCCATATAGGTATTATTGAAGCACTTTCTGTGAAAAGCGCTGTGGGAAAAACCATGGCGGAAACACATTGTGAGGCCTTAAAGTCACTGTCAAAACCCTGTATGAGGTATTCCATACTGTGTTGTACTACACTTTAGAATACTGTGAAAGAGATACATGTAGATAACCATGGATTAAACTGATATATAATATCATATATAAAATATATGAAGAATTTAAATAAAAATTATTCATTAAAATAGTTAACTACAATTTTTGACAACCCCTATACTAAAGTCATATCCTCCAAGTGTTGCCACGAGATGCTTCTGGACGCATGTCTTTACTGCTATTTCTTGTGACGCCACCCATTAGAAGCAATAAAAGTCCATGTGCAGCTGCCAATTAGTGGTAAATGTACGAGTCTAGAAGCATCATGTGGCAGCACCCTTAGGGTGGTGACACACTATGTACACACATGGACAAAATTGTTGGTACCCCTTGTTTAATGAAAGAAAAACCCACAATGTTCACAGAAATAACTTGAATCTGACAAAAGTAATAATATATAAAAATTCTATGAAAATGAACAAATGAAAGTCAGACATTGCTTTTCAACCATGCTTCAACAGAATTTTTTAAAAAAGAAAACTCATGAAACAGGCCTCAGTGGGCCCCTTTTGGAGCAACTCATGTGCACCGCAGCAAAAAAAACAAACAAAATTGGGTGTTTTCTGCTGAGGCAGACCTACTGAAATGAACTGTAATACAGTCCATTTCATACAAGTAGATAGAACCTGTTCAGACATCAGAAAGTAAAGAGGAATTTGAAGCTGACATCTGCCTTGGATTCCTCTTTATTTTCTGCCCCCAGCTCACGGTGCAGGGCATCAGCGTTCTGTTGCGGCTTTCCATAGCTGATTAGGCCCAAATGAATGAGTCTAACCAGTGGGGAGGCTCAAGCTGCGGCCTCCAAATCAGCTGAAGAATCCGTGACAAGATCGAGTAGGACACTTTTTTTCCAGCCTCCTGCTCCAGTTGTTTTCAATGGGAGGCAGAATGAGGAAAGAATCTGCCGCTGATTTGGGGGGAGAAATCCGCTGCAAAATCAGTGCCAGATTCCACAGTATGAACAGGGCCTGATACTAATGATACTGAATGCTTTTATCTGTATTAATGGAAGTGCTCAATGCAGAAACTGAGTTGGCCTCCACAGATATATATATATATATATATATATATATATATATATATAGAGAGAGAGAGACACACACACACACACACACACACAGGAGCATAAAAAGCAAAGACTAGGCCCCATAGCAAACTTGTCTTGGGCCCCTCACCCCCATACGGCATAGATCCCCTTTTCCTGGCCCAAACATGGTATAACGCCCCATTTACACACACTATAATGTCCAAAAGTAGCCTCCACACAGTATAATATTCCATAGCGGCCCCTTCGCACAGTATAATGTCCCATAGTGGCCCCTTCACACAGTATACTGCCCCCATTCAGTATAATGTCCCAAAGTGGCCACTTTGGGACATTATACTGTGCTGAGGGGCTGCGATTGGACATTATAATGTGTGGAGGGGTCACTATGGACATTATACTGTGTGCAGGGGCCGCTATGGAACATTATACTGTATGGGGGCCACTTTGGAACATTATACTGTGTAAAGGGGCCACTGTGGGAAATTATAGTGTGTATGAATGGGGCATTATGCCATATAGGGGCCAGGAAAGGGGGCGCTATGCCATGTGGAGGTGGGGAGCCCAAGACAAAAGTTTGCGATAGGGCCTAGTCTTTGCTAGTTACGCCCCTGTATATATATAATATCTATCTATCTATCTATCTATCTATCTATCTATCTATCTGTCTGTCTGTCTGTCTGTCTGTCTGTCTGTCTATCTATCTATCTATCTATCTATCTATCTATCTAATCTATGTATATATACACGTGTGCATATTATATATGTATCTGTGGGGGCCCACTTAGTTTCTGCACTTCCATTAATACAGATGAAAGCGTTAATTGCACTGTTAACATTATCAGGCCCTGTTCACTCGGTGGAATCTGGCTCTGATTTTGCAGTGAATTTCGCCCCAAAATCATCAGCAGATTCTTCCTTTATTCTGCCTCCCATTGATAACAACTGGAGCAGGAGGCTGCAAAAAAAAAAAAAGTGTCCTACACGATCTTGCCTCGAATTTCGCAGATGATTAGGAGGCCAAGGCTTGAGACTCCCCACTGGTTAGACTCATTCATTGGGGCCTAATCAGCGATGGAAAGCCGCAAAATGCCCTGCATCCACCACCATGAGCCGAGAAGCAGAAAATAAAGAGGAATCCAGGGCAGATGTCCACCTCAAGTTCCTCTTTACTTTCCTGATGTCTGAACAGGTTCTGTATTACAGACCACTCCAGTAGGTCTGCCTAAGCAGAAAGCACCCAATTTTTTTTTTTTTTTTTGTTTTTTTTTGCTGCGGTACGAATGACTTACTCCAAAAGGGACCCACTGAGGATCTGTCACCCAAGGGCCCACACAAACCTAGAGCCAGCCTTGAGTAATACCACCCACTGGACTCCTAAGCTTAGGAAGTATAGTGGTAGCAAACAGTAAATGACATGAATTTACTGAATATTTTTCTATAAAACTATGCATTAATCTGCTCAGCTTCTCTTGCTCTATAACATCATTCATATAACATCAGCATTTTCTAGGTGACACATTTGCTTTCAATTACTGCTTTTGCATAGACCTACTGTATATGCAGATATTTCTACATAGATTACTATTGCATGAGTTGCATGAAGATAAAATGGTTTATCTAAGATTACAAGGAAAGTAGTGTATAAAGTCCAATCTGTAGAATTGCTCACTGCTACATATAAATCCAATAAAACATTTGTTATAGTTAGTTTTTTTTTTTAGAAATGTCTTTGCTACTGATAGCTTTTAAATGTTAAATAATGCCAGCCCTACAGTATAATGTTGGCATAAGTTTTGCATGCCTCTGCCAAGCACATAAAAGAGCTTTTATCAATCCCACTTACAGACCCCTCTCTCAAACCTTACCCAGGGATATTAAATTCCTTTCCATAATTACACAGTGAGTCCAGATTGTAATCCCATCCCTGTATCTATTGTTTTATTCTGGCTGTTATAGTGATATGTGAATGGGTCATCAGAGAACTGTGATGGGTTTGAGCAGCTGCCAATTCATTTACTTATTTACTTTCATAGTGTCAGACCACTGCCAAGACTTTATTGTAAAGATACAATGGGGAGATTTACTAACACCAGACTTCATAGCTCTGGAGCTGGTGGAGGGTGCGTCACATTTATGAGACCTCCACCGGGCTGTGTGTCATGGAGAAAATGTATGCCAGCCATTTACCCAAGATTTCTGGACACCCCCGCCAAACCCCTATTGTTTTCCAGAAAGTGGCGACGGCAGCACAAACTTTAAAAACTCAAAATTTTTTTGCGTGAAACCACATTTTGTGCATAAAAATGTGACTTTTTATGCCTAATAAAAAGAATAATAAATCTGCCCAAATGTATTCTTATGAGCAACCCCTCCCTCCCTGGAATTGGCATATGACATATAAATCAGGCATAAAAGTTTTATAAAGCATAAAATATGTTTGAACAGTACATATAAAAGTTTCTATAGGTTCTTAGAAATGGGTGTATGTGTAATCAGAGGGCCATGGCCCATCACAAGGCTCAGTAGACTTTATTTAGACCCTTTTCTTTGTCTGCCACTGACAATTATTGTAAAAGAAAAACATATATTGTAGAACATGCATTTTTGTAATGCTCAGTAGAGTAGCAGCAAGAAATGACCAAAACTTGTATCTAAATTGTATTCAATTGTATATTCAAAGGGGTTCTCCAAGAATTACATCATTACAGAGGTCAGAAATATGTGATTGGTTTCCGTCCAACATCCACAGATCAGCTGTGGTCTCCTCCATGTGGCAATGATGTCACATTCCCCGGTCACATGGTACGGCAGCAGCAGCACAGTGCCATTCAAGTGAATGTGGCTGTGCTGCTATACCAAACACAACCGCTACATAATGTATAGTGCTGTGTTGGTATTGAGTGAAGAGGCCCCAGCACTCACCTGAGCAGGTAGGGTTCAGGTGATAGGTCATCACTAATTAAGTTTATGGGTGCTGGTGACATGTGACAGGATACCTGCTTGGATGCTTTTTTGCTAACCAACCCTATCCTAACCAAGCTAGTGACTCAGCATCCACTTTGCAGTAAATGTATGACATGCTTTAGAATTAGAGTGGGTTCACACTTACACTTACATTTTGTTTTTGGCTAAAAGATTATTATCCATTTATATGCCAAAATACATCATTTATAAATTATAAATAAATATAAAAATAAATATAATACATTTATAATAAAATAGATATAAAAATAAATAATTTATAAATTAAACATTGTATTTAAATGTGGGTAGTACATCACTCACTCACAAAACAAAATGTAACTAGGAACATGAATGTATAGCTACATTAAATACTAATAAGTATAAGTACTTTTAAACCTCAACTCAACCTTAAGGCTTATGTACATAATAATATTATGACTCTGTAAACCTGTGAGTTGTACTAAGCACAAATATGATGGCCATAAAAATTTACAAACTCCCAAAAATTGTTGCTCCCAAAAATTGATGTCATCTACATTTGCACATGGAGTTCCCACTGCTCCGTAGTATAGAGCTGCAGGGATGCCTATGCCATGTACATGTGACCTTCATTTTCCCTTTAATTTTGCATGTTTTTACTTTGCCACGTTAATTTCATTATTGATTATTTTCATTTAGGTGGTTCAATTGAAGTATACCCTTCAAGCTTCTTTAGCGAGGGCTTAATGGAAACTAGGCACCACAAAAAGTGGCTGTGAAATATCAATAAGAAATGCACCGAGTAGCTGATTTTCAAATCTTGTCAACATTTCTGTAGTTAAGGGAGTAGTCAAGCCTTCCGATTTCATCTGATATCTAATATGTATTGAAGCCTCCAGACCCTGATTCAGATTGCAAACGAGTCTAGATTCCTCTCATGACTGGGCTGTAAACATTCCAGGTTTCACAATCTTGCACAAAGACAGGGCTAGAAGGGAGGTGGAGTGTGAATGTATGTCAGAAGTGGCATGAAAGAGTGTGAAAGAGGCAAATGTGGGTGAAGATTGTGTGGAGGTGGAATATCTGTGGGTGGAATTGCTTTAGGATGTGACCACTGATAAAATACTATTTGGTATAATCTATAGACCCCCAACATAACTGAGGAGTTAGAGGATCAGTTGTAAGTAAATTGAGTGGGCAGCACAGGCGGATACACTGGTCTTGATTGCAGATTTTATCTACCTGGTTACTGACTAGACTCATGGTACTGCATTGTCTGTAAAGGGGAGAAAATCTTATCAACTTATTGCAGGACAATTTTATGATCCAGCCTGTAGAAGATCCAACTAGAGGCGGTGCTAAGCTGGATCTGATCATTTTATTTTATTTTTTACTGTAATTTTTATTGAAGAGTTTTTTCAAAACAAGATATATAAGAAACAAAACAAAGACAATAGCGGGAGGAAGGCCAGCTGCCAGATCCCCAAATAGGCAAGAGTCATATATATAAACCAAACACCAAGACAAACAAAGAGAAAAAAAAAAGGGGGACGAGGGGAGAAGACAACTACAAGAGACAAGGGAAAAACAACGGGGGAGGAGAAAGGAGGGGGGAAGGAGGGAAATCAAGGATCAGAGACCCCGTAAAGTACAATATGTGTACCAGGGGGTCCAGACAGAGTGGAAGGCGTCCAGACCATGATTGAAGCTAGCAGTCAGGAACTGAAAGCTCCTCACGTCCCTCATTCAAGCCAGAAGCTCGAGACCAGAAGGAGGATTCACACCAGTGACATAACGCACCCCTTGCGACCATGACTGGGCCTGGCAGGATATGGGGCCCATGACCAGCTGAAGATGGCCAGGCCCCAGACCACTATGATAGCGGCTGGGGAAAACCTGGTTCCCCGACCACTATACATACTGTTATTGGAAAGTATTGGGCCCTGGCATATAAGTAGGTCCCCTAAATACTGGTAATGGAGAGTTAGTCACCGGGAATCAAGAAAAAGCAGAGCTACTAAATTGGCTCTTTAGCTCTGTATATACAGAAAAACAGGGAGTAGTTGATGTAGGTGTCACCAATGCTGGTAATACATCAACCAATAAACTAAACTGGATAAACATAGAAATGGCCCAAGCCAAGCTGAACAAAAATGTGAGCAATGCTCCGGGTACTTAAGTACTTAAAGAACTCAGTCCCGTCATTGCTGTACCTCTATTCTTAATTTTTAGGGATTTTCTAGTGACTGGTATTGTACCAAGAGACTGGCACAAGGCAAATGTAGTGTCTATTTTCAAAAAGGGCTCTAGGTCCTCCCCAGGCAATTACAGACTGGTGTATGAAAACTGTTCGAAACTAAGGTCCCACGTAGCAATCTGCAGGGAAAAAGGCTGCGGCGAAAACGCATCGCATTTTTTCCATAGCGTTTTTCACAGAAAGTCTGCAGAGTTGTGTTCTGTGACCTTTCTGTCCCTATTATACTTATACAGAAATCGCTAGCGTTTCCGTAGGTATAATAGACATACTGCGATTTGCAAAAATGTTTACCCTGCGTGGGGCCTCAGCCTGAGGGTCTCTTAAGCAACTATATACAGGAGTATGTGACTATACGTAATATTATAAGTGATGGACAGCATGGTTTTACTAAGGGTAGAAGTAGTCGGACTAACCTGATTGGCTTTTATAGAGGTGAGTAGAAGTCTGGACAGAGGAAAGGCTGTGGATATTGTGGTCCTGGACTTTGCAAAGGCGTTTTGACACTGTCTCTCAGACGTTTAATGGGTAAAATCAGGTCCATTGGCTTGGAAAATATAGTTTGTAATTGGATTGAAAACTGGTTAAAGGATCGTATCCAGAGAGTTGTGGTCAATAATATTCTGTTATAAGTGGTGTACCCCAGGGCTCAGTGCTGGGTCCACTGTTATTTAACTTATTTATTAATTATATTGAAGATGGGATTAATAGCACGGTCTCTATTTTTGCAGATGACATCAAGCTATGTAGTATAGTGAAGTCTATGGAGAATATACGAGGTTAAAAGCAGACTTGGACACACTGAGTGTTTAGGCATGCACATGGCAAATGAGGTTCAATGTGCATAAATGTAAAGTTATGCATCTGGGTAAAAATAATCTGCATGCAACATATATCCTAGGGGGAGTAAAGCTGGGAGAATCACTGATGGAGAAGGACCTTGGTGTACTTGTACAGTCATGGCCAAAAGTTTTGAGAATGATACAAATATTAATTTTTACAAAGTCTACTGCTTCAGTTTTTCTAATGGCAATTTGCATATACTCCAGAATGTTATAAAGAGTGATCAGCTTAACAGCAATTACTTGCAAAGTCAATATTTGCCTAGAAAATGAACTTTATCCCCCAAAACACATTTCAACATCATTGCAGCCCTGCCTTAAAAGGACCACCTAACATCGTTTCAGTGATTGCTCTATTAACACAGGTGTGGGTGTTGATGAGGACAGGGCTGGAGATCAATCTGTCATGATTAAGTAAGAATGACACCACTGGACACTTTAAAAGGAGGCTGGTGGTTGCCATCATTGTTTCTCTTCTGTTAACCATGGTTATCTCTAAAGAAACACGTGCAGTCATCATTGCACTGCACAAAAATGGCCTAACTGGGAAAAGTATTGCAGCTAGAAAGATTGCACCTCAGTCAACAATCTATCGCATCATCAAGAACTTCAAGGAGAGAGGTTCCATTGGTGCCAAAAAGGCTCCAGGGCGCCCAAGAAAGACCAGCAAGCGGCAGGACCGTCTCTTAAAAGTGTTTCAGCTGCGGGATCGGGCTACCAGCAGTGCAGAGCTTGCTGAGGAATGGCAGCAGGCAGGTGTGAGTGCATCTGCACGCACTGTGAGGCGGAGACTCTTGGAGCAAGGCCTGGTCTCAAGGAGGGCAGCAAAGAAGCCACTTCTCTCCAGAAAAAACATCAGGGACAGACTGATATTCTGCAAAAGGTACAGGGAGTGGACTGCTGAGGACTGGGGTAAAGTCATTTTCTCTGATGAATCCCCTTTTCGATTTTTTGGAACATCTGGAAAACAGCTTATTCGGAGAAGAAGAGGTGAGCGCTACCACCAGTCTTGTCTCATGCCAACTGTAAAGCATCCTGAAACCATTCATGTGTGGGGTTGCTTCTCAGCCAAGGGAATCGGCTCTCTCACAGTCTTGCCTAAAAACACAGCCATGAATAAAGAATGGTACCAGAATGTCCTCCAAGAGCAACTTCTCCCAACCGTCCAAGAGCAGTTTGGCGCTCAACAATGCCTTTTCCAGCATGATGGAGCACCTTGCCATAAAGCAAAGGTGATAACTAAATGGCTCAGGGAACAAAACATAGAGATTTTGGGTCCATGGCCTGGAAACTCCCCAGATCTTAATCCCATTGAGAACTTGTGGTCAATCATCAAGAGACGGGTGGACAAACAAAAACCAACAAATTCAGACAAAATTAAAGCATTGATTCTGCAAGAATGGACTGCTATCAGTCAGGATTTGGTCCAGAAGTTGATTGAGAACATGCCAGGGAGAATTGCAGAGGTCCTGAAGAAGAAGGGTCAACACTGCAAATATTGACTTGCTGCATTAACTCATTCTAACTGTCAATATAAGCTTCTGTTACTCATAATATGAATGCAATTATATTTCTGTATGTGATAAAAACATCTGACAAACACACATAAAAACCAGAGGGCAGCAGATCATGTGAAAATATAATATTTGTGTCATTCTCAAAACTTTTGGCCATGACTGTAGATCATAGGTTAAAGTACTGCATGGATATAGTCTTGTATTAAAAAGGGTATCGACCTGTGTGACAGGGATGTAATATTTCCACTTGGTGCGGCCCCATCTGGATTATGCAGTTTAATTCTGGGTACCAGTTCATAGAAAGGATGCCCTAGAATCAGGGCTGGCATTGGGGGTGGGGGGCAGACTGGGCAATTGCCCAGGGCCCTCGTCCCCAAAGGGACCCCCTGGGATCCGGATCCTGATGACTCTGGATCACAGAATCAGGCCCGGCCACATCGATAACGGAAAGGGGACGTCCAGAACACTTGACATCAGCCGCAGACGTGAATAAGCTGGCAGGGACAGCGGAGCAGCGCAAGGAAGCCCAGAAGAGGTAAGGCAAGGTTGGTATAACTTTTTGTTATTTTCCCTCACCGCCCTTGGTCCTCCCATTATAGACTCTGGGGTCTGAAGATAATAGCACTGAAACGAATGGGTAAACCTCATGGATATTCGTCAAAACAAATTTTGAGGGGATCGCCTGAAGGGGCTTGAAGCTCTGGGGAGTATATTATACTGTATGGGGCCACTGTGGAGAATTATATTGGGGGGCCCTCTGGAGATGTGGGGCCACTGTGGTTACCATTTTTGTAATAATTTGTTTTTCTATCACCACTTTCCAAGACCCATATCTTAATTATTTTTTGTTATTGGAATTGTGCAAAGGCTTATTTTTTTGTGGGAAGACCTGACATTTTTATTGATGCCATTATGGGGAACTTAACACTTTTTGAATGTTTTCTTATAACACTTTTTGGTGGCCGACAGGAAAAAAAAAACAGCAATTCTGGTATAATTTTTTAAGATTTTTTTTTCAGCATGCAGCTAAAATAACATTACAGTTGTATTGCTCAGGTCCTTACAGATGCAGCAATACCCAGTATGTTTGTTATGTTTTTATTTTTTGTGTTTTATTATTTATTAAATATTTTGGAATGGAGGAATTAATGTGTTAATTTTATTTTAACTGTTTTTTTTTTTACATTTTTTATAATTCAGTTTTTTTGCCCCCATAGGGGACTTCGTGTGATCTTCTGATCATTTTTATAATGCATTTCTCTACCTATGTCATTTTCTGACAGGCATTCTATTAGGCCATGCCTTTGGCAAGGTCTAATAGGATTATACATAGGCAGTCATGCTTGCCATGTAAAGGCATTGAACCCCAGCAATCTTGTTCAAAGGCGTTCTGATGCCTACAGGAGGGAGACCCCTTTCTCCAAAACCCCTTAGATGCCTTATTCACTATTGACTGCAGAATGTAAGGGGTTAAACGAATGGGCACCCACGTGTAGGTATGCGAGAGACCCCACATTATTCCATCACAATTGATGCAGAAAGTCAATTTGGGGCGGAATAAGTCCTATTAGTGAATGAAATGAAAAGTTCCTCTTTAAAGTAGCCTAGAGTCTCTCTTGAAAGATATCAGCAGGTGGCTTGTTGATCCAGAGTTGGGAGCAATTTTTCTCCCTACATGAGGCAACCGGCATATACTTTATTTTTTGCCTAATTCTGGATTAACAGTATAAGATAATACAGTATAAATAGACCTGTGTGTTTTTTTTTTAAGTTTGCCAACTAGATTACTTATACTATGTTACTGATATTATTGGCAAAAAGAGAGTAATAGCAATATTAAGAAATTGTACCATATTTATATAAGTTTATATTTTTGAATTTGTATTATATTTGATGTATACATGTTTCGTTAGTCGTCTTGTGTAAAGTACAGGATTACATGGTTATATTTTGTTTCTTTTTGGTGGAATGTAGATTCAGTATGTAAACAGATATTTTTTTCTCTTTGACGTCTTTCTGCTGCATTCTTACTCTTTTATTAGCAAACAGCTCCTACGGAGAACAAAGGTGTATTGGCCTCAGTGGGCAGACGCTTTCTCTGTCTTTTTTTGACTATGATAATCATGGTTCTAACATTGAGAGTATATGATCATTGCCATTACCATGAACAATATATGTTCCTGCAAATGCTAACTATAGCACGAAACCATATTTACTGTAAGAACCATACAAGAGGACATGATGCTGTGAATGTAAATAAAATAACGCTATAGAACTGACCCTACTCTGAATGATTTATTTTCAAACTGTGGACAAAATGTGTAATAATAGTATAGTTGAAAAGTAAAATATGGATACCGATTATGGTATCTATTTTTTTCACTCAGAACAAAAACGGTAGTATGTGTTGGTATATACTATATACATATATATGCAACAGATAGACTTATTTGAGTGCAGGAGGAGTTTACATCTATCTGACAGTAGATGGCGATGTTATTAGTGTTATATGCTGAATAGAGTGTAATGGTATGCTATGTGAGACTTGTTGTACCTTGCTTTTATCTCTCTATTGTAAAAGGTCCTATTTACTTTCAAGTTTTGCTATGTTAACGTTTTGATGCTGTTTATCTCATGTTCTAAGAAGTAAATGCTGATTATCCCATATAATCTACTCTCAAGCTTCTTCTGTGACACAACTATGCAACAGGTTATGGGCCCAGGCATAGAAGACAAAAAGACCCAGTGAATGCAAAAGGATTCTTCAGAACAATTCTCTCCAAACAAGTAAGACAAGTTAAAATGACCAGCAATTCAGAACTCAGACTTACAGTAGCTAAGCTGAACAATGAGAACTATCAGTTATGGAAGTTCAAAGTGGAGATGTTATTGTCTAAAGATGATTTATGGGATGTAATCACTACAGATAGACCCAATGATAATAATGAGACATGGGATAAGAAAAACAGACAAGCAAGAGCTACTATCAGCTTATTAGTGGAAGATGATCAGTTAATCCACATAAGGAATGAGAATACAGCAAAGGGAATGTGGGAAGCATTGAGAAAGTTACATGAAAGATCCAGCTTAAATCACAAATTGTTTCTGCTAAGGAAACTTTACAAGATGAGATTAAGTGCACAGGAAGACATGCAGGAGCACATAAACTCCATGATGGAAGTGATAACACAGCTGAGATCAGTTAGTGAAGATATTAAAGAAAGTCATGTAGTAGCAATATTATTGTGTAGCTAGCCAGATTCATACACTGCTTTGATAAATGCACGAAACAAGACCTGAAGCAGACATTACACTAGAGTTTGTAAAAACACGACTCATAGATGAATACCAGAGAAGGAAAGAACAAACAAATGATTCCAAAGAAAAGGACAGTGTAAATGCTCTTAAAATTACAGATAAGAGGACCTATAAAACAGAAACAAGAGTATGTTTCAGATGCAAGAAAAAGGGACATTTAAAGAAAAACTGTACTATATGGAAAGCAGAACAGAAGTTATACCATAAAGAAAGTAAACAGAAGGTGAAAAGCACAATATCTAACCCACATGCAGATCACTGGAATGGTACATTTAAAGTAACCGATAAAAGGTTATCAATGAGTTGGTATATTGACTCAGGAGCAACAAGTCACATGACAAGTAATAAGAGCTTCTTTACTGAACTTGATCTAAATAAGAAGGAAGCTATTTACCTTGCAGATGGGAGCAAAATAACCGCGGAAGGTACTGGACAAGGAATGCTAATCTATTCTGATAAATTTGGGCATAATTCAAAGATACTAGTAAAGGATGTGTTATATGTTCCAGGACTAGATGGAGGACTATTATCTGTAAAACGTCTAACAGCTAAAGGACTTACTGTAAAATTCAAAGATGATGAATGTACAATCCTAGCAGGAGACAAGATAATAATAAATGTAAAAGCAGGTGAACAATTATATCATCTAGACACATTAAAGGAATAGATGAAGTTATGTACACATGATCACAAGAATTGTATTCACATGTGGCATAGACGCTTAGGACACAGACATCCTGAGAGTATCATGGCATTACAGAACAAAAATTTGACAAAAGATCTGTTGATATCTGATTGCTCAATTATTGTAAGATGTGAATGTTGTATAAAATCTAAAGCTACAAGAGTGTCTATACCTAAAGAGAGTGAAACAAAAGGCACAAAACCACTTGACTTGGTGCATACTGATGTATGTGGACCCATGAAAGTAACCACATCAGGAGGTAATAGATATATGGTGACTTTTATAGATGACTACTCAAGATACACAGTCACGTACTTAATAAAGAACAAAAGTGAAGTTTTCAGTAAATTAGAAGAATACGTGTCAAAGTCGTATAATAAGTTTCAGAGGAAGCCAATCATCATTAGAAGTGATAATGGAGGTGAATTCACAGGAGACCAAATAGAGAACTATTTAAGACAGAATGGAATAGAGCATCACAAAACTGTTCCATACACACCTGAACAAAATGGCGTAGCAGAAAGGAAAAACAGAACTCTGACTGAAATGATAAGATGCATGCTAACAGATTCCAAACTACCAGAGAAATACTGGGGTGAAGCAGCAATGACAGCTACTTATCTGCAAAATAGACTTTTTTCAAGAAAACTGAAAAAAAAAACCATATGAACTGTGGCATGGTAAGAAACCAAGTGTGAATCATTTAAGAGTTTTTGGTTGCAAAGCTTTTGTTTTTGTTCCAGAAGAGAAACGCTCCAAACTTCAAAACGGAGCCATAGAAGGAATATTTGTTGGATATAGTGACAACTGCAAAGGATACAGAATCCTAGATCCTAAAAAAGACAGAGTTACGGTGAGTAACAGTGTAACATTCATTGAAGATCTAAATTATAACATTATGACATCACTGGAAATGAGAAATGAGAGAGACAATAGTGATATAAGTGCAGGAACATCTGATGAAAAAGAAGTTGAAATTGGTAAAGTTCAAAATACTGAAAGTGAAGAGATAGAACTACAGACAGACACAGAACCAAGACGTTCAATGAGAGAAAACAAAGGAAAACCACCTGTACGTCTTTCATACAAGGCAAGTACAAATAAAGTATATGAACCTACATCTTGGGAGAATATATCTCAACTTTCAGAAGAAGAGGCCAATAAGTGGATAAAGGCTACAGAAACAGAAATGAAATCCATGCATGATTCAAAGACATGGTCACTGACAGAATTACCAAAAGGGAGAAAAGCTATAGGATGTAAATGGGTTTTTAAAGTTAAATACCAAACAGATGGCACCGCTGAACAATACCGAGCAAGACTCGTAGCTAAAGGTTATTCTCAAAAATACGGAGAAGACTATGATTAAACATTTGCTCCGGTTGTCAAGCATACTACAATCAGAACTTTGCTTGCGGTTGCAGCTACTAAAGGAATGCAATTGAAACATCTGGATGTAAAGACAGCATTTCTGAATGGAGATTTAACAGAAGAAATTTACATGGAACAACCTCCAGGATTCAAAGATAAAGAAAAACCAAACATGGTTTGTAAGCTACAGAAAAGTATATACGGTTTAAACAAGCCACTAAAGCGTGGAATGATAAAATCACTGAAGTACTCATAAATGAACATTTTCTAAGAAGCAAAGCGGATCCCTGTCTATACACAAAGAAACTAGATGACAGATGGATCTATGTACTGATATATGTTGATGATATTTTAGTTTGTTTTGAAAGAGAAAGGGATGAAGCCGAACTACGGAAAATTTTGGATCAACACTTTGAGATCAAAGATCTGGGAAATGTGAAGTTTCATTTCTTACGGGATCATCAGGAACAAGGAATTCTGAATTTAGAATACTGCCCAACTGAAGATATGACAGCAGATATTTTCACAAAGGCGTTGAGTGCTGAAAGACACCAGAGACTGATGAAGAGATTATATTTAACTGAATAAGTTCTTACTGTTGAGAAAGGGTGTTGCTATATACTATATACATATATATATGCAACAGATAGACTTATTTGTGTGCAGGAGGAGTTTACATCTATCTGACAGTAGATGGCGATGTTATTAGTGTTATATGCTGAATAGAGTGTAATGGTATGCTATGTGAGACTTGCTGTACCTTGCTTTTTATCTCTCTATTGTAAAAGGTCCTTTTTACTTTCAAGTTTTGCTGTGTTAACGTTTTGATGCTGTTTACCTCATGTTCTAAGAAGTAAATGCTGATTATCCCATATAATCTACTCTCAAGCTTCTTCTGTGACACAACTATGCAACAGTATAAACCCTACCTTAATGTTTGCTTCTCTCACTATTCCCCATCCATCTGCTAAAACTGGGTTTAGAAAAGGGAATTATTGCTTTAAATGCCCCACAGAGACCAAATGATCTGTCTTTGTGATAAGTGTCAGGTATCTGTTGAAATGGACAGTAAAATGTCTGAAAGTTAGGTGCAAAAATATTTAACTAAGTCTTTCTTAACATGCCCACAGATTATTATAGTCTATAAGTGAATTGGGCTGAGTTGCAATTGTACAGTGTGGCCATTGCGCAGTGTACAGTGCCATGTACTTCCACAGCTCCATACACTGTGCTTCGACAAATATTGACAACCTATATTAAAGGATATTCCATTAGTATTACCCCTTGTACAACCTCCTCAGTTGCTGACTATGAAAAACACAAACTATAAATTCATTGGCTGAATACTGGACTGTAGAAAGGATAGCAGGGCAGAATTTATAGCTGTAGTATCAGACCCAATAACAACATGATCCAAGTGCCCAACACTTTAGGAAGTGAAGGGCAGTCAAACCAGCCACATCACTTTAAAAATAAGTACAAAAGAAAACTAAGAGTGAGTTAGACAATAACAGATTTTACTGCCATGTAGGATAATTTATATGGTAAGAAATTAAAGGAAATACTTGTCAAATTAAAATGCATGTAAATGAGTTTTCATCAGAACAAATACATAAATACAGCATAAAAAGACTGATTTCTAAATGGATCTTTCCTTTATCCATTTAGTAGCTACATGACCATGCCATCATGACTGTCAATGGAAATAAAGAGGTTATCCAGAAGAAAGGTTTTGCCTGGTATTGAAGTTCAAGGGCTTATCTGCAATTCAAGGCACTCCCCATGGGCACATATGGCTCTTCTTCTGGAGAGAAAAAACATAATTTTTCAAACCTGGACAACCCCTGCAATGCCTTGTTTAGGATTTACTAACACAACCTTTGACAGCAACCCTCTTCAACAAATGTCCAGCCCTTTTAAGGAATATGAAGGCCCCACTCAGGTCCAAAAAGCAATAGTTTTAATATTATATAACCCATTTAAGATAATGTCCCCCAAGACCATAACCCTTTATAAGTTAATATCTATTGCTCAGATATGACTTTAGAATTATTGTTATCTTGTGATGGGATCTGCAATATACAATGGTCCCTCAAGTTACAATGGCTGCAGGATACAATATTGTAAACATACAGTAGTCTTTTTTTGAACAATTAGAACTTAAATATAGAGACTCAACATCCAATGCTTGGCTGGGGGTTCTAACAGATTAGCATGGTCATTTCACAAGTAAACCCCTTTAATAGTGAAGTGCGTGCACTGATTGGCTGACTAGTAGCGCCTTTCTACAGTATAGTGCGGTAATATATGTCCTTTGCCACTCTTTACCTGTGCCAGGATGAGCTGCTCTTTTGGACACCAGGTGGGAGCAGCTTAATGTTAATTTTTGAATGCATTATGTATACTTTTCAGGACCTTGAAAAGTTCCTTTTATCACCAGGATGATTTACAGTTTGCAGCAGCTTTCTCTTTCCGACATCTGTCGTAATAGAGCTGAGCGGTCGCCACGTCTCCGCTGAATTATACAGTGGGGACCCAGCAGCAATACTCACAATCAGTCAAGCCTCAGTCAAAGCTTACCAAGGCGCCATTTTGGGGTGGTTCGCTGGCCCCTGAAACAGGATCCGAGGGTGGCAATTCATTCATATGACAGCCAAGAGCCTATTGAAGGCTCACAGACTTGTCTCCCATTGACTTCTATTACAGGCTCTATGCAGCTCCTCCTCAGATTACAATCCCATTGAGAATCTGTGGCTAATCCTCAAAAAGTGGGTAGACAAGCAAAAACACAAAAATTGTCAAAAACTCCAAGTACTAATTAGGCAAGAATGGGTTGAAATCATTTAGGTTATGGCTCAGAACCTGATATCCAGCATGCAAGGGTGAATTGCACAAGTCTTAAGAAATAGGGATCAATACTGTAAATATTGAGTCTTTGCATAAAGTTGATATACTTGTCAATAAAAGACAATAAAAAAATTATGAAATGCTTATAAATGTACTTCAGTATACCATAGACACATGTGAGTACAAGATCTAAAAACACTGAAGGAGCAAACTTTATGAAAACCAAACTTTGTGTCAGAAAGAAAGACACCACAAATAGTAGCAGCATGAGTCAAAAGAAAACCACCACAAAAAGTAGCAGCATGAATAAAGTCTCTTAATGTTTTATCGACTAGTGCAGTTCAGCATCTGGCCATCAGTGTTTTAAGAACTGGACAAAGTAATGCATTAAATTAGTATTAGTCACATAGAAGATTTATTATAATAGGCCAATAGGCGGTCTTTCTAAATAGTGGACACACAAAAAGCGGTGTTCTCTACATACAGTCATATGAAAAAGTTTGGGCACCCCTATTAATCTTAATCATTTTTAGTTCTAAATATTTGGGTGTTTGCAACAACCATTTCAATTTGATGTATCTAATAACTGATGGACACAGTAATATTTCAGGATTGAAATGAGGTTTATTGTACTAACAGAAAATGTGCAATATGCATTAAACCAAAATTTGACCGGTGCAAAAGTATGGGCACCTCAACAGAAAAGTGACATTAATATTTAGTAGATCCTCCTTTTGCAAAAATAACAGCCTCTAGTCGCTTCCTGTAGCTTTTAATCAGTTCCTGGATCCTGGTTGAAGGTATTTTTGACCATTCCTCTTTACAAAACAATTCCAGTTCAGTTAAGTTTGATGGTCGCCGAGCATGGACAGCCCACTTCAAATTATCCCACAGATGTTCAATGATATTCAGGTCTGGGGACTGGGATGGCCATTCCAGAACATTGTAATTGTTCCTCTGCATGAATGCCTGAGTAGATTTGGAGCTGTGTTTTGGATCATTGTCTTGCTGAAATATCCATCCCCGGCGTAACTTCAAATTTGTCACTGATTCTTGTACATTATTCTCAAGAATCTGCTGATACTGAGTTGAATCCATGCGACCCTCAACTTTAACAAGATTCCCGGTGCCGGCATTGGCCACACAGCCCCAAAGCATGATGGAACCTCCACCAAATTTTACAGTGGGTAGCAAGTGTTTTTCTTGGAATGCTGTGTTTTTTTGACGCCATGCATAACGCCTTTTTGTATGACCAAACAACTCAATCTTTGTTTCATCAGTCCACAGGACCTTCTTCCAAAATGAAGCTGGCTTGTCCAAATGTGCTTTTACATACCTCAGGTGACTCTGTTTGTGGCGTGCTTTCAGAAACGGCTTCTTTCGCTTCACTCTCCCATACAGCTTCTCCTTGTGCAAAGTGTGCTGTATTGTTGACCGATGCACAGTGACACCATCTGCAGCAAGATGATGCTGCAGCTCTTTGGAGGTGGTCTGTGGATTGTCCTTGACTGTTCTCACCATTCTTCTTCTCTGCCTTTCTGATATTTTTCTTGGCCTGCCACTTCTGGGCTTAACAAGAACTGTCCCCGTGGTCTTCCATTTCCTTACTATGTTCCTCATAGTGGAAACTGACAGGTTAAATCTCTGAGACAACTTTTTGTATCCTTCCCCTGAACAACTATGTTGAACAATCTTTGTTTTCAGATCATTTGAGAGTTGTTTTGAGGAGCCCATGATGCCACTCTTCAGAGGAGATTCAAATAGGAGAACAACTTGCAATTGGCCACCTTAAATACCTTTTCTCATGATTGGATACACCTGGCTATGAAGTTCAAAGCTCAATGAGGTTACAAAACCAATTTTGTGCTTCAGTAAGTCAGTATAAAGTAGTTAGGAGTATTCAAATCAATAAAATGATAAGGGTACCCAAATTTTTGCACCGGTCAAATTTTGGTTTAATGCATATTGCACATTTTCTGTTAGTACAATAAACCTCATTTCAATCCTGAAATATTACTGTGTCCATCAGTTATTAGATATATCAAATTGAAATGGCTGTTGCAAACACCCAAATATTTAGAACTAAAAATGATTAAGATTATTAGGGGTGCCCAAACTTTTTCATATGACTGTATGCCTGTATCTAGTTTCATGACAGATTATCAAACTCATGCTCCACAAACAGCACATCACATACAAGAAAGTATGCATTCCTGCATTAGACTGTATAACTTGTGGTATGATCAGGTTTTCTAAACATGCAACATACCATAAAATGTGCTCTGTTGTGCTCAAGACTATGAAACACGTCTATCTAAGAACAGTCATATTGTCTCATACAAAGAAACAAATTTATAAGTCATAATAACAGATAGATAGATAGATAGATAGATAGATAGATGATTAGATAGATGATAGATGATAGATAGATAGATAGATAGATAGATAGATAGATAGATAGATAGATAGATAGATAGATAGATGTAAAAATGAATAAGTAATATGTTAGACTAAAAATATCAACATAGCTGCTATGCTTATACTGCTTATCTAAGGTCAGGCTATATGCAAGATAAAGAAAAACGTGGGGCTGGTGAATAAGACGCTGTTATACTTCTGAACTGAGGATGTAAAGAATTTGCTACTGAATCAAGAAGACATGAGTTTGTTCACAGGGCAGGAAAACATTTTTTGTATTATGTTTATATCAAATTTCTTGGATTTTTTTACAAGTGGGTTGTGAAAGACTTACAGCAATTGAATACAGCTGTGGAGTACTGCTCGCATAATGAATACGCTCTCTGATTTGCCAAAGAATCTCCTGCCTGTAGTATTTTACCAGCAAATACAGACCTCTTTTTAGAAATATACTCAATTTGTTTTCTATTTTCAATACCCTCTGAGATTTCACATAAAATCATGTAATATTGTAAGCTACATCTTATGTTTAATGTAAGAAGCACCTTTTGATATGATAAAGGAAACAAAATGTGGTTCAGTTGTAATATTTTTTAGCTGTTTTCACATGTATGCTAAATATGTAACCTGGATCTGTAAAATAATAAAAAACATCACTTAGCAGAAACTCAGGGAAAAAGATGAGTAAGAGTAAAAAACCTAGTTATAATATAGTTATGTCTATATGTGTAAGGCTCTTAAGGGTAGGGTTTATAAAATGCCCTTTCAAAGCTGAATTTGAGAGCTTAAAGTGTAACTGCTATCTCACAATTTTAGTACAAGTGCAGGGAAAGTAATTTTAAACATTTTTAATAGACTATTAGGGAATTTGATAAACGTTTAATAAAAAAAAACTATTTTTTTTTTAGCAATGCTCTGACTGAGTGTTGCTAAGGAAAATCCATCATAAGCTTGTAATGTACGTGCTGAGTACTGCTAGGCTATGTTCACACAGAGGAATCTGCCACGGATTTGGAAGTGGAATCCACCCCCGAATCTATGGCAGATTCCGTCTCGCTTTGAATGGGAGGCAGAAATTGTAGCAGGACGCAGAAAAAAAAAAATCGATCTTGCTGCGGATTCTGTGGCTCCGGAGTCCCTGCCGATTAGGCAGAGGAAAGCCGCAACAGAATGCCGATGCCCTGCATCTGCAGTTTGTCGTGGCAATCCAGCGGTCAAACGAAGAAGAATTTCTCTTCATTTTCCGCTGTGTGAACCTAGTCCTATAGTTACATGCTTGTACTTAGCCTGCTTCTCTTCTCTTCTGCCTGCCCACTGCCTAATAGCCAACAGGTGTCCACCACATGTTGGTGCACCACCAGTTTTGTGATTTGCACCAGTTTACTCCAGTTTGCATTTCATAAGTATCATAAGGTAGAATTGTGGTTGCTGTGAAATATATTATTCCCTGAATAAATAGAGCAAGATCAAATAATGGAAACTGTTCTTAATGGGATTAATACACATTGAAAGCTAAAATGTGCAGTGACCTGGAACATTTCCCAACCATCATTGTGCCTTTCACTGTTTAATATGTACCTTCTCATAGACAACAGATTACTTGGTTGTGTACAGGGATGGCTCATGGAACAGAAATCATGGGTGTGCACACTGCTACTGTATGTGTGTGATAAGGAACATTACTCATTCATGTTACTGCATTGAAGAATAATAGGAGAATTTAACACAAAGGTTTATTCAGTACAAAAGATGTTCTCTATTGGATCACTGAAACTTTAATCTATAGAAGCGCAATATATAAAAGAGCTGCTTGTATCATTTACATATAAGTATAATGTAATGACCATGGATTTACTGCCAGACATGCTATTGCACAATAGTAAATTTATGCGTATTTCATTAATAGGGTCCCACTGTAAAAAGTATACTTTTTTACTGAATACCTCTGCATGGAATAGCTTTTCCCGAGCATAAGTCAAACATACCTTCAAAATGTGATATGAACAAGCCCTAATGACATTTTGGCAGCCAGTTTAAGATAGTTTTTCAGCATTCAACGTGTTTTCAGTGAAATATTGATCACAAATGTTAGATTATTTTTAGCAAATTATTTTCCTTAAAATAAGCAAGCAGTAGAACTGTACTGTTCTACTGTGGCCACCTTACATAGACTCAAATCAGTGATCTCCAACCATGGGTTCACCAGAACACAGTAGTGACAAGTAGTGACAAGATATGTCACTATGAGCTGACAAAAGGAGTAGAAATTCCATTTTAGGTATGGTAAGAAGGATGAACATTTACAAACCATTTGTGTATATTTATGGACAACACCTTCAAACAAAATATCTTTTTAGATTGTATATTGACTAAAGTTCCAGATTCATATCAATGCAGAACAAGCCTGGTCACTACTCCAGAGTAATATGTGGCTTCTACTACTAATCAGAAGCTCCAGCTCTGGAGGAGTCATTGAAGTTTATATTTGCATTCTTATGGACATATCTTTCTTATTCATACAGATTTAGAACAGAGAAGTTGGTCATGGCAACCAATCAAATCACTGCTAAATATAAGTCTATATTAAGTAATTAATTTATGTAGAAAATATCTCATATATAGCTAATGCTTTGCTACCTCTAGGGCAAACTGCAATGCCCACAGGACATCGTCCACTTATTATTATCCTACATTGTCATATTATAAATACATAAATATGTAAATCAATAGCAATTGTCAAGTCAACAGAACATTATTTGGCCATACTGTCATTATGTTTGCAAAGAATATATGTGGAGTATATGCATCTCATATCACAATATAAGATGATCTTCCATTCTATTCTATGCAACTGCCGGAGATAGTCAAGAACTGTATTTGGCTTCTCATCAGTTCTATAGAGATAAATGGAGCTGCAGCGGGCATTTGCTACCTCTGTTCCATTCAAATGGGGGGGGGGAACTATTACTTGTCTAACAGTTTTCAAACAAGACAATGACCCTAAGCACACAGCTAAAATAACAAAGGAGTGGCTTCAGAACAACTCTGTGACCATTCTTGACTGGCCTAGCTAGAGCCCTGACCTCAACCCAATTGAGCATCTCTGGAGAGACCTGAAAATGGCTGTCCACCAACATTCACCATCCAACCTGATGGAACTGGAGAGGATCTGCAAGGAAGAATGGCAGAGGATCCCCAAATCCAGATGTGAAAAACTTGTTGCATCATTCCCAAAAAGACTCATGGCTGTACTAGCTCAAAAGAGTGCTTCTACTCAATACTGAGCAAAGGGTCTGAATACTTATGACCATGTGATATTTCAGTTTTTCTTTTTTAATAAATTTGCAAAAATATCTACATTTCTGTTTTTTTTTTCTGTTAAGATGGGGTGCTGAGTGTACATTAATGAGAAATAAAAATAACTTTTTTGCTTTTAGCAAATGGCTGCAATGAAACAGAGTGAAAAATTTAAAGGGGTCTGAATACTTTCCGTACCCACTGTATCTGTGAGGGTTTCCTAGAGAAGCATAAAGGAAGTATAGAATAATGGGCAGCTGGAGACCTAGGGAGCTTGTACTTTTCTTGCTTGAGATCTCTTCATTTTCTAGTCCACCACTGTTAAAAATAATGATGGCAATGTCTCAAATCATATTTAGTACAAAAAATGGCATAGAAGTTGTATCCTTATCCATAAAACATGAAAAAATCTTGAGTTTGCTTGTTGAATTTTTTGCCTGCATTGTGGTTATACACTTGCCATGTGTTGTTTGGACTGGGCACAAAATCCAGATTGGTTAATGATTCAGAAATATCAGCTTGAGTTTGCAGTGCATAGTGGTACTGACTCCCAGCAGATATGTTAAGATATTCCGCTTGTATATTAACTTGTTACCCTGTTTCTAGCCAATGGAACTGGGCTGTAAATTATGTTTATTTGATAATGTGTCAGTGGCTGCGAGGAAAACATAGGTTAGATGTTCTGCAACATACCAGATAATCTTCTAACTACATAATTGTAGTTCTTGCTTCATCTAAAAACCTGAGTCATTTAGAAAGACAAAGAGCATTAACCACCAATGTCCAATAACCTGTATTTCTGGATTCAAATGTGAGACACCTATGTCTCCAGACGTATGTGCTGGTATACATTATATACTCTATGCATTCCTTATATGATTAAGGAAAACTTAAAAAAACAGCACTGTACGTTTTATATACAAGTAAATTGTACACATGCACATCAATGTAGAGAACCAGCAATGACAGATAAAACCCATCACAGATTGCTGGGCCAAATATTCAGTGGCAGAAGCCACATCCAATATGATTGCCTTTGAGAGTTTTTAGACTTGCCATGAACCTAGTCTTAAGTTCCATGAACCTAGCCAAACCATCGGATCTATTCAGTAGAGTTACCAAGATTGGTCAAAGATAGGCTATCAGCCATACAAAGGAGCAGATCTCCCCATCTACGTGGTACAGGTAAAAATTCTAATTGTTAGTTCTCACTTATTTCCATATACAGTCCCATGTTTTAAAGATTTTTTACATGGATCCAATAACTCATATTGTAGTAGTAAAAATATACCAATGTTGCCATTGGCCCATTCTCCAGGTGAATTAGTCAATATTAAGTGGCCAAGCAGAATGAAGTGTGTCGTGGCTTGCTGAGTCACCCCTGTGCAAGAAGAGTTTGACACCTCAAGAGATTGCTCAACATATTATCTCTGTGATTATGAAATCCTTGCCTGGTTTGAAAACACATCTTACTCAACATGGTGTTAGTGCATCTCCTAGCCTTGGCAGCTGTCCTACTCTGTTTTTCATGAACTTCACCATAGTCTTGCTATAATATGAGACTACAAAAAAGGATTTGACAGATTGTTTAAAATCTTCATTACCATAGTGTTTATATGTACTTGTGCTTGTGCTTTTTTGTGGCTGTTAGGTGTTGTTATTCAGTTTATTACACAAAGCAATCTATGGGGATGTGAGCCAAAGGTTGATGATTTTTTCAATGTCGTTGAGAAATTTAGCCTTATAAGATCACACCAGGAGAATGTATCTCATGTGAACCGGGTAACTAGCTCAGCAAAACCATTTAGCACTAAACGAAATTAAGTACTTAAAGGGGTTGTGCCCTTAAGGATACTTATCCCTTTAACCACAGGATAGGGAATAAGTGTCTGATTTACCTGGCTCTGACCGCCAGCGATCAGGAGAAAGGGGGACCTAAAGTTCCCCTAAAGCCTCCTTTAGGGGGCGCCAGTGAATGGAGTGCCAGTGCGCTCTACGTGACTGGCACTCCTTTCACTTCTATGGGCTATGGGCGCTGCCAGAGATTTCAATCTCGACAGCTCCATGGTAGTGAATGGGGCACTGGTTATACATGCACACTGACGCTCCATTCATAAGGAGGCTTTAGAGGGACTTTCAATCCCCTATTTCCTGATCACTGGGGGATAGGGGATAAGTATCTGTAATGGCACAACCCCTTTAAGTAAAAAAATAGAAATAAGTCTGATTTGAGGAAGATTTGACAGAGACCTCCTAGGATGAGAACCGTAAGAGCATACTAAAGGATGTTTTGTCATAAGACAAATTCTCATTTTCCATTCTTAAAGACAAAGTCGTTTAGTTACTATACCCTGAAAGAACTCTGCCATATACCGTAGTTCCCAAATAATACACAAATGAAATCCCCATCATACAGCACTAAGTATTACTGGTTGATCTTACTTGTGAGTATTTGCTATATCTATTGAACTGGTGAGGTGTATACAAATATTAACAACATTTAGCTCTCCTATCCTGCAAAATATGCAAAACTTAGCTCCATAGGTTCTGTAATTAAAGGGTTTTTCATAAGATAATACTGATGTTCGGTAGGGATCCCAAGTGAATGGGGCTGAACTGCAGCACCACAATGCTGAGGCGCCTTCAGTCAGCTGAGGGTGCTGTGATTTGGATCCCCACTGATCAAATATTGATCACCTATCCTAAAAATACGTCATTCTGGAAAACCCTTTAATTATTAAAAATGTATCATTAAAAGCGTGAACATTATGTTCTCCCATGTTCTACCACAACCATAGTCTCTCTTCAAAATATACCAAACTGATTGGGTGGTTTATTTTCTTTTTATAAGCAATGTTGACTGGGAAACAAATGGAAATGATACAAGGGCAATACATGCACAGCCCAAGAAGTCTAGAATGGGAGCCACTCTAATAGATGACTCTCCATTCTGACTCATGGAGATAGGTGCTGAGTGGTGGCTCAGTCCTCCACCCATGATGTCCATATGGCCTAGTAGGACACATGGGCACAAGTTATCTTCAAGAGACAATCCCTTTAATGCATATAGTCATCATTTACAATGCAATGGTTTAGAGGTGACTAACAGCTCAGTATGCAGGGTATTCCATATTGCTTTATCTAGAGTGTTGTTCAATATCAGTACTTGGGATCAAAGTACACTTTGTTTTATGACAAGGAAAAATCTTGCTCACAACTTTTACTATTATGGAGATACATACCATCATTTTTTGATTTATTTTAAAGCTCAATACTGCTTAGTATGCAAACTCAGCATGAGTCTAAACTTACTATAGCTGCTCTTAATAATGCCATTTATAGACCAGAAAATGGTCAGCTGGCAATGATTTTGATTGTACCCATAAGATTTCTTCTTAACCCATAGAGCCTCTTAACTCTTCTGCATATCTTTACTAGTCAACATGTTTTTCATTAAGTAGCACCAACTGAGAGGGAAGTCATATATAGCAAAACAGATTGTATGACAAGGAATATGAAAGTGAACTGCTTGTCATTCTTGAAAACCACTTCCCCCATAAAAAATGCTGTGCGAAACATGGAGCTCTCTCCAAAGGGATATTCCCTGACCCCAACGACATTAAATTGGCAATGTTCTAGAGTTTTCCTGGAAACCCATTTATCTCAAATGAAGAGTCTTCTTAACAGTACAGATTAGCTATCCTATGGGGCTCATCTATGGGGGACATTGGGGCCTCCCTTTGGTATATTTGAGGATATGATTTTTCAGAGTTGTTACAAACATGAATAACTTACAAAATCAGATTTGTACATCTCTTAAATGGAACCTGTGACATTGAACATTCTTTCAAATTAACAGGCAGAATGTTACAGAGTAGACAGGGCTGAATAGATTGACACACACATTTATTTTGGGTTTAAGAGTCCAATGGACAGTAGAGCCACCCACTGGGCTTCTACAGGATATTTGCCAATAAAAGTAGATGCCAATCTGCATAGCTCCACCTGCAGATTGTGCTGTATTTTCAATGTAAATATAGGACTTTATACTCATCCTAAATACAGATGCAACAAAAATGACATTTAACACATCACATACCATTGCATTACTAGTATGTAAAAACATTAAATGTCAATTTAAAGTTTGCTAGATTAGAGAGTTAACCCTCACCTAAATGTGTATGTCTCCTCCCATAAGCCTTAATTAAGGTTTAACATTCTTGGTGTTAGGTATGTAATAGAAGTAAGTTGTGTCTTCTGTTACAGAGGCTTTTCTGTCTTCTGCTGTACTTAAGGGCATCATTAAAGGGATTTGTGGTTGCTACTTTTTAAATCCTACTAAATTTATCAGATGAAGCTAGGCAATTGTTTACTTGGACAGTGAACCAAGCCCATATTAAGTACTGTAAAACATACGTCCTAGTTAAAGCACTGGGATACGGGAGTATAAATCACATAGATCAGTCCTTAAGGAGTATGAGGCATGCTAGTGCATGGACCAGTGTGTATGCTAGATTAGGTTGTACGGACGTGTGTATCCAGGAGTGGCAATGCTTTACCTCCACATTAAGCTACACATTTTCTGCAATTGCTGTATTTTGACCCATTCATTGAGCACAAACTATGAAACAGAATTTTTTTTTAAGTCCAAGTACATACTTTCTTAACTCAAATGCAATATGGTGCACTGGTCCACAGAAAGAAATGAAGATGGATGTAATCTATTGCAAATACCTTTGAAATTAGAAGGGCCCCCACAAACCCACAAGGGTCAGGGATTGATGGCCTGCCTTTGTTGAAGCCTAAGGAGAGCCAGTCTTTTCTCGTGGCTTACACCTGGGCTGCCACCCAATGGTAGTCACCTACATGCACCACTGACAAAATCTATGGTTTTCAACAGTCATAGAGATTTAAGGTTGGCTGACATCTTATAGACAATTATAGACAATTTATAGACAAACTCTCCCTGAACATACCAGCTCAATGAAGTGATACTCAATTGCACCTGAAGATTTCTATGCTGTAAATGGTTATGTGAAGTTAACAACATCATTACAGATAATTTTAACCATTTTAGTGGTCTTTGAAAGATCTGGAAAATTTAGCTAGGATTTCTCCAGTTAAACCTAAGACACTTATGTATGCCTAGAACAAAGCCTTCAAATGTGGTGCTTGACACAGGGATAGACTGTACTAGACACAACACAGTATTATACACATTTATGATTCCTACTCAAGCACTTTTGAGGTTAAGGTAAAAAGGAAACACAAGGTAAAAGGAAACATCTCAGTTATGTCAAATGTCACTTTTACTTGTATAAGTGTACTGGCACATTGACTACACTAAGACAATAATTCCTATTAAAAACAGATGAAGCGGCCCTTTTTTACTGCCAATTTTCATATGTGGGGCCCCCATTTTCACGGATCCCTCATAGACTTGACTGCGAGTGATCCAAGAAAAAGGGCCAGAAATAGGACAAGTCCTATTTTTTGATGGACTGGAAACACGCAAAAATGTAAAAAAAAAAAAAAAAAAAGAATCTGATCTCTGAGTAGCACAGACATTGTAAAAAAAGCCCCTGTCACAGAATACTATTGAATATTATTTATTGTAATATTGATATATTGATTGTGCAGTGTAAATATTTATACAGATGTCCACTGATGTTTCTGTGTGTTGATTTTTTTTTTTTTTTTAAACTGTATTAAGATTGTGAGCAGCTCCATGAGCAGTCCGAGGTGAACTTGGGCTGCATTCTACAACTGGTGAGACTCATCTGAGAATTGGACAAAAGTAGTGCAGGTTATGGAAAATCAGACATGTAAAATGGCCTTTTGACTATAACGTATCAGTATACAGTCCATGTGCTGTCCATTCTACAGACAGCACATGGATGTGAACACCACTTTTGTGAATGCGCCCTAAGTATTGTTTGTTTCTGGTGAATTCTGTTTATAAGCAATGATATACCAGCCATGACATCACACCCCTATCCTGGTTTTAAGGGATCCATGATGGTAATGACAGATCTAATTTGTAATAGACTCTAATAGATCACATTGACTTATAATGAGTTTTCCATTTTCCTGTTTTTTACTAGGCAGCATAATGCTGTAGCATACATTATTTTGCCCATGATGGGAAACAGAATCCTATGGAACAGCATAATTTAATGTTTGAGAAAATGTTTTTGTACTAGGCAGAATAACTCAGCAGACTGCATTATTTTGCTATCCTACTAGTTGTAGTGACAAAGTGAACATACCTTTCTTGCGTCTAAATGCAATCTTGCTGCAGAGAAAATCAATCATGTGCAAACGGTCTGTTTAGTGCACCCAAGGCTAGCTGCATGTCACAACACTCATTTTTGCCTTTAGTTGCTGCAGATTGGGACATGTCAATCTTTATGTTAAGGGGCAATGATATGTGGGGATTCCAGGCAAAAATGGGTACTCTGATAAATGTCACCATTCCCCGAGAGCCCCCAACAGCTCATTTGCATATGGATTTATAGTTGATTTCCTCAGTAGCAAGAGTGTACTTTGATGCAAAAAAAGATATGTTCATTGTGCCACTGACCACCTCCATTAACCCCTTCCCGCCGGTGGCATTTTTCGATTTTCATTTTTGACTCCCGACCTTCCAAACCCCATAACTTTTTTTTTCCGTTCAAAGAGCCATTTGAGGGCTTAATGTTTGTAGGACAAATTGTTCTTCATAATGGTACCATTTATTATTCTGTATGTGTTTCACAGTAATTTCTTACTTATATATGTATTCTAGGGAAATAGGGGTGATTTGAACTTTTGATTCTTTTTTATTTTTTTATACTTTATTTATTAGACCCTGTAGGGATCTTGAACCCCGGGGGGTCTGATCACTAATGCAATGCACTACAATGCTAATGCATTGCAATTCATTGCAAAATATCGGCATTTGTATGACAGGCCGCATAAAGCAGCCTGCCCTACAAATGAATGGCAGAAAAGCCTGAGATCCTTTAATTAGCACCCGGCTGTCATGACAATGGATCGCCGACCCTGGATCTGGTTCCAGGTGCTGGCAATCCTTGGCAAAATGGTGGTGCCGGAAAAATGGCAAAGCTGACAGCGGCGCCAGGAGACTTAACGCCTGCAATCAGTGTATTAGTATAGTACAACGACATAAAAAAGAGACTTTACCCAGGGCATGGAGGATCTTACTGTGTGCCTCAGAGACACGCACAAGTCCTTCATTGCGGCCTGGACACCATGGATCCTCTTCCAGGGTTCGCAGGATTTCAGGGACCTTGTACGTTGAATTGAAGTCTGGGAGAGCTACTTTCTGTGGCAGGGTTGCGGGACCTCCTGTCCCTGCCTTTCTTTCCCCCACTTCCCTTTTTTTTTTTTTTTTCTTTCTCCTTTTCTCCCTCCCCATCCTTTCCTTCATTTCTCTATCCATTGTGTGGTATCACACCTTGTTATGCAGATTGTCTCTGTATGTTTTACAGTTTGTTTCTGGCCCCTGTTTGTATGGCGGCCATTTTTGTATGGTTTGTTGTTGTGTGTGTTTCTATTTTTAATATAAACAAAGAATTTATAAAAAAAAAAAAAAAAAAAAAGGGGAGGGACATTTTTTGCAGCTACCTTCCATATGATGGTCACCTGTTTTCACAAGTCCCTCATAGATTTGAATCTATTGAGGAATCTGTGAAAATGGCCTGAAATAGGACATGACCTATTTTTTGACGGTCTGTCAGAAAAATGATCAAGCGAATAGCCTCATTCATGTCTATTGAATTTAATGCAGCTGTGTGATGGTTGTTAACATCAGTCGTATGAATAGGGCTTGACAGTGAATGGGTATATTGACATGTTCATTTTTGTGACAGATAGAAAAATGGTCAGTTAAAAAATGGACATGCTCTATCTTTGTCCAGTTTAGTGGACACACAGACCCAATAAAAATTAATGGATCTGTTTTTGAGAACATTAAAGAAATTAAAAACAGATCAGTAGGTTGGGACAAAAAAGAAAGACCAATGAAATTCATCCATTTTTAACGGCCCGTTAAAAACTGATGCAAAACAGATGACACTCAGCCATCAAAAACTGAAAGCAGAATGGATGCAAAACAGCTGTCAAAAAGGGCACACACAGTCATTTTTAGAATGGCTTTGTCGTGTGAATAAGGCTTAAGCCCCTTGCATCAGTTTTTTCCATCATGTTTCTTTGTATGTTTTTATACAGTAAAAATAATATAAACTTAATGGAAACTTAAAATACCCAATATAAGAGTGGTAAACCCACCCCTCCACATCTTAAAGGGGTTGTCTGGGATAAAATGGAATTCATAGACTAATCTAAACACACTCTCCCTACCTACTTTCTAAATTACATAATTTAGCAAAAATGTATATTTACCCATATCCCTGGGGCTGTCATGTGACCGCCCCAGAGACAATTTCTGGTTATCTGGTGACTTTCAGTTTCCCCGTTTTCGGAAACAGAACGTCACCAATACTCCACCCCCCCTCCACCCCATCATACTTACCTATCTTCCTTCTGCCGGATGGTTCCACCTCTTTATTGACTCTGCTGGTGCGTGCGCAATAGCAGTAGCCTCCCACGCCTGCACAGTAGAGGTGGATTTCTGGCTGCAGGGCAGTGCTGGAACTATTGCGCATGCGCCAGCAGTCAGAAAAGAGGAGGAGCCATCCAGCAGAAGGAAGTCTGGAAGGAAGACACGGAAGTATGATGGGGTGGTTAGTTGGGAAGTTATAGTAGTGGGCGGGATAGCTAGGGAGACATTGAGGGAGTGTGAGAGAGGGAGGGGGAGATAGTGACAGGGAGGTAGTGTGAGTCAGCCTACAAGTACCATGATGCATTGCATTAGCTAAGACAGCAGGAAGCTACACCATGTAAACAAATGTAGAAAATTCCAGAAGCTCCCAGAGAAACCTAGAAATCACTCAAAACACTGCTAAAGGTATTTGGGTGCACTTATTAACCCATTAATAGCACTAACATATAATTTTTTTAAAAAAAGATTGTTTTGCCCGGAAAACCCCTTTAAATGGATCATAATGAATCATAACAAATACATCAAATGGAAAAGACTAGATCCCTGACAGATGGTGAAGTGGATCCTATATAAATGGAAGCCATAACACCAAATAGCTATCAGTGATCATTCTGGTTCATGCAATATAGAAAACCGAAAATAACACACTGCAGACTAATAAATAATTGTACACAAATGTGAAGAAGTGTAGCATTTTCCCCTTTATGCAGAGTTAACATCTCATTTTTGCCCAATGTTTAACATGATGTATACGTTAAACAGATTTCTTCAATAGACGCCATATAGTTGCATCTGTCACAATAGGGTTCCATTGCGAAAAATGTATATATTTACTATATACATATTTTGTTGGACTCCATGCAATGGAATAGCTCAATATACTACACTTTTCCATCCTTTTTTTTTTTCCCAAACGTATGTTTAATGTATGACAAAAATGAGATGTGAATCCACCCTAAGATGGTAACTATCATTATACTGCTACTGCTTCATGTGAGTTTAGCACTTTAGCACTCATGATAATGACCACAGACTCAAGTTTTATGACATAGGGAGAGGATCCTCGTATACAGTATTTACTTTAGGTCGGCTTTATCAATAAGGTGTCATAGTTACACATTTATTAAAGTATAGGAAAGACGCCCTGGACCCTCCTGTTTTAACACCTTCCCCTCCTGTATGGTCAATTCCCCAAGGCTTTTTTATGTACCTGGTGAAGTTTACTGTACAGTCATGGCCAAAAGTTTTGAGAATGACACAAATATTATATTTTCACATGATCTGCTGCCCTCTGGTTTTTATGTGTGTTTGTCAGATGTTTTTATCACATACAGAAATATAATTGCATTCATATTATGAGTAACAGAAGCTTATATTGACAGTTAGAATGAGTTAATGCAGCAAGTCAATATTTGCAGTGTTGACCCTTCTTCTTCAGGACCTCTGCAATTCTCCCTGGCATGCTCTCAATCAACTTCTGGACCAAATCCTGACTGATAGCAGTCCATTCTTGCAGAATCAATGCTTTAATTTTGTCTGAATTTGTTGGTTTTTGTTTGTCCACCCGTCTCTTGATGATTGACCACAAGTTCTCAATGGGATTAAGATCTGGGGAGTTTCCAGGCCATGGACCCAAAATCTCTATGTTTTGTTCCCTGAGCCATTTAGTTATCACCTTTGCTTTATGGCAAGGTGCTCCATCATGCTGGAAAAAGCATTGTTGAGCGCCAAACTGCTCTTGGACGGTTGGGAGAAGTTGCTCTTGGAGGACATTCTGGTACCATTCTTTATTCATGGCTGTGTTTTTAGGCAAGACTGTGAGAGAGCCGATTCCCTTGGCTGAGAAGCAACCCCACACATGAATGGTTTCAGGATGCTTTACAGTTGGCATGAGACAAGACTGGTGGTAGCGCTCACCTCTTCTTCTCCGAATAAGCTGTTTTCCAGATGCTCCAAACAATTGAAAAGGGGATTCATCAGAGAAAATGACTTTACCCCAGTCCTCAGCAGTCCACTCCCTGTACCTTTTGCAGAATATCAGTCTGTCCCTGATGTTTTTTCTGGAGAGAAGTGGCTTCTTTGCTGCCCTCCTTGAGACCAGGCCTTGCTCCAAGAGTCTCCGCCTCACAGTGCGTGCAGATGCACTCACACCTGCCTGCTGCCATTCCTCAGCAAGCTCTGCACTGCTGGTAGCCCGATCCCGCAGCTGAAACACTTTTAAGAGATGGTCCTGCCGCTTGCTGGTCTTTCTTGGGCGCCCTGGAGCTTTTTTGGCACCAATGGAACCTCTCTCCTTGAAGTTCTTGATGATGCGATAGATTGTTGACTGAGGTGCAATCTTTCTAGCTGCAATACTCTTCCCAGTTAGGCCACTTTTGTGCAGTGCAATGATGACTGCACGTGTTTCTTTAGAGATAACCATGGTTAACAGAAGAAAAACAATGATGGCAAGCACCAGCCTCCTTTTAAAGTGTCCAGTGGTGTCATTCTTACTTAATCATGACAGATTGATCTCCAGCCCTGTCCTCATCAACACCCACACCTGTGTTAATGGAGCAATCACTGAAACGATGTTAGGTGGTCCTTTTAAGGCAGGGCTGCAATGATGTTGAAATGTGTTTTGGGGGATAAAGTTCATTTTCTAGGCAAATATTGACTTTGCAAGTAATTGCTGTTAAGCTGATCACTCTTTATAACATTCTGGAGTATATGCAAATTGCCATTAGAAAAACTGAAGCAGTAGACTTTGTAAAAATTAACATTTGTATCATTCTCAAAACTTTTGGCCATGGCTGTAGTGGTGTTGCAGCATATGGTGGATTATACTGACTGTTATATAGATGCTGATATAACATTTCATTCTATTAAAAAGCAGCTTTCATAATGACCATGTTTACATATTATTCTTGGATGAAAGAGCATTGTGGTTTTATAATACACACAGCAACACAGCAATTATTAGTTATTATTTTCATGTAAGCCAAACCTATAAACCACAGGTTGTCTAGACATTCTATATAGGATATCCTGCTGGATTAATTACTGTATTATACTATGTTACACAGTATTTGTTAGACCTTAAGGCTGCATTTACTTAATCTGGCTAGGTGGCAATCTACCCACTGCGATAGTGTGTGGGTTTTTTAACAATCCCATTCATGCAATGCAGCAAGAAACTGCACAATTTCTAGCGCATACAACTATAATGTTACATATCTTCTTACATGAAGAAAAACTCAGATGTGACAAATTATAGCTATAGATTTAGTATTTCCTATTGAGATAGTGCCAGCAATATTTCAGATCTATTGTTTTAATAAAATAGCAGGAAAGCCACTTTTGGCTCAACCATACTTATTTCTGTATATAAGGCTAGAGATACACATTGATTTTGTCCGCAACCCCCATCGTGCAACTAAAGATTGCTGGATCCCCCTGTGACTTCTTCACTAATGTAAGTGAATAGAGGCACACTGCGACCCCTAGTGTGCCAGAACCGCGACTTGTATTATCAAATAAGTCAAACAGTGTTTGACTTAAAGTTACTGTCACCACACTCTCAGGGTCGCAATGCGACTAAATGCACTAACAGGAGTGAAAGAATCACAAGGTGACTCAGTGATCTTTGGTCATGCGACGGGAGTTGCGGAGAAAATCGCCCTGTAGCCCTAGCCTTAATTGCGTACGTAACATAATGAATTATATTAATTAAGTGGGTTAACAACACAAATATTTGATCACCTACCTAAAGTCTGCAAGTGGATTATCAACCATTGTCAGTCAGATTACTAAATACATGGCACAATTTCGACTATCAATCAATAACTATTTTATACATAAAAATACATTTTTACTAAGAAGACGGAGAATTTTGATTACTCATATTCTATGTTTTTGTACCATGGATAACAGAATAGTTTATTACATCTAAGTCGGCTTTATTCATTATAAAGAACTAGCATAAAAAAAGATTTCACCCATACAGTAGTCACTATAACAGTAACTATTAAACCTTTTTTCAGAGACTCCAGGTCTATATGGAACCTAAGGCACAAAACTATCCGGGACTGCTCGACTTTGTAACAAGGAAGTTTTGCTGGGCAGTGTAAAATTTGATTGTAAATCTCAAGAAATAAGTAGATATTGGAGTCTTAATGATAAGAAATTTAACTTGTTCATTGAATCAGACACATATTACTGCACAGCCATTACTGAATATAAGTATAACATCAGAGAAATGTCATAAATGTAAAAGAAGCATGTCACTTACCTATGCTTACAGCTACAAGGTGAAAAGACTTTCTCACTCCTTGAAACCCAGGCAAGCTCTCTACTTTATGTACACTCAACACCACTTCTTCCTTTTCACCATGATGATCCCCTGTGTTTGTTGTCTGAATTTTAGTATAAAATTAGTTGTAGGTCCTATCCGCCAGAGTTAGCTAAACGCCATATTGAAACTATAACGTGATCCTGTTTTTCTGGCTCAACCACTCCTTGTTCAGGTGTACTGTGACTTTTTTTTTTGTTCTTTATTAATGTTTCTCCTCCTCCTTCACTCCTGTCCAGTGTGTATTCTGTAAATCAGTAGCTGCAGACAGACGGCTGATTCTACTCCCACCTCCCTCTGGGTAATTGCCATGAACCACAGACCCACCCCATGCTTCTTACAGTGTCATTGCTTAACTGTGATGAATTTTACCAAAAGTTATGCTATTTACGTGCTCCACTAGGTAGACAACAGCTGATATTTCTAAGCAAAAGTAGCCCCAGTGAACTAGAATAGGTGAGTCCATAAATTGCTCCTTTGTTTTCAGAAGTGTACGAGCTTTGTGGCATTTTTTATTCAGCAGAATTCCAGACTGGAGGTCGAACAAGCAACTCTCCTGTTTCTGAATTAAAAATAGAAGCACATTTATAAGAATTGCAAATTTTAAAGAGAGTGGGCAAGATGTGCTGAAGATTGTGAATAAATATGTAGCTCTGAGTAATACATACTTATGTGGGTCAAAACATTTCTTAAAGTTTATTGTACAAATTTGAGAAATAATATATATATACTGTATATACACAGTACAGACCAAAAGTTTGGACACACCTTCTCATTCCAAGAGTTTTTTGTATTTTCATGACTATAAAAATTGTAGATTCACACTGAAGGCATCAAAACTATGAATTAACACATGTGGAATTATATACTTAACAAAAAAGTGTGAAACAACTGAAAATATGTCTTATATTCTAGGTTCTTCAAAGTAGCCACCTTTTGCTTTGATTACTGCTTTGCACACTCTTGGCATTCTCTTGATGAGCTTCAAGAGGTAGTCACCTGAAATGGTTTTCACTTCATAGGTGTGCCCTGTCAGGTTTAATAAGTGGGATTTCTTACCTTATAAATGGGGTTGGGACCATCAGTTGTGTTGTTCAGTATTCAGGTGGATACACAGCTGATAGTCCTACTGAATGGAGTGTTAGAATTTGTATTATGGCAAGAAAAAAGCAGCTAAGTAAAGAAAAACGAGTGGCCACCATTACTTTAAGAAATGAAGGTCAGTCAGTCTGAAAAATTGGGAAAACTTTGAAAGTGTCCCCAAGTGCAGTGGCCAAAACCATCAAGTGCTACAAAGAAACTGGCTCACATGAGGACCGCCCCAGGAAAGGAAGACCAAGAGTCACCTCTGCTGCGGAGGATAAGTTCATCCGAGTCACCAGCCTCAGAAATCGCAGGTTAACAGCAGCTCAGATTAGAGACCAGGTCAATGCCACACAGAGTTCTAGCAGCAGACACATCTCTACAACTGTTAAGAGGAGACTGTGTACAGCAGGCCTTCATGGTAAAATAGCTGCTAGGAAACCACTGCTAAGGACAGGCAACAAGCAGAAGAGACTTGATTGGGCTAAAGAACACAAGGAATGGACATTAGACCTGTGGAAATCTGTGCTTTGGTCTGATGAGTCCAAATTTGAGATCTTTGGTTCCAACCACCGTGTCTTTGTGCAACGCAGAAAAGGTGAATGAATGGACGCTACATGCCTGGTTCCCACCGTGAAGCATGGAGGAGGAGGTGTGATGGTGTAGGGGTGCTTTGCTGGCGACACTGTTGGGGATTTATTCAAAATTGAAGGAATACTGAACCAGCATGGTTACCACAGCATCTTGCAGCGGCATGCTATTCCATCCGGTTTGCGTTTAGTTGGACCATCATTTATTTTTCAACAGGACAATGACCCCAAACACACCTCCAGACTGTGTAAGGGTTATTTGACCAAGAAGGAGAATGATGGGGTGCTACGCCAGATGACCTGGCCTCCACAGTCACCAGACCTGAACCCAATCGAGATGGTTTGGGGTGAGCTGGACCGCAGAGTGAAGGCAAAAGGGCCAACAAGTGCTAAGCATCTCTGGGAACTCCTTCAAGACTGTTGGAAGACCATTTCAGGTGACTACCTCTTGAAGCTCATAAAGAGAATGCCAAGACTGTGTAAAGCAGTAATCAAAGCAAAAGGTGGCTACTTTGAAGAACCTAGAATATAAGACATATTTTCAGTTGTTTCACACTTTTTTGTTAAGTATATAATTCCACATGTGTTAATTCATAGTTTTGATGCCTTCAGTGTGAATCTACAATTTTTATAGTCACGAAAATACAGAAAACTCTTGGAATGAGAAGGTGTGTCCAAACTTTTGGTCTGTACTGTGTCTATATATATAGACATTATATATATATACCTATATATATCTATAGATATATCTATATCTATAGATATATATACACGCAGTTAAATATTTTAAGAATAGTCCCAGACTTTCTAATGTTCACATCTGTACTTTTATTTCCATTATTCTGGTCCATCAGATGGAAAATAATAGAAACAAACAAAACCCAAATACCCCATTGACTATAATGGGATCTGTTGGTGTCGAATTGATGTCCATTTTTTTTTACCTGAAAACCTCAAATAAAAAAAGTCAGGCTTGCAGAACTTTTTGTTCCAGTGAAATTTCAGACAGATCTGCATTGGACAGACATCCGGCGCTGATGTGTATGTAGCCTTACTTAAAGAGGTTTTCCAAGACTGGATATTGAGATCTATGCTTAGGATGGATCATCAATATCAGATCCGACATCCAGCACCCCCACTGAGCAGCTTTTTGAGCACAGTGTATAGAGATGAAATATACACTGTCAGGAATCTCAGTTTAGCCACCGTTGCTTTTAAGGTTACCGTATCAACCTGGGAAGGTTCTGCAGTGGTCAGAGTTCTCTTTAGATTCTCCAATTACCAGCTAAAGAGCCATCTCCCTCCTCAGCCAGGTGCTTGCTAATTGTTTGTACCTAGTGTGGTTTTCAAATCCTGATTGTGTGTAATGAACTGTTCTATTTGAACTTTGGCTTGTTACTGGATATCCACTTGTCTTCCGATTTTGGCTCTATCATTACCTCACAGGTTGACTATTGGCTTGGACGTGCTCTCACCTATTTGATCCTCCTGATTCTGATCTGCCTTGTAAGGTATTGTGGGTTCTGGTTTGACTTCAGTTTGTGAAGCATTTATTTCTTGTATCAGTTTCTGTGGTGATAAATTGCTTAAGCCCAAGTCCATCTAGCTTCACCGCTGGCTCCAGTGAAAGCATTTGGATGTCTGGGATCCATCTCTCAGTGCTGTATAGGATTTAAATAGGTAGTTCTACTGCTCTCTGTTGTCAACCAGTCCCTGCAATTTCTGATATTTGCTCCAGAGACTCTATACAGAGAATCATGCACTTTGCAGTGGTCATAATATAGTATTGCAGATCAGCCTTCAATATCTAGTCTTGGACAACCACATTAACATTTATTGCATGACTGTATTGTCCATATTTATAGGGGGATCAGTATGGATTATTTTATACCATTGTAAGTTGTTTCTCAAAAATGTTTGGTGGCTGGCTGGACACCCTTTTAATTAGATATAATACAACAGAATAGGTAGACTTTACTTATGTACTGTACTCTAAAATAGAGCAAAACTGTGAAATAGGCCCAGTAAGATGATTTCTAAATCCCTCATACCCATGTCTAGAAGCATAAAGAGTGGCAAGCTAGGGGTACTCCCAGCAAGGAATCATAACAATTTTAAGCAGCAGAGCAAGAATATGTACATAGGTTAAGGAAAATGGGACTGGCCAGAGAATGATTAGATAAAAGAAAGGTGAGCAAATTAAGTGGGTTTTGTAGAGCCAGTAACAGACTACAGTGCAGGTTAATTGTACCTGAGGAGATGAGCTTCCACTCTCCCATCCAATTTTGTTGTTTGGTCCACAAGACAGGGTTGCAACACTTCACAAATTTGGTGGCAGTGTTTTGTCCTTTTGAATTGGCCTGAGTAGTCACAAAGGTTGGTCATGGTGATCAATGGTTACCTGAGAGGACCAATGGGCATTGCTGGCCCTATGAGTGTGAAGCCAGGCTCAACTGTGGAACAGTGTCACTGACACTGATTTTAAAGTGGTTGCCCAGGAAATACAGTGTTTTTCTTGGAGGCCGAGAAAGGTGAAAAATAATTAAAAAAAAACAAACACTCACCTGTCCCTGGTGCTCTTCAGTGTCCCAGGCTGCTTTCCAGTCCAGTGGCTCCCCGGGGGTGGTTCCTGCCACACGTGACCACTGAGGCCAATCAGCGGCCTAAGGAAAAGAACCAAGACGTCACTCACATACGTCACCTGTGATGTCCTTGGTCCTTTCCTTAGACCGCTGAGGCCACTGATTTGCCACAGCGATCACGTGTGGCTCAGGGTAAGAGAGGACCCCTGGGGGAACTACTACCACCACCATCTGGAAGAACAGCAGGCTCCCCTCGTCAGTGTCCTGCCTAGGAGGTGTGCTGGGGAGATTGGTTGAGGGCACTATCCATTGACACGGTTACCGCTACTACTACTCCCATCCTCCGGTTCCCTCCATCTGGGCTGCGGCAAATGTAGGCAATCGCCTAGGCCACTACTTTGCCACCTATGACTGAGAGCAGTAAGAGGGACATTATACTGTGATGGTACTAATGAGGCATAATTGCTTGTGGGAGGGCACCAAGGAGAATTATACTGTGTGGAGGTACAGAGAAACTGGGTGGGAATAGGAGCATCAAAGAGGGGCATGGATGGGACTGGGAGAGGTTAGAAGTCTGGTTTAGAAAACGGCTACAGATTTCTGTCTGCATCTGTTTTAGATGTTCACCGTTTCGAATGGACAGCCAGTCATGCAGGACTATAGGTCTTCCATTGAAGCTTCATAGGCACTATAAAAAGCCAGGAAGAAAGAAAGGTAGGAAGAGAAGGTGTTCATTTTGTGTGGAGAGATTACAGAGATAATAACATCTCAGCAAGTAAGATTAAAAAGATTGGAATCCACAGATGCAGATATAATACAGTGTGTAGCTTATGTGTTAGGAAGGACTGGAGAAGACTTGTATTTAATAATTATTTGATAGACCGACATTGGAGGTGTCACTCTTTCTGTGTATGTCTGACTCTCACACTGATAAACCAGCCAGTCCTGCTGCACAGGCTGTGTATATCAGTGCTACTGTACTCGATCAATCACAATTCAATCTGTACTGTGTGTACAGACAATTTATTCATGTCAGATGCACACTTTTTGTACATATCTGGTATAATTTGTCAATTTTTGTCCTTGCCAGAAGCAAAACCCAGTTAAATAATTTATACTAATAATAAGACCACTATCTCTTTTCCCTAAAAGTCGTTCATTATGATTTTGCCTGTTTTGTTTTTTCTTTGTCAAATCTTTCTTGCAACACCAACCCCCCCCCCCCCCCCTCCCAGGGTAGTGAAGTTATACACTACATTAGAATAGTGTACCTCTTTATGTTTTACACATTTCCATTAGGATGATCACTGATACCTGAAGGAATCTCTACCAGAATATTGGATTGGCTGCACGGCCCACAAATGGTGAGCTGGCCTCCACGATCACCAGACCTGCAACATGTTTCTGTGGGGTTACATCAAGGTGCATCTTCCCTCCAACCACAGGATCTGAATGAGCTGAGATGGCACATCACTGAAACATTTAGTCCATATCCAAAGATATGCTGGGGTGCATCTGTACAGAACCAGATTACTACATCTGCCGTGTCGCCAATGAAAACCACATTGAACATTTGCAGTGTAAAGATAAAACTTGGTTGGATAGTTTGTCCTTTTCAAGTTAATAAATTGATGTTACATTCTCGTGGTTATGAATACCAAACTATATATATATATATATATTTTTTTTTATAAAAAAAAAAAAAAAAAAAAAAAGAGAGAGAGAGAGAGAGAAAAAAAAATTTAAATTTTTTAATGGGTCGGGGGGCTAACTAGCAAAGACTGGACCCCATAGCAAACTTTTGACAGTATAACGCCCATTTACATACACTATAATGTCCAACAAGGGCCTCCTCACAGCATAATGTCCCATAGCGGCCCCTGAACACGGTATAATGTCCCATAGTGGCCCCTGCACACAGTATAATGTCCCATAGCAGCCTCCATACAGTATAATGTCCCATAGCGCCCCTGCACACAATATAATGTTCCATAGTGGCCCCTGCACACAATATAATGTTCCATAATGGCCCTTGCACACAGTATAATGTTGTAAACCAGCCCCTCCACACAGTATAATGTCACATAGTGGCCCCTCCACACATTATTATAACCCATAGTGGCCCCTGCACACAGTATAGTGTTCCATAGCAGCCTCCATACAGTATAATGTCCCGTGGTGGCCCCTCCACACAGTATAATGTCCCATAGTGGCCCCTCCACAAAGTATTATGTCCAGTCGTGGCCCCAACAGTGTTCATTGCAAATATTGCAAAGATTTTGGTTTCAGTAGAACCCGAAATTTTTGGGGTACACCACCCATGAACTATTAATATACTCTGGGGTCTTTTCAGACCCCAGAGTATAATAACCGGAGGCCCAGGGGAGGTGACAAACATAAAAACCAGTGGTACTTACCTCTCCTGGGCTCCACCGTGACTCACTGCTGTTTCCTCTTCAATGACATCACAAACATGGGTTACGCCGGCGTCACTATGCATTGCAATGCCGGCCTGACCCACATGACGTCAGGCCCAAAGACAGCAGGGAGATCAGCGCCAGAGCCCAGTAGATGTGAGTAACACTGGTTTTTATGTTTGTCATCTCCCCTGGCCTCAATCATTATACTCGTATAATAGCAGTATTTGTTGGGGTTTGCCCAACAAATATTCTTGATGCAGCCTTACTTACTGATCCTTGCTCCTGCTCACAGTTGCCTCTGCTCCCCCTTCTTCCCTCTGGGGGCCTTAGCAACGTGACATGAGACACATGCTCTGTGTGTTTCTGGAGGGCAGAAGGGGAAGCAGAAGCGTCCGTGAGCAGGAACACGAATCAGTAAGTAAATAGGGCTCATTACCTGCAGGAATTACTACAGCTGGTTATGGCCTATTAAAAAGAAAAAAAAAAAGAAGCAGGGGCCCACCGGGCCCCCTAAGGTTGTGGGCCCACCGGGCCCCCTAAGGTTGTGGGCCCTGTGATAGCAATAGCCCTATGGCTGCTATGGTGGTACTTATGCCACTGAAGTCCCCCTGCATCTCAGAAAAACTCACCAGAGACCAGATCTTGACGTGGAAATGTCTGCAGATGAGTGACAGATGGAGGAGATAAAACTTTATTATACATTCAATATTGAAATTTCAACACCAAGAAAGAAAAGTCTTGGATTTATGGAAAACATGGGATTGATAAACATGTTGTTGCTAGGCAGATGATAAAAATTGGAAACAAAATATTCAATATGAGCACCACGTGAAGAAGTACACACACTTACACGCCTTGGCATGCTATCAATTAAGTTATTAATGGTTGTTTGAGGAATTTTATGCCATGCTGAGTGCACTGGGGTCCACAAATCATTAAGGGTGACTGCTGGCAGCTCCCTTTGTAATTGGTGATCAATGACATCCCAGCCAGATGTGCTCAATGGTAGACAAGTCCGGAGACACTGCAGGACATGGTATCACATCTAGGCCACACAAGCTGGTCACGGTACCTTGAGCAACATGCAACCTGGTGTTGTTTTGCTGAAAAATGGCTCCTGAGACATTTTGGAAAAATGACTCTACCACTGGTTCCACAACCAAATCAATATAACGCTGAACTGTAAGGGTACTAAAATATATTATGCCAAACCACACTATAATCCTATAAATAGGATTTATGTGATATTCCCTTGTTAAGACCTGCCTCTTTACAACATTTCACATGGGTCTCCAGACAAATCTCCAACTATCATTGCGTCCGAGACAAATACAGTGTTCATTGCTGAAGAGGATAGACCTCCATTCCAGCCTTCATTGCCATCTTGCTAGTGTACCATGATAGCTTTGGAGAGCAGTGGCAAGAGGTCAATGGGACAATGAGCTCTTGGAGTTGGATGTCAATTTTCTAAAGTCTGAAGTTGTCTTATATAGCATAAAATAAACATATAGTAATGGACATAGATTCAGCACTGTTCACTACATATTGGTATCTGCAACAATACAGGGCCTGTGCATTAACCGCTTAACTTAGCCTTATAGATCTATGGACAATATAATTGGAATAACTAAGTAGGAAATAGCATGGTGCATTGTACTGGCAACCAGCAAATTGTTACTACATCTTTCACCACAAGTACTGAACACTAAATCTACAGTACTACTCTGACTATAACACTGAACTCTATTCTACGTTGTCCTGACATGAGTTTGTTTAGAAATTGTGTTCAGTTATATGTTCTCACAAAACCCATGTCTGCTATTGTAGTATTTTATTTAAATAGGACTCTTTTAACCCTATGTAACTATATAGTATAAAATACATCACATTTGATAAAGAAAGCATGGGCTCTGAGATACTTACAGGCATTATATTACAATCTGGACAATACTGCTATTGTGAAAAAGGGAGGAAGTTCTCATGCCATGTACAGTCATGGCCAAAAGTTTTGAGAATGACACAAATATTATATTTTCACATGATCTGCTGCCCTCTGGTTTTTATGTGTGTTTGTCAGATGTTTTTATCACATACAGAAATATAATTGCATTCATATTATGAGTAACAGAAGCTTATATTGACAGTTAGAATGAGTTAATGCAGCAAGTCAATATTTGCAGTGTTGACCCTTCTTCTTCAGGACCTCTGCAATTCTCCCTGGCATGCTCTCAATCAACTTCTGGACCAAATCCTGACTGATAGCAGTCCATTCTTGCAGAATCAATGCTTTAATTTTGTCTGAATTTGTTGGTTTTTGTTTGTCCACCCGTCTCTTGATGATTGACCACAAGTTCTCAATGGGATTAAGATCTGGGGAGTTTCTAGGCCATGGGCCCAAAATCTCTATGTTTTGTTCCCTGAGCCATTTAGTTATCACCTTTGCTTTATGGCAAGGTGCTCCATCATGCTGGAAAAGGCATTGTTGAGCGCCAAACTGCTCTTGGACGGTTGGGAGAAGTTGCTCTTGGAGGACATTCTGGTACCATTCTTTATTCATGGCTGTGTTTTTAGGCAAGACTGTGAAAGAGCCGATTCCCTTGCCTGAGAAGCAACCCCACACATGAATGGTTTCAGGATGCTTTACAGTTGGCATGAGACAAGACTGGTGGTAGCACTCACCTCCTCTTCTCCGAATAAGCTGTTTTCCAGATGTTCCAAACAATCGAAAAGGGGATTCATCAGAGAAAATGACTTTACCCCAGTCCTCAGCAGTCCACTCCCTGTACCTTTTGCAGAATATCAGTCTGTCCCTGATGTTTTTTCTGGAGAGAAGTGGCTTCTTTGCTGCCCTCCTTGAGACCAGGCCTTGCTCCAAGAGTCTCCGCCTCACAGTGTGTGCAGATGCACTCACACCTGCCTGCTGCCATTCCTCAGCAAGCTCTGCACTGCTGGTAGCCCGATCCCGCAGCTGAAACACTTTTAAGAGATGGTCCTGCCGCTTGCTGGTCTTTCTTGGGCGCCCTGGAGCTTTTTTGGCACCAATGAAATCTCTCTCCTTGAAGTTCTTGATGATGCGATAGATTGTTGACTGAGGTACAATCTTTCTAGCTTCAATACTCTTCCCAGTTAGGCCATTTTTGTGCAGTGCAATGATGACTGCACGTTTTTCTTTAGAGATAACCATGGTTAACAGAAGAGAAACAATGATGGCAAGCACCAGCCTCCTTTTAAAGTGTCCAGTGGTGTCATTCTTACTTAATCATGACAGATTGATCTCCAGCCCTGTCCTCATCAACACCCACACCTGTGTTAATGGAGCAATCACTGAAACGATGTTAGGTGGTCCTTTTAAGGCAGGGCTGCAATGATGTTGAAATGTGTTTTGGGGGATAAAGTTCATTTTCTAGGCAAATGTTGACTTTGCAAGTAATTGCTGTTAAGCTGATCACTCTTTATAACATTCTGGAGTATATGCAAATTGCCATTAGAAAAACTGAAGCAGCAGACTTTGTAAAAATTAATATTTGTATCATTCTCAAAACTTTTGGCCATGACTGTATAAAAGGCAGAAAGATTATATTCCGCACAACGGGAACGTCAGTGACTTGTGGCTACTTGCATTTTTGAAAATAATAACTGTTTGCCATTAAACATGTAGACATGGCACACTATTTCCATACACATTAACATATTAAATAACATAACAAATTAGAGTAGACTGCAATATTGAACGTAATCAGGATAAGATCTGTCAGGAGCTTACACAAGGGATTGGTTACATAGTTAAAACCGCCCTCTTTCAGTTCGCCTGCCTCACCACTCCTCTGCCGCATTGGGAATGTGATGGGTTACTGCCATGCCAGGAAAGATAAATAAAAGGCAGAGCTAAGTGACATGGGGGTAACCTGGTTCTGAGTCACCAGCCCTAGCACCACATTATTGTTCCTGTTCATTACCTGTCTGAGACAACAGGAAGGGGATTTACTGATCCTCTTCTGCTTCCCTTTCTTGATGTCCCAGCCTGGTGATGAATGCTAATATGGTGCTGCCACTAGTTACTAAGTTCTGGGTTACATCCTGTGCTACTAAGCCCCACCTCTTGTTCACACTTTTCAGATTTTTATTTGATTAAAATTTTGAAAACCATGTATCATTTTCATTCCACTTCACAATTATCTGCTACTTTGTGTTGCTCCATCACTTAAAATCTCAATAAAATACATTTAAGATTGTGGTTGTAAAATTTGAAAAAGTTCAAGGGGTATGAATACTTTTGCAAGCCACTGTGTGATCGAGACATTTGATATGTTGTGATGGGTAATTTTAATGGGCTAAAGATGTTTCTTATCATGGTATGTATCCCACTTTCTTTTCTTCTGCTGTGTTGTTACAAATCTGTATGATAATTATGAACATACACAGAGTAGACCACTTCCTGGTTTCAGCGACAAGTGGGTCAGGCCAGCAGTATCTTCCTGAGACTAAACTGCACATTGTAATCTCTAGATTTACTTTCAGAGAAAACAGAGGCACTATTATAGAACTTATCAGGGCTCAGCAGCTAAGCGCACTTTGCAGAGCTGACAGAAGGCTGCTTCAGCCCTCAACCACAATGGAGAGAAGAGGACTGGGAACAAAGACTGACTTCAGAAGGCCGACCAGTACTGAAACTTAGGCAACAAGCTGTAAACACTGAGGAGACATAATAAGCAGCTTTTGGCAAATGGAACAAGATAGATAAAGCAATGTGTTGGGTTAATCACTTCAGTTAGATTAACCTACAATTTTAAAGAGGACCTATCACCACATAAATGAACTCCAGTTTGTATCTTATCTGATATGGTACTTAGGCTCTACTTTCAGATGGGCTGTATCAGGCATGAGTAAAAAAGGGGACATGACTCTGAACTCGAACCAGAGATGGAAAGTGTCAGATCTCAGAATTACATCTCTTTGCCGCTCCTGCCTTGACACTGCCCTCCTGACAGTACAGAGGCTAAATAGCATATGAAGCACCAAAAGTAACTGCACCAATTGGTCGGGAATGGGAGCTAGAGAAAAAATTCTGTGCCAGAACCAGTGGATCAGCACCTACTAAATGATGCAAGGAGCTGGACTTGGCAGAGTCGGTAAAATGTTCTCTTTAAATAGGACCCTGGAGATGAGAATACCCCTTTAAGATAATACATAGCTGGAATGTAAATAAAAATCCCTTGAAAAGAGCCTGCTCTTGCGTTTCTAAAAGTCACAGTAATCTGATATGAATTGATATGGTTTTGATCAGTGAAAATATGATCCCTCACATAGACTAAAGAGGACCTTTTACCACCTCCAACAAGTCCAGGTATTTGCATAATTTAAGATGCTCACAAAAACAAAAGGAGACACCGAGCGGTCAAGAATAGTGTAGATCCGGCTATGATCCAAATGTGATAATAAAAAGACAAAAATAAATGACCAAGATGTCCCCTCACCTTTAAGTATTGTGAATGTATCACAAATAACGCTTAGGATCTTGTAGGTGGTGAGGGTGGCAGCAGATACCGTCTAGCGTCGCCGGAGATCCGGAAGTTAAGGTATGCAATAAAGAAGGGGGTGTGTGTTTCCCAAGATATGGACTGTCTGCGCTCTTGTAAAGGAAGATCTTAGGTCACTTTTCTGAATGAAGGTCTCTTTATTAGGGTACAGAAGGCACAACGCGTTTCGGGGAAGGACTCCCCTTTTTCAAGTGCAAATATAAACAACCAATACAGTTGGTTATCTTGGATTTTCTCCTCCACACAGTGTAGTTGAAAAAGGGGAGTCCTTCCCTGAAACGCGTTGTGCCTTCTGTACCCTAATAAAGAGACCTTCATTCAGAAAAGTGACCTAAGATCTTCCTTTACAAGAGCGCAGACAGTCCATATCTTGGGGAACACACACCCCCTTCTTTTTTGCATAATTTAAAGCTGCTGCTTCACTGATTCCGGCACAGTTGGAATTTTTTCTGTAGCCTCCACAGTTCCCAAACAATCAATGCTGTTAGTTTTGGTAGCTGATATGCTATATAGACGCTGTACTGTCAGGTGGGCAGTGTCAATCAGGAAAAGGCAAAGAGTGTGATTCTGAGCTCTGACACTGGCTGCCTCTGATTCCAGCTCTGAATCACACCCTCTGCCTGACACTGCCCTTCTGTCATCACAGGGCTTAAATAGCACATCTTGTACCAAAATTAACTGCGCTTATTGCTCATGAATGGTGTGGGCTACAGAAGAAATTCCAACTGCACTGGAATCAGTGGAGCAACATCTATTAACAGATGCCAAGTACTTGAATTGGTGGAAGGTCCTCTTTAAGTATTATATGATACTGAAGGTGTCTCATACCAATCACAAGCGCTAATTAACATCATGACTGAGAAAGCAGTCTTCTAACAATATCCAATATACAGTAAGTACATATTGGATACAGTGTCTGGGGCTGCCGTGCGAATACAGTGGATAACGGGTCCTTAAAGATTGCGGCTACTCTGCTGCAAAGCGGCTAGCATAGCTACCGTACCGGAGTTATTTCCCACAATCAGAGTCCACTATGGCATTGTTAAATGTGACCTCCCCCCCCACAGTCCCTATGGCCGGTCCCAACCCCCTATAGCTACTATATTGGAGTATACCCGTAGTTAATGCCCGCAATGTCCACTCTGATCACGGGCATTGTTGAGTGTGCCAGTCCGTGACCCCCCCCCCCCCACAAATCCACCCGCCAAAGCAGAGCAACTATCCCTGGGGCCAGTCTCCACTGGCCCCGTACCTTTCACGTTGCAGATCGGTTCCCGCGTGGCGAGATCGCAGGAGCCAACCTATTCCTTTGACAGCCGGGAGCATTATGAAGGTTCCCAGGCCTGTCACAGGAATATTACTATTGAGACTGGTCTATGACCAGCCTCAATAGTAATGTAGATAATCTCCCATAGACTGCAATACGTTGTATTGCAGTCTATGGGACGATTGCAGGTTCAAACCCCCTAGGAGGGGTTTAATAGTAAAAAATAAAAAAATTAAGTTAAAAAACTGATGTTTTTTCGCTGTTTCACCTTTAATAAAAATTGAAATAAAAAGCGATCAAATGTGTGATGGTTGTTCATGGAAAAAATTAAGACCTACCCCGAAAATACGCCCTAGCACTTTTTTCAGAGAAAAAAAAATAATATAAGTCCCTGTCTTATTTTCAGAGAAACACGGTATACCAATTCATTCGTGGATAAGGGAAGAGAGCAGAATTTCCAGCCCCCAGCTTTTATTTTTTTTATTTATGACCTGTGAATAGGTCTTCAGTATGTTATTATGGGCTAATCTGCTGATCCAGCTGCCTCCTGGCACCAGAAGCTACTGTACTGGATACAGCTGGAAGAAGCACTGTTCCTATTCAAGTTTTAGTCCTGTCCACTGTATAGTGGTGGTGCTGGGGTATTACAGGAGGCAGCCAGATCAGCTGTCTAATGCAGAGTCTGGGTGTAGTACCCTCACCTATCAGTGGATAGCACCTATCCTATTCACTAACAAATCACTACGAACAAATGCAATTCCTTTTTGAGTTATAAAAAAAATTAGTCAAATTGTTTAGCCAGTGTTATTGCAGACCTTTCCTGAGATTTTGGACACTGGCACTGTCCCTGTCTGATAACCTGTCTACAATTTCAAAATCATGGCGGGGTTTAAGGCAAATGCCAGACCACAGAAAGTTCCTGCATTCATGGTCACCTCCATTGACAATCATAGAAGATGAGAGGAGATTGGATGAAGACACAGGTCCATCAAGTTCAACCTATAGCCCTACAGTCATGGCCAAAAGTTTTGAGAATGATACAAATATTAATTTTTACAAAGTCTACTGCTTCAGTTTTTCTAATGGCAATTTGCATATACTCCAGAATGTTATAAAGAGTGATCAGCTTAACAGCAATTACTTGCAAAGTCAACATTTGCCTAGAAAATGAACTTTATCCCCCAAAACACATTTCAACATCATTGCAGCCCTGCCTTAAAAGGACCACCTAACATCGTTTCAGTGATTGCTCTATTAACACAGGTGTGGGTGTTGATGAGGACAGGGCTGGAGATCAATCTGTCATGATTAAGTAAGAATGACACCACTGGACACTTTAAAAGGAGGCTGGTGCTTGCCATCATTGTTTCTCTTCTGTTAACCATGGTTATCTCTAAAGAAACACGTGCAGTCATCATTGCACTGCACAAAAATGGCCTAACTGGGAAGAGTATTGAAGCTAGAAAGATTGCACCTCAGTCAACAATCTATCGCATCATCAAGAACTTCAAGGAGAGAGGTTCCATTGGTGCCAAAAAGGCTCCAGGGCGCCCAAGAAAGACCAGCAAGCGTCAGGACCGTCTCTTAAAAGTGTTTCAGCTGCGGGATCGGGCTACCAGCAGTGCAGAGCTTGCTGAGGAATGGCAGCAGGCAGGTGTGAGTGCATCTGCACGCACTGTGAGGCGGAGACTCTTGGAGCAAGGCCTGGTCTCAAGGAGGGCAGCAAAGAAGCCACTTCTCTCCAGAAAAAACATCAGGGACAGACTGATATTCTGCAAAAGGTACAGGGAGTGGACTGCTGAGGACTGGGGTAAAGTCATTTTCTCTGATGAATCCCCTTTTCGATTGTTTGGAACATCTGGAAAACAGCTTATTCGGAGAAGAAGAGGTGAGCGCTACCACCAGTCTTGTCTCATGCCAACTGTAAAGCATCCTGAAACCATTCATGTGTGGGGTTGCTTCTCAGCCAAGGGAATCGGCTCTCTCACAGTCTTGCCTAAAAACACAGCCATGAATAAAGAATGGTACCAGAATGTCCTCCAAGAGCAACTTCTCCCAACTGTCCAAGAGCAGTTTGGGGCTCAATAATGCCTTTTCCAGCATGATGGAGCACCTTGCCATAAAGCAAAGGTGATAACTAAATGGCTCAGGGAACAAAACATAGAGATTTTGGGTCCATGGCCTGGAAACTCCCCAGATCTTAATCCCATTGAGAACTTGTGGTCAATCATCAAGAGACGGGTGGACAAACAAAAACCAACAAATTCAGACAAAATTAAAGCATTGATTCTGCAAGAATGGACTGCTATCAGTCAGGATTTGGTCCAGAAGTTGATTGAGAGCATGCCAGGGAGAATTGCAGAGGTCCTGAAGAAGAAGGGTCAACACTGCAAATATTGACTTGCTGCATTAACTCATTCTAACTGTCAATATAAGCTTCTGTTACTTATAATATGAATGCAATTATATTTCTGTATGTGATAAAAACATCTGACAAACACACATAAAAACCAGAGGGCAGCAGATCATGTGAAAATATAATATTTGTGTCATTCTCAAAACTTTTGGCCATGACTGTACAGTGTTGATCCAAAGGAAGCCAAAAAAAACCCCATGAGGCTTATGCCAATTGCTCCATGTCAGGTGAAAAAAATTCCTTCCCGACTCCAATCTGGCAATCAGTATAGAACCCTGGCTCAACTTGTCCTTACCAAAATCTAAAACCCATAACATTTTTCTGTTTGAGAAAGACATCCAGGCCCTCTTTGAACTTGCACAATGAATCCACCATCACCAATCCTAGTCTATGTTGTTGGTGAAATTTTCTCTCCCCTAGATGTAGAGAATGTCCCTTTGTCACTGTCACCAGCCTAGGAGTAAAAAAATCATCAGAAAGTTCTTTGTCCTCTCCCTTCATGTATTTGTACATTGTTATTTGGTGTCCTTGTAGACATATTTTTTCTAAACTGAATAACTCCAAGTTTGTTAATCTATCTCTGTACTCTAATCCACCCATTCCCCTAACAATTTTGGTCGCCCTTCTCTGCACTCTCTCTAGTTCAATTATATCCTTCTTGTATACTGGGGCCCAAAATTGCACGCAATAGTCTATGTGTGGCTGTACCAATGATTTGTATAGAGGCAAAACTATGTTTTTGTCATGAGAATCTATACCTCTTGATGCTTTTCATACTTTTACTTGCCTTGGAGGCAGCTGCCTGGCGCTGGTCACTAAAGGTAAGCTTACTGTCCACCACAATCCGTAAGTCTTTTTCAATGGCAGTCTTGCCTAGTAATTTACTATTAAAGTACATAATCATATATCTTATTTCTTTGACAAAAACGCATAACCTTAGATTTGTCTACATTAAACTCCATTAGCCAAGTCTCTGCCCATGCTTCCAGTTTCCCTAGATCCCCTTGTAATATTCTACTATCCTCCTCATTTTTGATTACTTTACAGAGTTTAGAATTATCTGCACATATAGACACCCTGCTCTGTAAACCCTCTACCAAGTCATTAATAAGGATATTAAACAGGAGAGGACCCAATACTGACCCCTGTGGCACTCCACTGGTGACTGTGAGCCAGAGTATTTACCATTAACAAAGACCCTCTGTTTCCTTTCAATGAGCCAGTTGTGAACCCAAATGCATATGTTTTTCCGCAGTCCCAACATTCACAGGTCTTTATAGACCTGGGGTTTAGTGTCCCAGATCGCCCTGTTGTAATACAATCCGCAGGCGCATTAAAAATAAAAACCCTTTATACCTACCTAGATAAAGGTCCGATCGACGCTGTTTGGTGAGAACGGTCTGGCTTATTCATGAGGCACGCCTCCCGGCGCCTGCGCTATTCTTCAGTGAAGCCAAAGATGAACACCCCGGCTTCACTGCGTAATTGCGGGGCATGCGCACTGAAGCCGAGGTGTACCCCTCTGGCTTCATTGAAGAACTGCACAGGTGTGAGGAGCACAGCAGCAGGGTGAGTATAAAGCTTTTTTATTTTTAATGCGGCCATGGATTGCATTATAACAGGGTGATTTGGGACACTAAATCCCAGGCCCATATGGACGTGTGGGTGGTTTAGTGTCCCAAATTGCCCTGACAGATTCCCTTTAATGACTCCACATACAGTGGGGAAAAAAAGTATTCAGTCAGCCACCAATTGTGCAAGTTCTCCCACTTAAAAAGATGAGAGAGGCCTGTAATTGACATCATAGGTAGACTTCAACTATGAGAGACAAAATGAGAAAACATATCTAGAAAATCACAGTGTCTGATTTTTTAAGAATTTATTTGAAAATTATGGTGGAAAATAAGTATTTGGTCACCTACAAACAAGCAAGATTTCTGGCTCTCACAGACCTGTAACTTCTTCTTTAAGAGGCTCCTCTGTCCTCCACTCATTACCTGTAGTAATGGCACCTGTTTGAAATTGTTATCAGTATAAAAGACACCTGTCCACAACCTCAAACAGTCACACTCCAAACTCCACTATGATGAAGACCAAAGATCTGTGGAAGGACACCATAGTAGTTCTACCAAAGTAGAGCCATTTGGTAGAAACACAACTCGTCGTGTTTGGAGGAGAGTGAATGCTGAGGTGCATCCAAAGAACACCATATGTACTGTGAAGCATGGGGGTGGCAACATCATGCTTTGGGGCTGTTTCCCTGCAAAGGGACCAGGACAACTGATCCGTGTACATGAAAGAATGAATGGGGCCATGTATCGTGAGATTTGGAGTGCAAACCTCCTTCCATCAGCAAGGGAATTGAAGATGAAACGTGGCTGGGTCTTTCAGCATGACAATGATCCCAAGCACACCGCCAGGGCAACGAAGGAGTGGCTTCGTAAGAAGCATTTCAAGGTCCTGGAGTGGCCTAGTCAGTCTCCAGATCTCAACCCCATAGAAAACCTTTGGAGGGAGTTGAAAGTCTGTGTTGCCCAGCGACAGCCCCAAAACATCACTGCTCTAGAGGAGATCTGCATGGAGGAATGGGCCAACATACCAGCAACAGTGTGTGCCAGCCTTGTGAAGACTTACAGAAAATGTTTGACCTCTGTCATTGCCAACAAAGGATATATAACAAAGGATTGAGATGAACTTTTGTTATTGACCAAATACTTATTTTCCACCATAATTTGCAAATAGTTGAGGTCTACCTATGATGTCAATTACAGGCCTCTCTCATCTTTTTAAGTGGGAGAACTTGCACAATTGGTGGCTGACTAAATACTTTTTTTTGCCCACTGTATGTGTGCAGATATGTGTAGAATATATATATATATATATATATATATATTTTGGCAGCTGGGTCAGGTGATCACCTGTCTTACCTCCAGTCCACAGCTTGGTCTCCTCTGTAGAAAGGAAGTCAGTCTTGTAAACCCTCCTGACAGCTCTGACACTTTCGCATCCCACATGAAATGTGGTACTGTGCACCATCCATACAAAAAATGCAGATACTGAGAATTACAGCCTGCATACAGGACAAAAAGTGCACCGTCCATATCTACAGAATAAGTGCAGATACTGAAAATTACACCCATTACACAGGACAAGAGAAGTGTTACTGTGCGGCGCCTATACAGGCTAAGAGAACTAGTAGTGTCCAGTGTCTGAGTAATCAGGTCAAGAGAAGTGGTACTGTGCACCATCCACATAAACAAACATAGAGCGGATATTGAGAATCACATCTAGCATTCAGGACAAAATAAGTGGTAGTGGTACTGTGCTGTATTCTCTATATTCAGGGCAAAATAAGTACTACTGTATTGTTCATTGTCTATATTAAGGACAGACATGCATCATACTGTACACAACAAACATATACGTAATTTACAGCATACATATATACACTCAACACATATACAGTATACACAGCTCATATACACTCACTTAGCATATAAACACTTTACACAAAACCTTCTTTCTGTCCAGAAACATCACATGACCAAAGGTCCTTCGGTCAAGACACCGGGTCTATGTGGGGATTGCTATAGATCACAATTATACAGTGATCTATTCAGTGAACATTTATTTATTTGTTACTTATATAGCAGCATCATATTCTATAGCACCCCAAGTGGGGCTCACAATCTAAATTCTCTATCAGTATGACATAGATTTGTTTAGGACTGTACAGCAATGCAGGGCAGAAGGCTCATTTACAGCCCCCTGCAGTCCTGGGAAAGTGCTTCCTGAGGCCAAAGGCTCAGCTCACCTCATGGATGGTGTACCTGTTACTCAGTCAGCCCCAGTCTCAGAGCAGCATCTGATTCTGTCTCTGCCATGATGATCACATGACTGGTTTGTAAAACCTATATTACTATACCTATTACCTATATTTCTCATGTGAGTCTTACCAATGCATTGAATGTAGGAGCCACTGTACTAGGTAAAGAGCAGTCTCTTCAGCATCGTCTCTGAAACAGTGCCACTCCTGATCAGACACTGCAAAGGAATTGCAGCATAACCTTTTTCAGTCACAACATTAACAAATATGTTTTACTTAAAGGCATACAGTGGGTACGGAAAGTATTCACACCCCTTTAAATTTTTCACTCTTTGTTTCATTGCAGCCATTTGCTAAAAGCAAAAAAGTTCTTTTTATTTCTCATTAATGTACACTCAGCACCCCATCTTGACAGAAAAAAAACAGAAATGTAGATATTTTTGCAAATTTATTAAAACGAAAAACTGAAATATCACATGGTCATAAGTATTCAGACCCTTTGCTCAGTATTGAGTAGAAGCATCCTTTTGAGCTAGTACAGCCATGAGTCTTGTTGGGAATGATGCAACAAGTTTTTCACATCTGGATTTGGGGATCCTCTGCCATTCTTCCTTGCAGATCCTCTCCAGTTCCGTCCGGTTGGATGGTGAACATTGATGGACAGCCATTTTCAGGTCTCTCCAGAGATGCTCAATTGGGTTGAGGTCAGGGCTCTGGCTGGGCCAGTCAAAAATGGTCACAGAGTTGTTCCCAAGCCACTCCTTTGTTATTTGAGCTGTGTGCTTAGGGTCATTGTCTTGTTGGAAGGTGAACCTTCGGCCCAGTCTGAGGTCCAGAGAACTCTGGAAGAGGTTTTCTTCCAGGATCTCTCTGTACTTGGCCGCATTCATCTTTCCTTCAATTGCAACCAGTCGTCTTGTCCCTGCAGCTGAAAAACACCCCCATAGCATGATGCTGCCACCACCATGTACACCATGGGATACACCATGGGATTGTATTAAGCAGATGATGAGCAGTGCCTGGTTTTCTTAGAATTAACGCCATTGTGCTCTTAGGAACCCTGAGTGCTGCAGAAATTATTTTGTAACCTTGGCCAGATCTGTGCCTAACCACAATTCTGCCTCTGAGCTCCTTGGGCAGTTCCTTTGACCTCATGATTCTCATTTGCTCTGACATGCACTGTGAGCTGTGAGGTCTTATATAGACAGGTGTGTGCCTTTCCTAATCAAGTCCAATCAGTTTAAACACAGCTGGACTCCAATGAAGGAGTAGAACCATCTCAAGGAGGATCAGAAGGAAATGGACAGCTTGTGAGTTAAATATGAATGTCACAGCAAAGGGTCTGAATACTGCTGATCATGTGATATTTCAGTTTTTCTTTTTAAATAAATTTGCAAAAATATCTACATTTCTGGGGGTTTTTTTCTGTCAAGATGGGGTGCTGAGTGTACATTAATGAGAAATAAAATGAACTTTTTTGCTTTTAGCAAATGGCTGCAATGAAACAAAGAATGAAAAATTTAAAGGGGTCTGAATACTTTCTGTACCCACTATACCTCCCAACTGTCCCGGATTGTGGGTCCTGTCCCGCCGTCCTGGTCGGCGGGAGATATGTCCTGGATTCAACTCATCTCCATCCGAAGAGGATGCAGATGACTTGAATACAAGGGCGAAGCAGGAGCTGTCCGCGGACAGCTCTTGCTTCACCACTGTTCCCCTCTGCATGCTCCAGCCCCAGGAGTTGTAGGCACGATGTGATGACATCACTCACATCGCTCCTGCAGCTCCCTGAACACTCCGGGAGAAAAGACAGCAGGGCAGCGAGGAGAGGTGAGTATCAGTGATTTTATTATGTTACACTTTGGGGGGGGGACATTAGACTGGGGAGAGATAAAGGGGGACATTAAACTCGTGGCAGATGTAGGGGAACAATTAAACTGAGGGTAGATGAAGGGTGGAGATTAAGCTGGGGCAGATGGAGGGGGGCATTAAACTGGGGGCAGATGAGGGGGACATTAAGCTGGTGACAGATGAAGGGGGACATTAAGCTGGTGGCAGATGGAGGGGGATATTTAACTGGGGGCAGTTGGAGGGGCGGCATTAAATTGGTAGAAGTTGAAGGGGACAATTAAACTGGGGGCAGATGAAGGGGCATTAAGCTGATGGCAGATGTAAGGGGGCAATTAAACTGGGGGCAGATGGAGGGAGGCAGATGTAGCTGATCCAGTTTAATGTCCCCCTCTGTGGCATGAGGAGAGGGACTTCATACTGTGGAGAAATTGGAGCAGAACATTATAATATTGGAGCATATAATGTTAGGGTCATTGTAGGAGCATTATACTGTGTGGGGGCACAAAGAAAAATGGGTGAGAATGGTTGGAGTCAACGTAGAAGTGAGTTGAGCTAAATATGCGTGCCACATATTTTGTCCCTCTTTCTGTACTTTGAAAGTTCGGAGGTATGCTTAAAGGGTATCTGAGTTTTCATGAAAAGTTAAAACATCTGCAGGGTCCTGCTAGGCAGTCTGTTCTCTGGCTGATTAAGTCTTTATATGTGGTGTCTTATCAGTTATTCTGCTGCTAATATCCCATTATGGCTACAGCACATTTTGCATCTCTGCATGTACATTAAGAAGCAGTGTGCCCCCCTCCCCATTACTACTGCTACTTATTTACATGTAATTCTGCTATAAGTAACTGTAACACAACATGTAAAATAGTAAACAAATAGCTGAGAAAAGCCCAAGAGAACATAATATAGGTGGCCCAGGGATACTGGACTGTAAACACAGGACATGTTGCATTCAAAAACATCCCTGACACAAGAAATCTGAGCAAAATAAAAGCTGCTTACTGTTTGTGACTCATATCATATCTACAGTAACATATACAGCTAGTCACAAGCATATAGAAGTACATCATCTTACATTCTCCTTACATTGTAGAAGCTGTAGAATTACAGTGCCTTGCGAAAGTATTCGGCCCCCTTGAACTTTTCAACCTTTTGCCACATTTCAGGCTTCAAACATAAGGATATAAAATTTTAATTTTTTGGTGAAGAATCAACAACATGTGGGACACAATTGTGAAGTGGAACGAAATTGATTGGATATTTAAAACTTTTGTAAAAAATAAAAAACTGAAAAGTGGGGCGTGCCAAATTATTCGACCCCCTTAATTTAATACTTTGTAGCGCCACCTTTTGCTGCGATTATAGCTGCAAGTCACTTGGGGTATGTCTCTATCAGTTTTGCACATCGAGAGACTGAAATTCTTGCCCATTCTTTCTTGGAAAACAGCTCGAGCTCAGTGAGGTTGGATGAAGAGCGTTTGTGAGCGTCTGGACTTTGACTTGGCCATTCTAACACCTGGATACGTTTATTTGTGAACCATTCCATTGTAGATTTTGCTTTATGTTTGGGATCATTGTCTTGTTGGAAGATAAATCTCCATCTCAGTCTCAGGTGTTTTGCAGACTCCAACAGGTTTTCTTCCAGAATGGTCCTGTATTTGGCTCCATCCATCTTCCCATCAATTTTAACCATCTTCCCTGTCCCTGCTGAAGAAAAGCAGGCCCAAACCATGATGCTGCCACCATGTTTGACAGTGGGGATGGTGAGTTCTGCATTGTGGGCAAAAAGTTCGATTTTGGTTTCATCTGACCAGAGCACCTTCTTCCACATGTTTGGTGTGTCTCCCAGGTGGCTTGTGGCAAACTTTAAACGAGACTTTTTATTTCTTTGAGAAATAGCTTTCTTCTTGCCACTCTTCCATAAAGGCCAGATTTGTGCTGTGTACGACTGATTGTTGTCCTATGGACAGACTCTCCCACCTCAGCTGTAGATCTCTGCAGTTCATCCAGAGTGATCATGGGCCTCTTGGCTGCATCTCTGATCAGTCTTCTCCTTGTTTGAGATGAAAGTTTAGAGGGACGTTTGGGTCTTGGTAGATTTGCAGTGGTCTGATACTCCTTCCATTTCAATATGATCGCTTGCACAGTGCTCCTTGGGATGTTTAAAGTTTGGGAAATCTTTTTGTATCCAAATCCGGCTTTAAACTTCTCCACAACAGTATCACGGACCTGCCTGGTGTGTTCCTTGGTCTTCATGATTCTCTCTGCTTTAAACAGAACTCTGAGACTATCACAGAGCAGGTGCATTTATACGGAGACTTGATTACACACAGGTGGATTATATTTATCATCATCAGTCATTTAGGACAACATTGGATCATTCAGAGATCCTCACTGAACTTCTGGAGTGAGTTTGCTGCACTAAAAGTAAAGGGGCCGAATAATATTGCACGCCCCACTTTTCAGTTTTTTATTTTTTACAAAAGTTTAAAATAACCAATAAATTTCGTTCCACTTCACAATTGTGTCCCAGTTGTTGTTGATTCTTCACCAAAAAATAAAAATTTTATATCTTTATGTTTGAAGCCTGAAATGTGGCAAAAGGTTGAAAAGTTCAAGGGGGCCGAATACTTTCGCAAAGCACTGTATCTCAATGCCTGCTGTGCACACAGAAAACTGTCTGCAGATGTGCTGTGCGAAAAAAAACAGCTCCCCCTTTGCATTCGCTGTGAGAAGAGATAACAGTCCCCTCTTTCACTGTGATACCTTCTTAATCTTATCTATGGATGGACTGTCCCTAGTAACAGGGAGCGAAGAGAAAAATAGCTAGATGGGAGACTTCTAGAGGCTGGAATTTTAACAAAGTTTTTCAGGAGCAAAAAGCAACATTTTTAAATAAAGTGCATTACATTTTTTACCTCAATCACATGTTCTATTAAACAAGACTAAATTGTCTGAAAAGTTAGTGGCCATTTAACTGGTAGGTCTGAAAATTATAGGAATTAGAATGAGATGGATAAAACGTTACCCTCAAACACAAAAATTAGTGTTTTTTCACTTTTTGAGAACTATCTCAAATCACATTGATGGTGCTTAAAATAAGACATAAATATGCTCATTAACATTCCCACTCCCTATTCAATCCCCTCCCCACAGGTACTCAAACAGAATAATAAAATGGGCTATACAATTAGCTTAACATTAAAGTGAAAGGGACAAACCAAGCTAAAAATCTGCCAGTCTACATTGATTAGTACCTACTATCACCCTCTACCTCCATCAGTTTTTACCAACCACTTTCCCTCTGAGTGCCGCATTTTCAGCTAAGCAGGCTTCATATGTGAAGTACAATTTAACCTTGGCTATTACTCTCTTCACATCCAAACATTTAAGTCCCTTCTAGATCTCTAATAACTGCTCTGAGTACCCTTCTCACTATCCATCATCTTTTTCTAGGAATAAATTCAAAGGATGGATTAATGAGAGCAAGCTCCGTCAAGGGAAGTATTTCTCACTCACAGATGATGGAAATAAGACCAAAGACTTTTTGCTTTTGGGCACTCCCACCTCATGTGTTGCAGATTAGCCTTCTAATTACATGAAAGATGCAAACATTAGATTGAACTGGATAAATCCTTGTTACATCCACTGGCAATAGACATCTTAAGTGATTTAAAACACTTAATTCTTAAATAGGAAAATGGTTGGAGAGAGAGTATGCCTTTAATGTTTCAGAGAAAGCTTTAATTCACCGGCCTTTACATAACTCCTCTAATGTATAGATCCCTAGACTTATCCATACCTTAAAACTGAAATTTGGTAATACATCTTTCAGTAACCAATACAAAATCAAAGTACTTAAACTTTTTGCCACCATTATTTATTCCATAGTCTAGAAGCGGAGTGAATAGTATTCAATATTTGACTTTTTACTTAGGGTCAACAGATTTTTAGAAAATATCCCTCCCAATTGCATCCACAATATAGGTCTATGGTTCTTCAACCAACTCCAACCAGGGGTTCCAACATTGCAGGATACCTGGCAGCATCCGGGACCCCATCCCCTCTGCTTCCAACAAGTTGAGTATAACCCACCAAGAAATTCTTGAATGTTTAGAGACCCAAATATATTTGAGTGAGTTAGGAAAAAGCTTTAGGAATACACCAAAAGTTGTATAAAATCAGTGGAAGAATAGTCATCTGGATTAGGTTGATTCTAGCTTTAAAAGATAGAGTTTCTTATATTTATGCAGCTCCTCTAAACAAAATGAATGAGGCCAAGTGAAAGATATGCACATCCAAATAAACAAATCCATCATCAGACCATAAATACAGTTATTACTCTTTCAGACAGCTTATCAGAGGTTTTGCGTAGTATTTCCCTATTATTTTACTTACTTCTCAATTAATTTATAATATGACTCACAACAAATTTACTACCATATTAGTGTCTTTCATAGCCTCAAGAAACTTCTAGATTTGTGCTTGTTAAATTATTATTATGTCATCAGCATATAGTCCACTCTTGAACTCTCTGAGACCACTCTTAATACCCTGCATACTTTTATTGTGTCTTATTGCCTGAACCAATGGTTCCATCAAATGGGCACCCTTTCAATTCCATTTGAATTCCTTGGACACAAACTCCATATGGTGTAACAACAGTGGTCTATAACCACCATTGTTGTTTACTCCCAGCAAGCACTGTCCCCTGGTTACCTCAGTTTCTCGCAGTGCAGCCCATGATTCTCCATCTAGCCAATCTCCTGCTGCTAATGCACCTGGGCCACCGAATACAATGGACACTTTCTGCCTCTCAGGACCTTAAGTGTTAAATGAATACTGTTCTTCTGTGTATGACTTTTGTCTTCCTGCCCCTGACCTTCGGACCAGACTTAACCATTCTTTTTCCTGACCTCTCTGGCCTTTGGGTTAGCTTTCACCTACACCAGGATTACTCCTACTTGGTGGTACCCTTTAATGAAGTCTAGATTCCTGTATAGGGGGTTAAATGCGTTAAAACTAGGGGACCACTTAGATGACCCCCGCAGGAGTACCCAAAGTCAAACCAGTTACCTAGCACAGTAGGTCCATGATATGCTGTCCATTATAATTTGCTCCGGCCTTGAAAGGAGCTTGGAAGACAGTGAGACTGCCAAGAGTAGATGTATGCAAAACCTGCTCCAGTCACACCACAAGCTGCAGTATTTGTGCCCAGTTTGCATCTGTCTCTGCCTCTACATTATGACAGAGACCCTAAAGCATAATGTGGATTCCTGATCAGTGTCAAATTCACTTTGACCTACATATACAGCAGTTTACTTCAGATTGGACCAAAGTGGCATTCATTGTGTCTCTGCTATATGGTCAGGCACTTTCATGGACTAATCCATTATGGGAACATAGGGGACTGGAGATCTCAGATCTGCAGCCATTTCTCTTGACCTTTCGCATAGTTTTTGAAGAAGCGGTTGCACCTCTTCTGCAGGTCCAGCTCTTCTTCATCTAATTCAAGACACATTGACTGTAGGATAATATGCCATTCAGTTCAATTCACTAGAAGCAGAGCTTACATGGAACAACAAAACCCTAGTGGTAACCTTCTGGGAAGGCCTTCCCAGCCGTATTAAAGATGAGTTGGCTGGTAGAGACCTACCAAGTTCCCAGGATGCCTTAATCAATTTGGCTTTTCGCATAGACCTACGTTTCAGAAAAGCAACAAGGGAAAGGAAGGTTCTGAGACTTGCCCCTTCCTTCCAGAGCTCTCTTATGATCCCCACTCCTTTAGCTAAAGAACCAATGCAGGTGGACCGAGTCAGTTTTCCTGAGCAGGAGTATCAGTGCAGACATACAAAAAATTTGTGCCTCTATTGCGTAAATGATGCTCATTTTCTGCAAAAGTGCCCTCTGAACCTGGAAAACTCCGGCACCTAAGGTTATATCTACTTCTGGCTGCTTATATTATTGTAGATGGGATATTATTCACAGTCAGCAAGCAGCTTTCCTGGCTGTGCTCATAGATTGCTCTTTTCCTGTGTCATGCCTGCATGTATTTGCAGTTGAGAATTCCAGGATCTCATATATTATGGTCACTTGGGCTTTTTTCAGCTATTTGCTATTGTACAGTTACTCCTGGCAGAATTACATAGGCGAGGGGGCAGACTACTCCTTACTGTACACGCCCTGAGCCAGAGAGACAAATGTAAAATGTGTTTCAGCCATAATGCGATTATTAGCAGCAGAAAAACTAATACGACACCATGTTTGAAGGCACATATTTCAACTTTCATAAAAACTCAGGTTCCCTTTAAATCTCTCATGGACATAGTCCAATCGTTACACTATGGAAAATAAAGCTGGGATGTTAAGCAAACATATTAGAAAATTGTCAAGGTAATTGAAAAGATTATGGATGATGGAGGCAATATTATTTATGACTCTTGGGTGCTAATGAAAATGTTTGCTGATTTATTATGATTTACAGTGCCTTGTGAAAGTATTCGGCCCCCTTGAACTTTTCAACCTTTTGCCACATTTCAGGCTTCAAACATAAAGATATAAAATTTTTATTTTTTGGTGAAGAATCAACAACAAGTGGGACACAATTGTGAAGTGGAACGAAATTTATTGGTTATTTTAAACTTTTGTAAAAAATAAAAAACTGAAAAGTGGGGCGTGAAATATTATACGGCCCCTTTACTTTCAGTGCAGCAAACTCACTCCAGAAGTTCAGTGAGGATCTCTGAATGATCCAATGTTGTTCTAAATGACTGATGATGATAAATATAATCCACCTGTGTGTAATCAAGTCCGTGATACTGTTGTGGAGAAGTTTAAAGCCGGATTTGGATACAAAAATATTTCCCAAACTTTAAACATCCCAAGAAGCACTGTGCAAGCGATCATATTGAAATGGAAGGAATATCAGACCACTGCAAATCTACCAAGACCCGGCCGTCCCGCTAAACTTTCATCTCAAACAAGGAGAAGACTGATCAGAGATGCAGCCAAGAGGCCCATGATCACTCTGGATGAACTGCAGAGATCTACAGCTGAGGTGGGAGAGTCTGTCCATAGGACAACAATGAGTCGTACACTGCACAAATCTGGCCTTTACGGAAGAGTGGCAAGAAGAAAGCCATTTCTCAAAGATATCCATAAAAAGTCTCGTTTAACCCCTTAAGGACCCAGCCCAAAAGTGCGTTAAGGACCAGGCCTCGTTTTTCAAAACTGACATGTGTCACTTTATATGGCAATAACTTTGAGACGTCTTAACTTACACAAGTGATTTTGAGATTGTTTTTTCGTGACACATTGTACTTCATGTTAGTGGTAAACACTAATGAATATTTTTGTATTTATTTATAAAAAAATAGGAAATTTGATGGAAATTTGGAAAAAAATCGCAATTTTCAAAATGTGAAATGCTCTGCTTTTCAGATAGATAGTCATACCACCCAAATACATTAATACATATTATCTACCATATCTCTGCTTTATATCGGCATCATCTTTTAATCGTCCTGTAATTTATTTTGGATGTTAGAAGGCTTACAAGTGTAACAGCGATTTTGCAGATTTACAAGAAAATTTCCCAAACTAATTTTTTAGAGACCACTTCAGTTCTGAAGAGGATTATAATGGCCTATATATTAGAAACCCCCATAAATCACCCCATTTTCAAAACTGCACCCCTCAAATAATTCAAAATAATATTTGGGAAGTTTGTTAACCCTTTAAGCATTTCACTGGAATTAAAACAATATGGAGGTGAAATTTAGACATTTAATTTTTTCCCACTAATTCCTTAATTTAGCCCTAAAATTAACACATTCACAAAGGGTTAAAAGAGAAAATGCATCTCACAGTTTGTTATGCAATTTCTCCCGAGCACGGAAATACCCCACAAGTGGGTGTAAACTGATGTTTGGGCGAATGGCAGCGCACGGAAGGGAAGGAGTGACACTGGGCGTCTGAAAAGCAGATTTTGCTGGAATAGTTTTCAGGTGCCATGTCTCATTTGCAAAGCCCCTAGAGTACCAATACAAAGGAAAACCCCAAAAAGTGACCCCATTTTGCAAACTACACCCCTCACAGAAATTCATATAGGGGTATAGTGAGCATTTTGACCTTACAGTCGTTTCACAGATTTTGCTAACACTGGGATGTATAAATGAAACATTACTAAAATGTCACTTTATCCCCAAAGTTTTCATTTTCACAATGGGTTAAAGGAGAAAAAGGACCCCATAGTTTGCAAAATAATTGCTCCTAAACACAGCAATACCCCATATGTGGTTGTAATATGCTGTATGGGTATATGGTGGGGCTCAGAATGGAAAGAGCGCTATTTAGCTTTTGGAGAGCAGATTTTGCTGGAATAGTTTTCAGGTACCATGTCGCATTTGCAGAGCCCCCAAAGAACCAATACAGTGGAAACCCCCTAAAAGTGACCCCATTTTGGAAACTACACCCCTCACAGAACATATCAAGGGGTATAGTGAGCATTTTGACCCTACAGCTGTTTCACAGATTTTATTAACATTGGGACATTAAAATGAAAAATTACTTTTTTTCCAATAAACCGTCAATTTAGCCCCAAATTTTTCATTTTCACAAGAGGACAAAGGAGAAAAAGCACCCCAAAGTTCGTTACACAATTTCTCCTGAACACAGAAATGCCCCATATGTGGTTGTAATCTGCTGCATGGGTAAATGGCAGGGCTCAAAATGGAAAGAGCGCTATTTAGCTTTTGGAGGGCAAATTTTGCTGGAATAGTTTTTGGATGCCATGTCGCATTTGCAGAACCCCTAAAGTACCAATATAATGGAAACCTCTCAAAAGTGACCCCATTTTAGAAACTACACCCCTCAAGGAATGTATCAAGGGGTATTATCATTTAGAGCCTAAAAATGCTTCCCAAAAATTAATGTACAAAGTGAAAATTAAAGTTTTTAAAGAAATATCCAATTTCAGTGCCTAATACGTTGCGGCCACTTTGTGGCATAAGAGACATGCACTCCTAAAACTATTAAGTGGGCTATCCCGGGGACAAAAAAATTATATATGTGGGTATAAACTGCTGCTTGGGCACGCAGCAGGGCTCAGAAGGGAAGGAGCACTATGGTTTTTTTTAGCTTTTGGAGTACAGATTTAGAGGGACTTTCTGGTTGCCATGATATTTTTGCAGAGCCCTGGAGGTGCCAGTAAATTGGAATTCCCCAAGAAGTGACCCCCATTTTGTAGGGGCAATTTTAGGGTCTCTGCAAATGTGACATGGCGTCCAAAAAAACAACAATCTAAATATGCGCTCCAAAAGCACATAGCGCTCCTTCACATTTGCGCCCTGCTGTGTGCCCAAATGACAGTTTATGCCCACATGTATGACACTGGTGTACCCAGGATAATGTACTTAATGCCATATGTGGGTATAAACTGCTGTTTGGGCACAGCCGGGCACAGAAGGGAAGGAGCGCTATTTTGGTTTTTAGAGCACAGTTTCCTTTTTGGACACCATGCCACTTTTGCAGAGCCCATGAATTGCCAGTAAAGTGGAATCCGCAGACATGTCACCCCATTTTGGAAACTATACCCTTCAAGTGATTTATCAAGTGGGGTAGCGAGCATTATTAACCCTTAAGTGTTGCATTCTTTTAATTTCCAGAAATGAATGCGCAGCTGATAATGAAAAGTTAAACATGAAATTTTTCTAGAGATACGCCATTTCAGTGCTCGATATGTTGTGCCCAGCTTATGTCTGGAGAGACACACACTCCAAAAACTGTTGAGTGGGTATCCCGGGCACAACAGCTTTTGGAGCGTTCATCTCTGATACAAGCCGGACACAACATATTACGGACTGAAATGACGTATTCCTGGAAAAATTGTCATTTTCACCTTTCACAATCAGCTGTGTATTCATTTATGGATAATAAATAATAGCAACACTTGGGGGTTAAAAATGCTCACTGTACCCCTGGATAAATTCCTTCAGGGGTGCAGTTTCCAAAATGGGGTGACATGTCAGGGGATTCCACTGTACTGCCATTTCAGCTCTGCAAAAGTGCAATGGCGTCCAAAAACCAAACCGTCCAAGTCTGTGCTATAAAAACCAAATAGCGCTCCTTCCCATCTGTGCCCGGCTGTGCCAAAACAGGAGTTTATACCCACATATGACATTAAGTACGTTATCCTGGGTACACCCGTGTCATACATGTGGGCATAAACTGTGGTTTGGGCACACAGTAGGGCGCAGAAGGGAAGGAGCGCTATGTGGCTTTTGGAGAGCAGATTCAGATGTTTGGGATCTGGATGACATGTCATGTTTGCAGAGCCTCTAAAGTACCAGTAAAGTGGAATCCCCTAGGGAATGACCCCATTTTGAAAAGTGCACCCCTCAAAGAATTTATCAAGGGGTGTAGTGAGCATTAGTATCCCAGACGTGACTGCACAGCGGATGGGGAAAAGTGAATGCATATGTAAGCTGTGCGTAGTACATTGGGTACACTAAATTCCCTACTATTTCCCCAGTAGTTCCTATTATTGGGGAGGTCACTTCTGGTTTATTATCCCTTGTAAGCTCTAAATGTGGGGTGTACCCTAATATACGCTCGCACAGCTTATACATTCCCTTCCTGCCGCAGCCAGTTATGCTCTAATGATTTGGCGATTTTTGGGGTTTTTGTCTTCACATTGTACGAGCTATATTTTCTTTATTTCTCTGGTGATGTAGCCATATGAGGGCTTGTTGTTTGCAGGGTGATATGTATTTTTTAATGACATCATTTTTAGGTGCTTACAACTTATTAAATAAATTTTATTAACTCTTTCTTGGTGGATTAAAAAACAACCCCATCAATTCTGGCACTGCGTTTTATCTTTTAAATTTTTCACCATGCAGCGTAGAGCGTAATTAACATGTTACCTTTATTCTGCGGGTTGGTACGATTACGGCGATACCTCATTTATACTGTTTTTTTATGCGATACCAATTTTGCAGAACAAAAACCCATTTGGGGACATAAATCAATTTTTTTTGCATCGCCATCTTCTAAGATGCGTAGCATTTTATTTTTCAGTTTAGAGAGTTGGTTTAGGGCTTATTTTTTGCGGGACAACCTGTGCTTTTTATTGGTACTGTTTTGGGGTACATGTGACTTTTTGATCACTTTTAATGGCATATTTTGTAAGGTGAGATGGCTAAAAATCGTTACTTTTGGCAGGTTTTTTCCGTTTTTTTCCCCCGACTTTCACCGTGTACATTAAATATGGTTTCAGTTTTATTGTACAGGTTGTTACAGACGCAACGATACCAAATATGTATTGTTTTTATTAATTTTTAGGTTTATTTTTTTATATAATTTATTTTATATAGGAAAAGGGAATTTTTGGGGCTTTATTCTTTTATTAATTTTTTTTCACATACTTTATTATTTTTTTTTTTCCCTTTTTTTTACTTTTTCTTGTGTCCCATTAGGACACCTGAGCCAGAGATGCTTTGATCTCTGGCTCAGTTCTATAGACTGCAAGACACGAGGATGCAAGTGTCTTGCAGCCTATACAGGAAGTCAGCGCTATGGAAACACAGCGCTGACTTCCTGAGGTCTCGGCAGGATCAACCAGGTACTGGGGGCTCCAGGCAGCCTGGGGTCACTGGGCAGACCCCGGGCTGCAGATTAGAGATATCGGCACCCCCCCGATCTCGCCGCAGGGGGTGCCGGCAAGACGGCGGAACCCCTTGGATGCCGCGGTCATGTTTGACCGCGGCATCCAAGGGGTTAAAACCGACGATCGGAACTCAGTTCCGACCGGGGGTTATGGAGCAGGGTGTTAGCTGTCAGATACAGCTAACAACCGGTTCCGATACCGCCCGCTCAGATAGTGAGCGGGCGGCCGGCCTCGGGCGTAGTATTACGCCCTGGTGCGCGAAGTACCTAGCGCCCAGGACGAAATAGTACGTCCAAGGTCATTAAGGGGTTAAAGTTTGCCACAAGCCACCTGGGAGACACACCAAACATGTGGAAGAAAGTGCTCTGGTCAGATGAAACCAAAATCGAACATTTTGGCCACAATGCAAAACGATATGTTTGGCGTAAAAGCAACACAGCTCATCACCCTGAACACACCATCCCCACTGTCAAACATGGTGGCGGCAGCATCATGGTTTGGGCCTGCTTTTCTTCAGCAGGGACAGGGAAGATGGTTAAAATTGATGGGAAGATGGATGGAGCCAAATACAGGACCATTCTGGAAGAAAACCTGTGGAGTCTGTAAAAGACCTGAGACTGGGACGGAGATTTATCTTCTAACAAGACAATGATCCCAAACATAAAGCAAAATCTACAATGGAATGGTTCACAAATAAACATATCCAGGTGTTAGAATGGCCAAGTCAAAGTCCAGATCTGAATCCAATCGAGAATCTGTGGAAAGAGCTGAAAACTGCTGTTCACAAACGCTCTCCATCCAACCTCACTGAGCTCCAGCTGTTTTCCAAGGAAGTATGGGCAAGAATTTCAGTCTCTCGATGTGCAAAACTGATAGAGACATACCCCAAGCGACTTGCAGCTGTAATCGCAGCAAAAGGTGGCGCTACAAAGTATTAACTTAAGGGGGCCGAATAATTTGGCACGCCCCACTTTTCAGTTTTTTATTTTTTACAAAAGTTTAAAATATCCAATAAATTTCGTTCCACTTCACGATTGTGTCCCACTTGTTGTTGATTCTTCACCAAAAAATTTAAATTTTATATCCTTATGTTTGAAGCGTGAAATGTGGCAATGTGGCAAACTTTAAACAAGACTTTTTATGGATATCTTTGAGAAATGGCTTTCTTCTTACCACTCTTTCATAAAGGCCAGATTTGTGCAGTGTAAGACTGATTGTTGTCCTATGGACAGACTCTCCCACCTCAGCTGTAGATCTCTGCAGTTCATCCAGAGTGATCAAGGGCCTCTTGGCTGCATCTCTGATCAGTTTTCTCCTTGTTTGAGATGAAAGTTTAGAGGGACGGCCGGGACTTGGTAGATTTGCAGTGGTCTGATACTCCTTCCATTTCAATATGATCGCTTTCACAGTGCTCCTTGGGATGTTTAAAGTTTGGGAAATCTTTTTGTATCCAAATCTGGCTTTAAACTTCTCCACAACAGTATCACGGACCTGCCTGGTGTGTTCCTTGGTCTTCATGATGCTCTCTGCGCTTTAAACAGAACCCTGAGACTATCACAGAGCAGGTGCATTTATACGGAGACTTGATTACACACAGGTGGATTATATTTATCATCATCAGTCATTTAGGACAACATTGGATCATTCAGAGATTCTCACTGAACTTCTGGAGTGAGTTTGCTGCACTGAAAGTAAAGGGGCCGAATAATATTGCACACCCCACTTTTCAGTTTTTTATTTTTTACAAAAGTTTAAAATAACCAATAAATTTCGTTCCACTTCACAATTGTGTCCCACTTTTTGTTGATTCTTCACCAAAAAATAAAAATTTTATATCTTTATGTTTGAAGCCTGAAATGTGGCAAAAGGTTGAAAAGTTCAAGGGGGCCGAATACTTTCGCAAGGCACTGTAAATATTCAGGAGCTGAGCTGCCACCATAGCTGCTGGATCTCTGCTGTATTAACCCCTTCATGCATTCTCACGTACATGTACGTGGGAGAATGTGGTTAGTTACCGCATCCCCACGTACAGGTACGTGACGGTGATCGAGCGGGCTCAGAAGCAGAGCCCGTGCGATCACAGCGGGAGCCCGGCTGTATTTGACAGCCAGGCTCCAGCTGCAACAGTGATAACAACCGATCTCCGCTGTTTAACCCTTAAGATGCCGCGGTCATTAGCGACCGCGGCATTTTAAGTGTTTGCTAGCAGCACTGAGTGCCGTGGGCGGCATCGGGAGAGGGTGTTAGCTGTAACTGACAGCTAACACCCTGCTCCTTAACCTTCTTTTTAACCCCTTGGATGCTCGCCTTAAAAAAATGCTACAAAAAGTGATCAAAAAATCATATGTACCCCAAAACAGTACCAATAAAAAGCACAGATCGTCCCGCAAAAAAAAATAAGCCCTCAACCAACTCTGTCAACCGAAAAAAAAAAATGCTACACCTCTCAGAAGATGGTGATGCAAGAATAATTGATTTCTTTCCCCAAATGGGTTTTGTTCTGCAAAACTAGTAACGCATAAAAAAAAACAATATAAATGAGTTATTGCTGTAATCGTACCAACCCGCAGAATAAAGGTAACATGTTACTTATGCTGTACACTGCGTGGAAAAAAAAATTAAAAGGTAAAAAGCATTACCAGAATTGATGTTTTTTTTTTTTTGTTTTTTTTTAATCCACCAAGAAAGAGTTAATAAAATTTATTCTATAAGTTATAGGCACCCAAAAATGTTGTCATTACAAAATACATCTCACCCCGCAAACAACAAGCCCTCATATGGCTACATCACCAGAAAAATAAAGAAAATATAGCTCGTACAATGTGAAGACAAAATCACCAAATCATTAAAACAAAACTGGCTACCGCAAGAAGGAAATGTATAAGCTGTGCGAGCGTAAATCAGGGGACACCCCAAATTTAGAGCTTACAAGTGAAAATAAACCAGAAGTGACCCCCAGAGTGACCCCCCCAATCATAGGAGCTACTGGGGAAATAGTAGGGAGTTTGGTGTTCCCAATGTACACCGCACAGCTTATGTATTCACTTTTCACCATCTGCTGTGCATTCACGTCTGGGATACTAATGCTCACTACACCCCTTGATAAATTCTTTGAGGGGTGCAGTTTTCAAAATGGGGTCACTCCTTAGGGGATTCCACTTTACTGGTACTTTAGAGGCTCTGCAAACATGGACATGGCGTCCAGATACCAAACATCTAAATATATACTTCAAAAGCCACATAGCGCTCTTTCACATTTGTGCCCTGCTGTGTGACCAAACTGCAGTTTATACCCACATGTAAGACACTAGTGTACCCAGGATAACGTACTTAATGTCATATGTGGGTATAAACGGCTGTTTGGGCACAGAAGGGAAGAAGCGCTACTTTGGTTTTTGGAGCACAGATTTAGACGGTTTGCTTTTTGGACGCCATGACACTTTTGCAGAATTGCTGAAACACCAGTAAAGTGAAATCCCCTGACATGTGACCCCATTTTGGAAACTACACCCCTGAAGGAATTTATCCAGGGGTACAGTGAGGATTTTTAACCCCAAAGTGTTGCATTAATTAAGTTTCCAGAAATTAATACGCAGCTGATAATGACAGGAGAAAATGACAATTTTTCCAGGAATATGTCATTTCAGTGTGTAATATGTTGTGTCCGGCTTGTATCAGAGATGAAGGCTCCAAAAGCTGTTGTGCCCGGGATACCCGCTTAACAGTTTTAGGCGTGCATGTCTCTGATGGACACAAACTGGGCCCAACGTATTGGGCACCGAAATGGCATGTTTATTTAAAAATGTCAATTTTCACTTTGTACATTAATTTTCGAGAGGCACTCTTGGGTTCAAAATGATAATACCCCTTGATAAATTCTTTGAGGGGTGTAGTTTCTAAAATGGGGTCACTTTTTTGGGGTTTCCATTGTACTGGTACTTTAGGGGCTCTGGAAATGCGACATGGCACCTGAAAACTATTCCAGCAAAATCTGCCCTCCAAAAGCCAACTAGCGTTATTTTCTTTACAAGTCCCACCATGTACCCATACAGCAATTTACAACCACATGGGGGGTATTGCCGTGTTCAGGAGAAATTGTGTAACAAACTTTGGGGAGCTTTTTCTCCTTTATCCTCTTGTGAAAATAAAAAAATTGGGACTAAATTGACGTTTTTCATTTTCAAGTCCCATTGTTAATAAAATCTGTGAAACAGCTGTAAAGTCAAACTGCTCACTATATCCCTTGATATGTTCTGTGAGGGGTGTAGTTTCCAAAACGGGGTCACTTTTTGGGGTTTCCATTGTATTGTTACTTTAGAGGCTCTGTAAATGCGACATGGCACCCGAAAACTATTCCAGCAATATCTGCCCTCCATAAGCCAAATAGCGCTCTTTCCATTCCAAGCCGCACCATGTACCCATACAGCAGATTAGGACCACATATGGGGTATTGCCGTGTTCAGGAGAAATTGTTTTTTCTCTTTTAACCCTTTGTGAAAATGAAAATTTTGGGGATAAAGTGACATTGTAGTAACTTTTTATTTACACATCCCAATGTTAATAAAATCTGTGAAAAGGCTTTTGGGTCAAAATGCTCGCTATACCTCTTGATAAATTCTGAGAGGGGTGTAGTTTCCAAAATGGGGTCACTTTTAGGGGGTTTCTATTGTATTGGTACTCTAGGGGCTCTGCAAATTCGATATGGCACCTGAAAACTATTCCAGCAAAATCTGCTTTTCAGATGCCCAGTGTCGCTCCTTCCCTTCCGTGCGCTGCCGTGTGCCCAAATATCAGTTTACACCCACATATGGGGTATTTCTGTGCGCGGGAGAAATTGCATAACAATCTATGAGATGCATTTTCTCCTTTAACCCTTTGTGAACGTGTTAATTTTAGAGCTAAATGAATGTATTATTGAAAAAAAAAATGAAATGTCTAAATATCACCTCCATATTGTTTTAATCCTTGTGAAATGCTTAAAGGGTTAACAAACTTCCCAAATGCTGTTTTGAATTATATGAGGGGTGCAGTTTTGAAAATTTGGTGATTCATGGGTGTTTCTAATATATAGGCCTTTATAATCTTCTTCAGAACTGAAGTGGGCCCTAAAAAATTAGTTTGAGAAATTTTCTTGTAAATCTGGAAAATCGCTGTTACACTTGTAAGCTTTATAATGTCCAAAATACATTAAAGGACGATTAAAAGATGATGCCAATATATAGCAGAGATATGGTAGATAATATTTATTAACTCATTTGGGTGGTATGACTATCTGTTTCAAAAGCAGAGCATTTCACATTTTGAAAATTGTGATTTTTTTCCAAATTTCCATCAAATTTCCTATTTTTTTTTTATAAATAAATACAAAAATATTGATCAATGTTTACCACTAACATGAAGTACAATGTCTCATGAAAAAACAGTCTCAAAATCACTTGTGCAAGTTAAAGCGTATTAAAGTTATTGCCATATAAAGTGACATATGTCAGTTTTGAAAAATGAGGCCTGGTCCTTAACGCACTTTTGGGCTCAGACCTGAAGGGGTTAAGGTCCCCTCGGTCAAAGCTGACCAAGGTGCCATTTTCCCGACGCAGAATGAGCACCATCATTTTGGCAAGGATCGCCAGCATCTGTTACGTTGCCGTTGCCATGACAGCCGGGAGCCCATTGAAGGCTCCCAGGATTGTCTGCCATTCATTTGTATGGCAGGCTGCTTTATGCCGGTAAATGCCGGTATTTTGCAATGCATTGCAATGCATTAGCATTGTAATGCATTGCAATAGTGATCAGACGTCCCGGGATTCAAGACCCCTACAGGGTCTAAAAAATAAAGTATTTAAAAAATATATACAGTCATATGAAAAAGTTTGGGCACCCCTATTAATCTTAATCATTTTTAGTTCTAAATATTTGGGTGTTTGCAACAGCCATTTCAATTTGATATATCCAATAACTGATGGACACAGTAATATTTCAGGATTGAAATGAGGTTTATTGTACTAACAGAAAATGTGCAATATGCATTAAACCAAAATTTGACCGGTGCAAAAATTTGGGTACCCTTATCATTTTATTGATTTGAATACTCCTAACTACTTTTTACTGACTTACTGAAGCACAACATTGGTTTTGTAACCTCACTGAGCTTTGAACTTCATAGCCAGGTGTATCCAATCATGAGAAAAGGTATTTAAGGTGGCCAATTGCAAGTTGTTCTCCTATTTGAATCTCCTCTGAAGAGTGGCATCATGGGCTCCTCAAAACAACTCTCAAATGATCTGAAAACAAAGATTGTTCAACATAGTTGTTCAGGGGAAGGATACAAAAAGTTGTCTCAGAGATTTAACCTGTCAGTTTCCACTGTGTGGAACATAGTAAGGAAATGGAAGACCAGAGGGACAGTTCTTGTTAAGCCCAGAAGCGGCAGGCCAAGAAAAATATCAGAAAGGCAGAGAAGAAGAATGGTGAGAACAGTCAAGGACAATCCACAGACCACCTCCAAAGAGCTGCAGCATCATCTTGCTGCAGATGGTGTCACTGTGCATCGGTCAACAATACAGCACACTTTGCACAAGGAGAAGCTGTATGGGAGAGTGAAGCGAAAGAAGCCGTTTCTGAAAGCACGCCACAAACAGAGTCGCCTGAGGTATGCAAAAGCACATTTGGACAAGCCAGCTTCATTTTGGAAGAAGGTCCTGTGGACTGATGAAACAAAGATTGAGTTGTTTGGTCATACAAAAAGGCGTTATGCATGGCTTCAAAAAAACACAGCATTCCAAGAAAAACACTTGCTACCCACTGTAAAATTTGGTGGAGGTTCCATCATGCTTTGGGGCTGTGTGGCCAATGCCGGCACCGGGAATCTTGTTAAAGTTGAGGGTCGCATGGATTCAACTCAGTATCAGCAGATTCTTGAGAATAATGTACAAGAATCAGTGACGAATTTGAAGTTACGCCGGGGATGGATATTTCTGCAAGACAGTGATCCAAAACACAGCTCCAAATCTACTCAGGCATTCATGCTGAGGAACAATTACAATGTTCTGGAATGGCCATCCCAGTCCCCAGACCTGAATATCATTGAACATCTGTGGGATAATTTGAAGCGGGCTGTCCATGCTCGGCGACCATCAAACTTAACTGAACTGGAATTATTTTGTAAAGAGGAATGGTCAAAAATACCTTCATCCAGGATCCAGGAACTGATTAAAAGCTACAGGAAGCGACTAGAGGCTGTTATTTTTGCAAAAGGAGGATCTACTAAATATTAATGTCACTTTTCTGTTGAGGTGCCCATACTTTTGCACCGGTCAAATTTTGGTTTAATGCATATTGCACATTTTCTGTTAGTACAATAAACCTCATTTCAATCCTGAAATATTACTGTGTCCATCAGTTATTAGATATATCAAATTGAAATGGCTGTTGCAAACACCCAAATATTTAGAACTAAAAATGATTAAGATTAATAGGGATGCCCAAACTTTTTCATATGACTGTATATATACACCTAGCCCCGCAAAAAAAGACGCCCTATGCATAACAGTACACGGAAATATAAAAAAGTTACAGGTATCATAATATGGTGACTCTTAAAAAATTTTTTGTAAATAAAACTATATATAAATTTGGTATCCCTGGAATCTTGCCAAAACATAGAATACAGGTGACATGTCATTGTGGCTGCACAGTGAACGCCATAAAAACGAAGCCCATAAGAAAACTGCACCAATGCACTTTTTCTCCAATTCCACCCCATTCTGAATTTTTTTCCAACTTCCAAGTACTTTGTACAGAATAATAAACGGTACCATTATGAAGAACAATTTGTCCCACAAACATTAAACCCTCATATGGCTCTATGAATGGAAAAATATAAACGTTATGGAGTTTGGAAGGAGGGGAGTCAAAAACGAAAATCGAAAAATGCCACCGATGGGAAGGGGTTAAAAGACAAATCACTTATACCACAAATTAGTAGTGCCAGGTTAAACTCTGAAAAGTTAACATTTTCAATGTCAACTTTATAACCTGGAATTATTGTCTAGCAGTTTGGTGATACAGAATAGTAAACCATGAAATTTTAATAAGAACAAGGAAAAGTTACGTGGCAGAGTAACTACATCTAATGCACAACCTATAGCATGCCATGCAACACTTAGCTCTGTGTATTGAATAGGCTGATAGGGAATACACATGTGGACAAAATTGTTGGTACCCCTCGTTTAATGAAAGAAAAACCCACAATGGTCACAGAAACAACTTGAATCTGACAAAAGTAATATATAAAAATTCTATGAAAATGAACAAATCAAAGTCAGACATTGCTTTTCAACCATGCTTCAACAGAATTTAAAAAAAAAAGAAAACTCATGAAACAGGCCTGGACAGAAATTATGGTACCCTTAACTTAATATTTTGTTGCACAACCTTTTGAGGCAATCACTGCAATCAAACGATTCCTGTAACTGTCAATGAGACTTCTGCACCTCTCAACAGGTATTTTGGCCTACTCCTCATGAGCAAACTGCTCCAGTTGTCTCGGGTTTGAAGGTTGCCTTTTCAAGACGGCATGTTTCAGCTCCTTCCAAAGATACTCAATAGGATTTAGGTCAGGGCTTATAGAAGGCCACTTCAGAATAGTCCAATGTTTTCCTCTTAGCCATTCTTGGGTGTTTTTAGCTGTGTGTTTTGGGTCAATATCCTGTTGCAAGACCCATGACCTGCGACTGAGACCAAGCTTTCTGACACTGGGCAGAACATTTCTCTCTAGAATCCCTTGCTAGTCTTGAGATTTCATTGTACCCTGCACAGATTCAAGATACCCTGTGCCAGATGCAGCAAAGCAGCCCTAGAAGATAACAGAGCCTCCTCCATGTTTCGCAGTAGGGACAGTGTTCTTTTCAAGATATGCTTCATTTTTCCGTCTGTGAACATAGAGCTGATGTGCCTTGCCTTTGTCTCATCTGTCCATAGGACATTCTCCCAGAAGCTTTGTGGCTTGTCAACCTGTATTTTTATGTATTATTACTTTTGTCAGATTCAAGTTACTTCTGTGACCATTGTGGGTTTTTCTTTCATTAAACGAGGGGTACCAACAATTTTGTCCACGTGTGTATATCACTTGACTTGTGAACTAACTGAACTATTGAACTAATTTGCTAGGTGAACAAAGCATGAAAGTCTACTTCAATCAAATGCATGTGGCTGAGCACAGGGACAACAAGGCACAGAGCCTCCTGGCATAAACCCTGTATGATTCTTATGCCACTTCCACTCCTCATGTAGTGCGCGACGTAGGAGGTATCCCCCAGCACCATCCTGACGCTATCGCAGTGGCCTTCTGTGACTACTACACTAAGTTGTATAATCTTCCTTCCCACCAGGCCTTGTCGCAGCGTACACAGGATTTTTTGGCCTCGTGCGCTCTATCCTCTCTCGAGTGAGGCTCTGACCTCCCTCAATGCATACTGCACTGATGAAGAGATGGCGGTCTTCAAAGACCTTCCAAATGGTAAAGCCCCAGGCCCGCCGATCTTCTCCCACACTTGAGATGCTTATTTAATTCCTATGTAGAGGGGGGCCCCCACCCTACTATTGATGTTACACTCCCATCTCACTTTAGTCCCTAAACCTAATAAAGATGCCCAAGAGTTTTCTAGTTACAGGTCTATCGCTTTATTAAATACTGATTTGAAACTATTTTCGAAACTCCTAGCCAACGTATTGAATGTGTGGCTTCCTTCTCATTTCCACAAGGACCAGGTGGGCTTCATTCCCTGTCATCAGGGTGGAGACAACACCAGAAGGACTGTGGACTTGATCGAAGTGGCCAACCATTCTTCGACTCCTGCCCTCCTCCTAAGCCCTGATGCGGAAAAAGTGTTTGACTGTATAGACTGGTCGTTCATGTTAGCCTCCCTAGAGGCCTTTGGTTTTAGAGGAGTGTTCCTCCAGGCAATTCAGGCATTGTACTCTACTTCCTCGGCTGCGGTGAAACTCCCTCACTCCTCCTCTGGTTCCTTTCCCATTAGAAACAGCACTAGACAGGGTTGTCACCTTTCCCCCTTAATATTTGCGCTCTGTATTGAGCCAATGGCTGCAGCTATACGTCTTAACCCCAACATCATGGGTATTAAAGTCCGAGACAGGGACTTTAAAATTTATCTCTTTGCAGACGATGTCCTCCTCACTCTCACTAATCCCCACACTTCCCTGCCTACCATTCTGAATACTATCGGCTATAAATTTAACCCTTCAAGAACTGAGGCCCTCCCACTTAACATCCTTGTGTCGACGTTGCGACTCCTGCACGCTAATTTTGACTTCCAATGGAGAGAGCAGTCTCTTAGATTTTTAGGAATTCAGCTCTCCCCCTCTTATATGCTTTATGCGATGAATTACCCGCGACTGTTCCGAGACCTTAAGCAGTTCCTTGACAAGTGGCGCCCATTGCACATTTCTTTATTGGGTAGGATCGCAGCTGTGAAAATGACCTTACTCCCTAAATTACTGTATTTCTTTGAGACTCGCAAAGGGCCATATTCCAATTTATTTGGAATTCTAAGAGGCATTGGATTCCCGAGATCTGTCATGCTGACGGGGAAGGGGGCTAGGGGAATGTCAGTTTCACATCTCCTTCATTATTATTGGGCCACCCACCTGCGATGCATTCCATTTTGGGCCACATCTCAGGCATAGACTAAATGGGTGGAGATCGAGAAGCTATGGCTTGCACCTATGCATCCTAATGCTCTCCTGTGGACCCGATCTCCCCCTCCTGACCCCTACCCTAGGTCCTATATGCTTTACAAGGACAATCTGGGGCACTTGCTCTGCCTTGTTCCCCCTTGCCTTGATGAGATCTTCCATGCTCTCCTTCCTATATAATCCGCGCCTCCCAGGGGGCTTTCAGATTCCATGGTTTGTTCCTGGTCCCAAGCTGGCCTTTTTAGGTTCGCATATATGACTGACCCTTTGACTCTGGAGCTCAGGCCCTTTGCTTATCTTTCCACAGAGTTACGCAATCCCCGAACAGAGGGGTTTCACTATCGCCAAATTGTCCATTTTGCACTCTCTTTTTGGCTCCCTGAGGGTTTCTATCCTTAGGACTTTAGAAAAGCAGTGTAGGTCAAACACCACTACCAGGGGCCTCATCTCTGCTATCAACTCCTATCCTCTCCTGAGGGTCGGTCTCCTCCTACCCACCGATATATTACCAGATGGGAGGAGACCCTGGGGTGGACAATTTCCGCTTCTCAATGGCAAATTATAAGGTCACGGGATTCTATATCCTCTACCTGTGTGACCTTCAGGGATGTACAATGTAAGATTATCATGCACTGGTACCATACCCCTGCCCTTCTTCACTCCCTGAATCCTGTGATCCCCTCCATCTGCTGGATTTGGTCCCCATGGGACACCTACTGTACTCTGCAGGATCTCTGAGTTCCCCATCCCCTTTTTCCCCACCCTTCTTTCCCATGTTTGTCTTTTCTTGTCCTGATGTTTTATGTGTTTTAGGACTTCTTTTTAGATACACTTTTAATGTGTTTAGCTTGTGATAATCTTTACCATTTTAGTGTTCTTTATATTGAAACATTTAATAAAAACTGCAGTTAAAAAAAAAAATACCAATGTTTCAAGGGCAAACATCATATATGTTATAGACTTTTGCTCCCTCTACTGGTTAACCTTGCAAACTGCCTATGTTATAATTATATATGTTAAAATACTTCCATATTGTTTATTCCCCATATAGTAGCAATTTGTAATTCTTCAGTTGTAGCAGTCACAATACTGGGCATGCCGTAACAGCTGCAGACTGATACAACTTGCTAGATGCTAAATTACTAGATCACAGGCTGCAGTGCTGCACATTCTGTGGTCCAAAAACATAACTGCTTGTCATGCTACCACAAAACACAGTGATTTGGCAAAGTAGATTATGGCTGAGCTGTTTTTATAGATTTATATGATTATGATATGATACATCATTAACCACACTAAAGGGGTTGTCCCATTATGGATATTTATCCCCTATGCACAGGACAGGTGATAAGTGTCCGATTGCCGGAGGCCTGATTGCCGGGTTGCCCAGTGATCAGGAGGGCGGGGGGACAAAATTTCCCCCAAGGCCTCCTTGTGAATGGGCACTACCAGAGATTACAGTCCTGAAAGCCCCAGGAATGGAGCCTCGATCACACAAGCACACTGACAGTCCATTCACAAGGAGGCTTTAGGGGGACTTTTAGTCATCCTAATCACTGGGGAACCTGTGATCGGGCCCACAGCAATCGGACACTTATCCCCTGTCCTGTGTCCATAATAGCACAAACCCTTTAATGTGTAATTTAGCAGTTAATTTTTTTCTCTTTTTAAATAGAATATCATTGTGAGATTGCCACAGTCCGATTTTTAACTATAGTTCATATCAATAGAGTTGTGGTTATTACCACTTGCTACTGTAGGGCTTGTAAATACCATTCTAGTCATGTTCCTGTTGAAATCAGCCATTGCACTACTAGTCATCTGGGTGGTGCATGCTGCAGGGGTGACAACTCATGGTTGTAATCCCAGTCTTGGCTGAAAAGACACCCACTCTACCTTGATTAACGTCCTGCTTAAAATGTGAAGTCAGCATTAGCTATGCAAAAAAAAAAAAAGATATCAAATCAAGAAAGAGTTGGTGTGATTATAGGCAACACTGACTAAAACCATGACTCGGATTGTGAGCATTAACTCTTAAGATTTTAAATCCATTAGTACGGGGCAGTCCTAGACTTAGTGAGCACATTCAGGAAGAATATAAAAGTGACTAACATATTACGTTTTGTGGGCTTAGAAATAGTTAATGTTCCGTTAAATGGCAGTGATCACAATAAAGAACTATTAAAGAAGGGAAAAAGTAGATCAAAACCAATGCTTTAGGTGCGAAAGGTTTAAATGACCATAATGATCTAGGAGTATTTCTAAAATGTACAATGTCTTTGTTTTAATAAATGATATGCGCCATAGATGTTGGGTAAAACGTCTTAATGCGATATAAACGCAATTACGTTTGGATGTCAGGAGGTAAGAGGCATTCAGTCATGTGATCTGAGCAAGGAGTCGCGAAACGGCCATTGCCTGTACAGAGTTCTGTTAATTTGTCCCGCAATAGAGCATACAGTAAAGAACTGAGGAATTGTGAGTGCAGTTTCTGCTTTGATTCTACAATTGTTTTATATGGATTTATGGACTAGTTAGTCTCTGAACTGAGCACCACATTTATGAAGCAAGTGTTCACATGCCTCAATTGATGTCACTAATATACTCTGCCTTATTGAATGTGAAGAAGGTAGTGCCGATTTCTTTATTCTCTATACCGTTGTTTGCAAACAGAGTTTGGCTTCTACAAGTCTGAGCACACCTAAAATTCTACTGATAAAATGGATGCAGAAATGGATAATGGAGGCAATGGTGCAAGCACTGAAATAGCTCTAAATGCGAGCAGAATTAATGCAAAAAAATAAGTGCGTTTATTTTGAACTGTGAATTACCTGCAATCTTATGATGCTAGTGGATGCATAGCTCGAGCTTTACAGTTTTGTAAGTAAGTTTCCATTTCAAGAGAACATTGAGTTTGTAAATGAATGGAAACTGCACTAAAAAAAAACTAGATCGACGCGGAGTCCCAATTCATTCGGAAATAAAAGAACGCAAGAGAGATAAATTCTTGCGAGACCAGCATTATTATGACATGGGTTGGGTTTTTAGTTGGAATGAAAGAAGTATGAGGAGAACCGTCAAAATGTGGACTATTGGACAACAGAGTCTGAATCTAGTGCCTCTGATGACCAAAACATCAATGTACGAAAAAGCAGCTTTGGACTGTCCCACCATAGGATCCTCCAATGGGCCCAGGCAGGGCCGGGACCTGGCCACAACACTAATGGAAAGGGAACCAGAGTCGTGTGCCACTGGGCACCTTTCCAATAGAAGCCTGTCCAGGTGAGGTGTGATAGACATTTATACTCACCTCTCTTGGGCGTCCGGCGCCTGAAGAGACACTGAATAGTACCGAAATAAACCAGAGGTCCAAACCTCATTAAAATGTGTCAAAATTAATTTCGAGGGGTTCGTCTGAAGCTGCTTGAGGTTTTTGGGAGAATTTTTACTGTGTGGGTTCACTGTGGAGCATTATACTGGGGGGGGCCCTCTGGGACGCATATTATACTGTGTAGGGACACTGTGGGGCATTATACTAGGGGTGCCTCTGGGGAGCATATTATATTGTATGGAGCCACTGTGGAGCATTATACTGGGGGGGCACTCTGGGGAGCATTGCCTATTGGCAACAAAAAAAAAACAAAAAAAAAAAAACACTTCTAAAAGAAAAAAATTTCCCAAATTTTCAAGACTCTATACTACTCCTAAAACGTAGCTTTTATTAATTATAAAACAGTGAGCTAATTAAAAATCTCAGCCTGTACCAGCACTAGAAAATGTCTGACAGTAGGGCAAACTTTATGAATATACGAGGGGAGGAAGATAAGTAAGGCAACCAGCCGACTTCACTTATTCAATAGAAAATTCTCAAAAGCCGAGGTGCATATATACACACGTGGACAAAATTGTTGGTACCCCTCGTTTAATGAAAAAAAAAACCCCACAATGGTCACAGAAATAACTTTAAAAAGCCATACTGGAATTTGCCAAACTACATGTTGACAAGCCACAAAGCTTCTGGGAGAATGTCCTATGGACAGATGAGACAAAAATCGAAATTTTTGGCAAGGCAAATCAGCTTTATGTTCACAGACGGAAAAATGATGCATATCTTGAAAAGAACACTGTCCCTACTGTGAAACATGGAGGAGGCTCTATTATGTTCTGGGGCTGCTTTGCTGCATCTGGCACAGGGTGTCTTGAATCTGTGCAGGGTACAATGAAATCTTAAGACTATCAGGGGATTCTAGAGAGAAATGTGCTGCCCAGTGTCAGAAAGCTTGGTCTCAGTCGCAGGTCATGGGTCTTGCAACAGGATAATGTGACCCAAAACACACAGCTAAAAACACCCAAGAATGGCTAAGAGGAAAACATTGGACTATTCTGAAGTGGCCTTCTATAAGCCCTGACCTAAATCCTATTGAGCATCTTTGGAAGGAGCTGAAACATGCCGTCTGGAAAAGGCACCCTTCAAACCCGAGACAACTGGAGCAGTTTGATCATGAGGAGTGGGCTAAAATACCTGTTGAGAGGTGCAGAAGTCTCATTGACAGTTACAGGAATCGTTTTTTGCAGTGATTGCCTCAAAAGGTTGTGCAACAAAATATTAAGTTAAGGGTACCATCATTTCTGTCCAGGCCTGTTTCATGAGTTTTCTTTTTTTAAAAATTCTGTTGAAGCATGGTTGAAAATCAATGTCTGACTTTCTTTTGTTCATTTTCATAGAATTTTTATATATTATTACTTTTGTCAGAATCAAGTTATTTCTGTGACCATTGTGGGGTTCTTTTTCATTAAACGAGGGGTACCAACAATTTTGTCCACGTGAGTAGTTATAGAATCCCCCAACACAGGGTGTACCAGTGATTAGTGAAACTGATTCTTTATAGTCAACTCTTGTGTGTTGAATTCTTATTAATATGTATAAGTCCTATGAAAGCTACAGTGCTGGCCAAAAGTATTGGCACCCCTGCAATTCTGTCAGATAATACTCAATTTCTTCCAGAAAATGATTGCAATCACAAATGCTTTGGTAATAATATCTTCATTTAATTTGTCTTCAATGGAAAACCACAAAAAGAATTGTCAAAAAGCCAAATTGGATATAATTCCACACCAAACATAAAAAAGGGGGTGGACAAAAGTATTAGCACCCCTTGAAAAATCAGGTGATGCTTCTCTAATTTGTGTAATTAACAGCACCTGTTACTTACCTGTGGCACATACAGGTGGTGGCAATAACTAAATCACACTTGCAGCCAGTTGAAATGGATTAAAGTTGACTCAACCTCTGTCCTGTGTCCTTGTGTGTACCACATTGAGCATGGAGAAAAGAAAGAAGACCAAAGAACTGTCTGAGGACTTGAGAAGCAAAATTGTGAGGAAGCATGAGCAATCTCAAGGCTACAAGTCCATCTCCAAAGACCTGAATGTTCCTGTGTCTACCGTGCGCAGTGTCATCAAGAAGTATAAAGCCCATGGCACTGTGGCTAACCTCCCTAGATGTGGACGGAAAAGAAAAATTGAGGAGAGATTTCAACGAAAGATTGTGCGGATGGTGGCTAAAGAACCTCGACTAACATCCAAACAAGTTCTAGCTGCCCTGCAGTCCGAGGGTACAACAGTGTCAGCCCGTACTATCCGTTGAGGGGGGGGGGGTGGGCGCCCCGGCATCTGAATGAAAAGGGACTCTATGGTAGGATACCCAGGAAGACCCCACTTCTGACCCAGAGACATAAAAAAGCCAGGCTGGAGTTTGCCAAAACTTACCTGAGAAAGCCAAAAACTTTTTGGAAGAATGTTCTCTGGTCAGATGAGACAAAAGTAGAGCTTTTTGGGAAAAGGCATCAACATAGAGTTTACAGGAAAAAAAAGAGGCCTTCAAAGAAAAGAACACGGTCCCTACAGTCAAACATGGCGGAGGTTCCCTGATGTTTTGGGGTTGCTTTGCTGCCTCTGGCACTGGACTGCTTGACCGTGTGCATGGCATTATGAAGTCTGAAGACTACCAACAAATTTTGCAGCATAATGTAGGGCCCAGTGTGAGAAAGCTGGGTCTCCCTCAGAGGTCATGGGTCTTCCAGCAGGACAATGACCCAAAACACACTTCAAAAAGCACTAGAAAATGGTTTGAGAGAATGCACTGGAGACTTCTAAAGTGGCCAGCAATGAGTCCAGACCTGAATCCCATAGAACACCTGTGGAGAGATCTCAAAATGGCAGTTTGGAGAAGGCACCCTTCAAATCTCAGGGACCTGGAGAAATTTGTCAAAGAAGAATGGTCTAAAATTCCAGCAGAGCATTGTAAGAAACTCATTGATGGTTACCGGAAGCGGTTGTTCGCAGTTATTTTGTCTAAAGGTTGTGCTACCAAGTATTAGGCTGAGGGTGCCAATACTTTTGTCCGGCCCATTTTTGGAGTTTTGTGTAAAATGATCAATGATTTGACTTTTTTTTTTCATTCTGTTTTGTGTTTTTTCATTGCAAGCAAAATAAATGAAGATATTATTACCAAAGCATTTGTGATTGCAATCATTTTCTAGAAGAAATTGAGTATTATCTGACAGAATTGCAGGGGTGCCAATACTTTTGGCCAGCACTGTATAAGCCATATATGAAATCCTAAATATCCTAATGTAACCTGCGGTGTCTGCAGTATCACCATAGGAGTTAGAAATAACTCTCTAATGATTAATGAAGCATAGTACTGAACTTAAAATACCGCCAAATATCAACCCCCGACATGTTTCGCCTTCAGACAGTCATCATCAGGGGTATGGCAGTAAGATGTCGTGGCTTACAAATGCAGTCTTTACATAGGGGTTGGCATGATCACTACCAGTGTTTTTTGAGAGAAATGAGAGACAAGAAATTGTTAAAAAGGAAATAGAGAAATACCAGCTAAAATAGGTCCTTTAGTCTTTATGCCAATGAGCAAGAGAAACAGTGTCTCTGAGCTTTGGCAGGTTCATTTGAGTATGAGGTATCTCCGGTGGTGGGTGAAAACCTCTTCAAAAGGAGGAAATGGATCGGATTTCTATCCTCTCTGCAGCCAGGAGGTAGCGGATAGGATTTCTATCCTCTCTGCAGCCAGGAGGTAGCGTGGACATATTTACAGCACAGGTAATGAAGGAGATTAAGGCCCTACTGTACTCTGTTGACCCCCCCCCCCCCCTTAATAATAAATATCTTAATAATGAATTATTTGATACAATAGAACAGGGAGAGGCAACCTTCAGCACTCCAGCTGTTGCAAAAATACAACTCCCAGCATGCATACTTGCTCTGCTGTTCTTGGAATTCCCATAGAAGTTAATGAAGCATGTTGGGAGTTGTAGTTTAACATCAGCTGAGTGCCAAAGGTTGCTGACCCCTGCAATAGACAAACAGAACTTTGGCAAATATACCAAATATTTGGTACAGAAACCTTTGTTTTCAATTACAGAGGACAGACGTTTCCTGTAGTTCTTGACCAAGTTTGCACACACGGTAGCAGGGATTTTTGCCCACTCCTCCATACAGATTTTGGGGCTGTTGCTGGGCTATATTGAGTTTCAGCTCCCTCCAAAGATTTTCAATTAGGTTCAGGTCTGGAGACTGTCTAGGCTACTCCAGGATTTGAAATGCTTCTTAAGAAGCCACTCCTTAGTTGTCCTGGCTGTGTGTTTCGGGTTATTGTCATGCCGGAAGACCCAGTCACCACCCATCTTCAATGCTCTTACTGAGGGAAGGAGGTTGTTGGCTAAAATCTTGTGAAATATGGCCCCATCCATCCTCCCTTCAATACGGTGCAGTCGTCCTGTCCCCTTTGCAGAAAACACCCCCCAAAGTATGATGTTTCCACCCCCATGCTTCACAGTTGGGGTTGTTCTTGGGGTTGTACTCATCCTTCTTCCTCCAAACACAGTGAGTGGAGTTGATACCAAAAAGTTATTTTGGTCTCGTCTGACCACGTGACCTTCTCCGATGCGTCCTCTGGATCACCCAGATGGGCATTGGCGAACTTCAAACAGACCTGGACATGTACTGGCCTGAGCAAGGGGACCTTGTGTGCCCTCAGAATTTTAATCCATGACAGTGTAGAGTGTTACTAACTGTAATCTTGGAGATGGTGGTCTCAGCTCTCTTCAGGCCATTGACCAGGTCCTCCTGTGTAGTTCTGGGCTGATTCCTGACCTTTCTCAGAATCATCCTTACGCACACGAGGTGAGATCTTGCCTGGAGCCCAAGACTGAGGAAGATTGACAGTCATCTTTTGTTTCTTCCACTTTCTAATAATTGCACCAACGGTCATTGTCTTCTCACCAAGTTGCTTGCCTATTGTCCTGTAGCCCATCTCAGCCTTGTGCAGTTCTACAATTTTGTCCCTCGTGTCCTTAGACTGCTCTTTGGTCTTGGCCATGGTGGAGAGGTTGGAGTGTGATTGATTATGTAGACAGGTGTCTTTTATACAGGTAACAAGTTCAAACAGGTGCAATTAATACAGGTAATGGGTGCAGAGTAGGAAAAATGAACAGGTCTGAGAGCGCCCAAATTCTTGGCGGTTCGTAGGTAATCAAATACTGCAATAAAATGCAAATTAATAATTTAAAAATTATACAATGTGATTTTCTGGATTTTTTTTTTAGATTCTGTCTCTCACAGTTGAAGTGTACCTACGATAAAAAAATACAGAGCTCTCCAAAGGAATAGTACCTCAGAGAGGCCAATAAGCAGCTTGCTCATGCTTCAACATATAACCAATTAAAAAGAAAACCCACTAGAAAATACAATTTGCAGACCTTTCTTAGAACTAGTATTGAAAAAGGTATTTTAAGAAAAAAAATACAGCGGAAAAACTTTATCCCTTAATGCCTCAAAAACCACCCACCGGGATGCCCAATAGTAAGTTCTACAGGTTCCACTTTCTAAATACTGTGATTGGCTGTTGCACCTGTTATTATTAGAGGTTCCATGTTATAGAAAAGATACTAGTGATTTTTTGAGGGCCACTCAAGATATGACATGGAAAGATGGTTATCTGTTGGCGCCAATAGACATCAAAAGTCTTTATACAAGTATCCATCAGAATTACGATACAGTCTTAGTAAAACTGATAAAGAGTGAAACTTTTATTGGCTTTGTGTGTGAGGCACTTTCTCTGGTCCTCGATAGTAGTGCATTTCAATTTAAAAATGATTGGTATGTGCAGGAGAGGGGTACAGCTATAGCCACGCCCGTCTCCTGCACATATGCCAATCTACATTTGGCTGTATTGGTGGAGAGATAGGCGTTTAATACACAAAATCCATTTCTTACAAAGATTAAATACATGTCAGATTAGTTGACAATGTGTTTACGATTTCGGAGGGATCTCACAAGTCATTTTAAGCTTTTGTCCATTATTTACATAATTAAAATATGAATTTTTTTTTTACATCTAAGAGTACAAAACAGCTGGCATTTCTAGATGTTTTGATAGAGACGCATGACCTAGGATTAAGCACTACGTCTTATAGAAAGCCAACAGCTACGAATGCGTATCTCCATTTCCAAAGCTATCGTCCAAACCATATGCGGACAGCCATACCTTATGGCCAATTTACAAGTTTGAAAAGAATAAATTCTAATGTAGAAAAATTTTAAGTACAGGCTGAGGAAATGAAGTTACACTTTGCTGAAAGAGGGTATCCAATTGAGTTTGTGAATGAGTCCCTTAAAATTAAAAACATAAAATCAGAGGACCCTTAAAAATAGGGAAAGCAATAAAAAAGATCATTGTTTTATGTTCTCTTTTAAATATGATGCTATGTTGGATAAGCTAAGAACTATCATCAGGAATAATTGGTGCATTATAGAGAGGGATAGGTAGACCTCAACTATGAGAGACAAAATGAGAAAACAAATCCAGAAAATCACATTGTCTGATTTTTAAAGAATTTATTTGCAAATTATGGTGGAAAATAAGTATTTGGTCAATAACAAAAGTTCATCTCAATACTTTGTTATATATCCTTTGTTGGCAATGACAGAGGTCAAACGTTTTCGGTAAGTCTTCACAAGGTTGGCACACACTGTTGCTGGTATGTTGGCCCATTCCTCCATGCAGATCTCGTCTAGAGCAGTGATGTTTTGGGGCTGTCGCTGGGGAACAGGGACTTTCAACTCCCTCCAAAGGTTTTCTATGGGGTTGAGATCTGGAGACTGGCTAGGCCAATCCAAGACCTTGAAATGCTTCTTACGAAGGAACTCCTTCGTTGCCCTGGCAGTGTGCTTGGGATCATTGTCATGCTAAAAGAGCCAGCCACGTTTCATCTTCAACGCCCTTGCTGATGGAAGGGGTTTGCACTCAAAATCTCACGATACATGAACCCATTCATTCTTTCATGTACACGGATCAGTAGTCCTGGTCCCTTTGCAGAGAAACAGCCCCAAAGCATGATGTTGCCATCTCCATGCTTCACAGTAGGTATGGTGTTCTTTGGATGCAACTCAGCATTCACTCTCCTCCAAACACGATGAGTTGTGTTTCTACCAAACAGTTCTACTTTGGTTTCATCTGACCATATGACATTCTCCCAATACTCTTCTGGAACATCCAAATGCTCTCTAGCAAACTTCAGACGGGTCCAGATATGTACTGGCTTAAGCAGGGGGACACGTCTGGCACTGCAGGATCTGAGTCCCTGGCGGCGTAGTGTGTTACTGACGGTATGCTTTGTTACGTTAGTCCCAGCTTTCTGCAGGTCATTCACTAGATCCCCCCGTGTGGTTCTGGGATTGTTGCTCACCGTTCTTGTGATCATTTTGACCCCATGGGGTGAGATCTTGCGTGGAGCCCTTGATCGAGGGAGATTATCAGTGGTCTTGTAGGTCTTCCATTTTCTAATTATTGCTCCCACAGTTGATTTCTTCATACCAAGCTGCTTGCCTATTGCAGATTCAGTCTTCCCAGCCTAGTGCAGGTCTACAATTTTGTTTCTGGTGTCCTTCTACAGCTCTTTGGTTTTCACCATAGTGGAGTTTGGAGTGTGACTGTTTGAGGTTGTGGACAGGTGTCTTTTATACTGATAACAATGTCAAACAGGTGCCATTACTACAGGTAATGAGTGGAGGACAGAGGAGCCTCTTAAAGAAGAAGTTACAGGTCTGTGAGAGCCAGAAATCTGGCTTGTTTGTAGGTGACCAAATACTTATTTTCCACCATAATTTGCAAATAAATTCTTTAAAAAAATCAGACAATGTGATTTTCTGGATTTGTTTCCTCATATTGTCTCTCATAGTTGAGGTCTACCTATGAGGTCAATTACAGGCCTCTCTCATCTTAAGTGGGAGAACTTGCACTATTGGTGGCTGACTAAATACTTTTTTTTCCCCACTGTATATGAAAGTGTCATTTTATCCATTTAGATTTACAATTTACGTTCAAAATAAACGTAGTTGAGCATTAAAAAGGTGTGTTTTTTTTGTTTTATTACTTCTCCTCAGGATAGGCCTTCAATATCTTATTAGTGGGGGGTGGAAGGGGAAGAGGGGGGATGATTTGAACTTTTGCATTTTTATTTTTTATTTTTTAACTTCAAAATTTTTTTTTTTTCTTTTAGGGTGGGTTCACACCTGCGCTTGGTGTCCGTCCGTCGCCAATCCAGTGAAAATCTCGGCGAACTGGATTGGCGTCGGATACAGACCGGTCAGCGGCGCATTGGTTAAAAACCCATTCATTTGAATGGGTTTTTAAAGCAATGCGCGGGTGTGCGCTTACACCCTCTGCGCTGCCAATCCTTTTTTTCGTCGGAAACAAAGTCGGACACGCAGGACTTCGTGTCCGACAAAAAAAAAAAGGATTGGCAGTGCAGAGGGTGTAAGCGCAAACCCGCAGCACTGCTTTTAAAAACCCATTCAAATGAATGGGTTTTTAACCAATGCGCCGCTGACCGGTCTGTATCCGACGCCAATCCAGTTCGCCGAGATTTTCACTGGATTGGCGACGGACGGACAGCAAGCGCAGGTGTGAACGAAGCATTACTTTTATGTTCAGAGCCCCCTTCAGGGACCTTGAACCCTAGGGGGTCTGATTGTTCATACTATACACTGCAATGCTAATGTATTGCAATGAATAGTAAAATCTATTCACTTGTATTACACACTGCAATAATAGAACTAATCGTCTCCAGGAGTGAGTGACTCCCCGAATAAAGCAGCCAGGATGCGCGCTCCTCTTTAGGAATATAGAATTCAGAGCTACCACAGGGCTTGACAAAATACGGGTATTTATTGAATACAGATAACGTGTTTCAGGGTTTGATACACCACTTGGGGTGTACCCCTTCCTCAGATCCAACATACAGAAACTATAAACAAAATAAAAATATTACAGAATTACAATTAAAAACACCAAGGATATAAAAACGGAATCTGTTTATACTAAAAAGGTACTTTTTAAAAGTACTATGGTATATTGTTTGTATTTCAAATAAATATATTGGTATTTATAAGTCCTGAATAACAATATGATATATGGCTGGAGCAAAATACATGGACAGAAGAAAAAACGAAAAAAGCACAAAACAAAATAATACAAGCTTATATATCGTTAGTTATAGATAGGACATGTAGCAAGAATTCAGACTCTTAAAAAAAATTAAAAAGTATAGTGTATATAAAAAAAATACATACATATATAATGTTCCTGTATTCATAAATTTACATAGGTCACAATGAACAGTATGGGAAATTACTTAATTCAGTGTGAATGTGACCATAATGTAATGTAATGAGTCTCTGTATATTATTTGTAGGTAATCACTGGATCTTAATATATGACCAATGAATAGTAGTCCAGCTTTCACATTACAACCAAGTCAGCTGGTATCTGATAATGGTTTGCATGAATAGACATATAAATGTATAGGTAGAGTGATACTGACCTGTAGCCTGCTTGACCGGGTGTGAGCTATGTGGCCATGGAAGCATAAATGGGCTGTTTAAGTAGGAGGAGCTAGATGCCAAAAGGGCGCCAATAGGGTTTTTTTTTTTTCCTGCAATAATAGAACTATGGTAATGACAAGTCTGGGAGCCTTGACTAGGCTCCCGGCTGTAATGGCAACCGATCGGTAAAAGATGGCGCCTCCCATGGCACCTGCGCACTTTAGATCCCGTGGTCACGTTTAACCATGGCATCCAAAGTGTTAACAGCTGTGATCGGTTTTGTCACCGATTGCAGTTGTTAGCAGCGGGTACTGGCTGTATTATACAGCCGTCATCCGTCGTATATCGAGAGTGCTCCTGAGTCCTCTCCATATATCCCCATGCAACCAATGAAATACATTAGCTGCCGATAATTTTTTACTTACCTGTTCACGCTCCAGTCCTGGCTGCCCTCTGTGGCCTCTTCAGTATAGCACCGCCTAAAAAAAAAAAGCCTGAATGCTACGTACAGCATCCCAGTGTTATTAATCGTCGGCTACAGCGCACACTAGTGGCAGCAGTTGAAGGCGGTCAGGACTGGAGTGTGGAAAGGTGAGTAAAAAGTATCAGCCACTACTGTGTTGGGGGGATAAAAGGGTGTCATATATTGCAGGGTGGGATTTTTTTTTTTTTTTTTTTAAATAAAGGGGGGGGGGGGGTCATATACTATGTGATTTGCCAGAAAAAGGAGGTCATATATAGTGTGAGAAATATAAATATTGCAAAATTATGTATATTTCTAGATGTGACACTGCACCCGAGTTAAGCTAGGTTTTTTTTTGTATGTTTTTTACGAATTTTGGCATTCCAAGCTCAAAAGGTTAGCCATCACTGGTCTAGCAGGGAACATCAGTGAGATCTGGATCTGCATGCAGGCATGCGATGGGTCAGCTCTGGAAAGCAGAATGTTCCCTCCCTCTGGCAATAGTAATAGGGTGCTACTGAGCTGTCATTTTGCCGTATCTGGACTGGTCTATAGAATCCACAATCGTACTGTGTTAAAATGAAGATGCAGAGGTTTAGGTCTCTTTGACTTTCAGAATTTTGCTCTAGTTCTGAAACGTCTGCCATGTTAGGATTCTGAGAAGATACATCCCTGCCCCTCTCCCCATTTGGAGAAATTTACTAATCTTGCCACAACAGTTTCCTGACACAAAGATAGAGAATGGATGTTTGCATCAAAACAAGAGTGCCACTTGGTCCATTTTCTGATCTGCTCGCCATTTCAGAGAAAAGAGGACAGAGCAGGGGCTCCTCAGCCTGACAGACAATATAATTAAAGGCAGAAAACCACAGTGAGTTACACCAGAAATCTACACCAGTTCCTGACTTATCCGAGTTGCATACGACTGTGTGCTAACTGCCGGCTGTGAATGAACAGCAAGGGCGACACACTGATGTCATTAGTGTGCGGTCCGTTCTTCCGTGGCCCCTTTCATTCAATGAATAGGAGCCGTGGAAGCACAGCTGCAAAATCGGACAGACTGTTGACCTGCACTCAGGACAGTGTAATTCATGGTCATGTGTACGGGCCCATAGAAAAGAATGGGTCAGTGTGCTATCCGGGAAAAAACCCTGACCCACACTGACCTTTCATACAGTCGTCTGCAAGGTGCTTAACACAGATTTCATTTCAACTGCACAGAAACTCCTGCCTTATAATAATTCATTGCTCGCAACGTTAAGATTACTATCCCTTTCCAAGCTAATATGCTTTTAATAAGTTTCTTTTTTCTCTCCTCTTATGTAACATCACTGTGCTGCTATGATGTTTGGCACTATGGTCAACAGCACACATTTGTTGAAAACTGACATAAACCTGGCCAATATTTTTGTGCTTATAGGTTTAGTCAGTCACCAGGAATTTTTTACAACCATCACTTATATTTTTAAGGCTCACGCTTGGAGTCTGTATGCTTCAATAGGTACAGGATCTAATACAGTCAGTTACTTTTCTTTATATATTAATTTAAAAAAAAACAAAACAAAAAAAAAAATGCACAACATAATAAATATGCACTGTTTTTGCCAAGAACAGTTCCCCCCCCCCCCCCCATCTTTTACCTAGCCTCCTTCACTTCCTGGTTTTAGTAAAAATGGGTGGATTTAGCCTGTGTGTGCGCTCCTGAGATGAACAGTGTGCTTGTTCTAAATTGCCTGGATTTATATACAGAGAGCAGAGGCGCTGATCAAGCACTGTTCTAGCTTAAAGTGCTCAGCAGCCAAGTTCACTATGCAGATGTTGCTAGAAGGCTCCATTAGCTCTCAACCACAGTGAAGAAAATAAAGGAGGCCAGGAACAGAACTGACATTGTAAGCCCAGTCAGTGCTGCCAGATAGAGATGGTCGAAAACCTAGAAAGAAACCAGAAACCATTTCCTCTTTTAGAAAGAGACATCACATTCATTGGTCACATTCATTGGTCACATACCTATGCTACAGAGCAGTCCCAGTCAAATTTTCTAATCCTGGATAACCACTTTAACCACTTCCATACCAGGCACATTTTCAAGTTTTTTTGTATGTGCGGATTTGAAAGGCTATAACATTTTTTTCATTTGCGTTATTCAACAAATTTCTGCGTCTATTTTTCGGTGACACATAGGGCTTTATTTTTAGGTTTTTATTTTTGCATGTGTGAATTTTTTTTTTATATCCGGGAAAAATATAAACAAAAGAGGAGGGAAAACGGTCTGTTTTTCACTTCTTTTTTTTTTTTTTTAATTTAATAACACAAAAGTGCTACTAAAAAACTTTATAAAATTGTTTTTCCTCTCCGTTACGGTAATTTTTATTTATTATGGTGTTGTCGGGGGGTGGAGCTATAACCTGTAATAAGGGCGTTTTACTTTATTTTTCTATTTTATTCACTTTTTCTATACTTTTTTTTTTTTTTTAACATTGTGTCCCCATAAGGTCATAATAGACCTTTGGGGACATATCATGACTTTTTTTTTTTCGGGAGGCTGATTTCCCCTGTAACTGGGGCTGGTACAATTAGCCCCAGTTGCAGGAGAAATACAGCCTCCTGCACGTTACTTTCGCATAACTATAGAGCTGATCTGGGTCCTGTAGGACCCAGCAGCTCTAACAGATGCTGATCCCAGCGGATCACATGACCGCCGGGTCAGAGGGGAGCCACAAGATGGCGGCGCCCATAGCGCTGTATACAGCACTCATTGAACGCTGTATATACAGCGATCAGGAGGGCAGGGGAGGTAATAAACCTTCCCTGCCTTCTCTATGGGAGCTCCGGCTGAAGTTACAGTCAGCTCCCCGTTTCAGCAGCTGCACGATTTTGTCTATGAGCGGTACGGAAGTGGTTAAATATCATCCTGGAGATGGGAATACTCTCTTAAAGCTAATGTATTCTGCAGTGAAGGCACCAGTGCAGATGTGAAAAGAGCACTATGTTTATTGGCTGAAAGAGCAAGCATTTGTAACCTTCAATGATGTTTGCATGCCTCATGATTTGCTATATGTGCAGGTATGGGTCTTCAGCATCCTGAAAAGTTTGATATCCAAATGAACATTTGATGTTTACTCAAAACACAATCAAAAATCAAAAAGTTTATTTGTTAATAAAAGTTGTAACAGAAATGAAAAGGAAGCAATGTCTGTCTTACACAGAAAACATGACTCGTGTTATGTGCAATTACATCATATATTCTGTAAAATTAATGCTCAAGTCAGATATAACCTTTAAGAAGGGGTGTGAAAAGCTTTTCATGTGGCTATTAAAGAGGTTCTCTAGGATGTTACAAACAGCTTATGTAGCACTAATACTTCCCTTCTACACTTGCCTAATATGTTAGAGTGGGGTACACAGTATTTGTTTGTGTGTGCCTCATTCAGAATAATGTATGGAGAGCATGTGCATCTACAGAAACATACATAAAGAACGCCTGCCCACGAGGCCATGGACCAAGAACAGAGAGAAATTGTGATTTCTAGAAATATATGGGTTATGACTAAGATAAAAGCAGCTGAAATGTAGCACTATAACTGTGCATGCAGCTAAACTGTAATTTATAAAAAGATATGAAATATAAAACCCTTGATATGTATGTAGCACTAACTGCACGGTTTATAAAATCCTACAGGAGCTCTTTTGTTACCACAGTGCCACGTGTAGTGTTCACAAGAACATTCTTAGGTTTCAGGCAGATACAGAATGGTATATCTCTTGTGCTTGAACTGACTAAATCTGAACTTTGAATAAATCACATGACCTTCAAAAAGATCCACATTAAAACAAAAATAGTTGCTTTAACAAAAATTCAAACTAAAAAAAAGGAAATTATATACAGCATAATTAATCTAATTTTCAAAACCTGAAATTGCCACATTAAAGTTAAAAAATGGTTAGACGGTGTTAAAACAGAGTTGAACAGATACATGTAGTGTCAGATTTTCACTGCATTTTCTTGTAAAAATATAATAAAGAGGTCAGTAAAAATAAACTTAAGTCTAACTGGAGATTTCTCTTAAATCAGTGTATAAAAAAAACAAACAAAAAAATATCAAAAAGGACACTTTTCAGGTAAAACTATAAAAGAGCATAAATCCCTGAAGATCTAGGTAAAGGAACAATATTATATAGACAGCCAGGTAGAATAGCAAAGTGCAAACCAGCACCCTGTCAACATATACAAATAAGTAAACAATAATATTGGTACACTATTGCTTTACAAATAGGTGCACACGGTTACCATTACTGTTCATCTCCTTGTAAACAGGCCCCCTACTAGGGTAAGTGTTATAACTCCTACCAAGAAACCTTTATAGTATGCAGTTATGGTTGACAGATGCTTCTCCTGTAGAGATGTATACAAAAGTAACTACCCAACATTGAGCTAAGACATCATGCATTCATATTTATTGTCAGTGTCCTATTCATTCCCATAGTACCAGGCACATGGCCATGATTTTCACAGATCCATGCAGGGCCATGCAACCAAGCCAGCTTTCTACAGTCAAACAATAAGGTTCATTAAAAACACGGATGGCACACCATCCATGTGCAGTCTGTTCCTTTTTTTTTTTTCTAAGGACCCACACGACAACAATCGTGTGCATGTAGCTTAAATTAATAGCTGGTAACAGAGACAAGGCTGGTCTATAGTCAAGTGACTTTTTCTTACATCAGGCAGCTGATTCACTGTAGAGCTCTACAAGGAAATAAACTATACAAGATATACTTTCTGGAAGGGAATCTCCATAAAGTATATATAAAAAAAAATTCTTTAATTTCTGGTTTGAATACAGGACAGTGCCTAGTATACAAAGCGAAAGTATAAGGGGCAGAGGCGTAGCTAGCAAGGGGGCGGTAGCCCTGGGCCCACTGACACTGTGGGGTCCACCCTGGGACAGCCATAAACACATGCTACAGTGGGGAAAAAAAAAGGATTTAGTCAGCCACCAATTGTGCAAGTTCTCCCATTTAAAAAGATGAGACAGGCCTGTAAATGACATCATAGGTAGACCTCAACTATGAGAGACAAAATGCGAAAACAAATCCAGAAAATCACATTGTCTGATTTTTAAAGAATTTATTTGCAAATTATGGTGGAAAATAAGTATTTGGTCAATAACAAAAGTTCATCTCAATACTTTGTAATATATCCTTTGTTGGCAATGACAGAGGTCAAACGTTTTCTGTAAGTCTTCACAAGGTTGGCACACACTGTTGCTGGTATGTTGGCCCATTCCTCCATGCAGATCTCCTCTAGAGCATTGATGTTTTGGGGCTGTCGCTGGGCAACACAGACTTTCAACTCCCCTCCAAAGGTTTTCTATGGGGTTGAGATCTGGAGACTGGCTAGGCCAATCCAAGACCTTGAAATGCTTCTTACGAAGGAACTCCTTCGTTGCCCTAGAGATGTTCTTGGGATCATTGTCATGCTGAAAGACCCAGCCATGTTTCATCTTCCATGTCCTTGCTGATGGTAGAAGGTTTGCACTCAAAATCTCACAATATATGGCGTTCTTTGGATGCAACTCAGCATTCACTCTCCTCCAAACACAACGAGTTGTGTTTCTACCAAACAGTTCTACTTTGGTTTCATCTGACCATATGACATTCTCCCAATACTCTTCTGGAACATCCAAATGCTCTCTAGCAAACTTCAGACGGGTCCAGATATGTACTGGCTTAAGCAGGGGGACATGTCTGGCACTGCAGGATCTGAGTCCCTGGTGGCTTTGTGTGTTACTGACGGTAGCCTTTGTTACGTTAGTCCCAGCTTTCTGCAGGTCATTCACTAGGTCCCCCCATGTGGTTCTGGGATTTTTGCCCACCGTTCTTGTGATTATTTTGACCCCACGGGGTGAGATCTTGCGTGGAGCCCCTGATCGAGGGAGATTCTCAGTGGTCTTGTATGTCTTCCAATTTCTAATTATTGCTCCCACAGTTGATTTCTTCACAGCAAGCTGCTTGCCTATTGCAGATTCAGTCTTCCCAGCCTGGTGCAGGTCTACAGTTTTGTTTCTGGTGTCCTTCCACAGCGCTTTGGTCTTCACCATAGTGGAGTTTGGAGTGTGACTGTTTGAGGTTGTGGACAGGTGTCTTTTATACTGATAATGTCAAATAGGTGCCATTACTACAGGTAATGAGTGGAGGACAGAGGAGCCTCTTAAAGAAGAAGTTACAGACAATGTGATTTTCGAGATTTGTTTTCTCATTTTGTCTCTCATAGTTGAGGTCTACCTATGATGTCAATTACAGGCCTCATCTTTTTAAGTGGGAGAACTTGCACAATTGGTGGCTGACTAAATACTTTTTCCCCCACTGTATATACTTTTAACTATATCTGTACGTGATGAACACCGATCACAGTTAAAATGCATGGTAGAGAAGGAAGCATCACGGCATTTTGCCTCCTGTGCTGAGACAAAGACATCCTGTCTGTGGTACACGGCGTCTGGTAAGAACGAAGAAAAGAGAGATGGTGACAGTGGCAGCACTATGCATCAAGGGATCGCAACAGCAGAGTATAATGATTTATTTATTTTAGGGTATTTGTGGCATAAAGGGGATTATAGAAGGGGTCGTTAGGGGCTTTATTTACATAAGTGGGGATTAGGGGGCAGTATTTATCTCAGGGAGTATAACATGGCACTTAAGCTTTATTAAAGGGGGTTTCCAGCACCTTTTTAATGATGATCAGTCCCTAGGATATATCAATAAGAGATCAGTGAGGGTCTGACATTTGCGACCCCCACTGATCACCTGTTTGAACGGGCCATGGCACACATGCAGGTATGGTTAACCCTTCACTGTTTACATTGCACACTGTTGTTAGTGACCGTGGGATGTAATTACAACCTTGTTCCATAGAAGTTTATAGGATGAGGCTGTAGTTACATCGCATGGCTACTATGAAACAAATGCTTCAATGTAAACAGGGAAGGAGTCATGGCCCTTACAGGAGTGCCATGGTACCCTTCAAACAGTTGATCAACAGAGGTCACCAGTGTTGTAAATCCACTAATTTTTATTTATTTATTTTTATAATTGATGACCTGGAAAACCACTTTAGTTTAGAAGTACACAGGACTCACACATTATTAATAAGGTGCGCTCGGGTGTATTACTTATTCCAGGGGAAGGGTTATATTTAAATATTTTATAATTGAGGGTAACATCAGGATGGGGACTTTGTGAGTTGGGTGCCAAAGCACTGTCCTCACCAACACAGACATCTTTGGCTCCTAACTTTTCCAGAGACAAGTCACAGCTAAAAGAAGTGCTCATAGTGGCCTGGTCCAGACAGACAGAAAATGTGAACAATTACCTTAAGTCATTAAACGTTTCCTATGCTGTATTCACCCACAGAGCTTGTATTTACCACTATACGGTCATTGTATAGTGATATCATCGGTATACCTAAGTTGGGGGCCCACTTGGACGTATTTGTCCACACTGTGCTGAACCCCTAGCTACGCCTCTGAAAAGGGGTTTCCAACTGAAGAACTTTTGGACACAGCTATAATTTTTGTACATAACAAAAATGTACAACTAAGATTACTAATTTTTAAACACAAAAACTACATTTAAAGTATATATAAAACTTTGTGGAATCAGTAGCCCAAACGGCCCACTGACTATTTTTACATATCCGACTCCATTTATAACGCCATTTATAATGGGAAGGCCCTTTATGTTATAATTCATGATGCACCTATATAAGAAGATATTGACATAAGTATCAGGTCAGAGGTCTATGCCCTACTTAACATTGTCAGACATTTCTAAAGTACTTTATTGGGCAAATAAATCCCTTCTGCTAACTTAGACTTTGTACAATTTTGCACGTCCTAAATCTCATTAATTTTTTTTAGTATTCTATTTAGGACCATAAGAAGAAAGATTTAATTTTTTTTTTTTCAACTTAGGGAAATAACATGAATATCAAACTTTACAAACTTTGAACCGTTAGTATTCTATTACTCAAAATTAAACTTGTGAAAATCCTTTGGTGCATTGCTGTAGATTACATAGACATAAATATGCTGTTATGTAACAAAAAAAAAAAAAAATCTAAATTAGTGTTCGTTGAAATTCATCAACTAAAACTTGTAGTTTAATAACTATTGCTAAGTATGGCCAAAGACTCACAAATTATTTGGATGATACAACCAGTAAGGAGAATTCGTGCCAATCGTTTATCTACAGTAGACAACTATTTTATCAGACCCGCTTAAAAATTATTTTTTTCTGCTGATCTTCGTTAACTATAGACTTGTAGCATTTACAGTAAATCTAAGCATTTCCTACTCTGGAAAAGCAAAATTAATCAATTATTTTCATTTGTCATACAGGTAAAATAATTTCACTCATAGCTAAATATGTTTGCATTTTTTTTTTTTTTAAAGTGAACCTGTGACTACTCCTGAAATAGGTGTTTTCATAAATATATTCCCTATGTTATCACTAATCTGGAGCATCCTTTCTTATAACTCTTTGTAGTGCCTTTCCTGTTATTTCTATTAGAAATTTATATAGAAATTGACAACTGGGTATTAGCTGGCAGTGTGTCCTGTTCTATAAGCGCCAACTTTGCTAGGTTGTGCATGGACAAGACCGAGAGATAGTACAGAAACAACTTAAAACAGTGTGAAAAGATGCACCAGGTTTGTTTTTTCATTGGAAATACAAGTATGTACTTCTAAAATAGCTATGGTGACAGGTCCTCTTTAAAGCAAAGATACATCAGAATGTATGTCCTTTCTTTACTATGTGTCTTATGATATCTCCCACTGATATGGGTTAAACACTAATCAACAAAGGTCTTGTTACTAGGAACCCTAACAAATCCAGAAAAAACAGTTTTTGTCCCATCTTTTATTGCAATGAATGGGATTTACAAACATGGCTCTCACTAGTTTTGGTACCCCCTTCCCCACTTAGTTACTGGTAACCTCACATGTACACATACGTCTCCTCTCTTGACAACACAGCTAAAAACACTGCAATTACCATAATTTTTCGGACCATAAGACACACCTAGGTTTTAGAGGAGGAAAATAGGAAAAAAAAATTTTGAAGCAAAAAATGTGGTAAAATATTTAATATATGGGAGTTGCAGTTTTGCAACAGGTGCAAGGCCACATTGACAGGTGGCCCTGCAGCTGTACGGGGATGTATAGGGCATTTTTTTTTTGCAGAGTCAGGTGTACTTTTTAGTTATACCATTTTGGGGAATGTCTATTGCTTAGATCACTTTTTATTCAAATCAGAGGCAAAACAGCGAAAAAAAGGCAGTTCGGCACTTTTGTTTCTTTTTCCCACTATGATGTTCACCCTACGGGAAAAATATTTTTATAAGTTTGTAGACCGGGTATTTTCGGACACAGGGATATCTAATGTGTATGTGTTTTCAAGGTATAGCCAGATGACAGATGCCTCCATCAGAGGTAAACACTGGGAAATATTTCTGGTTTATTCTTTCAACAGATACTGCAAAACAGTGTGAAAGCATACAAACTATCAGCTACAAAATGACAGGATTATAAAGAAAAATATACTCAGCTTGCTTCTACATACCTCATACTTTTTTCTCTCCTTATGTAGGGTCAAACAATTTACACTGCTAGATGTAGGACTTCAATGAGAGATACAGCTAGCAGTTTGTGCCAGTTTTACTGTAAATTCTTGATTACCCATTCAGAGAACCAATTCTCATGCAGCGGTGCCTGGTACAGCAGCTCAGTCACATTTAGAGGGGTTATGCCACTCATCTCCTAATCACAGGAGTGTTAATTGTTGGGGTCCAGTAATCAAAGAAACAGGGATCTGCATGTGAGCAGAGATGTAGTGTGAACCAAAGCAGTTGCACTCATGCATAGCCACTCAAGCATCTTTGGGTCCCAGCAGTCAGACCCCCTCCCCCCCCCATCAAAAAAGCACTTCCCGGCTAGGGAAAAAGTGTTAAAGCGTAACTAAGTTTTCAAATAATTTTTCATTTTCTGGCAGCATTCGTGTCATTCATAAATTTTGTAATATACTTTATTAAATTGTGGCTCCTTCCTGTGAAATCTTGCATTTCTTTGCGCTCTCTCTTCCTTCCGTTTTGAGAGCTGTACCCTGCTTCTCTCGGTGTATGGGCTTGTGTGCAATGAAGAAAAAAATCAGATGGGGACGGTCAGTTTACACAATTATTTTTCTGGCATTATACTTGCTTCTAGTCTTGTATGACACTTAGACCCCTTGCACATGACCGTGGGCTAAGTCAGTTGTGCTATCTGGATTTTAAGCAGGAAGCACACTGACCCACACACTGACAGTCAGGACCACAAAACTCAGGACAGGTCCTATTCCTGTCCAGTTCTGTGGCCCCTATTCAACTGAACGAATGGGGCCGCAGAAGCACGGCCGGTGCACGGTCAGCACATATTCGTGTGCAATTAGCCTAAGGCTGCAGTTCTATCTGTATTTTTTTTTTTCACTGGTTGAAAAGAGTTGGGATATTTATAAGTTTATATAAATATCCCAACTGTGTATATTTCTGGAAATAGTACTAGTAAAACAGCACATATGAAAGACAAGAATCTCCTATTTCAAACAAATATGAGAAGCAAGTTTCTACCTTTTACAATAACTGGAGCAAATAACTATTTGAACTGATCCTCCCCCACCATCTTCTTTTCATTACACACACAAGCCCTACACCATGAGAAGCAGGGGACAGATTATATCTTGGTGACAAATTGTTACTACTAGATAGGTAGAAAAGATGACAACTAGTATGGCACAGTTAACCCTCTACATCAGGGGTCAACAACCCCTGCCAATGGTGCCAGAGTCAGCACCCAAGGCATATCTACCTGGCACAGGACTCTACTGCTCCAGTTGGCAATCTTTAATGGACCACAGAAATACAGTTGGAGGGGATTATGCACTGGGGGCAAGCATGAGGAATGATGCCCTAGTATCTGGGCCAGTACCCAGAACAGAGGACAACAGCTGTCTGTGCAAAGTACGATATCACAGCAAAACTTGACTTCATTCACTTCAATAATGCTAGAAAGATTTGATTGGATATCTTCACAAAAAAGACTAGGCTGTGTGAGGGGCATTCTCTGCCCTAAACAAAGCAGGCTTAAAGCAGACTACTCTTAGCCCCATGTTCAGCCAAATTTCATATCCACTAAATATTCAATGATCACATTGAAATTTAAGTTTGACTAACTAATCGGTTGCTGTTATGTTTTTTTTTTTTTACATGACTTTTACATAGGCCGACACCCTTACAGTTATTGCATGGCACACTGACTATTTCAGCTTTGATTTTTTTTTTTCAAAATAGTCACCAAAGGCAAAAGAGGTTGCTGACCCCTGTTCTATATGGACGGCTAATGACAGAAATACAAGTCTGATTTATTTAAAGATTCCTTGCAAAGGTGAAGGGGACTGTATTACTTCAATACTACACTTGGCAGCCAGATACATAACCCAACAACTCAACTCAATATATATTCTACTAAAATGGAAAGCACATTAAAAATAAGAGATTTATTCTGCTTACTTCAGGCCTTGTTTTGCACTCTAATAATTGCCGGAAAACAAAATTATGTTTAAAGGAAAGAAACAAAAACAAAAACAAAAAAAAACAAAAAACACACACACACCCCAAAAAAACATTTTGTCCATGAGAATCTCCAGAAGAAGATCTTTTGTGGACTAAGGCCCCTCTGGTTACAAAGCACAGTTCACTTTGTAAGCCTTTTGGCTACATCTGCATATGCCATTTCTATCTCACGGTCACACGGACAAGTGTTGATGAATTCATCTCTGCTGTATGCATTGCTCAAATATCTCCAGATCCCAGTCATCGACTTTGGGATATCGAAGTTCCTGTATTTTTTGGTCACCACCTGTACAACAGTAGAAACACATAGAAAATGTTATTCAGAAAGTAACCAATAATCTCCAGTGCCATACTGAGCAATGTTATTTGTTTTTTGTACCTTTACTATATGAAGCTTTGGCAAAAGGTTACAATCAGCTAAAGTCATATCATCGCCATCTAAGAATTTCCGGGTGGAAACTGTATCATCCTCAATACTATTCTCATCAATTTCATCAGGTAAGGGTGAGTTCAGGTATTCATCGAGCTTCTGCAGTGTCTTCAGTAAACCTCTTTCTAGTGCTGCAAAGCAAAAAATATAAATAAGAAATACACACTTGACAGACATTTTGGTGGTTTTGACTTTAAACCTCATTGATTTTTTTCTTGGCAGAATTCAGAAAGCAATAACTGTTTTGATGTCAATGTAACTTTTTGTATTATAACTTTTGTTTTTCCATCACACATTTTCGAGCTGCCTATAATTAATTAACTAAATTTATTAACCCTTTCTGGTGGGATGAAAGAAAAGCCACCAATTTTGACTTTTTTTTGTTTTTGTTTTATAGTATAAATTTTGCACCATTCACTGTACAGCATAAACAACATTCTTATTCTATTGGTCACTACGATTACCAAAATACAAACATATGTTTTGGGGGATTTTTTTAAACTCATTTTGCACAACTTAAAAAAAATTTGTGTGTCACCATATTCTGCCAGAACTTTCATTTTTTATCCCCTATTGATTGAGCTAGTTGAAAACAAACTACTGGGGTACATACAGCTTTTTGATCAATTTTTATTCCATTTTTTTTGTGTGGCGAGACATCTGAAAAAGAACTCCAGCATTATTATTTATTTATTTATTTTTAAATTAAAAGTTTGTTTGTTTATTACTGCGTTTGCATTATTGGAGAAATAACACCTTATTTTTATAGAAATTTTTTGAACATTTTAGAACTCTCCATTAGTGGAGTAGACAATACGACCTTCTGATCCCTGATAGAATACACTTCAGTATTAAAATACGCCAGCGTATCCTGCCTGTCAGCACATGGTTGACAGTCAGTCAGGTCCTGTGCTGGACAAGTAAAGATGGCAAATCCGGGAGCCTTGATCAGTCCCTGGGTTGCCATAGCAGCGCATTAACTCCTTCCCTTCGTAGCAGAGGGGGCTGGTGAGTAGGGCAACAACACTAACCAACACTTTTAACCATGGTGTCTAAGAAGTTAAACACCTGCTATCAGAGTTCTCTCCAAACGCAGCCAGATCATTCACATAGCGTTCAGAATGAAACACGGTCTGTGTGCCAACTGCATTTCCTGAACCGAGCGTGGCCTCTCAAATGGCTGGAGTACCACAGTATGGTAGTGACAAAGCCATGATTTCAGTACAGTAGAACTCTGGCCATTCAGGAGGTTACTGAGTAATAACTCACTACGAGCCAGTTAATTCACAGTGTCGTGGTCATTTCAGGTAATGTGAACAGAACATGGTTGTATGAATAAGCCTTAAATGCCTTCTAAATCTGTCTCACTTTCAACTAAAATGTATGCATCAACTGCAAACCCTCTTCAACTCTTCACCTGGAAACGCATGGTCAATACTTTTGTCCCCTACAAAAATAAATTTTCAAGCACATAAAGTGCCTGAAGAAATTTGGAAGATGTGGGGATAGTGGTGCTAGCCATGCTCAACTGCCCACTCCTCAAAAGAACTCTTTTACACTTCAACTGAACTGTAGTGCCTGATAAGAGCTTTCCTCCTAGCCTGAATATGATCTTTCCCCTTCCTCCAAGAGATCTCTAAATATTCAGCCAGTTGACACAATGTTCTATATAGATCATGATGTGCTCTTACTACACTAAGTGTTTAACTACTCCATATTAGACTTTATTGCCAAGTTGTCTACTTTGATTCCACTGACTATAACTTTTTCCAATACTATATGTACTCTTCTGAAGATTATGTACTCTGTCATATGTTAATTTTGAGTCGTAATATTTCATTTTAGTTACCATCATGTGCTTATCCTTCAATAAAATAGTTAAAATAAAGTATATGCATCAACAAAATGCAGTTGTCAATTACTGCAATTCCCTAGAACCTCATTTGGGCAGAACTCACTATACAGTAGTCCATAATAAATTGAAGTTTTAGGAATAAGTGATAAAAGTAATATCTAAAATATTCAAGATGAACAGATAAATTAGAAATTTGCTTTTGAAAACAGAGTTTTTACAAATTTTAGATCAACCAACTTCAACTTAATCATTCCTCACAGTGAGCTTGCTTTAGGTACTGCCATAAAATATAGACAGCAGAGGGCAGTATAACAATGGGAATACCTGAACTAAAATGACCTCCTTGTTAGACAGCATCATTCTATATATTCCTTTCCAAAAATCATCATTAATCAAAAATCCCATCAGGTAAAGATCACTGCAGTGGTTATTGTAGGACCGCCTATGGAAAAAATATATTCATATGGCCTTCCAATCAAACAGCCAGCACAAATCTAAAGTGTAACTCCCATTTTTTTTTTTTTTTTTGACTATTGTGATGGGGTGGTCAGTAACATTTTTGTAATAGACTTTATTGACCTTTCTAACTTCATTTTTAATATAAAACAGGTTGCAACATTCTCCCTAGCAACCCTCTATTGTGATTATGAAGAGCTTAAGCATTTACCAAAGGGGGGATGGTCACTTCCAATGGCTGTATCTTCGGTTTTATACTACCTAGAAAAATAGTTCTGTTATCATATGAAAGCTGAGAAGCGTCAGTTCATGCTGCATAGAAAAATCACATTCCCGACTGAGATATCTATTCTTTTACAGGTTTTTTTTTTCAATCTTGGCAGCATATGAAAAATGGTAATTACTTACTGGTAATTGGATTTTCAAGAACCCAGGACAGCACCCAGAGAGAGGATCTGCCCCCAGGGACAGGAAACCTACAGTATGAAAAGGTGGAGTCTCTCCTACCCCTCAGTTTTTTTTTTTTGCATGCTACACCCGATGCCAAACAAAAGTCCATTACCAAGAAAAAAGGGAGGGATAAAGGACGGTGCTGTCGTGGGTTCTGGAAAATCCAATTACCGGTAAGTAATTACCATTTTTCTCATCACCCAGATAGAATAAAATAGGAAAAAACTAGGGAGGGACCACCGCTTGTAAAACTTTGCTTCCAAAAGAAAGATCAGCAGAAGCCCCAATGTCCAGCCTATAATGGCGAAAAAAGGTAGAAGGTGAAGACCAGGTTGCCGCTTTGCAGATAGCTGATGCTTCCATAGAATCTCTCTCGGCCCAAGAGGTGGCAATCGCCCTAGTAGAATGTGCCTTGAGCCCCACTGGGGGGGGGGGGGGAAGGCCCAAAGAACTGTAGGCCAGGGAGATTGCTAGCCTCACCCACCTAGCCAGAGTACATTTAGAGGCCGGCTTCCCTTTGTTGGGACCTGAAAAGAGAACAAAAAGGGAAGTAGATTTCCGCAAGGACAAATACTGTATAGGCAACGTCTCACATCCAAACAGTGGTATTCCTGCTCTTTAGCATTACTTGGGTTAGCACAGAGGGAGGGGAGAACTATCTCCTGAGATCTATGAAATTTTGAGGCTACTTTAGGCATAAAAGCTGGGTCTGGTTTAATTATTACCCTATCATCTGTAATGACAGTAAAGGGTGGATTAACTGATAGAGCCTGTAATTTCCCTATGCGACGTGCCGAGGTAAGGGCCACTAAAATAATGACTTTCAGGGATACATTTTTAATAGGGATAGAGTCCACTGGTTCAAAAGGGAGGTTTCGTTAAGGCAGAAAGAACTAGGTTCAAGTCCCAGGGAGGGACTAGACATAACAACAGGTCTACTTCTAGAGGCCGCCTTGATGAACCTAATCACCCAGGGATCGTCAGCCAATTTAACGTCTAGCAGACCACTTAAAGGGGTATTCCCACGTACATAACCATTTTAAAATTTGTAGATAATTAAAAGTTAAACATTTTTGCAAATATAAGTAATTAAACATTTTGCAGAGTTAAAGATTTTCTCTAAATATCTAGTGGTCACATTCTTGTTGTCTTGATGGGTTGCCAATGGATATGACCATGAATGCAGGATCTTTCTAAGGTCAGAAAATCAGCAATGGTTTCCTTATCGTGGCCGGGATATTTTGCGATACATGTAGTGTCCCTGCCTGATAACCCAGCTACAATAAGAATATCCTGGCTGGTTTTTTGACAAGTCCCAGACCATAGAAAGTTTCTGCATTTGTGGTCGTATCCATTGGCAACTGATCAAGACAGACTGTCACCAGTAAGATAGTTAGAGGAAATCTTTGAAACGCTGCAGAATTTTTAACTACTTATATTTGCAAAAAAGTTTAACTTTTAGTTATCTACAAATATAGATATGGTTATATTCATGGGAATACCCTTTTAAGGCTGAAACCTGACTCTTAAAGTGCTGGTAGAAAGCCCCTTCTGAAGGAACTCTAGAATCTGTTTTCTAGTTATATCCCTAAGCTCCCCAGAGAACCCCCTACAAATTCAAAAACCAGAACAAAGTCCTAGTGTATATTTTAGTAGTGACCGGTTTTCTGCTTTTTAGAAGAGTGGAAATGAGATTCTGAGAAAACCCTTTTGAAGCTAGTGATCTCCGCTCAAATTCCAGGCCGTCACATGTAAGTGGCTGGACTCCGGGTGGAGAATGGGGCCCTGACATAGAAGGTCTTGGCTGACTGGGAGAATCCAAGGGTCCGAAACAGACAGGATCCTTAGCCAGGTAAGCCAGGCTCTCCTCGGCCAAAAGGGGGCAATTAGAATAACCCTCGCTCGATCGTCCCTGATCTTCCTCAGAACTGCTGGAATGAGAAAAAAGGGAGGAAAAGCGTAAGCTACATTGAAATCCCACTTGCGGGACAAAGTGTCCACCCCAAAGGGGGATTCCTCTGGGTTTAGGGAAAAAAAAAAAAAAAAAAAAAAAAACACAAGTCTCTCCACTTTGTTTGACCAAATGGCAAAGAGATCTATTACCGGGACCCCCCCCAAACCCTGGTGATGTCTAAAAAGATGGACGGGTTCAATTCCCACTCGCTCTGATTCAGACTGACGGCTCAAGAAATCTGCCCTGAAATTGTCTGACCCTTATATGCAGAGCGAACAAGGAGAGAACCAGAGGCTCTGACAGATGTAGAATCTGGGCCATTATTTTCATAAGAGGAAGGGACCACGTACCCCTTTGCCTGTTTATATATAAAACTGTAGTCATATTGTCAGACATGATCCTAACACGGTGATTCATAATACCCCGACCTACAGCTTTCAAGGTCTCCAGAACCGCCATTAGTTCTCTCTGATTTGAGGTGGCCTGAGAAAGACTCCTTGCCCTGGAACACCTGATCCCGCATGTGGGCACCCCACCCCCAAGGGCTGGCATCCGTGATATTAATTAGGGGGTCTGAGATCTTCCATGGAACTCCAGTTTCTAGGTGACCCCTGACTAACCACCAACCCAGGGTTTCTCTTGTGGGCCGAGACACCCACATAAATTTGTCGAGAGTTTTCTCTTCCTGACGTCAGGCTGTCAGGTTTTCCCACTGCAGGTCTCAGGAGTGGCTCTGAGCCCAAGGTACTGCTGGAATACAGGCAGTGAGAGTCCCCAGGATGGACATAGCCTTTCTTACAGTGACCCTGGGGGACTGGATCAGGGATTTTACTAGGGACAGAACCCCTTCTACTTTCTCTGGAGGGAGAAAACATCTGAGCCGGGGAATCTAGAATGATCCCTAGAAACGTTTTCTGTTGAGAGAGAACTAAACTTGACTTCTCTAGATTCACCATCCAACCTAATTCCTCCAGAATGTTCAGTACCACTATGACACTTTCTAAACATTCTATTCTGGATCTTGCCACAATGAGAAAGTCGTCTAGATATGGAATAAACAGAACGTCTTTCTCTCTTAAATGTGCCCCCATTTCTGCCACTATTTTGGTAAAGACTCTGGGGTCCATGGAGATTCCAAAGGGTAGGGCCTGATATTGGTAATGCTGAACCACCCCCCTTCCCCATCTCTGCTGCTACTCGCAAGAACCTCTGGAGACCTGGAAAAATTGGAACATGATAAAAAGTGTCTTTCAGGTCAATCACCGCCATCCAGCAATTGGGGGTTAATCTCACTGCTGACTGCACTGTCTCCATATGGAATTTCTTGTAAGACAGAAACTGATTTAACCTCCTTAGATTTATTAGTGTTCTGTAGGAGCCATCAGGTTTCCTTACCAAGAACAGATGGGAATAAAACCCCTGCCTCTCCTCTTCCTGGGGAACTGGAATCAGCACCCCTTTTAAGATCAGGCTCTTCACTGCCAATTCCAGAGCCGATTGAGAAGTTAGGGAAGTCTGAGTTCTGGTAATCTGAAAAATTGAAGGCAGAGGAGAAGAGAACTCCAACTTCAGGCCTACTCCCACCGTATCCAGGATCCAAGGGCTTGATGAAATTTTGCTCCAGGCAGGAAGGAATTTCCTCAGTCTCCCCCCTACCCAGGGCCTGGCGTCATTGCCTATTGGGTCTTGGATCTTTATTACGGGGTGAGTTGCTAAATAAGAACCCCTTTTGTTTCTTATCAGTTTCCGACCAGCTATTATCTCTGGACGACAAATTTCTGCCTACTGTATGCTCCAAAGGGACGAAAGTACCTCCATGTATGACCAGAGGAAGGCACAGGAAACCTTCTCTTTTTATCTGCTGCCTTAGCTAAGATGTCATCCAAGGCTGGTCCAAAGAGATTCTCACCGTCACAGGGCAGATTGCACAGCCGGGTCTTAGACCCTAGATCACCTGTCCAACTCTTCAGCCATATAGCCATTCTGGCAGAGTTGGTCAGGGCAAGGGAGCGAGCTGATAATCTTACAGCGTCCGCCGAAGCATCTTCCAAAAAATCTGCAGCTTTTCTAATAGTCGGCAGGGCTGACAGATTCTGCTCTTTAGGGGCCTTTTCCCTTAATTGATTTTCCAGCTCCCCTAGCCAGATCATAAGGGATCTTGCAGTACAGGTAGCCGCTATACTGGGCTTGAGGGACGCTCCTACTGACTTCCAAGAACGCCTTAGGAAGCTTTCTGCTGGCTTGTGTAAGGGATCCTTCAGGGTACCCATGTCCTCGAAAGGCAATACTGACTTCCTGGAGGCTCTGGCTATGGCAACATCAATTTTTGGTACGTTATCCCAAGAAGAGCAAGCTCCCTCTTCAAACGGGTATTTACGCTTAACTCTTCTAGGAATAAAACCCTTCTTGTCCGGCTTTTTCCATTCCCTCTTGACCAGCTATGTAATATTTTTATGGACCGGAAAGTGTCTCTTGACGAACCACCAAACAATGTCCTACATAGAACGGGAGGGTCTAGAGTCCTCAATACCCATAGTTACTCGAATGGCTTTGAGCAACTTGTCAGTGTTCTCTACTGGAAAACACGACTGTCCTCCCTCTACATCAGATATGGAGGAAGAAGAGGCGTCATCGGATAATTCTTCACTTTTGCCCTGAACGGACTCCCCCTCAGAAGAGGAGTCATGACCCCGGGTAGAGAAACTAGACTTCTTTTTCTGGCAACTTTTATCCTTAAGGGAACTCCTGACATCCTCCTGTATCATAGATCTGATACCCTGTAAGAATGACGGGGACTCCTCAGCAATAGTTCTATCAAAAGCATGATAGGCAGAGCTTTTTCTCATAAGAAGAAAGTGTAGCACACAGCCACTTACATCCCCTAGAATACCAAGGAAGGCGGAGGGGGACCTTCATCTTGGGGTCTTCCTCTTGCTGGCGGCTGCTGGGACAGTGACTGCATCTGTGGCTGTAGCAACTGCTGCTCTTCCATACTGTAGAGAAGTCTTCTCAGTGCAGGGAGGGCCAGAAACTGCTTAGCAACTCCACTGTCCCTCAACCTGCATTATATGGCCATTCAGCCGCTAGGCCATGCCCCTTCCACCGGAAGCCACGCCCTCATTTCTAGCAAGCCACGCACTTTCCTTCCTTGAGTTGTCAATTTACTCATACAATTCTCCTTGTTAAAAGGCAGTGTCCAGACAGAGTCAAGCACTGTAAGGACATGGCCACTGTGACAACCAGAATAGGAACACTCAGTCAATATAATTATACACCTTCAGAAAGAACCACAGAAGAAGAACACTCAGCATTCTTTATAAGGTTCTACAATGGCTATTTTAAAGGGGAATTCAAGAATTTAGTAAAGCAGACACACCAAAAGAAATCACAGGTCCTCTAAGAACTAAGAAATAAACAGCATAAAACGGATGAATGTTTTACGAAAATAACCTTTGTGTATTCGCTGCAGTAGATGACCCTATTTACTAACAAAAGAAAATACATAGTACAGATAAGGAGAAAAGACTCAAAAGAGTTCTTAAACAACTCGTGTTGTCTCCACATATATAAATAAGACCCTATATAGCGTGTTCTTTTCATACATACATAGCAAGGAAACAGAAAAAAAAAAAAAAAGGTAAAGAGACACTCAAAATAATAAAAATAGCAACATTTATTAAAGACATGATTAAAAGATAACATACAACATGTACAAAATAAAGACAGAAACAACAGTACAGATTGTAGGTGTCAGCAATACAAGACAGAGGCTAAATACAAAAAAATTCATTTAGCATTCCAAGAGAGAAATAAAAAAAAAAAAAAAATGTAGGGGATAATCTACACAAGTCACATACATGCATAAAGATAACCATGCAGTATACACAAAAGTATAAACAGTAGAACCCCTAACATAACGCAAAAAATTGACATGTTGGAATGGCAAATAAAGTGCAGCATGAAAAATCAATACATACCCATTGTAATAATGCAGTAAAGTGAACGGATGCCTCTGCCTGCTGACTCCATTTACTAATACATATGCTGCTCCCCCTTTGTTCTAATTCCAAGGATTTTAGAGCGCTGGCTGGGGGCCTGAAGTCTGCTTTGCTGACGAACCGACTTGATATCATGGGACCTACATTGCTACACTTGTTTGCCCTTGAAGTAAAGCAAGGTCACAGAGTCATACATGTCACATAGGTCAAACAGAGTATGTGATCAGCAGAGAAGACTCAAGTAGAATATTTCCAGTCCCTAACCAGTAACATAAAATCCTTGGAATCAGAATAATGAAGCAGCAAGTGGGCACATTTAATGCAGTGAATACATAAAGAAATTTTGATTTCCTGGATAACCCCTTTCAAATCTCAAATAGTTTGGACAGATTGAGGCCACTTGGGGCAAGTAGTGTGGACATGGCACAAGCGGAAGTAGGTCCAAGATGGCAGCCTCCCTGGAGACGGTGATTTTTGGCATCAAATCTTTATACAATTAGGCACAGTGATTAAGGTGTCACACTAAGGTGATTGTGTTGGGTCCCCAGGAGAACTGTCTTCTACTGGTCTGCCCTTGATGTAAAGTGTGAATTAAAGCACAGGAACCAGGAAAGCAGTTGAAAAAGGCACAGCTCAGGAGATTTCATCCATTTACATGGAGGCACAATTTATGCACTTTATACACATGGAAAGGAGTGATTATACATTTCCCCTTTCCTCAGTCCTCTGACCTTTCTATTGTGGGAATCTGGGGCAACCCCGGGATCTAGTCCTCCTTTCCACCCACTATTGGGGAAATGAAGGGAATATCTCAGCCACAGATACCAAAGTTTCTGCACTGGTCAGTAGTGGAAATGTTCAATGAACAGCAAGGTTATGAATAAATACTTGAGTCTGCAAGCCTGGGGTCCAGTGATATGGGACTGCTTGTGTACCTTACTACCACTACCAAACCTAAGGAGCTGAAGGTGCTCTTTGAAAAGATAAACCATCACTCCCTCTAATGCTGGCTAACCGCTAATAACTCAGGAGAAAAGGAAGTAATCCTGGCTAAAGACTGGGAGACCTCCTGGTAACCACTAAGGCTCCTCTCACCTTTATGAAATCCAGAGCATAAGCCAGTCCTGCTTAAACAATACAGAAATAGCAAATTAACTCCAAAGTGTCCGGCGTAACTGTGGAAAGTGAAAATAGCCAGTTGCAAACAATGCAACTATAGAACACTGCCAAACCATATTAAACACATTATACATTAAAAGGGGTTGTCCAGGAATTTCAGTAACTCATCTGGGGCTACCTATCCCCGATGCTTCATTGTACATTTAGGCACGTGGAACAACCTTATTGCCAAAAGCAAAATTGACACCATCAGAGACAGTCTCACCCTACACCTCCCAACAACCACTCTACCCAACTGTCCTGTGCTCTTCATCTTTAACCTGTTTCTCCACCATCACTGATGAAAAGCTCTCCACCCTAATCTGTAAATCCCACCTCACCTCCTGCGCACTCGACCCCATCCAGTCACACCTTATCCCCAAACTCTCTGAAGTCATTACTCCTGCCCTAACCCACCTCTTCAACCTATCCCTAACCAATGGATCCTTCCCTTCCGCCTTCAAACATGCTACTGTCACCCCTATACTTAAGAAACCCTCCGTCGACCCGTCCTCTCCAGCCAACTATCGCCCCATTTCACTGCTCCCGTACGCCTCTAAACTTCTGGAGCAACACGTCCACTCTGAACTGTCCTCCTATCTCTCGTCCAATGTGCTCTTTGACAGACTACAGTCAGGTTTCAGATCCCATCACTCCACAGAAACTGCCCTAACCAAGGTCACTAATGACCTTCTAACTGCCAAAGCCAAACGTCACTATTCTGTCCTCCTTGACCTCTCCTCTGCCTTTGACACAGTCGACCATTCCCTCCTGCTTGAAACGCTTTCATCCCTTGGTATCTCTGACCTGGCCCATTCCTGGATCTCCTCATACCTCACCAACTGTACATTCAGTGTCTCCCACTTGCCCACCACCTCCCCGCCACGCCCTCTTTCTGTAGGTATCCCCCAAGGCTCCGTCCTAGGACCCCTCTTGTTCTCCATCTACACCCTAGGCCTTGGCCAACTCATAGAATCCCATGGTTTCCATTATCACTGCTATGCTGACGACACCCAGATATATCTCTCTGGTCCAGACATTACCTCCCTGTTGTCCAAAGTCCCAGAATGTCTAGCAGCCGTAGCCTCCTTTCTCTCCTCCCGCTTTCTCAAACTCAACATGGAGAAAACAGAGTTCATAATCTTCACCCCTCCACGCATGACCCCCCTTACCTGACCCATCTATCAAAATTAATGGAACCACTCTCACCCAAGTCCCGTTGCCTTGGGTTAACCCTAGACTCTAACCTATCCTTCAAGCCTCATATTCAAACCCTCAACACCTCCTGCTGCCTCCAACTCAAGAACATCCACCGAATCCGCTCCTTCCTCACGCCTGAAACTAGAAAGATACTAGTCCACGCCCTCATAATCTCCCACTTAGACTACTGTAACACCCTTCTCCATGGCCTCCCAGCTAACACTCTCGCCCACCTCCAGTCCACCTTAAACTGTGCTACTCGCTTAATACACCTCTCCCCCCGTTCTTCATCGGCCATCCTCCTCTGCCAATCCCTCCACTGGCTACCCATCGCCCAGCGAATAGAGTTCAAACTACTAACGCTGACATACAAAGCCATCCACAATCTGTCCCCTCCATATATCTCCGACCTAATCTCCCGCTACCTACCCGCACGTAACCTCCGATCCTCCAAAGACCTCCTACTCCGCTCTGCTCTCATTCGCTCCTCACACAATCATCTCCAAGACTTCTCCCGTGCATCCCCCATACTCTGGAACTCACTACCAAGACACATAAGACTGACCCCCACAATCACGAGCTTCAAGAAGGCCCTGAAGACTCACCTATTCAGGAAGGCCTACAACCTCCAATAACACTACTGTCACCACACCACCATCTGTACAGCCTCTCCCCTCACCTTCTGTCTCTATCCCTCTTAGACTGTAAGCCCTTGCGGGCAGGGCCCTCTATCCCACTGTGCCAATTGGTCACTGTTTGTATTATCTGTTTTGTATATCTGTTGTACTGTATGTAAATGCGCAAATGTAAAGCACCATGGAATTAATGATGCTATAGAAATAAACAATAATAATAATTGCCAGAAGTCCTGCGCCTCTCGTGACCACTATGACCAATCATTGGCCTCCGTGATCACTGGAGAGGGACTGATGAAGTCACTGGTTCCATACTAGCGATTACTGAAGCTACTGATTGGTCTCAGTGGTCACCTAGGGTGCAGGATTTCCAGCATTAGAGTATACCACAGGTTCCTCCAATTCATGGAAAACCCCCTTAACAGTACAGCAAAAGTCTTTAGCAGCAGCTCTATTGGGTACACTGCAAGATCATAATGCGCTGGAAAGAGCATTTGGTCAATGCTGGCCATAAAATGTTTGCCAACACCTCCTATTCTAGCAACATCTGTCACTAACTAATGTGCATAAAGGCATCTTAAGTGGCTTGATCTCAGCATGCCCAATTATATGTTCACCAGTCATTTGTAGAGGTGTCAAGCAGTGGCTTATTCCCCTTATCGTACTGAAACAAACATGCATATTCACCTGAGCTAAAATAGGTATATTTATACCATAGTCTGAACAATGGATGCAAATCAAACAAGCCATTTGAAATGGCTAAGTAAATTGCAGATCTATTCAGAGTAATTACCTTCATTGGCATCTGGGCGGGAGTTCTTTATATATGCAGAAAACTTTGCAAATATGTCCATGCCAGCGGTGTTAGATTCTGGGTGCCTTGCTGCCAACTTGCGGTACCTGAAATAATGAATTAATAAACAAATTGAAAATGCATTTGTTCTGCTGGGAGAACTCCCTCTAACACATTTATGCCATAAGTCTGTTATTCCCTTAACCCATCAAGTATAACCTGTATTAACCACTAAGCCATTTAGACCACTAGGAACCTTTTAAGCCATACTGTTTTGCCAGTAATACTTTAAAACAAAGTCAATGTATCCTGGTGGCAGGGCATATTTGAAAAAGCTTGTCAGATCAAATTTTTACAATTATCAGTGACTGCAGAGAAGTGATGTGCTAAAACGTCTGCCCAGGCACTTTGTTCATAAAAGGACACTAGCTGGTGATGACTCCTACAGCTTTATTTGTGTAATTAAAGTAACCTTTATCATAAAAATGGTCTGGTCCACTGTATAAGCAATGCTACCGCCCATGTTGCCCCTGCTACCTCGTGTCACCCTCCTCTACCTCAAATTGTAAGTTCTTGCGAGCAGCACCCTCACATCTTTTGTGTAACTTGATTTATTACTCTTTAAAGACTCATTTTGTCTGTACTTGAACCCTGAAAGTGCTGCAGAATATGTTGGCGCTATATAAATAAAATGTATATTATGAATTTATTATTATTATTACCACCACCACGGGACAAGCTATTAACAAAACTGCTTGATAATACAGTTGCAGGGTTTGGGTCAGTAAAGATATTAATAATAATAATAATAATAATAATCCCACAATGGGGAAATTCAGTGTGTTACAGCAGCAAAGATAAGCAGATACAAATACAAATACAACATGTACAGGAATGTTCCAAGGTAAGAGGCATTACATTGATAGCAGACAGACAGAAAGGAAGTAGCGGGGGGGGCGGGGGGGGGGGGATTTAACAGGCAGAGAGATGTTTTAGTTCTCTGTGTGTAATGATCTCCGCTTAGGCCGGTGTTGGTTGTACAGCCTAACCGCGGTGGGGAGGAAAGACTTCCGATAGCGCTCCTTCTCACACTTAGGGTGGAGCAGTCCGTCACTGACAGTACTGCTCAGCGCGATCACAGTCTCATGCATGGGATGGGACTTCTTCCGCATGGAGCTCACCACGGACAGTATCCTTTTGTCACTCACCACCTGCACTGGGTCCAGGGGGCTCCCCAGGACAGAGCTGGCCCTTCTAATCAGCTTGTCAAGTTTATTTCTGTCCCTGGTTGATATACTGCTCCCCCAGCAGGCGACTCCAAAGAAGGGGGGAGCAGTATATCAACCATGCACTATATTTTTTTTTTTTCTTAGTATGTGCAATGTAGGGGCATATCTCATATTACACTGTACAACAGCTTTGTGTTCACTCATTTCGTTATACATTTCCAAAAAAAAAAAAAAAAAAAAAAAAAAGTGTGTCTCTAATATCCTTGACAATTTTTTTTTTCAACCTAGGTGTCAACTGATGGCAACAAATGCAGGTGTACAGTGACAACAGACTCAAGTACTGTAGTAAAATCTCAATGCAGATCTCACTCACTTTGGAGGGCAGAGCACTTCTTCCAAAAATTCTTCAATCTTATTCACATCTGTCTTTACTTCATGGTTGTAGGTTATAAATGGTGGGTGTGTTCCTGGTGCAAGATTTTGTAAATCAGCTGGTTTTCTGCATAAATAAAAGAGACACATATGGATAATTAATAAAAGCAAATATAAAACCTTAGTATTTCAAAAGGTGCCACAAGGACCCATGTCAATGACCTCTCGCCTAGCCAACCAGAACCCTGCTCTGCACTGATGAGGGGCAAGAAAAAAAAAAAAAAAAAAAAACTGTCTGCAGATGGGTGTCTTTTCCATTTGGAAGAGATTTTCTTGTTTGACTTATATCCCAAGTCTTCTTGAAAATCATGAGCTACCAATAGGTGGTGTTAGAGGAAAAGTTTTCCTTTCTTTTCCCATCAAAAGATTACTTGCACTTCCCAGGGTTAACCTGTCTCCCAATATTTGCACTTTATAGAATAGGCAACCTGGATACATTCATTTTATACTTAGAGCAACATTTTACATGAGTTTACCTCCAAAAGACTTAGAAACTTATATAAAGTACAGAGGGGAAGTTTTCAGTCTAGGGAACAACTAACATGTTTACATTTTGTGGGAAATCTCTATAGATGTAGACCTTCCTGTTATGAAGAGCTGATCATTTTCTAGTAGCATATTAACATCACAACTACTATGAGAAGTGACGATGAAAACGGGGATGTTAAACTTTATAAAGTTCAATGACTTATGTACAGTAGGACTTGAAAATGGCCCAACAAGTACAATTCAATGAGCTGATCCCAGGGATGTATTAGGGGATTTTCTGCAATTAAAATTCATGGCTTTGCTCAAAACAACTACAGGAAATCACTTGGATGCCAAAGTGTGTTTCTGGCATTCCCCGATACACTCATAACCCACATTCCTTTCCTCTTAAGCACTTACACTTGAGCAAGCTAAAATCCCATTATGGTCAACGTTTTCTAAGTGGAACCAAGCAAAAGGAAATAAACACTTGTAGTGTAAATATTTACTTCAAGTACTACTTCTTATTATATAGGAGTGCCCACACCAAATGCCTAACACAGTCTTTAAAGGGGTTGTCCAGTTTCAGACCAATATTGAGACACAAACATTGTTTGTATAATGAAAATTTAAACAACTATCCAATGTGCATTTTGTGCAAATTCCTCACGATTTTCTAGATCACTGCTTACTCCCAATAGATAAAAATCAGTCCATGGCCATGTGATGTACTTGTTATCATGGTCATGTGAACAGCTTGTTATCAAGCAAATTTCTGATTACTGTGCTGTGACTGTGAGCTGTGCATCTGTGTGTTCATCACATGACCATGGTCAGAGTTTTATCTACTAGAGGTCATGACCATGGACTGATTTTATCCACTGGGAGTAAGCAGAATGAATTACATCAAGCAGAGATCTAGAAAACTGAGGAACTGATACAGAATGTATACTGAAAAGTTATGCAGTTTTCCATTATTCAAATAACATTTGTCTCTCAATATTATTCCGAAACTAGACAATCCCTTTAAGTTAACAAATAAACTTTAAGGTTATAGAGGTTTCCCAGGGACTTAAACTTACCTTGCTGCATCCGGCAGATACTATAGTAAAGCCAACCCTCAATAGCACAGGAAATGTGCCTGTGAGATCAGGAGAGGGAGGGGACGGGGAGGAGTGACCTGGGTCAAGGGTTAGTTCCGATCTTGTAACCTGGGCCATGATGAAGAATCCGCCAGACACATAAGGTTAAATTTAAGTCCCTTACATCCCCCTTTAATGTGCAACTTGTCATTTTAGTTCCAAAATTCTGGGTTGATTCATTTTCTAATATATCTTTAATCAGAAAAAGTGAATTCTATAAGACCTCCAAAACAAACAAACAGAATATCCTGACTTGCCTGAATTCACTACTAGGGAAGCTTACTTTACCAAGTAGAGCTGTTTCTAATATAATTCTGTACATTCACTGTAGTGTATGGAGCAGTCTGCTTTGGCTTCCATAGACCGTGCAGAAAACAGCTGATCGGGGTGTGTGTGTGTGTGTGTGTGTGTGTGTGTGTGTGTGTGTGAGTGTGTGAGGGGGGGGGGGGGGTGTTGGAGAATGCTGATCGCATATTGGTGACCTATTATAAGAATACATCCTACATCCTAAACATGAAGTCTTTCAGAATTCCTTAAATCAATCAGTGAAAGATTTTTAACTAGTGATATGGAAAAAAAATAAATTTAAGACAGAGCATTGAACCAATAGTGATTTATCATGCATGTTCAACTTCAATTAATCTAGCTCGTGAACAATGAGATTGCCATATAAATACAGATACAATAACTGTACATTAACTAGTATTCCAGTCTCATAAAATAATGGCATATTGAAAGAATATCAGTATGTAAGGGACCAAGGCCCCGACTGGGTCCTGAAACATCGCTGTTATTTCTTTTGATACTCCACAATAAAGCATGTAATATAAAGCTGGTAGTGCCTTGAACCCATCTTGCATATTGGACTTCTATGGTGAATTAAGATGGAACCCATCACATAGTTAACCGATCTTGATCTCATCTGGTGCACATAATACCTATCTAGATATACCAGATCACTAGAATATGACATCACTTTAGGAAGTTGCAGTACTCATTTAATTGTTATAAAAGGTGCCTTTTTAAGTCTTTAGCTGCTCTGTTGGATTAAGAGGGATTGTGTTAACCTGTATTACCTAGAAAGTACTGTAAAAGGAAAAAAAAAAAAAAAAAAAAGTTGTCAAAATAAAGATGAAATGATAAACTTTCTGCAATACACGAATGTCATGGTCTTATAAATAGAAGAAATTCCACTACAGATCTGGTCTTCACGTTCCCCCAAAAGGACACTATTACATAATCCTAACAGGCATCTCCCAGAATCCTCAGCAGGGTCTGCACAGAACAAGAGGCAGTGTGTAGAGCTGTGATCTGACAGAAGAATTCAGCACAGGCGGTATGAAGTGTACTCATTCACCCTCGGTCCATCTCATTTTCAGCTTAACACTTAACAAGCTTTCCTGTTTCTACGCCTCTATTTTTAGAGCCAACTTTAATTTTCTTTTGCAGAGAGATGACTGTCAAGTACAAGTCAACAAACAGCCCTGAAAACTATGGACACCAACACATAATTAGTTCATTTTGGAAGTTAAGAAAGGATATAAAAAACACACTTAACCTACACAGCAGTCTCATAAATCTCTAACCAGCATGTTACCTTATTGGTTACAGTAGGGGATGGGGAGTCGGGAGTGTGCAGGGCTGTGAAATGCATATGGATTGATATCATGTGTGTATGTTGGGTTAAATTTCCCACCCTGGACAATTCCCACCTGTCCCATTTTCAGCCTCTATTCATTGCAATTCAGTCTTATTTCATACCTATGTTTGTTTATTTTGACTCTGTAAAATGACTCATTGCCACCCTGTTTGTTGGTTTGCAACTGTTCGATTTATTAAAAGCATAATAAATATATATTTAAATTTATATGGTAATTAACCCCGTCTCAGGCATTTTTAAATTTTTTATTTTGACTCTCTGCCTTCCAAACCCCATAACTTTTTTAATTTTCCGTTCACAGAGCCGTATGAGGGCTTAATGTTTGGAGGGGGTGTGGGGGGGGGGGGGGAGTGGAATTGGAGAAAAATTGCATTTGTGCGAATTTCTTACAGGATTTGTTTTTACAGCGTTCACTATGCAACCAAAATGACATGTCACATGTATTCTATGGGTCGGTATGATTCTGCGGATACTAAATTTATAGTTTCATTTACGTTTTAAACCTGAGTACAGTGATATATAAGGCGTCTTTTATTGCGGGGCCAGATGTACTTTCTAGTTATACCATTTTACCAGGGTAAAATTGTAGATTCACACTGAAGGCATCAAAACTATGAATTAACACATGTGGAATTATATACTTAACAAAAAAGTGTGAAACAACTGAAAATGTGTCTTATTCTAGGTTCTTCAAAGTAGCCACCTTTTGCTTTGATTACTGCTTTGCACACTCTTGGCTTTCTCTTGATGAGCTTCAAGAGGTAGTCACCTGAAATGGTTTTCACTTCACAGGTGTGCCCTGTCAGGTTGAATAAGTGGGATTTCTTGCCTTATAAATGGGGTTGGGACCATCAGTTGTGTTGTTCAGAAGTCAGGTGGATACACAGCTGATAGTCCTACTGAATGGAGTGTTAGAATTTGTATTATGGCAAGAAAAAAGCAGCTAAGTAAAGAAAAACGAGTGGCCATCATTACTTTAAGAAATGAAGGTCAGTCAGTCCGAAAAATTGGGAAAACTTTGAAAGTGTCCCCAAGTGCAGTGGCCAAAACCATCAAGCACTACAAAGAAACTGGCTCACATGAGAACCGCCCCAGGAAAGGAAGACCACCTCTGCTGCGGAGGATAAGTTCATCCGAGTCACCAGCCTCAGAAATCGCAGGTTAACAGCAGCTCAGATTAGAGACCAGGTCAATGCCACACAGAGTTCTAGCAGCAGACACATCTCTACAACAACTGTTAAGAGAAGACTGTGTGCAGCAGGCCTTCATGGTAAAATAGCTGCTAGGAAACCACTGCTAAGGACAGGCAACAAGCAGAAGAGACTTGTTTGGGCTAAAGAACACAAGGAATGGACATTAGACCTGTGGAAATCTGTGCTTTGGTCTGATGAGTCCAAATTTGAGATCTTTGGTTCCAACCACCGTGTCTTTGTGCGACGCAGAAAAGGTGAACGAATGGACTCTATGCCTGATTCCCACCGTGAAGCATGGAGGAGGAGGTGTGATGGTGTGGAGGTGCTTTGCTGGTGACACTGTTGGGGATTTATTCAAAATTGAAGGAATACTGAACCAGCATGGTTACCACAGCATCTTGCAGCGGCATGCTATTCCATCCGGTTTGCGTTTAGTTGGACCATCATTTATTTTTCAACAGGACAATGACCCCAAACACACCTCCAGACTGTGTAAGGGCTATTTGACCAAGAAGGAGAGTGATGGGGTGCTACGCCAGATGACCTGGCCTCCACAGTCACCAGACCTGAACCCAATCGAGATGGTTTGGGGTGAGCCGGAACGCAGAGTGAAGGCAAAAGGGCCAACAAGTGCTAAGCATCTCTGGGAACTCCTTCAAGACTGTTGGAAGACCATTTCAGGTGACTACCTCTTGAAGCTCATCAAGAGAATGCCAAGAGTGTGCAAAGCAGTAATCAAAGCAAAAGGTGGCTACTCTGAAGAACCTAGAATATAAGACATATTTTCATTTGTTTCACACTTTTTTGTTAAGTATATAATTCCACATGTGTTAATTCATAGTTTTGATACCTTCAGTGTGAATCTACAATTTTTATAGTCATGAAAATACAGAAAACTCTTGGAATGAGAAGGTGTGTCCAAACTTTTGGTCTGTATTGTATATATATTTATTTATTTTTTAGTTTTATTTACATTTTAACCCCTTAACAAAAATCCAAAACTTTGCAAAAAATAAATTTTTCTTAAAGTCGCCATATTCTGACACCCGTAATTTTTTTTATTTCCGTGTACAGGAATCCATTTTTTTTGCAGAGTCAGGTGTACTTCTTAGTTATACCATTTTGGGGAATGTCTATTGCTTTGATCACTTTTTATTAAAAAAGTTTTTAATCAGAGGTGAAACAGTGGAAAAATGTCAGACAATTTAGATTCTCCCCCCACCCCGCTACAGCATTCACCTTATGGGAAAAATATTTTTAGAAGTTTGTAGACCGGGTGTTTTCAGACACAAGGATACCTAACGTGTATGTGTTTCAAAGTAGTTTTTAACTTTTATATGTATTCTAGGGAAAGGGTGGTGATTTGAACTTTTAATATTTTATTTTTTTTATTGCATTTAATAGACCCCCTAAGGTTCTTGAACCCCAGGGGATCTGATAACTAACGCAATGCATTAGAACGCCAATGCATTGCAAAATATTGGCATTTGTATGACAGGCTGCATAAACAAATGTAAATAAACGTAACACTACGCTGTCATGGATTAAAATCCTGAGGGAACACAAGGTCCCCTTGCTCACACCAGCACATGTCCAGGTCCGTTTGAAGTTCGCCAGTGCCCATCTGGATGATCCAGAGGAGGTATCGGAGAAGGTCATGTGGTCAGATGAGACCAAAATAAAACTTTTTGGTATCAACGCCACTCGCCGTGTTTGAAGGAAGAAAAAGGATGAGTACAATCCAAAAAAACACCATCGCAACTGTGAAGCATGGGGGTGGAAACATCATACTTTGGGGGTGCTTTTCTGCAAAGGCGACAGGACGACTGTACCATAATGAAGGGAGGATGGATGGGACCATATATTGCGAGATTTTGGCCAAAAACCTCTTTCCCTCAGTAAGAGAATTGAAGATGGGTCGTGGCTGGGTCTTCCAGCATGACAATGACCTGAAACACAGAGCCAGGGCAACTAAGGAGTGGCTCCGGAAGAAGCCTTTCAAGGTCCTGGATTGGCCTAACCAGTCTCCAGACCTGAACCCAATCAAAAATCTTTGGAAGGAGCTGAAACTCAATGTAGCCCAGTGACAGCCTTGAAACCTAAAAGATCTGGAGAAGATCTTTATAGAGGAGTAGGAAAAAAATCCCTGCTGCAGTGTGTGCAAACTTGGTCAAGAACTACAGGAAACGTCTGACCTCTGTAATTGCAAACAAAGGTTTCTGTACCAAATATTAAGTTCTGTTTTTCTATTGTATCAAATATTTATTTCATTCAAGAAAATACAAATTATTTAAAAATCATACAATTTTACACAGTTGAAGTGTACCTACGATAAAAATTACAGACCTTGCCATTTTTTGTAATGTAATCAAATACTTATTTTCCCCACTGTATACTGTATGTGCGTCATTTTTTATTTTCTCATGCTTTTCTTACTAATGAATATTTCAATCCACAGGATACCACATATGGGAAATATCTATTTATTGTGTTCCTAGATCATATTTAAAGCACTGCTGCTAAAGTGTACACACAGAATGGATCATAACTTGCTGATTGGTTGAGGTCCGACCGCTGGGAGTAATCTCCAGAGGTCCCATAGAGACTGGACAATGTGTAATGAGCAACTTTCTACTTTATTCACACCAGGAAGCACAAACATAACATATAATGCTCCCTGGAAACAAGCTTTGGACAATCACAATGTATATTATTTAAATCAAGAAATAAATAATTCAAGCCCAAATTTTGTGCAATGTTAGCTTACTTCTGACAATTCACTCTTACCTCTTTAAGTCAACTGTTGTCACATTGAACACTACTCCTTTCAGCCATAATATCATAAAGAGCCTCTGTGAAAAGGGGCAATTCCCGATGCTCTCTCCATCAGTGCCAGCCTGGAAGAAAACCAAAAACTCCATTCAATTTAATGTAGTTCAACTGGTAGGAGTATTTTTTTTTTTTTTTTAAGTGTTCAGCTTTTCATTTAACATATTGTATTAACACAATCTAATGAAAATATCCATTTCATAGATGAATGGAGTGCTGTGTGCCATGTGTAGCCTGTGCATACAGGACCTCCTTTCTCATGATCAGTGGGAGGTATCCTTTATTCTATGGGTGGGGGATAGCTTGTAATTACTGGCATATGTCTTTAAAGGATATGTAGGGAAACAAGAAGTTGCTATTGTAATAAAGTGCTACTAAAATAAGCAATTCAAAGTATTTACAAAGATTCTATATTTTTTTTATATAGATAATAAAGAAGTGGTCTTTGGCAGATGTTTCACTGTATGAGAAGACCACCCCCTTTACCCAGACCACATTTTCTGTGATGCATTTTCAGTTTTCCATATTAACCATCTTCACTCAGAGGACCACCCCACTAGAAGACCACTTTTTTAAGCAATTTTGGAAGGTCATCTCAAAGATGTTTCACTAAATGTATATAAAACTGTAAAAAATAATGTTCAAAAAGGTAGCCTAAAGCAGTGGTTCTCATGTTGTATGTGGAGCAATCAGGGGATCTTTATATTACATGTGGACACTGTGGGGGCAATTATCTCTCAAGTTGGGACACTGTGGGGGGCTATTTCATGTTGTCCCCCAGAAGGGACCATTAGATAACACTTGGAGGATCCAAACAAAGTCTTATTTTGTTAATACTTAGTCATAAGTCATAATAATAAGTCATTGCTACTCTGCGGGTGCTTGGTTGGGAGGAGTTCTCACTATGGAGTACTTTGCTTGAAAAGGTTGAGAAACACTAGTCTAAGGGTATGCTCACACAGTTGAAAAGATTCATTTTCCTTCCTGAGTGGCAACAACATTCCATTGTGACAAACGGACATAATCATGGGCAGTATCAAGATGAAGACTCCACGACAAGATAGAGCCAGACACTTATTTTTTCAGCATCCTGCTGATATCTTTCTCAAATTCAAAACATTGGGAGTCAGAATCAAGGCAAAATCAGAATTAGATCCTGCCTTGTGAACAGGCCCTTACCATTGAAAATAAAGAGAACAGAAAGGCTTCATGTGATTTGACACTGTAATGTGATGCAAATTTTACTGACCTAAACAAGAAATATCATGCAATGCTGGCTGCTATATGCTTGGATCTTGGTGTAAATACACTGGCAGCAAATATAGTAAATTGTTGATATCCTGCTTGGTACTTACTTGTTCAATGACACATTGCACCATGTCTTACATTTATTGAGTTTTTATCTAATCAACTCTGGAGTGTCACTGGCTGTAAAGAGACAATGGCCATTCAGATTGTCATACCCTAACACAATCTGCTATTCTTAGTGCCTTCTGCTCACTCTTATCTGCAGCACATTTGCATCTTGCTCTGAAACCTAATATGGCCAAGTGACCTGTGCACCAAAAAAGTGTCCTTCCAGAGACTAACCTTTCAATGCCACATAAGTGTTGTACTACCCAGGATTTAGATTATTTTTACTACAAGCATACTCTAATAATAGGGACTGTTGTACAGCACACACAATGATTTGCCTTTCACAGCTGACTTGGAGCCTGGGTGTACTATTTAACCTGATGCATATGAAGGAGGCTTTACTTGGTAGTTTTTATGCTGACATTTTCCAGATGTGGTTAAAGTTCCAAGCTGGAAAGTGTACTTACATTGTGTCTGACTGTGTGCAAGGCCAGAAAAATAATTGAACTAAAGTATAGAAGTTTTATACCATTCAAAATTCTATATACATAAACATATAAGCTTTTATTCAAGTGTAAGACTATGCTGTTTACAAATTGAATGCCCGGTTTACACTTGTCTTACCCAAATGAGAGGTGGACTTTAGTTACAACTCAAAGTCTTAAATGTAACTGCATGATGATGAAGATTTTAAATAAATAGTTGCCATAAAACATTTGAGGAGTTACCCCAGTAACCGGGTGGCCTTTGTTAGAGTGGTGGGGTTCAGACTTTTCCCATGCTGATCAACTGTTAGGAAATCTGTTTATTGCATATCTCCATACATTCAGCAGTGACTGTGCTGGTATCATAGATCAGACCTACTCCCGGAAATGGGGACAAAGCTGTAGTAAATTGTCAAGCATAGCTGATACCAAAAAGTCTAGAGCTGTGCCTAATAAACCATGTAGGGTCCAAAGTATCCAATGCACCACAGCCCCTTCAAAGAACTGATCATGGGGGTATCGAGAGTCAGACTGCTACCATTCTAATATTGATGGCCTAGCCAGAGGACAGGTCATCAATGTTAAAAAAGTCTGGAATATTTCATTTCATATAAGCTTATTAGGGCTTGTGTACAAGGCTGCTTCCATTAATACCTCCATAGATTTATAGACTTTCTGACAGACACCATATGAATTCTGCTGGTCCTATGGGAGCCACGGTATGAGACTCCTAAGAATGAATGGAGAAACTAACTTCCTGTCCACACATTAAATGTTGAGCCATTTGGAGAGTCTCATTGCTGGTCACATGACAGTTGTGGACCAGAAAAGAGTCGACAGCTCGCAAATACAGCCACCAGAAGATTACCATCAATATAATTTACATCATGTGTCTCCCTAACCAGAAAATAATGTGGAAGTTCTACTTTAATCATAATCTAGATACAGTCAGTAGTAAATTTCATGGTCATTAACAGTAGTTTTTGTTTTGTAAGGGTTAACCTATGATATATAGCAGACTTGCAACAAAACTTTTTTGAAGGGGCTGAAAGAAAAAAAAAAAAATAAAACATTTATATCTATCTATCTATCTTGTGTGTGGCCAGCCTTAGGTCATCTGTAGACCACTGGCAGATCCAACTTATTTTAGAATCATCTTGTGCTCTCATGTAAATGACTACCATAACCATCAGATTCTCAGCAGACTTAACCAAAATTTAGCTGGTTCTGCCAAAGGTCTGCAGATAAAATGTTTTTGTGTATCGCCAGCTTTAGACTGCTCCACAGAGTCCAGGTGGCAAATTTATTAAGACTCCAGCTCGTCATAAATCAGGCACATATGGAGATCTACACTAGTTAGGAACTGGTGTAGTGTATAACTGGTGCCAGAAAATTGGTTGGAGTTATAATGAATACGTCAGGCTGAGGTGCCTCGGCTCTTCCAACATTCACAATAATGTGGCGGGCAAGGTACAGAGGGTAGTTGCGGTACACGTTTAATGCAAAAAAGGGCCTTGCACCGAACGTGCGCCACAATATCATGTCTAAAACTGCAGTAGTGGGATTGATAAATCTCTCACATTGTCTAGTATCTAAATACAATGGTGGCCACTGGTACACAAGAAAAAAAAAAAAATATATATAGATGGCTCGACCATACAAAATATGCCTCATCAGAATCATCCTGTTGCCCTACTAACTTGTTAATCTGCAATGGTTAAATCAATCTCTTTGTAAGGCTGGGTTCAGGCATTGCTTTTTGAAGGTGGGTTTATATGGTGCTTTTTTTTTCCCTGAAGAACTGTGTGCAGTTTGTAACTGCAGTAATGAGTAGCATATGTTACTACACAGTGATAATTTTCTCTGATTTTCCTAAATGGTCGATGCAAATGACAGTCAGTATAATGTTCAAATCTTCAGCTGAATAATTAGGTAAAAAACACACGGCGCCTCGGGAGGACTTGATAAGATGTAGCGGTAGTCAGGCTGGGTGATTACAAGGACAGCTGCTGCATAGGACCAAACAACAAGGTTGTTGGTATATTAAATGCCAGAAGAAAAAAAAAAAAAAAAAGAAAAAAAAAGAAAAAAAGTAAATGGCACTTCATGTGCTGCTGACATATAAAAGTGATATTGATCCTTTATTGGGGAATGGCAACACGTTTCGACACCTTAAACTGGCGTCATTATCAGGCTAACTGTACAAATATACAATAAAACAACAAGGAAAATATAGTGAATGAATATACAATAGAACACAACAAAATCAATGGTGCTGCACAAAAAACAATAATATTATACAATGAATAGGCATAAAAGTGAAATTAAAAGATCCAATTTCATGTCTAGAAGGTAGGGTACCTTGTTCTTTCTCATTCACCTGATGTTGACCTTCTGACCACACATGGTAAACTCATAATTCTCCCTTCCTCCTACCTACTCACAATCTCCAGGATCTGTTGCTTTATAAGCTTTTTCCCCCTGTTCACCTAGGTTTTCTCCCTCTCCATATCCACCACTACCATTGTTATATTGGACCACTACTTTTTGTTTTCTGTTTATACTTCCATGTATGCATTTCCTTATTTATTTACGCATTTATTTATCTAAGTATTCAGCTAATCACCTATTCTACTTTCATCCATTATAACCATTACAGACACTTCGCAAGGTGTTTTTAGCACATATTCATTTATTTATCTATTTATCCACGCACTCTTTTATGTATATATTTATATAACTACATATGTACTCAATTCCCTATCTATATATTACCTCATCAACTAAGATCTCTACCCATGTACAAGTATTTATTTATTCAATTTTTTAAGGTACCCTACCCTCTTGACATGAAATTGGATGTTTTAATTTCACTTTTATGCCTATTCATTGTATAATATTATTGTTGTTTATTTGTGCCGCACCATTGATTTTATGTTGCTTTCTATTGTATATTCATTCACTATATTTTCCTTGTTGTTTTATTGTATATTTGTACAGTTAGCATGATGAAGATGCCAGTTTAAGGTGTTGAAACGCGTTGCCATTCCCCAATAAAGGATCAATATCACTTTTATATGTCAGCAGCGCATTACTAAGTCGCGTTACTTTTTATTTTTTACTCTTTTTTTTTTCTGGCAAATCTTCAACTGTTAGAGTATAAATCACATTTTAATGGACAAGCCTCCCAATGAGAACATTTGTTTTTCACAAATGTAAAAAAAAAATAAAATTAAATCCACTGTTCCAAATTATTACGCACAACAGTGTTTCTAAACATTTTATAGGTTGTAAAGAATTAAGAGGTAACATTTACTGAAATAAAGTTATTTCAAATCAAAGACATCCTAACAGGCTAACTGACATGTTAACATAGGACCCCTTCTTTGATATCACTTTCACAATTCTTGCATCCATTGAACGTGTGAGTTTTTCGATAGTTTCTGCTTGAATTTCTTTGCAGGAGGTCAGAAAAGCCTCACAGAGCTGCTGTTTTTATGTGAACTGCCTCCCACCCTCAGATCTTTTGCTTGAGGATACTCCAAAGGTTCTCAACAGGGTTGAAGTCAGCGGAAGATGGTGGCCACACAATGAGTTTCTCTCCTTTTATGCCCATAACAGCCATGACTCAAAGGTATTCTTTGCTGCATTTTGCTATAGAAGGCACGGTTCTTCTTTTTGTAGCATGGAAGAAAGTGGTCAGTCAGAAACTCTATAGACTTGGCAGAGGTCATTTTCACACCTTCAGGGACCCACCAGCTCTCTCCCTATGATTCCAGGCCAAAACATGATGCCTCCTTGCTAACGTTGCACCCTTGTTGGAACATGGTGGCTATCCACTACTCCATCCATCTGAACCATTCAGGGTTGCACAGCACTCTTCAGTAAACAAGACTGTTTATAACTATTGTCCCACGTTGCGGAAATGCAGCTTTTTTTGTTGCAGATTTTGCTGCGTTTTTTTTGAGCCAAAGCCAGGAGTGTATTTAGCAGCAGGTAGAAGTATAAGAACTTTCTATATATTTCCCATTCCTTTTGAAGCCATTCTTGGCTTTGGCTCAAAAAACCGCAGCAAAGTCTGCAACAAAAAAAAAAAAAAGCTGCGTTTCCGCAACGTGGGGCCGTAGCCTAAAAATTTGTCTTCATGTATGTCTGGGCCCACTGCAACCATTTCTGCTTGCGAGCACTGGTTAGGGATGACCAAATAATAGGTTTATGCACAACTGCAAGCCTCTGGAGGATCCCACACCTTGAGATTTGTGGCAAATAACGGTTTGCTGCTTTGTAATGGTATTTTAACAGCTGCTCTCTTAATACGATGAATTGGTCTTGCAGAGACCTTCCTCATTATGCCTTTATCTGCATGAACCCATTTGTTCTCTAAATCAGCCACAAATCTCTTCACAATGCAATAATCACGCTTACGTTTTCGTGAAATATATAATGTTTTTATACCCTGTCCAAGGCATTGCACTATTTGTCACTTTTCAGCAGCAGATTCTTTTTTATTTCCCATATTGCTTGAAACCTGTGGACTGCTTAATAATGTGAAACGACCCTCTTCCACTGAGGCCCCATGGTGTGGAGACGTAGCTTCTTTTTGTTGCAGATTATGCTGCGGTTTTTTGACCCTTACGCCAAGAATGGCTATAAAAAGAATAAGAAATATAAAGTAAGTACTTCTACTTCTGCCATCTGTTCAATCCACTCTTGGCTTTGGCCTAAAAATACCAGCGGTTTCGCATAAGTATAATGGAAGCAGAAAGTCCACAGAGGAAATCACTGCAGATTTTCTGTGATGTGCTGCCGCCACTGTTTTTCCAGCAGCGCTTTTTTTTCTTAAGCTCGCTACATGGGGCCTTAGCCTTAAGTAGGTTTCCTTTAATTTGGTTCAACTAATCACCACAGGTGTTTGGATCAATGAAATCAATCTCAAAGAGCCCCGAGACAACACCATCCATGAGTTTAATTGAAAAAATATAATAGATAGATAGATAGAGATATACACATATATACATACATACACACATACACGGACAAAATTGTTGGTACCCCTCGTTTAGTTAAAGAAAAACCCACAATGGTCACAGAAATAACTTGAATCTGACAAAAGTAATAATATATAAAAATTCTATGAAAATGAACAAATGAAAGTCAGACATTGCTTTTCAACCATGCTTCAACAGAATTTTTTAAAAAAGAAAACTCATTAAACAGGCCTGTACAGAAATAATAGTACCCTTAACTTAATATTTTGTTGCACAACCTTTTGAGGCAATCACTGGAATCAAACGATTCCTGTAACTGTCAGTGAGACTTCTGCACCTCTCAATAGATAGTTTGGCCCACTCCTCATGAGCAAACTGCTCCAGTTGTCTCGGGTTTGAAGGGTGCCTTTTCCATACGGCATGTTTCAGCTCCTTCCAAAGATGCTCAATAGGATTTAGGTCAGGGCTCATAGAAGGCCACTTCTGAAAAATCCAGTGTTTTCCTCTTAGCCATTCTTGGGTGTTTTTAGGGTCATTATCCTGTTGAAAGGCCCATGACCTGCAACTGAGCCAAGCTTTCTGACACTGGGCAGCACATTTCTCTCTAGAACCCCTTGACAGTCTTGAGATTTCATCGTACCCTGCACAGATTCAAGACACCCTGTACCAGATGCAGCAAAGCAGCCCCAGAACATAACAGAGTCTCCTCCATGTTTCACAGTAGGGACAGTGTTCTTTTCAAGATATGCTTCATTTTTCTGTCTGTGAACATAGAGCTGATGTGCCTTGCCAAAAATTTCAATTTTTGTCTCATCTGTCCATAGGACATTTTCCCAGAAGCTTTGTGGCTTGTCAACATGTACAGTCATGGCCAAAAGTTTTGAGAATGACACAAATATTATATTTTCACATGATCTGCTGCCCTCTGGTTTTTTTTTTTTTTTTTTAAACTAATTTTTATTGAAAGTTTTTTAAAAGAAATACAAGGCAAATGTAAAGCAAATAATCTGTTACATCAGAGAAAACAACAACAGAAAGACTCAATTTGGGAGAAAACAAAAAACATGACAAAGGAAAGAAACAATAAGGGGAGAAACAAAGTTGGGAGTCAGGCATCAGAGACCCTGTGTGGCACCGTAGGAATCCCAGTGGGACCAAATTGCTTCAAATGCCTCTACCGTATGGTTGAGGGAGGCGGTCAAGTACTCCAGACTGCGGATGTCCTTCAGACGGGCTATCAATTCTGAGACTGCTGGGGGAAGAGCCTTTCTCCAATGGCGTGCTATAAGTGTTTTGGCCGCGGTACACAAGTAAAGGAATAATTTAGATGTATTTTTACCGAGACCTTTTGGCGGGAGATTAAGCAGATAAACCATGGGATCCAGGGGTATACCCTGGATGAAAAGAATGTGAGTCATCCTCTCAACCTCGAGCCAGAAAGGGCGAACTAAGGGGCATTCCCAAAAAACATGAAACAGTGTTCCAAGTGTTGCCCGGCATCGCCAACAACTAGAAGAAATAGTGGGGTTAAGAGTATGTAATAAAGCTGGGGTATGATACCAGTGCATAAGTATTTTGTATTGCGTTTCCCTAAACGTTACACAGGAAGAGGATTTAGCTGCACGGGACCATATGACCTGCCACTGGCTGTGCGGAATATGGGTGCCCAGGGTTCCAGACCACCGGGTCATATATTTGTGGGCCACCGGGGTCTGCCCCCCCCTGAGAGGTCAAGAGCCTATAAATATTTGAAATCAGGCCTCTAGTGGAGGTACCTGCCCGACACAGTCGTTCAAAACCTGTGGGGAGGGAGACCCGGGCGGACCCAAACTGGGAAACAACAAAATGGACTATTTGCTGATAATGGAACCACTCTGAGGTAGGCAAGTGCTGTATGGAAGTGAGGTAGTCGAAGGACCTGAGCTCCAAGGTCGATGGGTCCACCAAGTCTGCTATGTGGAACAAACCCAGCCCACTCCAGGGCCTGACCATAGCGGCGGTGAGTCCGCTTGGCAGGAGTGGATTATATAAAAAGGAAATCATAGATGAGTGCGGAGCGGCCAATCGAAAGAGCTTAGAACAAGTATTCCAGATAGACCGGGTAAAACCGATAGGGCCTAGCAGCGGAGTAGAGGGTAGGGGGGGGGGAGGAGGACCACAGATATGCATTGGGGTGAACAGGAGCTAGCCAAAGCTTCTCTATCTCCACCCATTTCGTGCGCGCCTGGGATGCCGCCCAAAACGGTATACTCCGCAAATGAGCAGCCCAGTAATAATGCAGCAGGTGTGGAGCCCCCAGTTCCCCGTCCGACTTACCCGCCAGCATCACTGATCGGGGAATGCGATGGCGTTTGCCTTTCCATATAAATTGGAAGATTGCTTTCTGTAGTGATTTCAGTTCGGACCTAGGGACTGCCACTGGGAGGGTTTCGAAGAAATAAAGAAGCTTGGGGAGGAGGGTCATCTTAACCGCAGTTATACGGCCTAGGAGAGAAACATGGAGAGGACGCCATTTATCTAGGAGAGAGCGGAGCTCATGAAACAGGTGAGGATAATTGACTGAATACAGTGTATGGTATGAAGAGGATAACTGGACACCCAAATAACGTAATGAGTGGTCCCTCCACTGGAAAGCAAAATTAGTCTTAAGCAACTGCAAAGTCTCGCTTGGGATATTTAGAGGCAGGGCTTCCGTTTTACTAGGGTTAACCTTATAGCCCGATAGGACTCCATATTCCTTTAAAACTCGGAGAAGGTTCGGGAGGGAGGTATGGGGTTTAGTGAGGGTCAACAGGACATCGTCTGCGAATAAACTAATTTTAAATTCCCTATCCCTCACAAATACCCCGGTGATATCTGAGGCAGATCTAATTTGGGCCGCCAGGGGTTCAATACACAATGCAAATATTAAAGGTGACATGGGGCATCCCTGACGGGTTCCATTACGAATGGATAAAGGTTGGGAGGAAGCATTAGGTAGCTTGACCACTGCCGAGGGGCGGGAATAGAGAGCCCTTATGGCCGTGAGGAAGGCCCCCCGAGAACCCGTAACTCTCGAGGGTGGCTATCATAAATGACCAATCAAGGCGATCGAAGGCCTTCTCAGCGTCCAGACTTAAAAGCAAAGTGGGGGTGGAAGAACGGTTAGCTACATCAATCAAGTCCACTGCCCTTCTAGTGTTATCTCCTCCCTGGCGACAGGGGACAAATCCCACCTGGTCCTTGTGGATGAGAGTCGGAAGCCAAAGGCCAAGCCTATTTGCCAAAATTTTTGTAAATAGTTTGAGGTCTGTATTCAGGAGGGCAATGGGACGATAGTTAGAACACTCCTGATGGTCCTTATGTGGCTTTGGGACCAAGGAAATGTGAGAGTGCAGCATAGTATGCGGGATCGGGGCTCCATCCAAAAAAGAGTTGAAGAGTTTACACATATGAGGGAGGAGATCAGAATGGAAAGTTTTATAATAAGCATAAGTGAACCCATCAGGGCCCGGAGCTTTACCATTAGGGAGACCCTCCAAGACGGCAGTTAACTCCTCGCCCAATATTGGAGCATTAAGTGAAGAGAGAGCTGAGGGCGGGAGGACCGGGAGCCGACAGGAGGTCAGATAGGATTGCAAGTTTGTCTCTGTAGCGGAGGGGCCTCTCCCAGCAGCCGAGGGAAGGTTATACAGTGTAGTGTAATAATCTCTAAACAAGGTCGCTATAGTGTCGGGATGGTGTTGTAGGGTGCCCTGGGAATCTCGGACAGCATGAGGCGTAGAGGAAACCCGGCGGTCTCTAAGGGTTCTGGCTAGGAGTGTATGGGCCTTATTTCCCCTCTCATAATACCTCTGGCGGCTGTAGAGGAGAAGGCGATGGGTGGCCTGGGTAGCGAGGTCGCGGAGGTCCGCCCTAGCAGCTACCAATTGACGCAGCAAGGATACTGTGGGTCGTGACGCTAGTCTCTCGGTTAGGGATCTGATCCTACTAATTAAAGCCTCCTCTCTGACCCTTCGATTTCTCTTGGCCTGTGTTCCCAGTGCAATACAGTGACCTCTCATTACTGCCTTATGGGCCTCCCACAGAGTAGATATAGCGGGGACTGACTCAAGATTAACTCGAAAGTATTCTTGGAGGTGGGTACGAAGTTTACCCTGGGTCTCTCGTGAATGAAGGAGGGATTCATTAAGTCGCCAATGGCAACGTTTTGTCGGAGGGCAGGAGGGAGACAATGTCAGCAGTACGGGCGCGTGATCGGACCAGGATATGGGGCCTATGTCAGCTGACTTGAATAAGCGAAGGGTTAATGTGTTACCGAAAAAGTAGTCTATTCTAGAGTGGGTTTTATGGGGGTGGGAGTAAAATGTAAAAGAGCGAGCAGAGGGATTGTCCACCCGCCAAAGGTCATAGAGGGCAGCCGACCGTACAAGGCAGCGAAACTCCTTTGCTAGTCTTGTCTGCGAGGGTCCAGGAGGATCATTATTGAGGGTGAATCTATCCATATTTTCAGAAAAAGCCATATTAAAGTCTCCTCCCAGTAACAGTGCAGATCCCTCAGACATTTGCAATTTCCCCAGGACCTGTTTAAGGAAGGGGATCTGAGAAGAGTTAGGGGCATATATGTTACACAAAGTGATAGGTTGACCGCGTAAAAGCCCCTCTAGGATAATATATCGACCCTGGGGATCTAAATGAGAGGCCGAAACAGTGATAGGGCAGGTACGAGAAAGCAGAATAGCTACTCCCCCCCTCCTACGACTACAATATGCCGAGTAAGCGGAGGGGAAGTAATGGCGAGCAAAATTAAACGTGCCAGTATGATCATAATGGGTCTCTTGGAGAAAAGCTACCTCTGCCTGTAGGGAGCGAAGCTCCCGCAGGACCATTCGCCGTTTTGAGTTGGAGCCCAGGCCCTTGACATTTAATGTAATGCACTTAACCATAGAGAAAACAGAGTGGGTTTGTAGTTAGCGTAAGGAAAAATGAGGAAGAGGCAAATCTCACCCAACCATCGAGAGTCGGAAGCCTTGAAAAAAATAAAAGGTGAAGGGTCCAGGCCACTGTAGCCAAACGAGTCTCTGAACCTGAAAAAGGGGAGAAAAGAGAAAAGAGAAGAGACAGAAGGGGAGGGGAAAGAGACAAAAGACACACAAAAGGACGAGGCATAACAAATAAAAAACAAAAATATTTAAAAAACACAATTAAAATAAATCTAGTGGTCGGGACTATATCTCCCGGCCGGGGGCAAAAAAAAATGTCCAAGTCAGGGCCACAAATGACCCTTCCGGGGCCCAACCAGTGGGTCCACAGCTGGACGAAGCCCCCACAGTAGAGGGGGGAGTGGGTGGGAGGCGGGAGAGGATCAGCAATATGCAGATCAAAATAGACAGTTGGGGACCTAAGGATAGTAACATCTGTCAGTCACTGGGGGGGAAGGGGGAGTCTAACCCACCCGACCGCCCAAACTGAAACATAAGTAAAATGCAAAAAAGTAGTGGGACCATTAAAAGAAAAATGCGTATAAACATAAACAGCAATAACAACAGAACCCCCTAGTGAGCAAAGTAGACATATTCCTCCCAGAAACTAGGAGGGCCGAGAAAAAAAAGATAGTCACGGAGGGGGGGTTCCACCCTTGATCTTCTGGAAGAACGTTGCTGGCGTCTAGCCGGGTTCTGGACCGTCCAGACCGGGGGAGGCGGTGGTGGCGGAGCAATCAGTTCCCAGTTCTGTAGGTCAGGGAGAGGAATATCCATAGCAGTGCAAAATGGCTCCAGGTCTGCATAGAACCGCAGGGTAGCAGAGCGTCCATTGTGTCTAGCTGTCAAAGAAAAGGGGAATCCCCAGCGATACGGTATTTGCCGGTCGCACAGAAGCTGTAGCAGAGGGCGCAGATATCTCCTTTTGGGTGGGGCCAGATCCCTTGGGACGCAGGGCCCTGTGCGCTCTATCCAGTTTAATTTTATGCGTAGGTGGTTCCTGCAAGATGGAGTTGAAAACCTCCCCCAAGGTAGCATGTAAATCCTCCTCCTGGGTAGCCTCAGGCAGCCCTCTGACTCTGATATTATTGCGCCTGCCCCGGTTGTCCAAGTCCTCTAAATGGCGCTGCATGTCATTAACCACCTGGCATTGGGAGAGGACAGTGTCCTGGAGGTGAGACACATGAGAACGGGTCTGGTCATGATCATCTTCAAGGGTATCAACCCGGTTTGCAATATGTTGGAGATCTTGCCGCAGGACAGCGATTTCAGTGCGTATCTCTGAACGACATGCCGTTGTGACTTTAGCAACCAGGGAGTCAAAGTCCTCTTTTGACGGTAGATGAGCAAGGTAATCAAGCCATGGTGGAGGGTCAGAAGAGGCTGCCAGAGCAGATTGTAGCGGAAGTCGGGGTGGCGGTGCAGACGGCAGGGAGAGCTGGGTACAGATAGCCAGGGGGGACAAAGAAGGAGTCGTCCCCAAGTCTGCCTCCTCATCTCCTAGGAGGGGTGGGGGCTGCTGCAAGGGCATGAGGCTAGGAAGTGGTAAGGACTGCCGGGAGGTGAGAGGATCCCCCACAGGGCTAGGAGGACTCCCACGGTCAGATGGTAACATGTGGGGAGGAGAGGCACCTGCTGAGGTCTCCTGGGACGCTGGGTCCCCCTGATATTGCGTGGGGGAGCCCGCTGAGGAATGTACTGGCTGAAGCTGCGGGGGGAGGGGGGGGCAGTCAGTGCTGCGATGTGAGCGGTCGCAGCGCTTGTCTTACCCGGCGGTGGAGATCGAGCGCCCGGGCTTTCAGCCTCCAGAAGAGCAGGAGGCCTAACAGGGAGACCTCTCTGCAGCGCGGGAGCCCCTCGCGCTGCCAGCGGAGCTGCCGCTGTAGTTAATCCAGAGGCGGTCGGCGCTGCTGCGGAGGAAGATGGCCGCCGCCTCGTGGAGGCCCGCGCCGCTGAAGCTGCCGCCGGCTGCAGGAACGCGGACAGGGTAGATTGTGACCTGTCCGCGGGTGCAGGGTCTCCCACAGCCAGTGTCCGGCTTGTTCTTTTAGCCATGGGGTTCTGTATGTCCCAAATGGTCCCACTTAGCTGACGGTAAGGTAGGAGCTCCTCCAAAGTACGTCCTACTCCATCGGATCCCAAGCCACGCCCCCTGCCCTCTGGTTTTTATGTGTGTTTGTCAGATGTTTTTATCACATACAGAAATATAATTGCATTCATATTATGAGTAACAGAAGCTTATATTGACAGTTAGAATGAGTTAATGCAGCAAGTCAATATTTGCAGTGTTGACCCTTCTTCTTCAGGACCTCTGCAATTCTCCCTGGCATGCTCTCAATCAACTTCTGGACCAAATCCTGACTGATAGCAGTCCATTCTTGCAGAATCAATGCTTTAATTTTGTCTGAATTTGTTGGTTTTTGTTTGTCCACCCGTCTCTTGATGATTGACCACAAGTTCTCAATGGGATTAAGATCTGGGGAGTTTCCAGGCCATGGACCCAAAATCTCTATGTTTTGTTCCCTGAGCCATTTAGTTATCACCTTTGCTTTATGGCAAGGTGCTCCATCATGCTGGAAAAGGCATTGTTGAGCGCCAAACTGCTCTTGGACGGTTGGGAGAAGTTGCTCTTGGAGGACATTCTGGTACCATTCTTTATTCATGGCTGTGTTTTTAGGCAAGACTGTGAGAGTCGATTCCCTTGGCTGAGAAGCAACCCCACACATGAATGGTTTCAGGATGCTTTACAGTTGGCATGAGACAAGACTGGTGGTAGCGCTCACCTCTTCTTCTCCGAATAAGCTGTTTTCCAGATGTTCCAAACAATCGAAAAGGGGATTCATCAGAGAAAATGACTTTACCCCAGTCCTCAGCAGTCCACTCCCTGTACCTTTTGCAGAATATCAGTCTGTCCCTGATGTTTTTTCTGGAGAGAAGTGGCTTCTTTGCTGCCCTCCTTGAGACCAGGCCTTGCTCCAAGAGTCTCCGCCTCAAAGTGCATGCAGATGCACTCACACCTGCCTGCTGCCATTCCTCAGCAAGCTCTGCACTGCTGGTAGCCCGATCCCGCAGCTGAAACACTTTTAAGAGACGGTCCTGCCGCTTGCTGGTCTTTCTTGGGCACCCTGGAGCCTTTTTGGCACCAATGGAACCTCTCTCCTTGAAGTTCTTGATGATGCGATAGATTGTTGACTGAGGTGCAATCTTTCTAGCTGCAATACTCTTCCCAGTTAGGCCATTTTTGTGCAGTGCAATGATGACTGCACGTGTTTCTTTAGAGATAACCATGGTTAACAGAAGAGAAACAATGATGGCAAGCACCAGCCTCCTTTTAAAGTGTCCAGTGGTGTCATTCTTACTTAATCATGACAGATTGATCTCCAGCCCTGTCCTCATCAACACCCACACCTGTGTTAATGGAGCAATCACTGAAACGATGTTAGGTGGTCCTTTTAAGGCAGGGCTGCAATGATGTTGAAATGTGTTTTGGGGGATAAAGTTCATTTTCTAGGCAAATATTGACTTTGCAAGTAATTGCTGTTAAGCTGATCACTCTTTATAACATTCTGGAGCATATGCAAATTGCCATTAGAAAAACTGAAGCAGTAGACTTTGTAAAAATTAATATTTGTATCATTCTCAAAACTTTTGGCCATGACTGTAGTTTAGCAAATTCCAGTTGTCAGATTCAAGTTATTTCTGTTACCATTGTGGGTTTTTCTTTCATTAAACGAGGGGTACCACCAATTTTTGTCCAATATATATATTATATATATATATTTTATATATCTCTTTATGACACTTAACCTTTTCCCTGCCAACCACATATTCATCCTCCCAGGGTGGCACTTCTGTAGCTGAGGATGTATCTAATACGTCCTTACTACTAATGCCGATATCTCAGGATTGGTTAGGGATCATCTTTACAATGATACCAAGATCTTCATGATAGCCCTTACAGATCATGAGTGATTCACTGTCCATGTTATCCCCTCTCCTCTCAATCAGAGATCATGCTGTACTTTTGTTCTCCGATTGTCACATAGAAAAATAAGGTAATACCCCTCTAACCGTAATAACAGGGGTATCTTATGTAATACCCCACTGAACATAAGTAGGAAGTTTAATGGCGCTGTGACCCAGACGTTTATCGTCCAGATCGCAGCGCCAAAAGAGTTGCACAAAACTCTTACACAACACATACACAAAGTCATCAATAAAGTTTAGATTTGACCCTGTCCAAACCTGATCTTTCTACAGTAAAATACGCCTCTCTAGCCATATCTGTTACACGCTAAAATAATAGCAATAACGATTATCACTAAAGATGAACGTATAAATTGCTACAATTTTTATAGGGGGCTAGAAAATTATATTCTTATGTAAGCTCCTAGACTACTGTAACGCCTTACTAATCGGTCTTCCCCCTTACTAAACTCTCCCCTCTACAATCTATTCTGAATGCGGCGGCCAGGCTCATCTATCAGTCGAGACGCTACAGCGATGCCTCCGGTCTGTGCCAGTCACTACATTGGCTGCCTATTCAATACAGAATACAATATAAACTTATCACCCTCATCCACAAGGCTCTCCATAATGCTGCACCTCCCTACATTTCCTCCCTCATCTCTGTCTATCACCCAACCCGTACTCTCCGTTCACTTAATGACCTAAGACTAACATCCTCTATTATCAGAACCTCCCACGCTCGTATACAAGACTCCTCCTGAGTTGCACCACTTCTCTGGAATGTTCTATCCCAGACTATTAGACTAACCCCCAATTTCCACAGCTTCAAGTGTAAACTGAAGACATATCTTTTCAGACAGGCCTATCACAACTCCTAATGTAAACCCTTCCGTAGTTACAATCCCTAAAAAGTACCCTCCTTTGTTGATGCTGTATCAGACTATCTTTATATGTCCAGGCACCATCTGCACGTTAAAGGACAACTGGTGACGGCTCATACAGCTTTATATATGTGTAACAACAGTAACCTCTATTACAAAATTGTCTGACCATTGTACAAGCAATGCTACATCTGTTGCCGCCCCTGCTACTTCTTGTATCACCCCCTCTACCTCACAGATTGTAAGCTCTTGTGAGCAGGGCCCTCAGTCCTTGTGTGTGAATTGACTATTTCTTTGTAATGTATCTTTTTTGTCAGTACTTGAACCCTACAATTCGTAAAGTGCTGCGGAATACGTTGGCGCTGTATAAATAAAATGTATTTATTTTTTTATATGTGCTCTAGGGAAAGGGGGCGCGATTTAAACTTTTGCGTGTTTAAGCTTTAAAAATTTATTTTTTTCCCCCCTTTTACTTTTAATTTTCAGACCCTCTAGGGACCTTGAATCGCACATGCTATACGCTGCAATACTAATGTATTGCAGTGTATAGGAAAATCCATTCACTTCTATTAACATGCTACCTATGTACATACTAACATAAAAGTGCAGTGAGTAAAAATGCAGGTCTGTAATTGCACTCTGAGGTCAGGTGTGGATTTAAAAGGGAAAAGTATAAGAGCTTCTTTCATATTTTTCAGTCATTTAAAAGCCACTTTTGACTTGGCTCAAGAAACTGCAGCAAAATCTGCAAAGAAAAAAAAAAAAAAAAAAAAAAAGCAGCTTTTCCGCTTTATCCCTAGAGTGGTGACAGACTGTACCTGGATGCCTTGCTGGTGCTTTCACTTCTCTGTAGGTGAAGGCACCAACTAATTTCAGCAGGATTCAATAACTGGCCATGTAGTTTTGACATTGTTCGGGCAGTAATTAAATCCAGCTAAAATTACAGAGAAGTGAAAGCGCCAACATAGTGGAACTGGATGTAGCTATAAACACATCCAAGGTACAGTGTGTGTCACCACCCTAACGCACTAAGGGGGCTTTTATCATTTGCGGATTTTTTATTTTTTTATTTTTTTTTAAGACGCTCTACTGTGGTGTCTATTTATGATGTAAGTGCACGTGTTAGTTTAGCTCCTCCTTTATAAGCTATGTGAACTTTTTTTTTTTTTTTTTGTTTATAAAAGAGTGATTGCCCCTTTTAAATGCTGTCTGACCTGACTGGCTGCTCATGTACTGGCATACATTTGCCCCTTTTTACAACGTGAAAAAGATCTCCATTTAGGCCACGTGGACTCTGACAGCAGGGATCCATGGCAGATGTCAGGAAGGAGTTAAAAAGATGCTCTTCCATAGTAGTAAGAATAATAATAATAATAATAAATTTTATTTCTATAGAGCCAACATATTCCGCAGCAATGTACAATTTGTAGGGTTCAAGTACTGACAAAAAAGATACATTACAAAGAAATAGTCAATTCACACACTGGGACTAAGGGCCCTGCTCGCAAGAGCTTACAATCTATGAGGTAGAAGGGGTGACACAGGAGGTAGCAGGGGCGGCAACAGATGTAGCATTGCTTGTACAATGGTCAGACAATTCTGTAATAGAGGTTACTGTCATTACACATATATAAAGCTGTATGAGCTGTCATCAGTCGTGTCCTTTAATGTGCAGATGGTGCCTGGACATATAAAGTTAGTCTGATACGGCATCATATCCTGTGGGGTAATGTGGGAGCATGAACAGAGGAGGGTATGTTTTAGGGATTCTAACTATGGAAGGGTTTACATTAGGAGTTGTGATAGGCCTGTCTGAAAAGATATGTCTTTAGTTTACGCTTGAAGCTGTGGAAATTGGGGGTTAATCTAATAGTCCAGTCAATGGAGCAGCCCTTATTGATGTCAAGAGCTGGACTTGTTGGAGGTGGTGAAAGGTCCTCCTCTAATTCAAAGTGCAGTGCAATATAAAAAAAAAAAAAAAAAAAAAAAATTAAAAACACACACTAGGAAAATGGGTGCAATTTACGCCAAAAAAAGACACAAGGAGCTTAAATAGATGTGCTCCTATATAACAAAACTGCAATTCTGGGGTCACAGTTGCTTTCCCTTTAAGACTGAGGCCCCACGTTGTCAAAACGCATTTTTTTGTTGTTGCAGATTTTGCAGCAGTTTTTTGAGCCAAAGTCAAAAATGGCTACAAAAAAAAAAAAAGTGGGAAATCTATAGAAAAAGTACTTATACTTCTACGAAATCCACAGCCAAAAAAAAACAAAACACAAAAAAAACACCACCACGTCCAAAATACTCTGCAGACTGAGAAACACTGCAGAAAAAAAAAAAATTGCTGTTTTTCCGCCGCGGTCTTTTCCGTTTTTTCAAAAAAAGGCTTTCTGCCCCTATTTTATTTACATGTAAAACTCCAGTGATTCCATAGGTAAAATTGACATGCTGCATCTTTCAAAACGCAAGCATTTTTTTGAAGTAGCAGTTTTTTTAGGAGTTGTGATAGGCCTGTCTGAAAAGATATGTCTTTAGTTTGCGCTTGAAGCTGTAGAAATTGGGGAAAATTTATGCAGTTCTAAAAACGCATTCAGTTTTTCTATGAAATTGCATGTGGTTACGTATGTGTTTTTTTGAGGGGGGGGGGGGGGGTGTAACAAAAAAAAAAACCCACACCCATATACCCAGCCTTATTGAAGACTAGTTTACATAGTGAATTTTTGCTGAAAAACTGTATGCAGTTTTTAATTGCAGTAATGCATGGCACATGTTACATGTTACTATACATCACACTTGTATGGTAACAGCCATTAAAATGAAAACCTTAGGTGTACTTGGCTTTAGGCATACATGTGAGATGCATAGTAATAGGCAGTTGAAAACCACACCCAGTTCTCCAGCAAAAAGCACCATGTGAACCAAGCCTGAACCTGTCAAGTTTTGCCGCTAATGAGTTCAGTAATGAGAAAAAAAAAAAAAAAAAAAAAAAAAAGGAAGTGTCATTTATTAGTGACAGCATCTGTGACCCCAGAACTGAGTGAAGTAATAATGATGAACTGTGTAGCATGACTAAGGATACAATGCACACGACCGAATGTGCTGTCTGAGCAGGGTTCCGATGGTTACAGAGCAGGCCCTATCATGCTCTGTGACATTCAATCAGAACGGGACTGAACCCTACGTTCAGAGCAATGAACATTAATCGACAGATAAAGACGTCTGGTGTCCATCTGCATCCATCCCCCATGTAAAAAACATGATGAAAGAAAAGTGTTCGTCAAGCTTTTTACATTATAGTCAATGGGATCGGCCACAGCCGAGCCTTGCAGATCAAGCAGGACAATACTTTTTTTCAGAATCCTGAAAAAATGAAGCATCTGTTGCTTTGTCTCATTGATAACATTGGGAGGCACATTCCCTACAGAATTTAGAGCTGATTTTGAGAAAGAATCCACCTCAAAATCAACTGCTAATTCCATCATCTGAACAAACTCTAAGGCCCCACACAGCGGGCCGCAGCAAAAAACCCGGCGGAAACCTATCATGGTTTTTCCCAAAGTGTCTGCAAACTTTGCTACAATTATACCTATATAAGGAAACTGCCAGAGTTTCTGTAACTATAATTGACATGCTGCGATTTCCAAAAACGCAACGGTTTTGGAAATCACAGCATTTCCACCGTGTGTATTTTTATGCAATGCGTGGATGGTATTCCCTTTGCAGGGATTGTAAAATGATGCGGTTTTTGCCGTGCTGTTTACACCATGTGGGGCCCTGGCCTAAGTCCTCTTTCATACGTCTGTATCTAAAGATTTGTGAGTTCTGTGCTGCTCATGGACAGCACTCTAACCCTGCTCATTTGTCAATGGCGTGCTGTTCGTGGTTGATCTTATGTTCCCCTTTTGTGAAGAGCAGATTAACTTTTTTGTTTCACTTTCTACATTTTGTATGTTTCTGGGTCAATGAAAAACAAATGAGGTGATGTAGACATGTGAATAAGGCCCAAGACTGTATCTATGGAACATGTAAAACTGGTTGTCTAGTTTCAGTAAATAATTGTCTGTATAATAAAACATTCTACAATTTTCCAATATACTCTCCTTATCAGTTATATAATGAGCTGTGCACAAGAGTGTCCATCACATGACCATGGACTGATTTAAATCTGGTAGAAGTAAACAATGAATGGAAGACAACAAGCAGAGATCTTGAGAACTATGAGGAATTGATACAGAAAGTATATTGGAAAATTTGTACAACTTCTCATTATACAAACAGCATTTATTTGTTGAATCCAGACAACCCCTTTAAGATGACATGTGTTGGCTTTTAATGTTCCTTCTGGGAACAGATGTGTAGAAAGATCGTTGTATGTTGACTGCATCAGATGAGGATGGTCCTACTAGGAGCAAATGGGAAATAATGAGCTGAGGGAGTGAATGGTGCATTGTACACACATCCTGCTGGGCAAATACGTTAATTATATATTTATTAGCTTAAGTGTTTTTCCATATGAGTACACTGAAGAGACAAGAATAGTCAAGTGTAATGCACGACATAGTTACTATCCACTCACAAGTATCAGAATATCCAAGCCTTCATCATATCACTACTATAACCAGTCAGTGTTCCAGCCTGTGTGAAGGGCTGATGTAGGCTGAAGTATGGAATATCAGAAGTTTTGCTAATATTATCAGGATTAGTAATTAATAAAAAAAGCAACTAATATACTTGCATTTTTTTTTATAAACACATTCACTTTATATCAAAATTGCATGAAGGTGCTTGTTCACATACAGTAACGAGTGGCATTCAGACAATGCTGTAGGTGTCTACTTTAAGAAAATATATAGGTATGGGGGGGGGGGTGGATGATTTTTTTAATGTTGCAATTTAGGTTTGATTTGTCCATCTCAAAACTGTGAGAATTGCTCTGGCTACCGGAGGTGCAAAATTTATGGAGAACCCTGGCATTGAAAGGGTTAAAAAGTATTCCCCACATAGCAATTTTTCACACTGTCATGTGAATAAGGCTTTAAAATAAATAACTAAATAAAGTTTGCAGAAATTATCCCATCATCATCATTAAAAACGTAACTAAGCTTTCGGACTTTTGATTTTCTGGCAGTATTTTGTAGTCTACTTGAATATACTTGTGTAAAATGAAGAGAAAATTAGGGTGGGGGAGGGTCACTTCTAACATTATAAAACAAACTTCATGTCATATGAACGAGGGGAATGTCCTCTTTCATTTGACAGCAAGGATGCAGTTCTACCTGTATAACTTCCAGAGATATCACTGGTTGAAAATACAGAACAGGATTGGGATATTTATATGCAGCCCCAGAAGATCACAAAAAATGAGGAATAAAAGAATATTGGAAAAAATGCGCTCCGTGGATGTACTGCTATTTGTAGTACAAATAGGGTAAACCTCAATACTTCCTCGAGGTGTGTGAGGATTTTTAACCAAACTTAGAAGCAATCGAAATGAAAAGGTTACAGTAGGGTGTATCATACAACAGGATCGCACTCAACTGGGGGTATCGGCCATCTACAATAATGGTGCCGCTGGTAATAGGTGTATAGATCGGAACAAACTGCTCCTATAGGATCCCAGGAATTGCCCTCCTTTGTAATTCTGAGTGTACAAATGACCAGTGTCATTTGTACACTCAGAATTACAGAGGAGCGCAATTCCTGGGATCCTATAGGAGCAGTTTGTTCCGATCTATACAGCCCCAGAAGAAACACGTCAAATGGTACAGTAAGAAACTAGGCTTCTTCCCATCATTCAGAATAACAGCTGTCAACTATACAATTTTTGAACAGCTTACTGCAAGTGGAGATATTTTATAAGACAACAGTATTCTAAATATCCAGGAAAGCAAACATGGTACTCACTGTCACAGTAACAAGTGCCTAACCCATTTCTATCACTGTAACAGATTATTGAAGTCCTTCAGTGTCTATAACCACCTTGTATCACTCACTTATAGTTATATAAGCTCTCTGAAAGATTTTATCCGAGCAAAAAAAAAAAAAAAAACCCTATGCACATCAGTCTACTATATTCACTAAGCAGCAGGTAAAACTTTATAAAAAAAAAAAAAAAAAAAAAAAAAAGCAGAAGACACGGAGGGAGGGAGCTCAAAGGCAGCAGAAGGAGCTGAGAACAGAAGTCAAGAGAGCGTGAGAGAGGAGGGGGAAGAGAGATGGAAAAGCTGGATGGCGGGAGAGAGCATGAAAAGAGCCCTGAAGGGGGAAGGGAGTTAAATAGAGAATCTGAAAAAATCTTTTACAAACTCTGAGAAATGAGAGGTCTCAAATGAAGAGAATGTACTGGAACAACTGTCCCCTTCAATGTGATTGGAAAGCATTAGGAATTCTCAAAGCTTTCAGGATTTTTTTTCGCCCTATTAAGTAAAAACAAAAAAGTCAATTTTAATCAGCTTTAATACCGGGAATATTTGAAAAGCCTCTGTGGCTGTTGCAAGTTACCCATTGCTGCACGTGTCCCATTCTTCCATAGTATGGCTCAATACACAATGTGTCAGGCAAGTCACAGGTCATGGCCCTCATAGCTGACAAGTGCAGCAATTCCAACCATCTGGGATCTTTATAGCATATGAAGCTTTTTTTTTTTATCCTGACATTCAGCTTGGTTATCTAAGCATTTCAGGTCTCTAGTTTTCTCTTTGTATTGTTAACATGCAGGTTGAAGTGAAGTAAATGAATTCTATTCCTTTTATTACACGCAATGTATCATTTTAGACAGCTCTGACAGCTGGCACACCCCACATCCAATATTGTAGCCTAGGGGATAACATGATAAGAGTCCATCCCTAGAGGCATCTCCCGTAGCTACCAGTCCCTTTGAGGTGGTACTCAGGAGATTATGCATAGAATCACAGAACAGCTTTTCGTGGAAGAACTGTTTGCTAATCCAGGGACATTGCACACTACAATGATCTTAGGCTTCATGTTAATAACTGCCATCACAAGAACTTACAGGCACGAGTCTAGATATTTTATGCGCCATCACTCCATTCAGTTCTGCAACAAATGTCAATGACCAAATTAAAACATTTACTATGGGTAAAGCTACAGAACTGGAAAAACCTTAACTATTTTCAATTACTTGACAGCAAGGGCCGGCCAACTGTGGCTTTCCAGCTTTGGTAGAACTACAACTTGCAGAGTGTTACAGCACAACACAAGTGCAACAAACAAGCATATCATTTACAGTGGGGAAAAAAAGTATTTAGTCAGCCACCAATTGTGCAAGTTCTCCCACTTAAAAAGATGAGAGAGGCCTGTAATTGTCATCATAGGTAGACCTCAACTATGAGAGACAAAATGAGAAAACAAATCCAGAAAATCACATTGTCTGATTTTTTTATGACTCTCTTTGCAAATTATGGTGGAAAATAAGTATTTGGACAATAACAAAAGTTCAGCTCAATACTTTGTTATATATCCTTTGTTGGCAATGACAGAGGTCAAACGTTTTCTGTGAGTCTTCACAAGGTTGGCACACACTGTTGCTGGTATGTTGGCCCATTCCTCCATGCAGATCTCCTCTAGAGCAGTGATGTTTTGGGGCTGTCGCTGAGCAACACGGACTTCCAACTCCCTCCAAAGGTTTTCTATGGAGTTGAGGTCTGGAGACTGGCTAGGCCACTCCAGGACCATGAAATGCTTCTTATGAAGCCACTCCTTCGTTGCCCTGGCAGTGTGCTTGGGATCATTGTCATGCTGAAAGACCCAGCCACGTTTCATCTTCAATGCTCTTGCTGATGGAAGGAGGTTTGCACTCAAAATCTCACGATACATGGCCCCATTCATTCTTTCATGTACACAGATCAGTCGTCCTGGTCCCTTTGCAGAGAAACAGCCCCAGAGCATGATGTTGCCACCCCCATGCTTTACAGTAGGTATGGTGTTCTTTGGATGCAACTCAGCATTCACTCTCCTCCAAACACGACCAGTTGTGTTTCTACCAAACAGTTCTACTTTGGTTTCATCTGACCATATGACATTCTCCCAATACTCTTCTGGAACATCCAAATGCTCTCTAGCAAACTTCAGACGGGCCCGGATATGTACTGGCTTAAGCAGGTGGACACGTCTGGCACTGCAGGATCTGAGTCCCTGGCGGCGTAGTGTGTTTGACGATAGACTTTGTTACGTTAGTCCCAGCTTTCATTCACTAGGTCCCCCCCGTGTGGTTCTGGGATTGTTGCTCACAGTTCTTGTCATTATTTTGACCCCACGGGGTGAGATCTTGTGTGGAGCCCCTGATCGAGGGAGATTCTCAGTGGTCTTGTATGTCTTCCATTTTCTAATTATTGCTCCCACAGTTGATTTCTTCACACCAAGCTGCTTGCCTATTGCAGATTCAGTCTTCTCAGCCTGGTACAGGTCTACAACTTTGTTTCTGGTGTCCTTCCACAGCTCTTTGGTCTTCACCATAGTGGAGTTTGGAGTGTGACTGTTTGAGGTTGTGGACAGGTGTCTTTTATACTGATAACAATTTCAAACAGGTGCCATTATTACAGGTAATGAGTGGAGGACAGAGGAGCCTCTTGAAGAAGTTACAGGTTTGTGAGAGTCAGAAATCTTGTCTGTTTGTAGGTGACCAAATACTTATTTTCCACCATAATTTGAAATAAATTCTAAAGAAAAAAAAAAAAAAAAAAAAAAAAATCAGACAATGTGATTTTCTGGATTTGTTTTCTCAATTTGTCTCTCATAGTTGAGGTCTACCTATGATGTCAATTACAGGCCTCATCTTTTTAAGTGGAAGAACTTGCACAATTGGCGGCTGACTAAATACTTTTTTCCCCACTGAACTTAGGATCAAGCTACACCGATGTGACAATTGGAATCGCTCAGTTATCTACTTGGGTTGAGGGTGATGTCAAACAGCCAAAGCTCTCACTTAAAGGAATCTGTCCCCAAAATACTCTATCAAACCAGCTATTGTATGGGACATTATGCTAACCACCACCATACTTTTAGATAGTCAAGTAGATTCATCATTTTCTTGAAAAGGCAATTTTTAGGAATATGCAAATTAAGCTCACATTCAATGGATGTCAGAGCCTCAAACCGTAAACTTTTATATATTGCAATATAACTTAATAAACCAAAAATGTATGACCACAAAAAATAAATTCATGTTTATTAAATAAGTGTATTTAACAAACATTAATTTATTTTAGTTTATTCGTGGGCATAAGTTTTTGGTTTATTATTGTGTTTACAGGAACCACATATCTTGTATACTGATATTAGCCCTTTATTGTGTTTATTCAATTCCATTGTAATATATCTTGTTCATAAATCGGAGATACTTTTTACATATTAGTCTGTGGAAAAGCAAGGGGAAAAAGGAGGCTTCTGGAAAACATACAAAGATAACTACTGCTTCTACACTTCACTCTACGCTATCCTATGCTAGTGTAGATAAGAGGCAAAAAAAATCAATTAACATCCTCCTCCCATGCCACAGAGCTCTGTGAGTGAGCAGGATCCAGCTTCTATGGGATTCTATGGAAAACAGGCTGATAAGGAGGAGAAGATCAACCTAATAAGTGGAAAAGGAAACAGATTTCCTCAATAACATATTACAAATATTCTTATACATGCACTAAACATTTATGAAATTTTGTTTAAAACTGGGGGTACATTAAAGGGGTATTCCCATGAACATAATCATATCTATATTTGTAGATAATTAAAAGTTAAACATTTTTGCAAATATTAGTTAAAAATTCTGTAGCATTTTAAAGATTTTCTCTAACCATCTTAGTAGTGCCTTGATCGGTTGCCAATGCCTACGACCACAAATGTAGAAACTTTCTATGGTCTAGGACAGGGGTAGGCAACCTTTTTTGTTTGGTGTGCCGATGTCGATTAAAAAAAAAAAAAATCAAAGTTGAGGTACTCGAAGTGCCGGTCAATAATTCTAAGTCTAACACGATATTCTGCCCCATTACGTCCCCTGCACACGGTATTATCCTCCTTAGTGGCCCCTGCACACGGTATAATATTCTAACTTTTATAATATTCCAATTGTCGCCACTCACTAGCTATTATTATACTGCGGAGTCTCTTCAGACCCCAGAGTATAATAAGCGGAGGGCCAAGAGAGGTGTCAAACATAAAAGACAATGTTACTCACTTTTTCCTGTGCTCCGCAGCCTTCTCTGTTCTTTTCGGCGCTTCTCCCTGACGTCAGCGACCGCTGATTCGGTCTCAGGAGTCACGTCGCGTCATTATGCGTAATGACGTCGGACGTGACCCCTGAGGCCCTGTCAGCGGTCTCTTACACCAGGCCGAAGCGCCAGAAGAGCACTGGGCGGCTGCGGATCCAGGGAAGGTGAGTTAATATTGTTTTTTTTATGTTTGATCATCTCCGAGGGCTCTGCTTATTATACTCGGGGGTCTGAAGAGACCCCACAGTATAATAGTAGTTTCGTTTCGGCCGTGTTTGGTCCGATCGAAACTGCTGGGTGAGGACGCCGCTGCCCGTGCCAGGGAAATATGCCTTGCGTGCCACGGGTTGCCAACCCCTGGTCTAGGACTTGTCAAAAACCCAGCCATGATTTTCTTATTGTAGCTGGGTTATCAGGCAGGGACCCTACGTATATGAGAAGATATGCCGGCCACAATAAGGATATCATTGCTGATTTTCTGATCTTATCTGATTTCTGATCTGGTCGTATCCATTGGCAACCAATCAAGACAACAAGACTGTGAGCACAAGATATTTAGAAAAAAATAAATAAATAAAATAGCTTTAAAATTCTGCAAAATGTTTAATTACTTATATTTGAAAAAAAATTTTAACTTTTAATTATCTACAAATTTAAAAAGGTTTATGTAGGTTGGAATACCCCTTTAAGCCTTATTTCTATATTTATGAAAGCAGATTTTTCAAGAAAATGGTGCATCTAAAAGGTATGATATTGCTCTGCATAATGTCCAATACAATGCACATTGGATTGATATCGAGTTTCCTGATCACCGATTCCCTTAAAGGCCTAATGCACTCGACAGTGTACACTGTCAGTGTGCTAGCCATGTTTTTCACTGGGCATCATAGAGCACTATGATGCAAAGGAGTCTCAATCTCCGGAACATATTCAGTCTGGGAAGTGCGGGCTTTCTATGGTCTGCATTTTCCAAACGATATTTGCTCATGTGCATTGCGCCTAACTGGATGCACAGTAACCTCTAAACTACATGGCCAGTAAGAGAAAGCTATGGTATGGCTGGATGACTACTGTACGGCTCAACATGCCCAAAAAGAGATTGCCCACTGGAACCTTTAACCATTACAGTAACGTTGAATGACAGTAATTCAACTTACTACTGAGTTTTTGGACTCATTCACACATCGGTATCTACTTATTCACGGACTGCACCCTACCCTGCTCATTTGCGAGTGCTGTGTGTGGTTGATCTGCTTTTCACATTTGTGCAAAGCAGATCCCCCCTCCATTTTCCTATACTTTGTATTTCTCTGGGTCTGTGAAAACTCATGACATATGGAAATCTTCCTTTTTTTTTGGTGTTTGTTTTTTTCCCCCATGGACCCATAGACCTTTCACTGATGTTATGAATCAGCATCAGGCTAAAGCCCCACATGGCGTAAACACCGCGATTTGCCCGTGACGGAAGCGCCGCGGAAAAAAATCGCGGCATTTTACAGTCAGAGCAAAGTGGATGAGATTCTAGTGAATCACATGCCCACTTTGCGGAAAAAAACCACGCTGCGGACACTACGCAGCATGTCAATTATACCTACGGAAACGCCGGCGGTTTTCCCATAGGTATAATAGAAACAGAAAGTCCGCAGAGGCAAACTTTACAAACTGTCTAAAGCGCTGCGGGAAGAACCGTGATGGGATCCTGCCGCGGTTTCTCCTGCAACGCTTTTTTTGCTGCGGGACGCCACGTGGGACTTTAGCCTCAGTGAGGAAAAAAAAAAAAAAAAAAATGGGATGAGGGCCCTGCTAGCAAGAGCTTAAAATCTATGAGAACTTATGGTCCGCAAAAAAAAAAAAAAAAGAAGACATAAATCACACTGAAATTAATGGGTACATATGGCGTGAAAAATGTTCACGTACAGAAGCCTAAGGCTTCATGTTGCGGAACATTTTTCAAGGAAAGTTTTCCGCAGCATTCTTTTTTGCAATGTGCAGAGAAGAGGGAGGGGGGGGGGAAAGAAGGTCTATGCAGGACTTTTCTCTGCCAATTTTCAGCAGACTCTGCGATGGAGACTGAAATAGGGCTAAGCAATTATGACCCAAATCAAAATCAGGATTAACTGCACATTTTACCTTGATTACACTTTTTTTTTTTTAAACATGCCACACCCCCTATTTACATGCCACTGAATTTTGGTTTTCATCCATTCACATATAACTGATCCTGATTGGATAGTGTACAATTAGTGATATCTCCTTTTGCCAATGGCAGTTTGATAATTGACGTGACTCATGGGGACCTGAAAGACAGAGGCCTTGTCTGCCAGAGTCCTTCTTGCAGGACATTTATCTTCGCCAATTTTAGGCAGAATTCACAATTAATTGAGCCGATTTTGATTATTTTTCGATTAATTACCCAGCTCTACTCTGAAGCAGATGTGAAATTAGCAAAGCACAGAAGTCATAATGGATTACATGGATCAGTGTGCGAGTCGACAGTCCGGGCCGCTAAACTCAGGACAGATCCTATTCGGTTTTGCGGCCATGCTTCCGCGGCCCCTATTCATTGAATGAATGGGCAGCAGAAGTACGGCCAGCACATGGATGACTACTGTTCAGTCATGGCCAGCAACCCACACACGTTTGTGTGCAATTAGCCTTAAGGGTATGGCATTGAAAATGGAGTGGAAACATCTTAGGTCTGAAGTGTTAAACTTAAACAAGTGCCAAATGATAATTTCAGTGCAAATCCAGCAAAACTAACTTTGTCATTGATTTCATTGCAAATTTTTCATGCAGAGAAAAACTAGCCTGACAGCAGGTCTACTATCCCATACTCACAGCATCACTTTAGTATATAACCGTAGACCTGAAATCTGAACCAAGTTCATTGGACTCAAAGCTGAAGCTAGAATTCCTTGCAGAGAGGGCAAAACTTAAAACTGCTGCCCCAGCTCTGTAATTAAGGACTCTGCCCAAGGAATTCAGCACATAGGGCACATGCCCCTGACACTCAGCTACCTGAATTGGCCCACATGGGATGACAGACAAGCAAAACTACACATCTTAGAATAGGACAAATCAGAGTTCCATAAAATACTTGAGTTCCTTTATAATGACTAATACAGGGCTGCGAAATATGTTGGCGCTATATAAATAAAATACATTATTATTTATTAATACAGAAGATAAAGCTTTATAAACATATTGTAAAAGAAAAAGTCAACTGTAAGTTAGAGAGCCTTATGCTTAAAAAGTTTCTAAGAAAGATTCTGTGGAGCCAGAGCACAGTTTAAAAATGAAAGAGGTCATCTGGCCTCAGGCATTAAAACTATTGGAACAAAAAGTGCCACAGCTTTTACAGCACTTCCAAGCGTGTCACAGAAACAGCTTGTAAACATCGCACATCAAAAGTCAATCAAGTGACAATTGATGCAATGGCTGAATTAGTCCCATGTGAGTAACTCCATACATCACAAAGAGAGCAAAGCATTTGTATGCAAGTGCTGACTGCCCGGCTACTCACAAAAGAGCAGGGAGGCCCAATAGAGTGGCACATGCATGGCAGGCCAGAGTGCATTGTATTCAGCCTTTTCTAACATGCTGGTCATAAATCCAGCACCATTTGACTGAACTATCTGTGTTGTGTTTGCTTTGGAGCCTTACATGCTGGGATAGTCAATTGCTCTATATTGTTTGAGCGCTTCTGCAAAAACAGCATGCATGGTTTAGGGTCAAGGGCACCGCTCGCTGCTATGGTGCCCACAGGGAATGGCGACCTGAACTACAGTTGACGCCATCACCCTTCTTTATGGTTGGTGTAATCCTAGGCAGGGCTCCCTTCTCCAGAAACAATGCAACATGCCAAGCAATCAAGGAGAGGGATTTTCGCTATGGGGCCCCCTGTTCTCTGCATTATTTGGCTATGTTCATTCGTTCAGTATTCTGCCAGGATTTACAGTAGATGCAGATTCTGCACCAAAATCCTGACAGAATGTGCCAACATTGTACTAGCAATGCATACAAATATGGCATTTTAGAAAACCAAATCAACAAGCTGAACTAGAATATCTGTGGCTTGTTGATCTGGAGTTTTCGGGGATTTAAATATTGAGGACATATTTTTAGCATATGGTGTAGTAGTCACCAAAAAAACTTTCACTGAATTAGTGAACATTCGTTTCACAATTTCAGCACTACGCACTTAACCATTTCCAACAAGTCCGGACCTTCACATAATTTAATAAGTGCTGCTCCACTGATTCTGGCACAGTTGGGATTTTCTCTCTAGTCTTCACTAGTCCTGAGCAACCAATGCTTTTAATTTTGGAGCCTGATATGCAGTTTAGGCTCTGTACTGTCAGAAGGACGGGGTCAGGAAGGTGCAGACAAGGGGTGTGATTCAGAGCTCTGACACTGATCGGTCTCTGATTGGAGATCTGAGTCACACTCCCTGCCTCGCACTGCCCTTCTGTCATTACAGAGCTTACAAAGCACATCAGGTACCAAAACTAACTGCGCTTGTTACTCGGGAATGGTGGGGACTAGAGGGAAAAAAAAAAAAATCCAACTGTGCTGGAATCAGTGGAACAGCGACTTAAAATTGGAGGAGGTGGTGAAAGGTCTTCTTTAACACAGCAGCTTCTTATTCAGCCTGAACGGCAGCCATGACATTGCTAATCTTAATTACTGAATAGATCACCTGAATGAAGAAGCAGTGGTGGTTTACAGCTTTGCAGGCCAGCCATATCACGTTCATATCGCTCATGGCTTGTGTATAGCCTAGTTCTATTCAAGTGAATGGGGCCGAGGTGGGCCTAAGCTGCAATACTAAGCAGTTACAATACAGTGTACTATGCTGTGCATTGTAAGCAGTGAAGAAGCAGCTTTACCTTCCCCAACAAAATCTAGAAATGCTATACATAAATTTGTAATGACATACGGACTGCAGTTAGCTTTGGGTTGTTCCTTATCCCACATTGTAAAGCCCCAATCCCTTCCCAAATACTCAAACAACGTAAATAAAATGCAATGTCCATAGGCTACCAAGATGGTAATCTTGGGAAACCAAGCATGTCCATTTTATACCCCGGCACTGAACATTTTCAGAGCAGGAACATTACAAAAGTCAACCACTGCAACCTCGATGAATGCTACAAACTATTTACATCCTTATATATTCACATGACCGTGGTGCACCCAAGGGGCGGCCATGTATCTTATACAATACAGTGTATGGAGGGATCCATGAAAATGGACAAAAATAAAGCAAGACCTATATCTTAACAGTTTGTGATAATGAACCGTCAAAATATTGGCCATGTGAATAGCCCCCATTCATCAACAGTGAAATTAATGCGGCCATGTGACAGCCATTTAAAACATCCACCACATAGTCTATATTCACACGACTATGAATATTGGCCAACTCACAGTTAAGGAGATTTCACAGTACAGGCTAAACAAATACCAGAAACAATCTACTTATTCTATAGCACATCATTGTATAGACTGAGTCTGTAAAGTTTGTCGGGGGAAATGGGCAGCCTCTTAGTGAATACTGAATTAATAAGTTTTCAGCACATTTACACAAGTCGACAAAATTATATATTAGCAGTTTTCCTTGCTCATTAAGGGCTCATGAAATGAGCACAATACACCTAAAACGCACTGCTTTCTCTAAGAAACAGCACAGCCCCTTTAAATACAAATTATACAAAGTTTGCAGTTTTAGGGCACACAGGGGCAACAAAGTTGTAAGCGCAGGCAAGGATCCCCATGATCTTTACATAGGTGAGTGCTTATAATGAACATTGTAAGAAGGGTCCAAAGCCTGTAATGAGATCTTCCAGTTAACTGTCTGCATCAACACTGTAGACACTAAGAAAAAAGTATAAGGCACTGCCACTTCTCCCAACAAGGTAAATCTATCTGGCCATGAGTAGAACACGGCCTGTGTGACTAGTAATAGGATGGTTCTAATACAAGCTGCATCAGCCAACAGACCACTTGCTTGGCAAATCCCCTTTTCATTTCCCTGATAGCAGATGAAAATAGGACAAAGATTCCCCCCAGAGCAAATGCTCTGTATGTAGTCTGAATAAATAACATTAGGAACAAAACAAGAGTAATATCAGGTCAGAGAAAGCCATCCATCAAGCAGCGCATTATTCCTACCACTAACCCAGAATGAAATGCTTTGTGGTATATAACTAGGACAATCATGCCTGACAGCTGGCATAGAAATACTAGAAGATCAACATATATTCATACCTCTCTTAATATTTCTCTAGTGGCCAAGGAAGCAAGAAAAAGAAGTGGTGCACACGTATCATACAGTTTCTCTACAGTTCCCCACACAGATTCATCCTTGGAATTGTAGAAATTGGAATTGTAGAAATTGAAATCTACATGTAAAGAATGTAGAGAGTTTAAACCTCACAGTGCAATTCATTTTATTTTTTTTTATTTTTTTAACACTGCATGTGGATGGGATTTGTTTAAAGAGGACCTTTCATGTCATCATGCATATGCGGTTTTATATACCGCTAGAAGCCAGCGCACTGTTGGCTTTCCTGTTATGTGCCCTGGTGGAGGAGATATCAGTGCTGTTAGTTACGGCACCAATCTCTCCCCACTGTTAAAAAGGAGTTCCTGACAGTTTAGCGTCATCGCTGGGCTGTAAGGAACGCTCCCCCCGAAAGTACTCGTCCATAGACTTGTACTGGGGGGGGGGGTGCGTTCCTCACAGCTCAGAGTCACTGCAGGGCAGTCATTGCCAACCAATGCAGTTGAGTAGGGGAGGAAAGATCCCAGTAGTAATCTTTTCTCCACTATTCAGTCTGCTTTGGCCTGTGCACATGCCAGCTAGCACAAGCACTGTTTGTATGGGATTGTTACACAGGCTGATGCAGAGTGAATAGCTGAGGAACAATCACTAATGCTCCACTAATTGTCCCACTGATCTGCAGCACATCTCTTTTCACAGGGTGATTTTCTGCTGATAATCCTACATATTTTAGGGTGTTGCCCACAATATACTGAGTGCGGGCATAGCACCAGTGCTTTCACATCACGTTTTGAAGATTTAACTGATAAGATATTGCGGATAAAAAAAATACAAAAAAACACTAATGTGAAAAAACACATGGAAGAAGATGGAAGCCGATGACCACCAGTTTACACAGAGTCAATGTTAAATTAAAAAAACAATCAGTTGCTGTAGGACAAACCACACATTTATGTCTCAAAACAAAAAATAAAAATAAAACACGAACTGATTCGTTTTTATTGAACATTTACTCCCCGTAAACTGATGGTCATCAGTTTCCAGTGTAACCGCTGTTTGTGGTCTGCCTTTTTTTTCATCATATGGCCATTTTAAAAACTATGAGAGTAAATAAGTGTATTCATATTCATTTTTTTGGCATACAGACATTCTCTATCTTTGTAGATGGAGATCCGTTTTTAATGGATGTGAAACGGATTGATGTCAGAATTACGTCCATTAAAAATGTATCAGTGGGTTAGGTCAAAAATGAACGAACAATGCAATTCATCCAATTTATTTTTTTTTTTTTTTAACAGCCCATTAAAAAACAGATGCAAAATAGTTATCACTCGGCCATCAAAAGGGGAACCGATGCAAAACAGCTGAAAACGGACATTCACAGCCGTTAAAAACAACCATGGCAAGTGAAAATTGGGCATGTGACAATTTCAACAGCCGTCAGACTGATGCATTAATATCCATTCATGTGAATGTGGCTATTCAAATGCCCGTTTCTTTTGTCACGACAGTATCTTTTTTGATGAATCTAATGGCCGTGAATAACAGCCGCTTTGCATCTGTTACGTTTTTGGACAGCAGAGTGGTATATCTAATGGCCCATTTAAAGTAAAATTTCATTGGTCTATCTTTTTCAGCCAAACACACTTACATCTAATGGATGTAAAGCTGTTAAAAACTGATCCATTGATTGCTATTTTGGTAGTGTGTCTATCAAAAAAAAATAAAAATATATAGAACATGTCACTTTTTTTAAATGCCCATGAAAACAGTCTGTCAAAAAAACGGACACATTAAACTGAATGTGTTCTCAAAACAGCAGTGTGTGAATAAAGCCTAAGGGTAAGTTCACATGATGGAAGATGGAAAACGGAAGAGGAATTAAAAACAGTGGGAGGCAGAATCTGGGAGGACTCTGCTAGCCACCGGCCATGAATGAATGACGCGGCTAGCACATGAATGTGATCCATGTGCCGCCCGTGCACTGGCTGTGCTTCCGCGGACCCATTCATTCAATAAAACGGAGCTGTGGAAACACGACTGCAAAATTGGACAGGAATAGGACCTGCTCCATATTTTGCAGCCCATACATTCATGGTCATGTGCACGGGCCCACAGAAATTAATGGCTTAGTGTTCTATCTGGGAAAAACCCAGATAGTACACGGTCGTGTACATGGGGCTTTAGGGTGATGACAGACTATGTACTTTGATGTGACTATACAGCCACAACCAACCACTAACCACTGGTGCTTTCACTACACTGTAAGTGAAGGCTCCAACTAATTTCATCTGGATATTATTACTGGTCATGCAGTAACAACAAAACTGCGTGGCGGCCAGCAATTACATCCAACTGAAATTAGTTGGTGCACAAGGTTGGTAGCACACAGTGAATTTTGCCAAAAAAAAAAAAAAAAAATTTGCATTTTTATATAAAACCACACTGTGTGAACTAAACCGAAATGGGTTGTCCCGTTTCAACAAATATATATTATTGTAGAATGAAAAGTTGTATAATTTTCCAAAACACTTCTTGCTGTCACTCTTCTTACTTCCAATGAATACACACAGTCCACGGTCATGTGACACACAGTAATCAGACATCAGCCTGGTAACAAGCTGTGCACCTGTGTGCATCACATGACAAAGTGAATGACATCAAGCAGAGATCTAGAAAACAGTGAGGAATTGAAACAAAGTATTTTAATAATTTTAACTTGCCAGATTTTTCTTTTTTTTTTTTTTTGACTAAGCTGGCGCAAGAAGTGCCAGCCAAACCAAACATACACGTAAATGTAATGGGTGACAAGAGCTATTCAAGGTGTATGTCCATGAATTAATGTATGTATCTGACACACAATGCACTGGTAAAGAGACAACCAGTGGCAAAATATTCTGACTGTTAAGACCCCAGCAATCTAGAGAATGGGAGTCTGCAAGTCCTCCGTGTGAATGGAGCTGTGAGTCATATGAACGACTACTGTTCTATTCACTTGTATGGGACTGCTGGAGATCACAGTCAAGGAAGTCCTTTAGAAGCGGATTGACAAGCCCTTTAAATACGCTGTAACAGTAATGATAAAGAGCAAGAACCTAATCAGAATTGCTATAGATGCTAGATATGGATGTTACTAATATGATCATTGTTAAGCTAATGGGTCTGGTCCCAGCAGCTGTAACAGCTTGTCCCTTACCCTTTTCTTGGTTGTCAGTGACCAACTGGCACAAGGGCATGTATGCAGAATCATAGCATATTCCACATGGAAAAATCAATCCCATCACTGAGACATCTTGTAGGATATACTCTTTTTCCAATCCACCTCCCACAAGAGTATTGGCTTTGGGACAGACGCTTCAGGCTTATGGCCATTTCAATGAAATCTTAAACTGGTTTCTATTAGAGGTCTGAACTACAGGGTACTATAACAGCATATAATGTAGCACATAATGTAGCACATGGTCCTCTGCATGCTGCTGCCTCACACTCCTCCAGCAGCACAAGGGGCTGTGTCCTGATGACAGACATGATAACTGCACTGCTGCATGTTCACCCTGATCTCAATGCCAGTCTGTACACCCAGCAACAGCAAACACCAGAGATTAATGCAGGCCACTGAAGGGCTTAGTGTTATACAAGTGGCCCTCATGTGCCAGGGATAGAAAGTTAGCCGGATGCCCTCACCACATGATAGTACTTTCTTACCTTGACAAAGAGTTCTATCAGGTTGTCTTTGTCCTCCAGCACCCCGTTCTGCGGCACAGACACAGACATCTCAGCTCTTCTGGTGTAGTGGGCGCTCTACCAACTTCTCCGGGTCTGCAAGCCCTCTTCTCCTCCCAGCTTGGTGCTCCCACTTTCTTCACTATCCTCTTTCTCCTCCCCCCACAGGACACTCTCTCTGGGGACTTTCTTGAGTACACTACGCTACTACTAAGCGGTTTCTCCTTAGCGCCCTCTATAGTCTCAGCAAGTGATGCGAATGCGTGGAAGAGGCGCTCCAGAGAATAAAGGCGCTCAATAAGGCAGGCTGTCTGGATAACGGGACGTTACTGGCAGCTGAGGCAGAGAAAGGGTGGAGGCGGGAAGGAGGGCGCGGCAAGACGAGCAAGTGGATGCATTAACCGCTTCAAGCTCGTCACACACGCACAATGTGGCACAGTATTCCAGTGGGTGGAGGACCGTGCCCACGCTGCAAGCCACCTCACATATAATACACCCCTCTGTTCTCACTTCTCTACCTCTGTAGTTGTAAAACGGAGTCTGTGGAACAGTAACACTTGTGTGGCTAGATTTCAGTCAGTCATGCTTGTCTGGAGATTTGTGAACTTAAATAGTGTTTAATAATGGCCATATTTACAGATGGAGGTTCGGTAGCGCTTTGGCAATCTTTGAGGCCTCCTGTAGACTCTTCCTAGTGCTGCAGTTTCAAGTTTATTGTAGCTGGAAGGAGCTAAGGATCCAAAATGTTACAATACTGCTATACTAAGTTCTGCCTTACGCTACGCTAGGTTCACACCTGCGTTTGGTATCCGTCCGCTTGCAAACCTTTTTAAGAGAAAAACGGTTTGGTACAAAAAGGATTCCAAATGGTTTCACAGCGGATACCCGAATCCATGTGCAGAGAGAAAAACGGATTGCAAAACGGACACAAATTGGGGATTTTTAGACGGTTTCAAAAACTGATTTTGTGCGGCGAGCCAAACGCAGATGTGAACCCAGCCTTAGCTAAGGCTAAGTTCACGGCTGCTGTACTGGGTGGATGTCCGGCGTAGATCCATCATCAATAGGTATTCATGAAAAAGTACCTGCTGCATTGTTTCTAAAGCTCTTAACCTACACTCACATCTGGACAGAGTCTGCATCGCATAGTATATATCAAGAGTGAAATGTCCTGCTTTCTGGTTCGACCAAATGACAGGGAACATAACAGATGCCTGATGGGACCCTGTTATAGTCAATTGGGTCCCCGGGGATCTGTTGGTGTCCGTCATTAGAGTGACCCCTCTTACCGTTCAGTTAGTTCTTCTGTTCCTATGATGGAACAAAAAATTCACCCAGCACAGATGTAAAGGTAGCCCTATTAACCCCTTCCCGCCAGTGACATTTTTTGATTTTTTTTTTTTGACTCTCCATTTTCCAAACCCCATAACTTTTTTATTTTTTGGTTCTCAGAGTCATATGAGTTGTTCTTCATGATACTACCATTTATTATTCTATACAATGTACTGGGAAGCTGGAAAAAAAATTCAGAATGGGGTGGATATGAAGAAAAAGTACATTTGTGCAAATTTCTTACGGGCTTCGTTTTTACATCATTCACCCTGCAGCCAAAATGACATGTCACCTGTATTCTATGTGTCAGTATGATTCCGGGGATACCAAATTTATATGGTTTTATTCAGTGGCGTAACTGGGAATGACTGGGCCCCAAGGAGAACATTTGACATGGGGCCCCTCCCCCGAAACGGTTATGGGTCCCCAAACAGTAAAATATGCTCAACAGTGGCCCCAGATAGTATTATATGCTCGACAGTGGCCCCCACACAGCATTATATGTTCCACAGTGGCCCCCATACAGCATTATTTGCTCTACATTGCTCCCCACACACAGTATAATATGCTCCCCACAGTGGCCCCACACAGTATCATATGCTCCATACAGTGGCCCCACACAGTATAATATGGTCCACACAGTGGCCCCCACCCTGTATTATATGCTCCCCGCAGTGGTCCCCACCCAGTATTATATGCTTCCCACAGTGGCCCCCACCCTGTATTATATGCCCCCCACTCATTATTTTATGCTCTACAGTGGCCCCCACTAAGTAGTATATGCTCTACAGTGTCCCCACCCAGTAGTATATGCTCTACAGTGGCCCCCACCCAGTAGTATATGCTCCCAACAGCCCCCTTCCACTTCGGTGCTATTATTATACTTTGGGGTCTCCTCAGACCCAAGAGTATAATAATCGGAGGTCCAGGGAAGGTGATTAAAAATAATAAACTGTCATACTCACCTTCCCTTACCTTTCCTTGGCATCCTCGCTCCATCCTGCCGTCTTCAGGCCCTCTTCCAATGTCGCTGGTGAGGCCTGTGATTGGGCCTCAGCGGTCACATGGGGGCACACTGACGTCATTACGCGGCCGCGCCCCATGTGACCGCTGGGGCCTAATCACAGGCCTCAGTCATGACGGAAGAGCGCCTGAGAGAACACTGCACCCAGGAGAAGTGAGAATATGTATTTATTGTTTTCAGTCACCTCCCCTGGGTATCCTGTCATCTATTGGAAAGGGGCCTGCAATATGCCACGGCCCCTTTCCAATAACAGTATGTATAGCGGTCGGGGAAAGTCTGGTATCATAGTGGTCCGGTGCCCGGCCCTCTCCAGCTGGCCGCGGGCCCCGTACCTGCCGCACCCCCTGCAACCGCGATCGTTACGCTACTGGTTCGTGGGGTTCGCGGTAGCGGCTGCCACAGGGCTCTGGGCCCCCTAATGTCCTGGGCCCTGTGGCAGCCGCTACCACTGCTACCCCGGTATTTATGCCCCTGGTTTTATTTACATTTTAACCCCCAACAAAAATCTAAAACTTTGCAATAAAACAATTTTTTCTAAAAGTCTCCATATTCTGACACCAGTAACTTTGGTATATTTTCGTGTACGGGGATGCATAGGGTCTCTTTTTTTGCAGGGCCAGGTGTACTTTTTAGTTATACCATTTTGGGGAATGTCTATTGCTTTGATCACTTTTTATTCAAATTTTAATCGGAGGCGAAACGAAAAAACGGCGGTTTGGCATTTTTCATTTTTTAGAAAAATATTTTTAGAAGTTTGTAGACTGGGCATTTTCGTGTATGTGTTTCACAGTAATATTTTACTTTTATATGTATTCTAGGGAAAGAAGGGGGGTAAATTTGAACTTTTAGGTTTTTTAATATTTTTTAAAAGTTTATTTATTTATTTATTTTACTATTTTATTAGCCCCCCCAAGGGGGAGATTCGCTACATAGCTATAATGCAATGATAAGCCTGGGAGCCTTCAAAAGACTCCCGGCTGCCGGAGGAACAGGTCAGCTCCCTCGATCTCGCCGTGCGGGAGCTGGCCTGCAACGTTAAAGATACGGGGCCGGTGGGGACCAGCCCCAGAGGCCATCTTTAAAGACCCGGCATCCGCTGTACTATTATATCGGGAAAGGGTTAATAATTGCAAACTTTTGGAAACTGCCTATGTGTACTGAAATTCATGACCCTTGTGTACAAGCTACACCTCCTATTTACACATCAAAAAAGGTTGTGAAGGTGGACACAGCCTTTAAAGAGGATCTTTCAAGATCTCCACCAACTTCATTTCTTAGCATTTGTTAACAGGCACAGCTCCACTGATTTTGGCACAGTTAGAATCTTTTATCTAGCCCCCACTGTTACTAAGAAATCAATGCTAGTTTTGGTGCCTGATATGCTATTTAGTCTCTGTGCTGTCAGGAGAGCGGTGTCAGGCAGGAGCTTAAATAGCACATCAGGCACCAAAATGAATGATGCTTGTTGCTCATATACAAAAACTTTTTATCCTAGACAACCTTTGCTGTAAACAATGTGCAATGTTCTCTGTTTTCAAATGCTCTATTATGGGCATGACAGATATGTTTTGTTACAGATCCTAATGTATCCTATTGAGTTTGATGAATTAGCTATACCTGGCTAAAAAGGCAACTTATTACGTTATTGTGTCCTTGTGTGTCAAAAGAATCCTGATGAAATGAATCATGCACTAAAGTGAGCATAACCTAACAACTATTGTAAGACCCTAATATTAACTGTGCCAGTTGGTCACTGTTAGTATTAATTTGTTTTGTATATTTTGTGTACCGTATGTAAACCCTCAAATGTAAAGCACCATGGAATTAATGGTGCTATATAAATAAACAATAATAATAATACTTGGATGCAGATGTTAGGGTATCTGATTATAGGTTTTCCCAGTCCATTTCAATTAGGGGGTGTCTGTGACTGGCACATTGTTATGGAGGCATCTTAACTTGTTCTTTTGGATCCTAAATCATGACTTTCAATTGACTTAAGTCTCCTTTAGGCCTGCTTCTCATGCACTGGTTTGTTCTGTAAGATACAGACTGAATATCCGATGTATTTCCCAGATCAAACACTGAGCCAGGAGTCAGACTCCTAACATCATAGTGATTTATGATGCTAGGAGTCCTTGACTTCCCACAGCTCTACTATCCTGTTCGGTAATCATGTTTTCGGTACAGGACATAATTGACCCATGAACATATACAGTGGGGAAAAAAAGTATTTAGTCAGCTACCAATTGTGCAAATTGTCCCACTTAAAAAGATGAGAGAGGCCTGTAATTGACATCATAGGTCAACTATGAGAGACAAAATGAGAAAACAAATCCAGAAAATCACATTGTCTGATTTTTAAAGAATTTATTTGCAAATTATAGTGGAAAATAAGTATTTGGTCAATAACAAAAGTTCATCTCAATACTTTGTTATTTATCCTTTGTTGGCAATGACAGAGGTCAAACGTTTTCTGTAAGTCTTCACAAGGTTGGCACACACTGTTGCTGGTATGTTGGCCCATTCCTCCATGCAGATCTCCTCCAGAGCAGTGATGTTTTGGGGCTGCCGCTGAGCAACACGGACTTTCAACTCCCTCCAAAGGTTTTCTATGGGGTTGAGATCTGGAGACTGGCTAGGCCACTCCAGGACCTTGAAATGCTTCTTACGAAGCCACTCCTTCATTGCCCTGGTGGTGTGCTTGGGATCATTGTCATGCTGAAAGACCCAGCCATGTTTCATCTTCAATGCCCTTGCTGATCGAAGGTGGTTGCATGCTAAAACTCACAATACATGGCCCCATTCATTCTTTCATATACATGGATCAGTCGTCCTATTCCCTTTGCAGAGAAACAGCCCCAAAGCATGATGTTGCCACCCCTATGCTTCACAGTAGTTATGGTGTTCTTTGGCTGCAACTCAGCATTCACTCTCCTCCAAACACGACGAGTTGTGTTTCTACCAAACAGTTCTACTTTGGTATCATCTGACCATATGACATTCTCCCAATACTCTTCTGGAACATCCAAATGCTCTCTAGCAAACTTCAGACAGGCCTGGATATGTACTGGCATAAGCAGGGGGACACGTCTGACACTGCAGGATCTGAGTCCCTGGCAGCGTAGTGTGTTACTGACGATAGCCTTTGTTACGTTAGTCCCAGCTTTCTGCAGGTCATTCACTAGGTCCCCCTGTGTGGTTCTGGGATTTTTGCTTACCGTTCTTGTGATCATTTTGACCCCACGGGGTGAGATCTTGCGTGGAGCCCCTGATCGAGGGAGATTATCAGTGGTCTTGTATGTCTTCCATTTTCTAATTATTGCTCCCACAGTTGATTCCTTCACACCAAGCTGCTTGCCTATTGCAAATTCAGTCTTCCCAGCCTGGTGCAGGTCTACAATTTTGTTTCTGGTGTCCTTCCAGAGCTCTTTGCTCTCTGAGCTCCTTGGGCAGTTTCTTTGACCTCATGATTCTCTTTTGCTCTGATATGCACTGTGAGGTCTTATATAGACAGGTGTGTGCCTTTCCTAATCAAGTCCAATCAGTTTAATTAAACACAGCTGGACTCCAATGAAGGAGTAGAACCATCTCAAGGAGGATCAGAAGGAAATGGACAGCTTGTGAGTTAAATATGAGTGTCACAGCAAAGGGTCTGAATACTTATGACCATGTGATATTTCAGTTTTTCTCTTTTAATAAATTTGCAAAAATATCTACATTTCTGTTTTTTTTTCTGTCAAGATGGGGTGCTGAGTGTACATTAATGAGAAATAAAATGAACTTTTTTGCTTTTAGCAAATGGCTGCAATGAAACAAAGTGAAAAATTTAAAGGGGTCTGAATACTTTCCGTACCCACTGTATATACATTCTCAACACACACATACAGCTCACATTCACATATAATAATACAGCAGATGTCGAGAAAGGATTAAACCACCCCATTCTAGACTCAGCCATGGATTTAGTAGGCCGAAGTGTTCTTGTGCCGTTTACTCAAGGACCTTTTGGTCAGGTGATATCATCACAAGATCTGCTCTTGATAGATCCTTCAATCAAAGGAGAAATAAGACTCTGGTCAGGAAGCTCCTGTACACATCAATTTCCATCACATACACTAATGTGTGCAGTGCTGTACAGGAGTGCAGGGCAGCAGACTGAACTGCCTCCCTTTGCAGTTCTGGGAAAGTGCCACCTGAGGCCAGAGGCTCACCTTGTCGTTAAAGTTTGCACAGATGGTCATTCCAAGAATCTTCTAGAAGAAACCTAGTGGCTGTAATATGCAATAGAAACACATTATAGGGTTAACATTTAATAGGAAGTACATAAAGGAAATTATGTCACTTTTATAAAACTGTTTTATGTGAAAAGTTTAATTAAAAGATTTTAATAAATGAGTTAAAATGCTAAAAAGAATTTTTCTGATTTATTTTTACACACTGAAATATGGCACACACATAAATACATTCTTGATGCAAAACCAATGTTCAGTATACAAAACAAATGTTCGTTACATAATAGTGGGGATGGAGAAGACTGTGGGCGGCGGTTTGGGACAGTGGATAACGTGATCTAGGATTTACAAAAACTGAATGTGAAAACTAAAGAACAACTAAGAATGTATGCCTTCAAATGCAAGAAATTTAGCAAGCAAAATAGGGGAGGAAAAGGCCCTATTACTGGAGAAACACATTGTCAAAATGCATTGTTTTACACTCTTTTGGAAAGGCAGTGTGTGGGAGAAGAGATTTACTAATTCAACTACTAATTGCAGTTTTGTAAATAATGGCGAGCAGGGCACAGAAGGGACATTGTAGGGTATCTTTGGTGCAAGAAACCACCAGAAAACACTAGTTTTCTGGCATAGATGGGTGTACATGTGCTGCATGTTTGACGCCTGACCCTTTCTTGCACCAAAGATACCCCACAATGTCCCTTCTGTGCCCTGCTCGCCATTATTTACAAAACTGGACAGAGGAAGGTGGAGAGCAAGGCCCCACCTTGTCCGAGCAAATTTACTCCAACTCATGCCAGAAAGCTGGTGTGTGTTACCAGGGATGAACCTAGCCTCTCTGCTGCCTGAGGCGAAAAAAAGATACCCAACCTGGCTCTCTTTGGTTGCGTGATGGGCCCTCCTAATTAGGACACGCCCTCCCATCAGCAGATCAAAACATTCTCTTATTTGGCCCCCACATAATATAACACCCCATTTTTCTTGGTCCCCACGTGATATACAACTCGCTTTTTCTGGCCACCCACACAGTATATGGCCCCCTTTTTCTGGACCCCCCACATGGTGTATAACCCCCTTTTTATGGCACCCACACAGTATATGAACCCCTTTTTTACCCCCCCCAACACAGCATATGATCACCCTATTTAGGGCCATCACACAGTTTATATACCCCTCACACAGTATAGGACCCCTATTTAAAGTTCACACGCAGTATATGACCCCCTTTTTTACACACATTCCCCCACCACCTCTAAGCTGCCGCCTTCAGGGTGAGTTGTAGTCGACGCTGAAGAATGCCAAAACACTGTAAGTAGCATCCTGGCGTTCTTCAGCATTGTGACGTAAGAGGTTGCAGTGGAGGGCGGCCTGGACAGGAGGGTGGACAGGTGAGTAAAAATTATCGTCTGCTACTTATTGCAATAATTACAATAAGTAGCGGCTCTATGCAGCCTGTAATAGAAGTGCTGGTAATTTGCATTGTAATGCATTGCATTAGTGATCAGTCCCCCATGAGTTCAAGGGGGTCTAATAAATACAGTAACAAAAAAAGAAATTAATATGACCCCCCTTTCCCTAAAATACATATAAAAGTTGAAAAAGTAAAGTGAAACACTTACACATTAGGTATCCCTGTGTCTGAAAACACCCAGTCTGTAAAGTTATGAAAAAATGTTGTCCCATGCATTGTGAACACTGTAGCAGGAAAAAAAAAAACCAAAAGAGCCAAACTGATGTATATTCACTGATTCTCCTCTATTAAAAATTTGAATTAAAAGTGATCAAAGCAATATACATTCCCCAAAATGGTATAGCTAAAAAGTACACCTGGCCCCACAAAATAGAAGATGCCCTATGCATTCCCATACACAGAAATATAAAAAAGTTACGGGTGGCAAAATATGGGGAGTCCAAGAAAAAAATTTTTTTGCATAGTTTTGGATTTTTTTACAGGGTTAAAAGTAAATAAAACTACTGTATTTTTTTGACTATAAGACGCACCGGACCATAAGACGCATCTAGTTTTTAGAGGCGGAAATTTTGAAGCAAAAAAAAGTGGTAAAATATTTAATAACATATGGGAATTGTATATTTGCAACAGCTGCAAGGCCACATTGACAGGTGACCCTGTGGCTGTATGGGGATGCATAGGGCATCTTTTTTTGCGGGACCAGGTGTACTTTTTAGTTATACCGTTTTGGGGAATGTCTATTGCTTTGTTCACTTTTTCTTCAAATCAGAGGCGAAACAGTGAAAAAAACGGCAGTTTGGCACTTTTGATTTTTTTTTTTTCCGGCTACGACTTTCACCCTACGGGAAAAATATTTTTATAAGTTTGTCGACGGGGCATTTTCAGACACAGGGATACCTAACATGTATGTGGTTTTTTTTTTTACTTTTATATGTATTCTAGGGAAAGGGGGTGATTTAGAGCTTTTAGTTTTTTATTTATTTTTAGATTTTTTTTTAAAACTTAATTACTATGACAAGCCTGGGAGCCTTCATTAGGCTCCCAACTGTCACACGAACAGGTCAGCTCCTGCTATCTCGCCGCGCAGGAGACGGCCTGCAACGAAAAAGGTACCACCGGGCCCAGGGGCAGTTTTGGGGGGCTTACAGGTAGTAATGCCCGCGATCAGAGTGGACTCTAATCGCGAGCATTAGCTCCAGGTCTCCACGGTACATTAATAGCACAGCGGATGCTGGGATGGGTTTGCACCACCAGGACACCCTCTCCTCCAAGTGTATTCTACTCAATTCTCAATGTGGCTAGGTCACCCTGTCATTGATAAATCTCATTTTCTTATTAACTATTTTTATTGAAACTTATTTTTTTACTACAAATACCGACATTTGCCATTATCACTGCACAAGTCCAAGCTGACTGTCATGCCGTGCATTCTAGTGTAATATTCACTCACCAGGTCACCCTTTCAGTGGCAGATATGTATTTGTATTGAAATAGAGTTTTTTGTATTAAAAAAAAAAAATAGAAATACATTTCCAAACTGTTGTCAATCACAATTATTATATCAACAATGCAATAAAATGACTGGAAAGTAACAATCAGCATTTTTTTTGGAAGGAGAGGAGGCAGAGGTGGAAGAGGAAGATTGGGGGTGAAGGTAGTAGTGGCAGGGGCTGTGGTTCTGGTAGTAAGGCTGGTAGGGGCCCTAGGGAGAGGTCTCTTGGTGGGAATTATGAGTGTACGCAAGAATCCAATGGCCATGATGAGTCACAAAAAAGTTGGTAAGACGATGGCATTGCCAATGATGATTCTGTTGTGGATATGACCTGGTAACCGGGTCAGGGTGACACGGTGACATCAGAGGCAGCAGGTGGTAACAGTGGTGCAGCCCCCAAATCCAAAACTCCTGCCGTGGGAAGACCTAGGATCATCCACCTCCTCTGGATCCAATGCGCCAGACCATTCCCAACTGCACCAGAACAAGTCAATGCCTCCGCTCCCCCTCTTGCTTCATGGGTATAAGATGCCATGAGGTTTTACAGCTCATAAACCTGGTTCAGGGAAGTCACACAGTGCAGGAGTTGCTCCACTGTATCCTGGAGCAAGTATCCCCTTGAATGGCTCCCCGCCAGCTACAACTGAACAGTGTTGCCAGTGACAATGGTATGAATTGAAAATGAATTTTGCGGCTGCACTGCAGTTGGGTAGAATAACACCTTGTCCTTGCATGGTGCATGTGTTAAATTTGGTGGTGCGCCACTTTATTAACGAATATAGTGGCTTAAAGGAAGTGCTGCTCATGGCCAGAAAAGTGTCTGCGCATTTAAACACCCTCCTGGACTTGCAGCAACAAAATGGTCTGCCCTTGCACCGCCTCATTTTCAATGCTCCAACTTGTTGGAATTTCACTTGCACATGCTGGGGCATTTGTGTGAGCAGCAGGGACATTGAATTAGTTGGAGATCTGCCATTGAAGGCTCATAAGGGAAGTGTGTCTGCTTCTCAAGCCGTTTGAAGAGGCCACCCATTTATCAGTAGGGACAATTGCAGCATCAGTGATGTTATTCCTTTATTATATATCTTACAGTAAACATTGATGCTCATGCAATGAGGATGGAAGAACAGTTTCCACCTCTTGGTCACTGTCATCGTCCTGGGTTGATGAAAGATGAACTGGAGAAGGATGCAGAACTGGGTCAGGGTCATCATGGTGGAGGACCTGGGATTCCTAGACTGGACTGTTGCTTTGGATGCAACAGGGGCCTTGATATGTCACAGACATTATTTGTTTCAAGGTAATGATGATAACCATGACCATGCTGGCCAAGAAGGCCAACCATGGCAGGACCCTGGATCCGTGTACACACTTGCAAACATGGCAGGCTGTTTGCTTCCCTGTTTAAATAGTAACAAACGTATTATTAGCGTGAAGCAGAGGGAAGAGTACAGGATTTCTGTGTGTTTAGACCCCCACTATAAAGACAAAAATCAGGGAAATCTTACCTGCCTCCCAAAAGGAGGCAAAATTGGCATATTATCAAGATAGGTTGTACACCCAGCTTTTAGGGAGGCCACTGCCAGTGCCAGTCATATGTCTGCCCAGGAGGCCTGTGTCTGTTCTCAGCCCATCTCAGTTAGTGTCCTACCAACTTTGCCAGTGCTAAGGCTAAAAGTAGGAGGAGGAAAAAGCAACAGCATCAGCAGCCCGCACAGTATTTGCAATGATGAATTAGAAATTTTTCACCTTGCAGCACCAATCAGACAAACAGCAGGTAACTGCATGAACAGGAACTGCTGTACCTAGAGTGCTATATTCCAGCAGATAACTTTGACCCTATGAAATGCTGGGCCAATAGGTTAGGGCAGTGAAAGGAACTGGTTCAGTTTGCCATAGAAGTTCAATGCTGCTGGTGGCGTTGTAACACCTAGACGGTCCAAACTGTCTGTCACAAGTGTGGAAAAAATTAGTTTTGCCAAAATGAATCAGGCATGGATTCTTGAGGATTTTCATACACCTCAGTTGATGCCAGTGAATAGATCTGCCCCTGCCTCTGTCTCACTGTACCATGTTCCATTTATTGTATTGCTGATTTTGCCTGCTACTCCCAAACAGCCTAATATCATCTTCTGTGGCCTGCACTGTCACGTCCCTTTCCTTACTGCACTGCCATGTTGCACAGCAACCACCACCCCCACCACTCAGCCAGACATTTCCTGAAAAGTGATCCATTATGTTCTACTATTATACACTATTGGTGGCACTCTGTTGGCACAATAAAACAAATTATATTAAAAAAGGTCCCCGACTCAAAATACCTATGCCATCGCTTCTTCCAATACCTACAACACTTTGGTGTTTGCTCCCAAAAAGGGATAATTTTGGTGATTTGCTTTTTATAAAGTCAATTCATCATCACTTTTCAACTGGCAGGCACATATACAGTGTGCCACAAATTTTTCTCAAAATTCTGTAATTGTAACTCTGCAGTCTGATATCTGCTCCCTTTATTGGATAATTTTTAGTGGCCTTTTTTAAAAAGTCAATTCTTCATCACTTTGCACAAATTCTATAACTGTCACTTGGTGTTGCATATACAGTGGGGAAAAAAAGTATTTAGTCAGCCACCAATTGTGCAAGTTCTCCTACTTAAAAAAGATGCGAGAGGCCTGTAATTGACATCATAGGCAGACCTCAACTATGAGAGACAAAATGAGAAAACAAATCCAGAAAATCACATTGTCTGATTTTTTTATGACTCTCTTTGCAAATTATGGTGGAAAATAAGTATTTGGACAATAACAAAAGTTCAGCTCAATACTTTGTTATATATCCTTTGTTGGCAATGACAGAGGTCAAACGTTTTCTGTGAGTCTTCACAAGGTTGGCACACACTGTTGCTGGTATCTTGGCCCATTCCTCCATGCAGATCTCCTCTAGAGCAGTGATGTTTTGGGGCTGTCGCTGGGCAACACAGACTTTCAACTCCCTCTCATCTTTTTAAGTGGGAAAACTTGCACAATTGATGGCTGACTAAATACTTTTTTTTCCCCATAAAGGGATAAGTTTTGGTGGCTTTTTTTTTTTTATAAAGTCAATTTTTTTTATTACTTTTCAACTAGCAGGAACACTGCCAGTGTGCCAGATTTTTTTCTTGAAATTCTGTAGTTGCCTTTTGCCACACTGGCAACAACAAAAATAAAACAAAAAACCCACCACTGCTTCTTCCATTGCTATCCCCATGTTGGTGATTCATTCTGCTCCAACACTCCAATCAGGGATCATTTTTGTTGACTTTTTTTTTTGGAAAGCCAGTTCTTTTTCATCATTTTCAGTCAGGCAGACAGCCACAAATTTTTCTTAAAAATAACAAACCTGCTGCATTTATAAGTATCCAAAAGGGGCTAATTTTAAAATAAAACCATTGCTTTTTCCAATATAACCGCCATGTGTGTATGAAAAAAACACGGGCAAGCACATTCCACCAAAACTGGCTAGTTTTTGGAGCATTTTAAATGTTAAAAAGCATAAAAGAAAGTGGCAGTGCACCACTACCATCCATTTTGTGTTTGCCTTAGAGAGCTGGAAATGGTCTAGATAGAATCATAGGAGCCTTGACAGTGTCATACATTATATTTTAAGGCAATTTAAAGTAAACTGTGGTTTGTGACAGACTTACTTGATCTGAAACAAATCTTTGGATTGAACCAGCATTAAAAATGGGGATTCTTTACTATAAGAGCAGTGAGACTATGGAACTCATTGCCACAGAATGTGGTGATGGTGGATTCACAGTACAAGTTCAAGAAGGGACTGGATGACTTTCTTGAAAGGAAAAATATTACAGGTTATAGATTTGGGGATTTTGGTGAAGAAAAGTCGATCCAGAGCTTTATACGGATTGCCAGATTTAGAGTCAGGAATAGTTTTTTTTCCTCTGTCATGGGGCATTTGGGATCAACCTCATGTTGTTTTGCCTTAATGTGGATCAACTCTGTAGAGTTATAGATTGGACTCGATGTACTCGTGACTTCATTCAATCTCATCTACTATGTTACTATGTTACTATGTAAGACATGGCAGGTCCTCTTTGAAGAGTAAATATGCAATAGGTGACCCATAAGACAGGTGATAAATGTTTGACCATGGGAGTAAAATAGCTGGAACATCCAACAATCACTAGAATGGGGGATTTGGGTGATCCAGAGAAGGAATACACACTTTTAAACAGCAATGATCACTAGAAGATTAAAGCTATGAAGTCAGCAGAATTGTATATACAGCTCTGTAACAAAATCCAGATTGTAATGGAGATGGTGATACACAATGGCCATCATATATATACCCCTCTAGAGATATACTACCTTTCCAGAACTATACCACCTTCCTGACTATGCTTTCTGACCTAGGAGAAGGCTGAAGTACCTCACACAGCTATATGAGGATGGTTTTTTTTGCTCCTTTACTTCAGCAGTAATTCCATCTTCCGCACACATGTCATTTCTGCTATATGCAGTTGCAGCACACCTGTAGAATGCAATTTGGGAGAGAGACGGCTTCCCTGGAGTGTAGGGATCTGGAGACTATAGCGAGTAGGGATGACCTCTCAAAGCAGAGTATTTGCAGACAAACAGCCCTCTCTGCTCCATAACTTTGTCATATGCTGGCAGAGCAATGTTCCCTGTCTCTGTGAGGCCTGTGAGGTGGAGTTGGCTGCATCTTGGAGGTCCACAGTTATTAGCGCCAGAGACCAACTCATACAAGTCAAACGGCTCTATAGAGTTTATCTAACACCAGTCCGTTTGGTTCAAATGTGCAGATTGGCGAGTGATGTGCAGTTGTGAAAACACATAAATGGCTTCAACCAACCACTAACCATGAGTGGAGAAAAAGTTTTTGTGTTATCATTCATATTATCTGAAAAAAGGCCAAAAAAACTGCCGGGGTATGTAAACTTTTTAGCACAACTGTATGCACCTGTTGTGATGAGAACAGGGGGACTCTCATACATATGACATGGGACTGTTGTTATCCAATTGTTCTGGTCAGAGATCCATGCCTTTGTTAACACCACCTTAGGGCTCCCTGAAGTCTGTACCCTGAAAGTTAGTCTGTTAGGACACGTCAGGGACATAGTCCCTACGAAGTATGGGAGGAATCTATATAGACTGCTTCTCTTCTATGCCAGGAAAATTATCCTACAAAAGCCTCCAAAGGTTCTGACTATCCAGCACTGGGCCAATTTGAGTAACTCTGACCTACCAAGGTACAAGTTGACTTACACAGCTAGGGACACACCAGACTGGTTTAGGCAGATATTGCACCCATGGATTTATGAACAGACAACTACCATTGTCTCACTTTATGATCCTTCTACCCCAGGGTGGCGCACAGAATGTGTGAGTGTGTGAATGGGCAGCAGCACCTTCGAACCTACTGAAGCTCTACTACTTGTGGTGTCAAATCAGACACCGGGATCTTTTAATTCTTGTCAGTGAAAGCAGACAGTTCCTAATTTGAATGTAAATATTTTGGACTCAGTTACTCATATCGATGCCCTCTGACCGGACTTGCTCTGGCTGTACAATTAGATTGGTAACTGCTCTGATATATGCCTTTGTTTCTGTTTTTTAAATTGTGCTTCAATTCTTAAAAAAGAAAAACTTTAAAAAAAATCAGATCTAACACAGATTAAAGGAATTAATTAATATTTATGACACAAAAAGTATTTATTCTCTATCCACTAGATAGAGGATAAATATCTGATAGGTGGGGGTCTGACTGTTACCGATCCTGAGAACGAGGAATGTTTCCCCCCATTGTGAACTCAATCAGACTGCAGCCAGGCTGAACGTAGGTGCCTTTGTGCAGAATGGAACGCATCTGTGCTTCCATCCACTTCAATGGGAATGCTGGAGATAGCCGAAGTACAGCACTCGGCTATCTCCCTAAGAACTCCCTTTGAAGTGAATGGGAGCATAAATGCTCCCCATCCTGCACTGGCATGCCTACATTCAGGCTGAATTCACAACAGAAGGAAAACACCCCTCGTTCTCAAGATCCGTGGGGGTCTCAATGGTGAGATCCTCACCAATTGTTGTTACCCTTCTGTTAAAGAAAGAAAAACCCACACTGAGATTGTTTAAAACTGGCAAAAGTGAAAATGAAAATCAGACTATTGAATTGTGGTTCACAATAATTTTTAAAAAACAAACTAATGAAACAGGCCTAGACAAAATGATGGTTCCCGTAACTTAATATTTTGTTGCACAACCTTTTGAGGCAATCTCAAAAATCATGTAATTTCTGTAACTCTCAATGAGACTTCTGCACCTGTCCACAGGTATTTTGGCCCACTCCTCATGAGCAAACTGCTCCAGCTGTCTCAGGTTTGAAGGGTGCCTTCTCCAGACTGCATGTTTCTGCTTTCTCCACAGTTGTTCAATAGGATTTAGATCAAGGTTCATAGAAGGTCATTTAAGAATAGTCCAATGCTTTGCTCTTAGCCATTCTTGGATGTTTTTGGATGTTTGCTTTGAGTTATTATCATGTCAGAGGGCCCGTAGCCTGCAACTGGAACCATACAATGTGACACTGGTCAGCACATTTTGCTCCAGAATGCCCGGACATAGCCTTGAGATTTCACTGAAGACATCCTGTGCCAGATGCAGCAAAGCAGCCTTAAAACATAACCGAACCTCCTTCGTGTTTCACAATATTACATACAATATTCTTTACTTTGCATATAGCTGATGTGATTTGCCAAAAAGCTCCAGTTGTGTCTTGATCTATATAAATGACTTTCTCCCAGAAGATTTGAGGCTTGTCAATATGCATTTTTGCAAATTCCAGTCTTGCTTTATGATTTACTTTTAACAGTGGTTTCCTCCTCAGTCGTCTGCCATTAAGTCCACTTTAGCAAAGAGAGCAATAGATGGTGTGATCTGACACTGATGTATCTTGACCTTGGAGTTCACCTCTAATCTCTTTGGAAGTTGTTCTGGGTTGTTTGATTACCATTTGTATTATCTGTCTCTTCGATTTGACATAAATTTTCCTCTTCTGGCCACGTCCAAGGAGGTTGGCTACAGTTCCGCAGACCTGAAATTAAACTATTATTATGTTTTGGTGTCTATTCAGACCCCAGAGTATAATGAGCTGAGGTCCAGGGGAAGTAATTAAACATAACAAATGTTATGCTAAGGCCTGTGATTGGGCCTCAGTGGTCAGATGGGTTACAACAGTGCCATGACACATAATGACATCAGCATAAGCCTGTGACCGTTGCGGCCCAATCATAGGCCTTAGTGGTCCTCTGAGGTGATTCACCAGGTTGGAAGAGACCCAAAGACCGGAGTCCAGGTAAGGTGAGTATCAATGCTTGTTATTTTTAATCACCTTATTATGCTATGGGGTCTAAAGAGTCTTTGAGACTCCACACATTATACTGTGTGGAGGGGCCACTATGTGTTATTATGCTGTGGAGGATAGCTATGGGACATTCTACTTTGTGAAGGGGCCACTGTGGGACATTATACTGTGTAAAGGGGTCACTATTGAACATTATACTGTGTGTACTATGGGAATTATTCTTATAGGGCTTGTCCAGGAAGTGGACACGCTCTGGAGGAGATCGGAACAGGTGTAACATTATAAAAAAAAAAAATATTTACCTGTCCCTGGAACTCCGGTGTCTGCCACCACAGCTCATTCAGTTGCGTGCTGTGCCGAGGGCACCAGTTCAGTTTTCGCCTCAAGCAGCAGAAAATCTAGAATGGGCCCTGCTCACTTTGCTTGTACTTTGCACAGAACTGTTTTTCATGGAAGAGCTACATGTGCTGGCCCAAGCAATAAAGCCCTGACTCAGCTCCAGTCGAGTCCAGTCCAGTCTTCTGTGTGTGTGAGTGTGTATGTAAGTGCACACGTGGACAAAATTGTTGGTATCCCTCGTTTAATGAAAGAAAAACCCACAATGGTCACAGAAATAACTTAAATCTGGCAAAAGTAATAATATATAAACATTATATGAAAATGAACAAATAAAAGTCAGACATTGCTTTTCAACCATGCTTCAACAGAATTTTTAAAAAAAGAAAATTCATGAAACAGGTCTGGACAGAAATGATGGTAACCCTGAAAATAATGTGACCAAAGGGACATGTTAAATCAAGGTGTGTCCACTAATTAGCATCACAGGTGTCTACAATCTTGTAATCAGTCAGTGGGCCTGTATATAGGGCTACAGACACTCACTGTGCTGTTTGGTGACATGGTGAGTACCACACTCAACATGGACCAGAGGAAGTGAAGGAAAGAGTTGTCTCAGGAGCTTAAAAAGAAAATTATAGACAAGCATGTTAAAGGTAAAGGTCATAAGACCATCTCCAAGCAGCTTGATGTTCCTGTGACTACAGATGCACATATTATTCAGAATTTTAAGATCCATGGGACTGTACCCAACCTCCCTGGACGTAGACGCGGGAGAAAAATTGATGACAAATCAAAGAGAAGGATAATACGAATGGTAACAAAAGAGCCCAGAAAAACTTCTAAAAAGATTAAAGGTGAACTTCAAGCTCAAGGAACATCAGTGTCAGATCGCACCATCCGTCGTTGTTTGAGCCAAAGTGGACTTCATGGGAGATGACCAAGGATAACATCATTGTTGAAAACAAATCATAAAAAAGCCAGACTGGAATTTGCCAAACTACATGTTGACAAGCCACAAAGCTTCTGGGAGAATGTCCTATGGACAGATGAGACAAAAATCGAAATTTTTGGCAAGGCACATCAGCTCTAAGTTCACAGACGGAAAAATGAAGCATATCTTGAAAAGAACACTGTCCCTACTGTGAAACATGGAGGAGGCTCTGTTATGTTCTGGGGTTGCTTTGCTGCATCTGGCACAGGGTGTCTTGAATCTGTGCAGGCTACAATGAAATCTCAAGACTATCAAGGGATTCTAGAGAGAAATGTGCTGCCCAGTGTCAGAAAGCTTGGTTTCAGTTGCAGGTCATGGGTCTTGCAACAGGACAATGACCCAAAACACACAGCTGAAAACACCCAAGAATGGCTAAGAGGAAAACATTGGACTATTCTGAAGTGGCCTTCTATGAGCCCTGACCTAAATCCTATTGAGCTGAAGGAGCTGAAACATGCCGTCTGGAAAAGGCACCCTTCAAACCCGAGACAACTGGAGCAGTTTGCTCATGTGGAGTGGGCCGAAATACCTGTTGAGAGGTGCTGAAGTCTCATTGACAGTTACAGGAATCATTTGATTGCAGTGATTGCCTCAAAAGGTTGTGCAACAAAATATTAAGTTAAGGGTACCTGTAAGGGAATCGCTAGAGGAGCGATTCCCCAGTGCTGCTGCAGAACCCTGGGGGGAGGGGCACAACAAGACAATGAGCCATAAGCTGAATCCCCCCACTGTCCCTGGCTAACTTGCCCGATCTGTCCTAGGCGACAGCTAGCAACCGGTCGATCAGTCCCTTCCTAATATAAGTGACACACAGAACAGGACAAGACAAAACAACACAGAAGCAGAGTCAGCAAGCCAAGGGGTCGGTAACAGTCGAGCAATGCAGTACAAAATCACAATCCAAGAGAATAGTCACAGGGGAAGCCAAAGGTCAGAAGTCAGATATACAACAATAGCAGAATAAAAGCTAGCAGGGACAAAACAGAATCAATAGCCAGCGAGCATGTAAGGGCTGAAAACCTGTTTATAGAAAGCCAGGACCTGCCCCAGATTTGATTGGACGACAGGCTGTCAATCACACAGGCAAGGCTGAAATTAACTATTAGAGGAGCAGAGAGAAACAAAGATGCAGGAAACGGGTGTGGCAGAAATTCAATTACAGACAGGAGGTATTAGGACAGTGTTCAGACTGAGCAACAAGAAACCTACGCAAGGAATTAAACTGAGCACGCCTCCTTGTGAGCGGAGGGTGGCGCAGAGACCCGAACAGGCAGAGACGTTACAGTACCATCATTTATGCCCAGGCCTGTTTCATGAGTTTTCCTTTTTAAAAAATTTTGTTGAAGCATGGTTGAAAAGCAATGTCTGACTTTCATTTGTTCATTTTCATATAATGTTTATATATTATTACTTTTTCCAGATTCAAGTTATTTCTGTGACCATTGTGGGTTTTTCTTTCATTAAACAAGGGGTACCAACAATTTTGTCCACGTGTGTATATACACATATACATACAGGTACATTTTATCTGTGTATGTAAATATCTGTATATATATATGTATATAAGGGGCTGTATATATAGGCTTCAGAATCACTGTATGTGTGTATATATGTATATACAGTGGGGAAAAAAAGTATTTAGTCAGCCACCAATTGTGCAAGTTCTCCCACTTAAAAAGATGAAAGAGGCCTGTAATTGACATCATAGGTAGACCTATGAGAGACAAAATGAGAAAACAAATCCAGAAAATCACATTGTCTGATCTTTAAAGAATTTATTTGCAAATTATGGTGGAAAATAAGTATTTGGTCAATAAAAGTTCATCTCAATACTTTGTTATACATCTTTTGTTGGCAATGACAGAGGTCAAATGTTTTCTGTAAGTCTTCACAAGGTTGGCACACACTGTTGCTGGTATGTTGGCCCATTCCTCCATGCAGATCTCCTCTAGAGAAGTGATGTTTTGGGGCTGTCGCTGGGCAACACGGACTTTCAACTCTCTCCAAAGGTTTTCTATGGGGTTGAGATCTGGAGACTGGTTAGGCCACTACATGTCTGGCACTGCAGGATCTGAGTCCCTGGCGGCGTAGTGTGTTTACTGACGGTAGCCTTTGTTACGTTAGTCCCAGCTTTCTGCAGGTCATTCACTAGGTCCCCCCGTATGGTTCTGGGATTTTTGCTCACCGTTCTTGTGATGATTTTGACCCCACGGAGTGAGATTTTGCGTGGAGCCCCTGATTGAGGGAGATTATCAGTGGTCTTGTATGTCTTCCATTTTCTAATTATTGCTCCCACAGATGATTTCTTCACACCAAGCTGCTTGCCTATTGCAGATTCAGTCTTCCCAGCCTGGTGCAGGTCTACAATTTTGTTTCTGGTGTCCTTCCACAGCTCTTTGGTCTTCACCATAGTGGAGTTTGGAGTGTGACTGTTTGAGGTTGTGGACAGGTGTCTTTTATACTGATAATGTCAAACAGGTGCCATTACGACAGGTAATGAGTGGAGGACAGAGGAGCCTCTTAAAGAAGATGTTACAGGTCTGTGAGATTGAGAAATCTTGCTTGTTTGTAGGTGACCAAATACTTATTTTCCACCATAATTTGCAAATAAATTCTTAAAAAATCAGACAATGTGATTTTCTAGATATCTTTTCTCATTTTGTGGCTCATAGTTGAGGTCTACCTATGATGTCAATTACAGGCCTCTCTCATCTTTTTAAGTGGGAGAACTTGCACAATTGGTGGCTGACTAAATACTTTTTTTCCCCACTGTAAATATACAAATTCAGCGGCATATTCAGTCCTCATTGAAAACAATGGGAATCAGAGAATGTAGCAGGACACGGAAAAATAAGCATCCTCCTCAATCTTGCCGTAGATTATATAGCTACTTCACCTCGAGACTTCCCGCTATTTAGACCCATTCAGTTGGGCCTAATCAGCAGCAAAAAGCTATGAGACGCCATTTTCCCGGCGAAACATGGGTTCTGTGCAGCCTAATATACAAGCCAAGAACGAAAATTGAAAAAAGCCTGAGGCAGGAAGGCGTTAAATAGGAAAACTGACTGATTACGAGTTTGAAGACACCTATTTACAGGACACACTTTAGTTTAACATGTCCCTATGGCCAAATTATTATTGTCTTTCCTAGGGGTATTGTCCTGGCAAGTTTCATTAGTTTGCTTTTTAAAATGATTTTGTTGAACCCCAATTTAAAAGCAATGTGTGATTTTCAGTGAACTTAAATTTATTAATACTTTGTCACTTTCAAGTTATTTCAGTGATTGTGGGTTTTTCTTTCATTAACGGAATGGTATCAACAAGTGTAGTCTCAATCTCTAAAATAATATGTATATTATAACAAATGTGTTAATATAGGTTTCTTAAATATACAGTAAAATGGACACTAGTAAATAAGAAGCTGCCATATTGCATGTCACTTTTGAATTATCTTTTCTGCAGCTGATGGTAAGCTGTCACTACATTACTGAGTGTATGTGCTGGCAGTTGTCACTTACTGAGAATCAGATCCAAAATTGACAACCAATATAGCAGCACTTCTTGTCACTTGCAAAAATGGCCACCAGAAAAATCTAAGTAAAGCAAGCCAAACCCATCAGATTTAATTCAGATGTACTTATAATAAAAACTTCTAAAATAGAAAAGAGAAAGTGCTAAATCAGAAAGTAACTTGCATGCCATTGTAGTTCCATTCCTCTGGGTGTCATAATAAAGTTAAACTGACAGTGTTTCAGCAAACTATGCATAGATAAATAGTACAGGCAGTTCTAAGAAACTTTGTAATATATCAAATCAGAAAGAATTGCCTATTTCTGCTCACATCAGGCTGTTTCTCTGCTTCCCCTCCCTCCGCTAAAACAGATTTCATTGTGAAAATCACTGATCTACCCATCTCAAGACAGACTGCATGTTATTTACCTCTTTACATGTCTCAGGTGAGGTGGAGGAGTGAGTAGGAAGAGAGGGGAATAAGATAAGAAAGAACAGCTTTTAGTCTGACCCTAGAGTTTTATATCACAAAGGAGTTTATTCATGTCAGTCCATGCTAGTAATCTATGTATATGTCCTGCATGATCCTGAGGCTGTTTCTGAATGAGAGACAGTTATAGAACAGAGTCTCCTCTACTCGCTGAGTACAGTGTATGGCAACTATTCTCTACCCACCAGTTCTGAGTAGATTGAAATTTATACCTGCAGCATGTAGAGGGTTAAAGTGCCAAAACTGAAGAATATAAGTCATGTAATGGGCAGAAAAAGTGTTATGCCTTATGTACACATACATAACAGCTTGTCCTAAAAATTGTCCTGTACATTTTAAAGTACGTACTAGCAATATTTCAATTTAAGTGAATGCATCTAACAACCCCAGTTACTTATCTTACACGTTTTCTATGTGTAGGACTAAAGAAGATCTGTTTACTGCTTATTTGGAAATGTTATACTGACGAGGTGATGTAATAGAACATGACATAATGTCTGTTTAGGAGGGCAAGGTCTTTCAACCAGGCAGGAGCTAAAAATATCCCAAAGGAGGGGAAAACAGTGAAGTACTAAAATAGATTGATTCCTTACCAAAGTAACAGATTTCTGTACTGTTTTTTTTCCCCTCTAAATAGTATATTTTATTACACCATGTTTCAATGCCAATACCAGCCGTAAGTAATATATTTTCCCACTCCTAATTTTTTTCTGCCTTATAAGGTAGAACTATGTTCCCTGGTTGTCCAGTGACAGTTTATCAGTATACTACAGTGTTTTTATGTGTTCTAACAATAAGTGTTTTGTTGTTCATTTCATTTTATTTATACCATGAAAAACATGACACGAGACAGTTACTGTTAAAATATCATATCAGTACTGGTTTTGAGAAGTTTTATGCAAGCTTCTTGTTTTTTAGAATGCTAAGGTGTACCTGTTATTATATATCATACATACAAGCTTTTTTGTTCAGCCCAATAATGTCAACGACAATCGACCACAAAAAGGTCATGGTTTGTGCTGATTTACAATAAATTATTTGTTCTCTGGAAGAGTGTACATGGAGCGTGAGTCTGCTTCAGTTAGACAGAGACATCTCTCTTTGAGGAGAGCACCAGTGAAGGTGTGTAGAGATCCAACAGAGGGCGCATGAGCTCCCAGCTCCTTTCCCATAATGCCTTGTGATCAGTTAGACAGAGGCAGGTGACTAGCTATAAAAATGGACTTCCTTTGGTTGCACTCTCACAAGAGCAACAGTGGCAGTTCCTATTCTGAAGTGCTCTCGGCACTATGTATTAAAGAGGGCCTTTCATGTCCTCATCAATGTGCGGTATTATATATCACAAGAAAGCCGACAGTGCGCTGAGTAATTTCGGCACCGATACCTCCCCACTGTCAGAAGGGCGACCTTACAGCTCAGCGTCATCGCTGGGCTATTAGACATGCCTCCCCCCCCCCCCACTGTACTCAATCATAGCCTTGTACTGTCAGAGGGGGTGTTCCTTACCACCCAGCGCTGACGCTGAGCTGTGAGGAATGCCCCTTCTCACATTACAAAGCTATGTTAGAGTACAGACCGGGGGGCATTCCTCACAGTTCAGTGATGGCGCTAGGCTGTAAGGCCGCCCTTCTGACAGTGGGGAGCTATATACCGCTTTCTAGCGGCAAGGCCGGTTTTAGACAAAGTGGGGCCCTGGGCAAAATTAAAAGCGGGGCCCCAAATGCTGATATGCAAAAAACACAATCGTCTTCCAGTGACAACCCCTATAATAATGCCTCTTTTCTTCCAACAAAAAAGTAATAACAAGCCCCATTTTACCACACACAATTCAAATGAGCACCTTTGTACCATGTAATAGATTTTTACACCCAGTCATCAGTTATTATAGCACCTCCTTATAAATAATAGTCCCTGCTTATAAATAATATTACACCTTTATCAGTAATAGCTCCCTTATAAATAATAAATAATGCCCTGTATCAGTAATATTCCCCCTTATCAGTAACAGACACCCTGTAAAAATAATACTGCTCCCTTATAAATAATGGCCCCCTCAGAAAATAATAGTTACCCTTATAAATAATAGTCCCCATTATCACTAATAGCCCCCTTTATAAATAAGCCCACTTAACAATTACACCCCCCTTATAAAAAGTTCCCCTCTTTTAAATAATAGCTCCCCCTTATAATGGATGCCTTATATATAATAGTTCCCCCCTTATAAATAATAGCCCGTCTTATAAATAATAGTTCCCCCTTATAATAGCCCCCTCATATTTAAGTTTCACAATTATATATAGTAACCCACCCTTATATATAATAGTTCTCCATAATACAGTGTCGGACTGAAGGGCCTTAGGCCCACCAGAGGAACTTGTTCTGGGGCCCCACCCAACAGCTTCCTGCTAATAGCCTACAACATGGCTCCTTCACTGAAGTCTTACATATGTGCTGACTATCTGGTGTTACTGAGTATGTTCCCAGTATAGTCAGCCCCTATAGTATTGTGCAGGCCCCAATAACTCCATGGCCAGTTCATGCACAGTACTGTATGGGGAATGACATGGCCATGGAGCACTACACGTATGTGCAAGATTGTAGTGAGGGGAGCTGTGATGCAGACATAGCACACAGAGCTGCCTGCAGGAATTGTACCCCCCCCCCACAGTATAATGCTCCACATGGTATATAATGCTCCACAGTATAAAATGTTCTCCTGAGCCCTCCAGTTTCCCTACATGGTATATAATGCTCCCCAGTGACCCCACACAGTATAAAATGCTCCCCTGAGCCCCCCATAGTGGCCCCACATGGTATGTAAGGCTCCACACAGTATAATACTCCACAGTGGCCCACACAGAATACTACCCCTTAGTGGCCCCAGACAGTGCAATATGCTCCCCAGCAGCCCTACACAATATAATATGCTCCATACAGTATAATATGCACCCCACAGTGCCCCCCCAGTATAATGGTCCAGTGGCCTAACACAGTATAATATGCTCCACAATGGCCTCCACACAGTATAATATACTCCCCAGAGGGGTTCCCCCAGTATAATGCTCCACAGTGGTGCCCCACAGTATAATATGTTCCTCATAGTCCCCCCCAGTATAATGCTCTAAAATGGCCCCACAGAGTATCATATGCTCCCAAAAAGCCCCACACAATATAATACACTCCACAGTGGCCCCACACAGTATAACAGGCTCCCCACACTGTCCCTTCCCCCAGTATAAAGCTCCACAGTGGCCCATAGTATAATATGCTCCCCAGAGGGCCCCCGCTAGTATAATGCTCCACAGTACCCCCTCCAGTATTTTGCTCCACAGTGGCCCCACGCAATATATTATGCTCCCCAGAGCGTCCCCCCAGTATAATGTTCCACAGTAGGCCCCACTCAATATAATATGCTCCCCAGAGGGCCCGCTAGTATAATGCTCATTATTCCCCCCCCGAATAATGCCCCACAGTGGTGCCACGCAATATAATATGCTCTGCTGATGCCCCCCCAGAATAATGCTCCACAGTGACCCCACTCAGTATAACATGCTCCAGAAATGGCCTCCACACAGTATAATATACTGCCCAGAAATATAATGCTCCACAGGGCCCTGCGGTCCCTTTCTTTTATTGATTTGGGCGGGCCTGACTCCGGACGGGCAATTGCCCAGTTTGCCCCCCCTAACGCCGGCCCTGTCTAGCGGTATATAATACCACACATTGATGAGGACATGAAAGGTCCTCTTTAAGCTGCTTCATATCCTTTTTCCTCTGCTGTGAGTGACAGCTCACATATTAGGCTAGGTTCACACACAAATTAAGAGAAATACCACTTCATTTTGTGGCATGTCATACGCAACGATCAGCAGGGACTCCCGAGCCACAGAATCTGCGGCAAGATTAAGCAGATTTTTCTGCTGCGATCTCTGCCTTCCATTGCAAGCAGTGGTGGCCAGATTCAGGACCGAATCAGCCACTTGACAGATTCCTCCATGTGAACCTAGCCTCAGACATATGCAGCACACATACCACTCACATTTTAGACACATACAGCAAGCACACCACACATATAAGAGACATATAGCACACATGTCACCCATACATTAAATGCATACATCATACATGTCACTGACATATTAGACATATACACTGCAGTCCAAATTATTATCCAAATTATATTTTTCTGAGATTCTCCTAAATGGTCGATGCAAATGACCAGTAAAATGTTGAAATCTTCAACCATTAGAGAATAAATCTAATTTTATTGTACAAACCTCCCAATGATAACATTTTTTTTCCCAAATTAAAAAATTCTAAATCCACTGTTCCAAATAATTATGCACATTTTTTTTAACTGTAATTTTATTAGAAATTTTTATAAAATACAAAACAGATAATCGATAGGTAAATGGTAACATTTTGACAAGAACAGAACAAAAATTCAATACCATCAATGAGAAAAACCGAACAACGGCATATACAAGTGACAAGGGGGAAAAAAAAGGGAGGAGGGGGGATAAGGTACCTGTGATTAGAGGCCATATAAGATACAATAAGTGTCCCAGGGAGTCCAGATTGACTGGAATCCCTCAACCGAATTATTTAAGGTAGCAGTGAGGTGCTCAAGGCTTCAGACATCCTTCATCTTAGCCACCAGATCAGGACCGGGGGGGGGGGGAATACAACACGCTTCCAATGCTTAGCTATAAGGGTCTTTACTGTGGTATACAGTTAGAGGAAAAATCTAGACATCTTTTTAAGTGTCTGGGAGGTAGGTTCAGGAGATAGAGTAGGTAGAAGAAGGAGGAGGGTATCAGTCAGTAACTTCACTTCCCTCCAAAAGCCCCTTATTAAGGGACACTCCCAGAAAATATGGTACAGCGTGCCGACCAGGGCACACCTCTAAAAAGCAAATATTCATATAAATAAAATGTAACCTTTATTCACATGTTAAAAAAAGGACAAAGATGGCATAACAACCATCCTGTATAGACACTTTGAGTTACATGTTTCACAGCACATGGCTCCTTAGTCATAGCCTATGATATGGCAAAAGATGTCTGCATCTCGGCACAGGCGGGCGCAATGCTGTCATAGCATCGCACCTCTTGCCCAGAAGCACAGATGTCTTGTGCGCGGGTCAAGAAGAGAATTCGGCGGCTCCATCAAGGGATCGCAGGTAGGTGAGTATAACTTTTTTTTTTTTTAGCGCAGTTGTGGGTATTTTAATAGTATAAGGGGTCATTAGGAAGGGGCATTTTATATAAGGGGGCTTTATGAACTTAAGAGGTGTTATTTATATAAGGGCTATTAGGGGCATTATTAATACAAGGGGGGATTATTTATATAAGGGGCCATTAGGGAGCATTATAAATAGAAGGGGATATTATTTATATAAGGGGTCATTGGGGGGCAGTATTTATGTCAAGGGGAATCGGGCATAATATAAGGGGGACAATTAATTAAAGGGGTTTTCCAGGATAACCACTTTTTTAATATGAGACCGGAAAGATGAAAAAAAAAAAAACCCTACTCACCTGTCCCTTGTGCTTCGATGTCTCCCACCGCGATCTGGTTCTACTGCTCCAGTATATTCTTCTACCGGAAGTCCCCGCCGCACATGACTGCTGAGGCCACTGACATGGGAAGTTACAGTGCTGTGGGGACTTCCGCTGGAAGAAAACACCGGAGCAGCAGGACTGGAGCGTGCTGGGAGACACCGGAACACCTTCTCCAGCCATGTGTTAAAAAAATGGTTATCCTTGTCAACCCCTTTAAGTGGCACTTGGGCTTTATTAAAGGGACTTTCCAGCTCATTTTTATTGATGATCTATCCTTAGGATAGATCATCAATAAGAGATTAGTAGACTCCCCCCCTCTGATCAGCAGTATGAAAGGGCCATGGCGCCTGTTTATATCACACGCTGTCTGTTTATAGTGACCGTGTGATGTAATTCCAGCCTTGTCACATAGACATGTATAGGATGAGTGTGGGGAAAATTCTAAATCCTTATCAACTCATGACATCACCGATTGTCTGAAACAAAATAAGATTAGTTTTATTTGTTAACAAATAGGAACACACACATAGCATAGAAGCTATAGTGTGTCTGCCCACAGACTTCCAATAGACACCAATTTTCATACCTTTACTAGTCACATGATTTTATGGGTTGGCTTTTTCACAATATACAAAAAATATTCTGAAATCATATATAAAACATGAAATACAATTGGTTAAAAATAAGTGGGTGTTCTGCATGACTAGCACGTGCACTTTCCGGTATCCGCCATCTTGGATTTTAACAAGCATCTGTTAATGAGCATGAGCTCATCCTGGCAGAGAATAGTGAAAGTGCCATAAAACAATTTTAATGAAATCTAACTCTTATATTCATACACAATAACTATGTGTTCAGTATATATAAATCACACAACTAAGTCTACAGAGATGAGGGGAGTTTTCCATCTCCTGTCAGACTGATTAATTACTGTCTCATTCTAATCCTTAATATCAATCACTACACATAATTATATGATATAATGTAAAACAAAACATTTCCAACAATGAGGCTGTAGTTACATAACAAGACCACTATGAGATGAAGGACAGTATGTAAACAGAGAAGCGGTCACGACACTTACACAGGTACCATTCAAACAGCTGATCAGTAGGGGTCCTGGGTTTTTGAGAACCACTGATTTTTTTTTTATTGATGACCTGGAAAACCTTCTAATTAGGAAACACCTGGGGCAATATTAATAATGGGCACTATTTAAACAGGGTACACACGGACATTATTAATTTAAAGATGCACTTGGGAGTTTTATTCATTATGGGGGTTTATAACATATATTTTATAATTGGGGGTAGCAGAAAGATGGGGGCTTTGTCTAGGTGAGGACAATGTGTGACAGGTGCCTGGAAAAGTGAGGAGCCAAAGATATCTGTGTTGTAAACTTTACAGAGACAAGTCACAGCTGAAAGAAGTGGTCATGACAGGCCAAAGGGAAGAGACGGGAAATGTGACGTCACCTGTAAGTCACTAAATGTTACTGCACTGTATTCACCTAAATGGTTTGTAGAGCCCTGTGCAGAACCGATCACCGTATAGTGATAATATCGGTATACCTTAATATCGGTATACCTAAGTTGGGGGCACACATGGACATGTTTGCCCCCCCCCCTGTGCTGGGCCCCTAGCCACACCTCTGCTCCTAGGCTATGCAGTATGGCTCCTGTGGTCCCACTGTCCCTGCTCTCAGGATTGTAGCGCTGCTGGCCTGGCTGCTGCCTTCTTCTTGGATATGGATCCCTACCAGTGCTCCCTGGCTCATCACCAGCTGAAGTAAGCATTTTATATTAATGTCATAATGAAATAATGCTCTGAAAAGTATTTAGCCCCTATCCATAGGATAGAGGATAAAAACCTCATTGATGGGGGTCTGTCTGCTGAGACCCTCACTAGGCCTGAAAATTGTTTCCCCCCCCCCCCCACTGGGAATTCAGCATGACCGCAGCCAGGCTGAATATAGGCATGTCGCTTGGTGGATGGACGAACCCGCCTGGCTCTCATTCACTTCAATGGGAGTGCCAAAGGTAGCCGAAGTACATACTCCGCTATCTATTAAAGAGAATGAGAACGTGGGTTCGTCAATCCACCAAGCAGAAGATGTGTTAACTTACTTTTATTGTTAATGCTGTGTTGTTGATCTTTGATACTGAAGTAATACAGTAAGAAGAATTCTTAAAAACGGTTTCATAACTTTGTGTATGTTTATTGTGCGACGATAGCAGCGTGTGAAGCTAGTAGCATGGAAACGCAAATTTTTTTTTTTTTATTTTTTTGGGGGGGGAGGGGCGCCTTTCTATAGTCCGCCTCAGGCAGCAAAGAGGCTAGGTTCACCCCTGGCGCCGAATGCATTATTATAGCGACAATACTCTGAGAGGAATGCCCGTTTCCGAGAGTTGAGCAGAGTCGGAGTGTGGCATCAATGCATCAGAAGTTTGTACTGCGTTTCTTTAAATATTACACACATGGAGGATTTCATAGCACAGGACCATATAATCTGCCACTGACAGGGGGATATAGACTTACCCACTGCCTCCTCCCATCTAGAAATGTACTGTACCTATGGGTGGGGGGAGCCTGATCCTCTGGAGAAGATAGAATCTGGTAGATGGAGGAGATTAAACCCCTTGTGGACGTACCTGCCCCACCCAACTTCTCAAACATAGTGGGGGTGGAGGCTGTCAGGGAGCCATAGAGGGAGCGAACAAAATGGGCAACCTGCTGGTAATGGAACTACTCTGTGCCAGGGAGGCCAAGGGCAGAGGTGAGATATTCAAAGAACCTGAGCTCCAAAGTAGCGGGGTCAACCATGTCTGCCACATGAAATAGGCCTGCAACCGACCATGGACGGACCATAGATGCCGTCAGCCCCTTGGAGAGGAATGGGTTATACAGGAGGGAAACCATCAAAGAACATCGGGAGGCTAAGAGGAACAACTTGCTACAGGTGGCCCAGAGTGTCCTGGAGAACCGAATGGGGCCCCGGAGGGGGAGAAGGAGGGGAGGCTGACCCACAAGACAGAGTTGGGATGCGCAGGTGCAAGCCACAGTTTTTCAATTTCAACCCACTTAGTATAAGCAGGTAAGGCTGCCCAGAAAGGAATATTCCTCAGGTGGTTTGTAGTGGAAGATACGCGGGACAGCCAGACCCCCATGTCCCCTCCCAGCTAGCCTGACTAACCTGGGAATGCGATGATGCATGGCATTCCATATGAAATGAAAAATAGCTTGCTGTAGGCCACAAAGTTCCGCGTGAGGGACAGCCACTGGGAGCGTCTCAAAGTAATAGGGCAATTTGGGGAGGAGTGGCACTCCAAGGCCCGGAGCTCGTGGTAAGATGAGGGTATTTAGCAGAATATAGGGTGTTGTAGGAGGGAACAATCTGGATACCCAGATAACGAAGAGACGCCGTCCACCATTGGAAATTATAGTTACTTCAGAGGAGAGCCAGGAGGTCCTGGGGAATATTAACAGGCAGCACTTCAGTTTTAGAAAAGTTTATCTTGTAGCCGGAGAGGTGGCTATAGTTATCTATAACTCGTAATAAGTTAAGTAGGTTAGTATGAGGGAAGGTGAGGGTGAGGAGGACATCATCTTCAAAGAGGGAGACCTTAAATTCCCTAACCTGCACCGTAGTGAACCATAAATATTGCATGAGGGTTCTGTGTGTGCCTCCTCAACATGAAATTTACTATGCTGCCTTTGTGTACTGTCAACCAAGTCTTCTTTATTATCTTCACTGACACAGATCCCATTCTCTAGTAGTCATGTGGCATCTGCTGACAGAGATTCCTCATAACCCATAGACCTCCTCCTCTATTTGATGAGTTGGATGAGAACTGCAGTGTATTTTTTATGTAGAGGTGGCAGACATGAGTGTTGGTGGAGGTAGTAGTGGCAGGGGGTGTGCTTCCGGTAGTAGTGCTGGTAGGGGCACTCGGGGAAAATCTTTTCCCACCCCAACTTCACCAGGGCAAGCCATTGGTTCCATTCCCCCTTCCTTATTTCATGGTTGTAAGGTGAAGTGCACACTGAGTGGCACTTTTGATAGTGTGCCCAAAATTGAACTTATGTCAGTTGTCACTTAGCAGCAAACCACACAGACACAATGATCACTTTTGTAAGATAGTCCAGCTTTTTCAGCTGACAAGCTAGGCAGTAGGTACACTGACGGTGTGCACTTAATGTTTCTTGAAATTATGTAAATTGTCCTACTTGCTTGCAGGGTCAAGCACACATTGAGTGGCACTGTGGCACAGGCTGGAGCGTCGGTTTGAGCAGCAGTATACGGTGAATGATTACTGCATGCAACAAACCAGACATAATGTTCATTTTTGAAAGATTTTGTTTTTTCAGCTGGCAGCCAGGCCAGGCATGCTGATAGTGTACCCCAAATGTTTCTGGAAATTTTGTCAATCATCACTCCGCCAACACAATATTGATGTGCCATTTTCTCCCATACAGGGAGGATCATCCAGGTTATTTTCTGCCAAGTGTTGTTCTCAGGGTCATAGAATCCTTTCCATTTCAGAAGCTTTTTCAGCTACTAGGAAAGGCAAGTCTCCCTTTATCATCATCTTCCATTTAATGTGCTGCTGCTGGCTGCTACTCCTAAATAGAAACAACCATTGCCACCAGTCAGGAAGACATGTTCTGCTGCAGGGCCGGCTCCAGGTTTTTGTAGGCCCTTGGGTGACAGAGCCTCAGTGGGCCCCTTTTGGAGCAGCTCATATGCTCCACAGGAAAAAAACAACCTGAAATTGGGTGGTTTTTGTTGAGGCAGAGCTACTGGAGTGGACCGTACAGGGCCGTTTTAACACATTGGTGGGCCCTCTGCAAAGGTTTCATAAGAGGGCCCCCCATCACCACCACTTAGAAATTCTTGACCTACACAAATTATAATGCTTCCTCAATGGCCCCACATAGTATAATGCCCCTTAGTGGCTCTCACACGGTATAATGCCTCCCTACTGGCCCCATACAATATAATGTCCCTCAAAATGTGCCCTTCCAGGTTGCCCCCACATTTTCATGTCCCCCTCCAGGTTACCCCCCAGATTCATGTCCCCCACCCCCTGGTTGCCCCCACACTGTCATGTGTCATTCCCAAGTTGCCTCCACACTGTCATGTTCCCCTCAGGTTGCCTCCACTGTATCATGTCCCCCCACACTGTCATGTTCCCCTCAGGTTGCCCCCACAGTATCATGTCCTCCCACCCCTCAGGTTGCCCCCACAGTATCATGTCCTCCCACCCCTCAGGTTGTCCCCACAGTATCATTTCCCCCCTACACTGTCTTGTCCCCCTCAGGTTGCCACAGTATTATGTCCCCAACTGTATATATCAAAGAAAAAAACAAACCTTAATACTCACCTTTCCCCGTTCCCCCGTTCACTCCTCTCTCTGGTCCCGGAGTCTTTAAGGAGTAACAGCCATGATGTAAGTGATGTTACTACATTGCGCCTCCTGCTCCCAGGACACCTGGAGCAAAGACAACGGCCGGGAGGGGAAGCAGTGAGCGGACGGGTCTCTACTTCATCACTAGCTTCAACTCATTGGTGCCCTCCGGACGCCAATGAATTGGTGCAGCAAGGACCCACTGCCCTGAACAGCGGAACAGCAAATGCAAGATTGTCCCGCTGTTCAAAAGGGGCCCTGCTACCATAGGGCCCAGTTGACCCTATGGTTAATGCGGCCCTGGGACTGTAATACAATCAAAAACAACTATGCAAAATCAGTGCCAGATTCCACTGTGTGAATAAGGCTGATACTGTTAACAGTGCAATAAACGCTTTCATTTGTATTAATGGAAGCACTCAATGCAGAAACTGAGTGGGTCCCCACAGATATACAGGGGTGTAACTAGCAAAGACTGGGTCCTATAGCAAACGTTTTTCTTTGGCCCCCCACTTCCACATGGCAAAGCACCCCCATTCCTGGCCCCTACATCGTATAACACCCCAGTATAATGTCCCATAGCGACTTCTGCACACAATATAATGTCCCATATTGGCCCCTGCACACAATATAATGTCCCATAGCGGTCCCTGCACACAGTATAATGTCCCATAGTGGCCCCTTCACACTGTATAATGTCATATAGCGGTCCCTCAACACAGTATAATGTCACTTAGTGGCCCCTTCACACAGTATAATGTGCAATAGCGGCTCCTCCACACAGTATAATGTCCCATAGTGGCCCCTGCACACAGTATTATGTCTCATAGTGGTCCCTCTTTGTCCAACCAAGAAAGAGTTAATAAAATTTAGTCAAAAAGTTATAGGCACCAAAAAAATGGTGTCAATCCAAAATTAATCTCATACCACAAAAAACAAGCCCTCATATGGCTACATTACCAGAAAAATAAAAAAAAACATAGCCTGTGCAATGTAAAGACAAAAACCCCCAAAATCGCCAAATCATTAGAATACAACTAGCTGCGTCAGGAAGGGAATGTATAATCTGTGCGAGCGTATTAGGGTAAACCCCAAACTTAAAGTTTACAAGGGAAAACAAACCAGAAGTGACCATCCCCACCCCCCATCATAGGAGCAGCTGGGGAAATGGTAGAGAATTTGGTGTTCCCAATGTACTCCGCAAAGCTTACGTATTCAGTGTTTACCATCCACTGCGCATTTACGTCTGGGATATCAATGCTCTCTACACCCCTTGATAAATTCTTTGAGGGATGCAGTTTTCAAACTAGCGTCACTTCCTTGAGGATTCCACTTTTCTGGTACCTTAGAGGCTCTGCAAACATGACATGGCGTCCAGATACCAAACATTTAAATCTGTGCTCCAAAAGCCACACAGCGCCCCTTCCCTTCTGTGCCCTGCTGTGTGCCCAAACTGCAGTTTATGCCCACATGTATGACACTAGATACCTGTACCCAGGATAATGTACTTAATGTCAAATGTGGGTATAAACAGCTGTTTGGTCACAGCCGGGCACAGAAGGGAATGAGCACCATGTAGTTTTTGGAACACAGACTTAGATGGTTTGGTTTTTGGACATCATGACACTTTTGCAGACCTCCTGAAATGCCAGTAAAGTGGAATCCACTGACATGTGACATTAATTTATTATGCATAAATGAATACACAGCTGATGGTGAAAATGGCAATTTTTCAAGGAATATGTAATTTCAGTGCATAATATGTTGCGCCCGGGATACCCGCTTAACAGTTTTTGGAGTGTGTGTCTTTGCTGACACAAACTGGGCACAACATATCAGGCAATGAAATTGTGTATCTCTCGAAAATCTTTCACTTTTCATTATCAGCTGCGCATTCATTTCTGAAAATTAAATTAATGCAACACTCAAGGACACTTGATAAATCCCTTCAGTGGTGTAGTTTCCAAAATGAGGTCACATGTCAGCGGATTCCACTTTACTTGCAATTCAGTAGCTCTGCAAAAATGGCATGACGTCCAAAAACCAAATTAGTGCTCCTTCCCTTCTGTGTCTGGCTGTGCCCAAACAGTAGTTTATACCCACATATGACATGGTAAGTTATCCTGGGTACACCAGTGTCATATATGTAGGCATAAACTGCCGTTTGGGCACACAACAGGGCGCAGATAAGAAGGAGCGCTATGTGCTTTTGGAGCGCAGATTTAGATTGTTGGCTTTTGGATGCCATGTCACATTTGCAGAGACCATAAAATTGCCCCTCCAGGACTCTGTAAAAACAACATGACATCCAAAATTTCCCTCTAAATCTATACTCCGAAAGCTAAAAAGTGCAGTGCTCCTTCCCTTCTGAGCCGTGCTGTGTGCCAAGTGCCAGCAGTTTACACCCACATATATAACTTTCTTGTACCCGGGTTAGGCCACTTAATAGTTTTAGGAGTGCATGCCATGATGAAATTGCATATGCCTTTAAAAATTTCAATTTTCACTTTGTACATTAATTTTTGGGAAGCACTCTTTGGCCCAAAATGATAATACCCCTAGAGAAATTCTTGAGTGGTGTAATTTTTAAATTGGGGTCTCTTTTGAGGGGTTTCCATTGTAATGGTACTTTAGGGGCTCTGCAAATGCGACATGGCACCTGAAAACTATTCCAGCAAAATCTGTCCTCCAAAAGTCAAATAGCGCTATTTCCATTCTGAGCGCACCATGTACCCATACAGCAGTTTACAACCACATATGGGGTATTCCCATTTTCAGGAGAAATTGTGTAACAAACTTTGGGGAACTTTATCCTCTTGTGAAAATGAAAAATTTGTGGCTAAATTGACAGTTTATTGGGAAGAAAATAATTTTTCATTTTCACGTCCCTAAGTTAATAAAATCTGTGAAACAGCTGTAGGGTCAAAATGCTCAATATACCCCTTGATATGTTCTATGAGGGTTGTAGTTTCCTAAACGTGGTCACTTTTGGGGGTTTCCATTGTATTGGTACTTTTGGGGCTCTGCAAATGTGACATGGCACCTGAAAACTATTCCAGCAAAATCTGCCCTCCAAAACCCAAATAGCGCTCTTTCCATTTCAAGCCCCACCATGTACCCATACAGCACATTACGACCACAAATAGGTTATTGCCATGTTCAGGAGCAATTGTTTAACAACCTGTGAGGTGCTTTTTCTTAATGGGGTCACTTTTGGAGGATTTCCATTGCATTGGTACTTTAGGGGCTCTGCAAGTGAGCAAATAAGGCAACACTATTCCAGCAAAATCTGCTTTTCAAAAGTTCACTGTCACTCTTTCCCTTCCGTGCACTGTCATGTGCCCAAACATCAGTTTACACCCACATGTGGAGTATTTTTGTGCTCTGGAGAAATTGCATAACAAACTGTGAGATGTATTTTCTCCTTTACCCCTTTGTGAATGTGTTAATTTTAGGGCTAAATGAATGTATTAGTGAAAAAAAAATGAAATGTCTAAATTTCACCTCCATATTGTTTTAATTACCATGAAATGCTTAAAGGGAGTCTATCATTCGCAAAAACAGTTTTAAGCTAATGGCACGTTGGAATGGCCTTTAAAAAGGCCATTCTTCTCCTACCATTCCTTGTTTTCTTTTCCCAGCCAATTCCAAGATAATTTGTTTCTTCATGTATGTAAATGAGCATCACGGAGCACCCGGGGCGTACCTTCTCTTCAGCGAGCACCCATTGCTTCATCACTTCTTACCGCCCCTTCGGCCGTTGCGGTGACTCCCCTCTTGGCCTTCTTTCTTCTTACTCGCAGCGAATTCTCGCAACTGCGCATGTGCAATCGGCTCTGCCACACTCTTGTAACAGACCACCGGAAAATGGCGGGCAATTGCGTATGAGCAGTCGCGAAAATTCGCTGAGAGCGAGAAGTAAGAAGAAAGAAGGCCAAGAGGGGAGTCACTGGAACGGCCGAAGGGGCGGTGAAAAGAGATGACGCGAAGGGTGCTTGCCGAAGAGAAGGTATGCCCTGGGTGCTCATTTACATACATGAAGAATTGAATTATCTTGGAATCCGCTGGGAGAAGAAAACAAGGAAAGGTAGGAGAAGGTTTTTAAAGGCCATTCCAACGTGCCATTAGCTTAAAACTGTTTTTGCGAATGATAGACTCCCTTTAACCGGTTAAGGACCGGGCCTAAAAGTGCCTTATGGACCAGGCCTCATTTTTTCAAAACTGACATGTGTCACTTTATATGGCAATACCTTTGAGATGCTATAACTTACACAAGTGATTTTGAGATTGTTTTTTCATGACACATTGTACTTCATGTTAGTGGTAAACATTGATCAATATTTTTGTATTTATTTATAAAAAATTAGGAAATTTGAGGGAAATTTGGAAAAAAATTGCAATTTTCAAAATGTAAAATTCTCTGCTTTTCAGACAGATAGTCATACCACCCAAATACATGAATAAATATTATCTATCATATCTCTGCTTTATATCGGCATCATCTTTTAATCATTCTTTAATTTATTTTGGATGTTAGAAGGTTTACAAGTGTAACAGCGATTTTCCAGATTTACAAGAAATTTTCCCAAACTCTATTCTTAGGGACCACTTCAGTTCTGAAGGGGATTATAAAGGCCTATATATTAGAAACCCCCATAAATCACCCCATTTTAAAAACTACACCCCTCAAATAATTCAAAACAGCATTTGGGAAATTTGTTAACCCTTTAAGCATTTCACAAGAATTAAGACAATATGGAGGTGAAATTTAGACATTTCATTTTTATCCAATAATACATTAATTTATCCCTAAAATTAACACATTCACAAAGGGTTAAAGGAGAAAATGCATCTCACAGTTTGTTGTGCAATTTCTCCTGAGCACAGAAATACCCCACATGTGGGTGTAAAATGATTTTTGGGCACACGGCAGTGCACGGAAAAGAAAGAGCGACACTTGGCATTTGAAAAGCAGATTTTGCTGGAATAGTTTTCAGGTGCCATGTCTCATTTGCAGAGCCCCTAGAGTACCAAAACAATGGAAACCCCCTAAAAGTGACCCCCATTTTGGAAACTACACCCCTGACAGAATTTATCAAGGGGTATACTGAGCATTTTGACCCCACAGCTGTTTCACAGATTTTATTAACATTGGGATGTGTAAATGAAAAATTACTAAAACATCACTTTATCCCCAAAGTTTTCATTTTCACAAGGGGTTAAAGGAGAAAAAGCCTCCCACGGTTTGTTACACAATTGCTCCTGAACACAGCAATACCCCATATGCGATCTTAATTTGCTTCATGGGTACATGGCGGGGCTCGAAATGGAAAGAGCGCTATTTGGCTTTTGAAGGGCAGATTTTGCTGGAATAGTTTTCGGGTGCCATGTCCCATTTGCAGAGCCCCTAGAGTACCAATACAATGGAAACCCCCAAAAGTGACCCCATTTTGGAAACTACACCCCTCACAGAACATATCAAGGGGTATAGTGAGCATTTTGACCCCACAGCCGTTTCACAGATTTTATTAACATTGGGACATGAAAATGAAAAATTACTTTCTTTCCAATAAACCATCAATTTAGCCCCAAATTTTTCATTTTCACAAGAGGATAAAGGAGAAAAAGCTCTCCAAAGTTTGTTACACAATTTCTCCTGAATACAGGAATACTCCCCATGTGGTTGTAATCTGCTGTATGGGTACATGGTGGGGCTCAGAATAGAAAGAGCGCTATTTAGCTTTTGGAGGGCAGATTTTGCTGGAATAGTTTTCAGGTGCCATGTCGCATTTGCAGAGCCCCTAAAGTACCAATACAATGGAAACCCCTCAAAAGTGACCCCATTTTGGAAACTACACCCCTCAAGGAATTTCTCAAGGGATATGGTGAGCATTTTGACCCTACAGTTGTTTCACAGATTCTATTAACATTGGAATGTAAAAATTAAAAATTACTTTTTTTCCAATAAACTGTCCATTTAGCGACATATTTTTAAATTTTACAAGGGGATAAAGAAGAAAAATACCCACAGTTTGTTACACAATTTCTCCTGAACACAGAAATGCCCCATATGTGGTCGTAAACTGCTGTATGGGTACATGGTGGGGCTCAGAATGGAAAGAGCGCTATTTGGCTTTTGGAGGGCGGATTTTGCTGGAATAGTTTTCAGGTGCCATGTCGCATTTGCAGAGCCCCTAAAGTACCAATACAATGTAAACCCCTCAAAAGTGACACCATTTTAGAAACTACACCCCTCAAGGAATGTATCAAGGTGTATTATCATTTTGAGCCTAAAAATGCTTCCCAAAAATTAATATACAAAGTGAAAATTGACAATTTTAAATAAATATGCCATTTTGGTGCCCAATACGTTGTACCCACTTTGTGGCATCAGACACATGCACTCCTAAAACTATTATGTGGACTATCCCGGGGGGATAAAAAATTATATATGTGGGTGTAACCTGCTACTTGGGCAAACAGCAGGGCTCAGACAGGAAGGAGCACTGTGCTTTTTAGCTTTTGGAGTACAGATCTAGAGGGACTTTCTGGATGCCATGTTGTTTTAGTAGAGGTGCCAGTAAATTGGAATTCCCCAAGAAGTGACCCCATTTTGTAGGGGCAATTTTAGGGTTTTTGCCAATTTGACATGGTGTCCAAAATCCAACAATCTAAATCTATGCTCCACATAGCGTTCCTTCACCTCTGCCCCCTGCTGTGTACCCAAACTGCAGTTTACGCCCACATGTATGACACTGGTGTACCCAGGATAACGTACTTGGGATAAACTGCTGCTTGGGCACAGCCGGGCACAGAAGGGAAGGAGCGCTATTTTGGTTTTTGAAGCACAGTTTGGTTTTTGGACACCATGCCACTTTTGCAGAGCCCCTGGATTGCCAGTAAAATGGAATCCGCAGACTTGTGACCCCATTTTGGGAACTACACCCCTGAAGGGATTTATCAAGTGGGGTAGCGAGTATTCTTAACCCTTAAGTGTTGCATTCATTTAATTTCAATAAATGAATGCGCAGCTGATAATGAAAAGGGAAAATTGCAATTTTTCCAGAGATACGCCACTTCAGTGCCCAATATTTTGTGCCCAGCTTATGTCAGCAGGCACAAACACTCTAAAAACTGTTAAGCGGGTATCCCGGGCACAACATCTTTTAGAGCGTTCATCTCTGATACAAGCCGGACACAACGTATTATGCATTGAAATAAAATATTTCTGGAAAAATTGTCATTTTCACCTTTCACAATCATCTGCATATTCATTTCTGGAAGATAAATTATACCAACACTTGGAGGTAAAAAATGCTCACTGTACCTCTGGATAAATTCCTTCAGGGGTGCAGTTTCCAAAATAGGGTCACATATCAGGGGATTCCACTTTACTGGCATTTCAGGAGCTCTGCAAAAGTGTCATGGTGTCCAAAAGCTAAACTGTCTAAATCTGTGCTCCAAAAACCTAATAGTGCTCCTTCCCTTCTGTGCCCGGCTGTGCCCAAACAGCAGTTTATACCCACATATGACATTATGTACGTTATTCTGGGTACACCAGTGTCATACATGTGGGTATAATCTGCAGTTTGGGTACACAGCAGGGCACAAAAGGGAAAGAGCGCTATGTGGCTTTTGGAGTGCAGATTCAGATGTTTGGTATCTGGACGCCATGTCATGTTTGCAGAGCCTCTAATGTACCAGAAAAGTGGAATCCCCTAGGGAGTGACCCCACTTTGAAAACTGCACCCCTCAAAGAATTTATCAGAGGGTGTAATAAGCATTAGTATACCAGACGTGAATACACAGCGGATGGTGAAGAGTGAATATGTAAGCTGTGCGGAGTACATGGGGAACACGAAATTCCCTACTATATCCCCAGTAACTCCTATGATTGGGGGAGGGGGGGTCACTCTGGGGGTCACTTCTGGTTTATTATCCCTTGTAAGCTCTAAATCTGGTTTGTACCCTGATATACGCTTGCACAGTTTATACATTCCATCCCTGCCGCAGCCAGTTGTGTTCTAATGATTTGGTGATTTTTGGGGTTTTTGTCTTCACATTGTACAAGCTATATTCTTTATTTTTCGGATGATGTAGCCATATGAGGGCTGATTTTTTGCGGTATGATATGCATTTGTTAATGACACCATTTTTTGGGGTGTCTATAGCTTATTGAATAAATTATATTAACTCTTTCTGGGTGGATTAAAAAAAAATATCAATTCTGGAATTGGTTTTTACCTTTTAATTTTTTTGCCGTGTGGCGTACAGCATAAGTCACATGTTGCCTTTATTCTGCAGGTCGGTACGATTACGGCGATGCCTCATTTATATTGTTTTTTTATGCGTTACTAATTCTGCAGAACAGAAACCCATTTGTGGACATAAATCAATTGTTTTTGCATCACCATCTCCTGAGAGGCGTAACATTTTTATTTTTCGGCTGACAGACTTGGTTTAAGGCTTATTTTTTGCGGGAGGACATGCACTTTTTATTGGTATTGTTTTGAGGTACATATGAGTTTTTGATCACTTTTTATAGTATTTTTTTGTAAGCGAGATCATAAAAAATCATTACTTCCAGCGTTTTTTTTCCGTTTTTTTTTTTCGACATTCACCGTGTATGTTAAATATTGTTTCAGCTTTATTGTACAGGTTGTTACGGACGCGGCGATACCAAATATGTGTTGTTTTTATTAATTTTATTTTTATTTTTTATAGAATTCATTTTATATAGGAAAAGGGATTTTTGGGGGCCTTATAACTTTATTAATTTTTTTTACACACTTTATTTTTTTTTTTTAACTTTTTTTTACATTTTTAACTTGTCCTATAAGGACACCTGAGCCAGCGATGCTCTGATCCTGGCTCAGTATTATAGACTGCATTACACGAGCATACTCTTGTATTGCAGTCTATACAAGAATGTCAGCCAATGTAGACGCATCGGCTGATTTCTCCACATCCCGGCAGGATCAACCAGGTAGTGGGGGCTTCAGGCAGCCTGGGGTCACTAGCCAGACCCCGGGCTACAGAAAATAGACATCGGCAACCCCCGATCTCGCCGCGGGGGTTGCCGGTGGGGGCGGCAACATGGCGGAACCCCTTGGTCCAAGGGGTTAAAACCTCCATTAAAACCGGGGGTTATGGAGCAGGGTGTTAGCTGTCAGTTACAGCTAACACCCGATCCCGGTCACAGGGTGCAGGCCGTAAATTTACTATTGGCCGGACTTCAGAGACCACGTCCGCAGGCCGTAAATTTACGGCCGGTGGTCGTCAACCGGTTAAAGGTTTAAATTCTCAAATGCTGTTTTGAATTACTTGAGGGGTTCAGGTTTGAAAATGTGGTGATATATGGGGGGGGGGGGTTCTAATATATATCTCCTTCAGGTGTATAAATTAGAATATCTTTGAAAGTTCATTCATTTCAGTAATTCACTAATACAATTCATAATCAGCTCTTCCATGATTGTGTGTCCTACTGAACCAGACTGAGGGACTATTTAAAGGTTTAGGAAACCTTGGCAGGTGACACACTGAATTTACAATACTGAACTTTTTTACAGTATTCAAATTTTCTTAGATTTGGGTTTTCATTACCTGTAATACATAATCAACATTTACAGAAATAAAACACTTGAAATAGAACACTCTGTGTGTAAAGAATCTAGAAAATATAGGTCACTTTTTTAATTCAATTACTGAAAGAAATAAACGTTTCAAAGATATTCTAATTTATTGAGATGCACCTGTAAATCTGGAAAATCGCTGTTGCACTTGTAAGCCTTCATTCAAAATCCAAAGATCCAATCCTAACATCCAAAATAAATTAAAGGACGATTAAAATATGATTCCAATATAAAGCAGAGATATAGTAGATAATATTTATTAATGTATTTAGGTGGTATCTATCTGAAAAGCAGAGCATTTCACATTTTGAAAATTGCTATTTTTTTCCCAATTTTCCATCAAATTTCCTATTTTTTTTATAAATAAATACAAAAATATTGATCAATTTTTAAGACTAACATGAAGTACAATGTGTCATGAAAAAACTGTCTCAAAATCACTTGTGTAAGTTAAAGCGTCTCAAAGTTATTGCCATATAAAGTGACACATGTCAGTTTTGAAAAATGAGGCCTGGTCCTTAATGCAATTGTAGGCTGCATCTTTAAGGGGTTAATATTGGTGATTCACAAATTCATTTAAGAATTGTACAGTTGCAACAGCAATCAGAGCAATAACTGCTTGTACCTTCACTACAAATGACATCAACGATGTAGGTTGGGGAAAATTTGTCTGGTTTAACTATTGTTAAATTAAAAAAGGAAAAAAAGAGTACATTTAGATTTTTTCTCTAATGCTGACTGGCTGGAGTTTTCTGCTGTCTCCCTCTGCCTAACACACTGCACTCCCAGATGAAGGAAGCTGTGCTCGCTCCAGTCCCTGCCATTAGGGTGCAAACACTGGCAATTTAGGAAACTACAAAATTCTTCTACTTGTTCCAAGCCAGTTCCCTGCACACGTGAAATATTTAGGATATCTTCAACTGGAAAATGGCTGAGTAAATTTTTCTTATAGTTACTGCAAAGGTATTTTTTTACTTCTGTGTTTCCTGGTTACTTGTGTTGACCTCAAACTCTGCCTGCCCTGACTTTGGATTGTCCTTTGAGCATGTATCTGCCTGTGCACCTGGTGGTCCCTGCAGTGAAGTCCAGATGCCTGTACTGGGGTTAAAGGGTAAATACCGGGGATCACTTTGAAAATACCCTCAAGAGTAGCTCAAAGTCAAACTGGTTAAGTATCACAAGGCATTATGGGAAAAGGAGCTGGGAAGCTCATGCGCCCTCTGTTGGATGCAACAGATCCTTTTGCTATCTCAAGACCCAGTGGGTCAAAAGCAAACTGAGGATCTGTTGCATCCAACAGAGGGCGCATGAGCTTCCCAGCTCCTTTTCCCATAATGCCTTGTGATATGTAGATGCTTAGTAGAGGGCAAAAGGCAATTCAAAACTCTACACACCTTCACTGGTGCTCTCCCCAAGGAGAGAGATTCCCTTCCCTAAATTGGTTAAGTGACACTGTGGGGCACATTTATCAAGCTACTTGCGCCTTTTTTTTGGTGTAAATTGTGCCTTTTTTAGGTCTTTTTCTGCCCTATGTTTCATTTATGAAGCGTTTGTGCCTTTTTTTCAAGTTGTAATGCTGCTCTCACCACTTTACCTTAACTTTTTGTGAGAAAAGGGGGCATAGCCTACATAGAGATCTTTTTCACACTGTATTTATGACTTGCACCTTTCTTAACTGCTTCTGTACCGCCTATAAACTATATACGTCCAGAAAAAAATTCAGCAACGGGGAGCCAGCTGTAACTTTAGCCGGAGCTCCCATAGAGAAGGCAGGGAAAGTTTATTACCTCCCCTGCCATCCCGATCGCCGTGTATACAGCGCTCAATGAGTGCTGTATACAGTGTTATGGGCGCCGCCATCTTGCGGCTCCCCTCCGACCCAGCGGTCATGTGATCCGCAGGGATCAGCATCTGTTAGAGCTGCTGGGTCCTAAAGGACCAAGATCAGCTCTATAGTTATGTGAAAGTAACATACAGGAAGCTGTATTCCTCCTGCAACTGGGGCTAAATGTACCAGCCCAAGTTACAAGGGAAATCAGCCTCCTGAAAAAAAAAAAAGTTATGAGATTTCCCCAAAGGTCTATTATGACCTTATGGGGACACAATGTAAAAAAAAAAAAGTATAGAAAAAGTTAAAAAAAATGTAAATAAAATAATTAAAAAAATAAATAAAATAATACGCCAATAAAACGCCCTTATTACAGATTATAGCCCCACCCCCGAAGACACCATAAAAAATAAAAATTACTGTAACGGAGAGGAAAAACTATTTTAAAAAGTTTTTTAGTAGCACTTTGTGTTATTAAATAAAAAAAAAATGAAAAGTGAAAAATATATTTTCCCGGATATAAAAAAAATTAACACACATGCAAAAATAAAAACAACATAAAAATAAAGCCCTATGTGTCACCGAAAAAAGACACAAAAATTAGTTGAATAACGCAAATGATAAAAATGTTATAGCCCTCCAAATCCGCACATACAAAAAACTTGAAAATGTGTCTGGTATGGAAGTGGTTAAAAAGGTGCAAAATAGGCACAAAAGCACTCCAGTCCATGGGTAGTGTTAGGAACCAAACGCTGTGCCGGACAGATTTAGTCTTAGGAAATCCAGACCCGCCCCTGTACACTAAGGTAAAACAGCGCCGAGCATCCAGCACCCCTGAACCGAAGCAGAACCAGCCTCCAGAGGTCTTCACCAGAGCTCCTGATGGTGGAGTTGGACTTGGTCGCTACCTTTGGCCAGAATCACAACAGTCCTAAGGGCACAGAGCGCACGGCGCACCACAAGTCACAGAAGGGCCCCGAAATCCAAAAACCACTCACCTGAGCAAGTTTGGAGGCAGAAGAATACTGAAAGCTGGAGAAGATGCAGTAACAGGTTTTCTCCAGAAGGTGGCAGCAGCGTAGTAGAATTGTCTATTAGTCCGTGTCAGCAGCAGGAGAATCTCGTAGTACCAGAGGAAGAGACGTAAGAAGAGTCAAAACAAGCCGGGTCGATTTCAGGAGGTCACGAGGTACAGAATTAGCGTTCAAGGAGAGATGGTCTGGAAGGCAAGCTGTGGTCACAACCGGAGGAAGCAATAAACACAGAGGCAGCAGGATAAGATCGAAGGTCAGGAATGAGGAGCTGGAGGTAAGGAAGGCAAACGGAAAAGAGCGAGGAGGAGCTGACACCCAGGGGAAATGAATAACCAGCGAGAGCAGAGCGCCGGAAGGGAGGCTAAATAGACAGGTGAGTGTTGGAAAGTTAACCCCTAGAAAAGCGAGCATGCCGGAGTGTGTGAGGACTGGAGTGGCAACTCACAGCACTACTGCAGAGGTGTCGGCTCGGGTCCTAACAGGTAGCGTACAAGAGGCCAAAATGCACATGGCCTACAAAGGACCATCAAAACTAACTAACATGTGCACAACATTTAACATGGAGGTGTGCCGACATCATAAATAAACAACACAGTAAAACTAGTCTAAAAAAAAGTATAGCCAAAAAAGGGGCAGATGACAAATAATCCCCAGTGAGTCCACAACAGCTGTGTTACTTTTTCCCTCTGTTTTTCCATTTTCTGCTGCATAAAACTGAAAAAAAATAATACTGGTTTTCTTTTTCTACCACACTGAATCCCCTTTTGTGCCTAACAAACCAAAAAATATATACTTGGCCAAAGTATAAAATAAAAAAGATTCAACCTCCAAATGTGGCATTTGAAAAAAAACCCTGAAATTCTGCTTTGGACATTTGGGTGTTTTGGTTAGGCTCTGTTCACATCATGTCACTGAAAAAAAGCCATATTTACCAAAAGTTGTGGTTCACAGCAGGATGCAGACAGATCAAAATAGTATATGTTAGAGATTGCACAAGTATATATTTTGGACACAACCTACCTAAAGAGTCCCCATGCCTTGCGAGTCCCTAGGGTAAAATCAAAGTCAATTTACTAATGTAATAGTATAGGTATCACTAAAAGGCAGTAAGGCAGCATTGTGCACCTTGCATTATCATGCAACTGACACCTTATAGAATCCTTATCTGTGTGCATCTGGAATACTAGGCATCCACCCCCTTCATGGATTGTAGGTGTGTGAGTGGATGCGATATCATTTTGCTCCTGTGCATTCTCAGTTGTTTATTTTGGCCAAAATATCTACTAATACATCATGGTTATTAACTCTTTCCTGATGCTGCCATTTTTCGATTTTTGTTTTTTGCTCCTCTCCTTCCAAAAGCCATAACTTTTTTAATTTTACATTCACAGAAGCATGTGAGGACTTCGTTTCTGCAGGACAAATTGTACTTCATAGTGGTACCATTTAATACTCCATAAAATGTACTGGGAAACAGGAAAAAAATTCAGAATGGAGTGGAATTAGAGAAAAACTGCATTTGTGCAAATTTCTTACAGGTTTTGTTTTTATGGCATTTACTGTGCAGCCAAAATAACATGTTACCTGTATTCTGTTGGTCGGAATAACTACAGGAATAACAAATTGATATAGTGTTCCCAATGGGAGTAGTATTACAAGGGGAAAAAATGATCGGCACAGTCCTCTGGTTTCAAATAAGGGAAAGGTGTATAGCTAACTTGCCCCAATCTCACCCTAGTGCCCCCCAAAAAATGATTCCCGCCCTTACAAGGGTGGTCACAAGTCATCATATCAAAATCTCACAGACCAATCTGTCGTATATATCACCTGACGCATTTCATATATACAGTCATATGAAAAAGTTTGGGCACCCCTATTAATCTTAATCATTTTTAGTTCTAAATATTTGGGTGTTTGCAACAGCCATTTCAATTTGATATATCTAATAACTGATGGACACAGTAATATTTCAGGATTGAAATTAGGTTTATTGTACTAACAGAAAATGTGCAATATGCATTAAACCAAAATTTGACCAGTGCAAAAGTATGGGCACCTCAACAGAAAAGTGACATTAATATTTAGTAGATCCTCCTTTTGCAAAAATAACAGCCTCTAGTCGCTTCCTGTAGCTTTTAATCAGTTCCTGGATCCTGGATGAAGGTATTTTTGACCATTCCTCTTTACAAAACAATTCCAGTTCAGTTAAGTTTGATGGTCGCCGAGCATGGACAGCCGCTTCAAATTATCCCACAGATGTTCAATGATATTCAGGTCTGGGGACTGGGATGGCCATTCCAGAACATTGTAATTGTTCCTCTGCATGAATGCCTGAGTAGATTTGGAGCTGTGTTTTGGATCATTGTCTTGCTGAAATATCCATCCCCGGCGTAACTTCAAATTCGTCACTGATTCTTGTACATTATTCTCAAGAATCTGCTGATACTGAGTTGAATCCATGCGACCCTCAACTTTAACAAGATTCCCGGTGCCGACATTGGCCACACAGCCCCAAAGCATGATGGAACCTCCACCAAATTTTACAGTGGGTAGCAAGTGTTTTTCTTGGAATGCTGTGTTTTTTGGACGCCATGCATAACGCCTTTTTGTATGACCAAACAACTCAATCTTTGTTTCATCAGTCCACAGGACCTTCTTCCAAAATGAAGCTGACTTGTCCAAATGTGCTTTTGCATACCTCAGGCGACTCTGTTTGTGGCGTGCTTTCAGAAACGGCTCTTTGGCATCACTCTCCCATACAGCTTATCCTTGTGCAAAGTGTGCTGTATTGTTGACCGATGTACAGTGACACCATCTGCAGCAAGATGATGCTGCAGCTCTTTGGAGGTGGTCTGTGGATTGTCCTTGACTGTTCTCACCATTCTTCTTCTCTGCCTTTCTGATATTTTTCTTGGCCTGCCACTTCTGGGCTTAACAAGAACTGTCCCTGTGGTCTTCCATTTCCTACTATGTTCCTCACAGTGGAAACTGACAGGTTAAATCTCTGAGACAACTTTTGTATCCTTCCCCTGAACAACTATGTTAACAATCTTTGTTTTCAGATCATTTGAGAGTTGTTTTGAGGAGCCCAGATCCTCTCTCAGAGGAGATTCAAATAGGAGAACAACTTGCAATTGCCACCTTAAATACCTTTCTCATGATTGGATACACCTGGCTATGAAGTTCAAAGCTCAGTGAGGTTACAAAACCAATTTTGTGCTTCAGTAAGTCAGTAAAAAGTAGTTAGGAGTATTCAAATCAATAAAATGATAAGGGTACCCAAATTTTTGCACCGGTCAAATTTTGGTTTAATGCATATTGCACATTTTCTGTTAGTACAATAAACCTAATTTCAATCCTGAAATATTACTGTGTCCATCAGTTATTAGATATATCAAATTGAAATGGCTGTTGCAAACACCCAAATATTTAGAACTAAAAATGATTAAGATTAATAGGGGTGCCCAAACTTTTTCATATGACTGTAATAATGTAGATCTTGGTAGATCTGCAAGACAGTGTAAAAAGAATGGGGGACTTGTCACTACATAGGGTTAATAATACTTAGCCCATATATCTTTATTACCCTGCCCAGGGGTCAATCAATATGTTACATAGAGGTTACTCACATAAAATATGCCCCAGTTTGTTCCTTCAGAGAGTCAAAAGGCTCAATTCCAAGGTTACTGGGAGAGCCTTGTGCTCCTCACAGTGGTGAGTGCACAGAATGCGGGTGCCGGCATGTGCATTCTGTATTCAGGTTTACATAGAAAAAATATTGCCCTTCTATTCATTACAGCCCTTCGGAGACTGCAAAGGCCTCCTGCTGCAGCGTCACCATAGGGAGGGGCTACGCTCCACAGGCATCGCTTGGATATGCTGCTATCCTATTACTAGCACTTTGGCTTTCAAGTGGTGATGACAAAAGTGACATAATCATGCAGCTGCTGAAACAGGGAGCCGGCTGTAACTTCAGCCGGAGCTCCCAGAGAGAAGGCAGGAAAGGTTTATTACCTTCCCTGCAATCCCGATCGCTGCCTATACAGCGCTGTATACACCGATTTGGGCGCCGTCATCTTGCGGCTGCCCTCTGACTAGGCGGTCACGTGATCCGCCGAGATCAGCATCTGTAAGAGCTGCTGGGTCCTACAGGACCCAGATCAGCTCTATAGTTATGCGAAAGTAACGTGCAGGAGGCTGTATTCCTCCTGCAACTGGGTCTAAATGTACCAGCCCCAGTTACAGGGGAACTCATCCTCCCCAACAAAAAAAAAAGTCCCCAAAGGTCTGTTATGAACTTAAAAAGTAAAAAAAAAAAAAAAAAAAAAGGCATTTAAATAATTAAAAAAATAAATAAAATAATACGCCAATAACACGCCCTTATTAAAGGTTATAGCCCCACCCCCCGACTAAACCATTACAAAATAAAAATTACCGTAATGGAGAGTAAAAACTATTTTTAAAAGTTTTTTACTAGCACTTTGTGTTATTAAATAAAAAAAAAAAAATTAAAAGTGAAAAACAGACACGTTTTCCCTCCTCTTTTGATTAGATTTTCCCAGATATAAAAAAAATTAAAACACATGCAAAAATAAAAACAACATAAAAATAAAACCCTATGTGTCACCGAAAAAAAGACATAGAAATTAGTTGAATAACACAAATGATAAAAATGTTACAGCCCTCAAAACCGCACATACAAAAAAACCCGAAAATGTGTCTGGTCTGGAAGCATCTGGTATGGAAGTGGTTAAAGTCACCATATTCTGACACCCATAACTTTTTTATGTTTACGTGTACAGGGATGCATTTTTTGCAAAGTCAGGTGTACTTTTTAGTTATACCATTTTGGGGAATGTCTATTGCTTTGATCACTTTTTATTCAAATTTTTATCAGAGGCGAAACAGCAAATAAATGGCAGCTTGTGGTGTCAGGGGGGGGGGGGGGGGGGCATGATTCAGAGCTCCATCTGAGGCAGCCAGTGTCAGAGCTCAGAATCACACCCTTTGCCTGCTCCTGCCTGATACCGCCCTTCTGACAGTACAGAGACTATACAGCATATCAGGCACCAAAACTAACAGCACTGATAGTTTGAGAATGTTTGGGGGTTACAGAAAAAAATTCCAACTGTTCCAGAATTATTTGAGCAGCACCTATTAAATTCTGCAAAGAGCTGGACTTGTTGGAGGTGGTGAAAGGTTCTCTTTAAGGGAAAGTTAAAGGGTATGAAATAGAGTTAACCATTCAAGGGGAAAGAAAAAAAACATAGATATTAACTAGGACAGTGATGGCGAACCTTTTAGAGACCGAGTGCCCAAACTGCAACTCAAAACCCACTAATTTATCGCAAAGTGCTAACACGGCAAGTTAATCTTAATACTCTGCGGATCCACAATTGCGGACAGTTATGGACCCGCAAAATACAGTCGTGTAAATGGGGCTTTACAGGGCTCTCAATAATACAAACAATTTTGTACTGAAAGGTAAAAGTTTGCATTTGAACAATTAATGTTCACTGTTTACATCGCACAGGATCTGTTTTATAGTGACCGTGCAATGTTATTACAGCCTGTATTTCACAGAACCTTTTATTGGAGATATAGATACCTAAAACTTCACTTTTATTAGTGTATATCTAAAAATGAATATCACACACAACACCCTATCAGGGCTAAATATATTAAAATCCGCTAATACCAACCAAAACTGAGCAGATCCATAAATAACTGTGCAGTCTAAACCATGCACTAACCGTGCATTTCTGCTAAAACATGTTGGAATAGCAGTTTTAACTGCTCATAATGGAATCTGTTATTTGCCCCTGATGAATCTTATAGAGGAAACGTAATTTGATTTATGATTTGAGGAGCTAGAGATTTAAGCCAGTTGCAGCGTTGAAACACATTTTGTCTTTTGTTAGAATACCTGGTCCCTTTATATCCTGTTGGCGTGGTGTTAGGCCAGTAACCTCAGGATAGACGAGGAGTACAGGGTTCTATAGTTTATTTGAAACAGTATTTTGGCAATTGTTTCAACCTGTAGACTGTCTTTATTATTATTTAGGCAGTTTAGTTAGACTCCACAGGTCTAAGTAAAATCATATATGAGACCACTTTGGATAGGAGAAGTTTGGTCACATTTACATTTAATGATTTATGGTTAATGCACGGTTAGTGCATGGTTTAAACTGCACAGTTATTTATGGACCTGCTCAGTTTTGGTTGGTATTAGCAGATTTTAATATTTTTAGCCCTGATAGGGTGTTGTGTGTGATATTCATTTTTAGATATACACTAATAAAAGTGAAGTTTTAGGTATCTGTATGTCCAATAAAAGGTTCTGTGAAATATTTGATAAATGAGGAGACAGTTTATCTCTAATAGGTCAGTGAAGTTATTACAGCCTGTAATAATATCACATGTCTGCTATAAAACAGATACTGTGTGATATAAATAGTGAAGGGCCCCCACACAGTACAATCTGCTCCACAGTGGCCCCCACACAGTACAATCAGCCCCACAGTGGCCCCCACACAGAATAATGTGCTTCACAGTGGCCTCCACGCAGTACAATGTGCTCCATAGTGGCCCCCCAGACAGTACAATGTGCTCCACAGTGGCCTCCACACAGTACAATGTGCTCCACAGTGGGCCCCAGACAGTACATTGTGCTCCACAGTGGCCCCCAACACAGTACAATGTGCTCCACAGTGGCCCCCAACAAAGTATAATGAGCTCCACAGTGGCCCCCACACAGTATTATATGCCCCAGAGTGGCCCCCACACAGTGTTATATGCTCCACAGTGGACCCCCACACAGTATTATATGCTCCACAGTGGGTCCCCACACAGTATTATATGCTCCACAGTGGGCCCCCACACAGTAGTATATGTTCCACAGCATAATATGCTACTTATCTGCACTCCCACAAAGAGCAGGTAAGTAGCATCCTCCTCCTTCTTCTTCACAGTGCAGGTGCTGATGAACTGCATCATCGCACCTGCGTCAGGGCAGAGGTCACACTCTGCTGTCAGTGTAAGCCGTGGCTTACACTAACAGTTTTCAGTTGTATGTGCATTTGCACATAGCTTAAAGAAGCACTTGCTCGCTAACAGGGAATCCTGTACCAGATTCCCTGTTAGTGAGCGATCAGAGAACCTGGATGGGGCGACGGCGAGCGTGCCAACAGAGAGGGCTCGGAGTGCTCCTTTACACTGGATTACCACAGAACTAGGGTAAGCCAGTGTAAAGCTGAAAACTTAGTATATGATGAATAGAGACAGAGGGAGTCCAATTATTCAGATCAACTTGAAATACATATTTGTGGAAGCAGTAGCCACAAATAAAGAGATATACATAAATACGGGGAAAAAACATTGCCAACCAAATCAATAAGATGTAGGAGGAAAACAGAGGCTTATATTGACGCAAGGGTCACATATAACAAAAAAAGCAGAGGGGAACAAACATGTCCCAGAATGTGCAGGTACCCTACCAACTTGGCTATCATATTCTGACACCCATAACTTTTTTTTTTTATTTTTGTACAGGGCTGCATAAGCCATCATTTTTGTGGGGGACAAAAAATCTTGGAATCTAGGGAAAGGGAGGTTATCTGAACTTGTAGGGTCTTTTTTTTTATAATTTTTAAAAACTTTTTTTTTAACAATTTTATTAGCTTAAATCTGCAATCTTTTGATTACTTGTGCCATAGACTGCAATACATATTGCCTGTATTGCAGGCTATGGGACATCTGCTACATAGCTGTTGAGGCGTTGCATAGACCAGCCTCAACAGGTATATTCCTGTGACAGACCGGTAAGTCATCATAAGGCTCCCGGCTGTCATAGGAAGAGGGCAGCTCCCATGATTTTGCTGCAACAATAAAAGTATGGGGATGATGGGGGCCCCGAAGGCCTTTTGGGGGCATAAAATAAAACAATATTCACTCTGATTGTGGATTGAGGGCATTAGCGCCGGGTCTCTGCTTTGTAATACAGAGGAGACCCTGTGGCTATGGTGACCGCTCTGCTTCAGAGCAGCCATAAGTATATAGGTCCTGGACAGTCCACCTGATGTAATAGTATGGCTGTCACTAATAGGCTGTGAGCCAGCATTATGCATCTTGCATTATCTTGTGACTGGCACCTTGTTGAAGTCTTATCTTTGTGCATTTAGAATACTAGGCATCCACCACTCTTTGTGGATTGCAGGTATGTGATATGTGGTATATTAAAAAAAATTAAATCTTGCTTTTAATGCCAGGAAATAAGTTAGATAAATTACATCTCATCATGTAGGTTATATTGTTATTTATAAGCACTGTTTCAGCTGTTATTTTAAAGGGACAACCATTTTAGCAAATACATTTGCTATAAGTGACCAAATGCTGAAAGTGAATGTAATATGTGTCACTGGAAACATAGCTTAATATTTATTACTGAAATTATATAATTCCCCAAACAAGTTAGGTACAACCAGTTTTTTTTTAATGTCTTCATTTCTATGATGTTTGTAAATGGAATAGGATGCAAAAAGAATGATCCAAAAAAGAGAGGAATAAATCCAGTGCTTTCCAAATGTTTAAATCTTCTTTCTTTTATTAGCTTAACACACAACGCGTTTCAGAGATATAATCTCCTTTTTCAAGTGTAAATGAGACGAACATGTACATGACATATAACATTACAGCAATAAAAAGGCTTCTACTGTGCTGGCCACACCCTCTTAGGGAGGGGCCAAGCCAACTAGTAAAACCAACAAAAAAGTATTAAGACACATGTTATAAGTGAATAAAAGTTTAAATGAGCATTTCACATGATAATTCGCATACCTGTTATTATTGCAAATAGGTAATCAGAATTTCCCTGATAAGCGGAGGCTGCTAGGTTCTGTTAGCGTCTCCAATAACTTAGTGCACATGCGCAGCGTACTAACCCGCCGAATATGTGTTTGATACCTGCGGGAATTAGTGTTGTACTGCGCATGCGTGAATGTATTATACATCAGAGTCTCCCACGTAATAACAAGCGGCTTTCCATTGTCATTCACACATGAAAAAGAGGAACCCGACGGACCCGCATTCACTTAGGGGCTGCGGCGATCCGTTCAAATTTTCAGGATATCAGAGCATAGCTCTTCCACCCAATATGCGTGAACCTGTGTCTCGCGGGTATTCATTGCTATGTCGCACATGCGCTCCACGCTGCGCTCACTACGCTTCCCTGCTTCGCTAGAAACCCATTCGATGTAACATACTAGAGAAATAGGGAGACCAAAGATACATGGGGCGGAGGACTCATTCCGCCGCTAGTGGTCCAAGACGTATTGTCCCAACCCTGGCGATTCTTTCAAATATATATTAATTAGCTTATCCATCTACCTAAGCCTAAATATTCAATACATTATAGAGAGACTCATCTAGTTCAATGTGTGAACCATAAACCTATAAGTATATTAGTATCTCACTTATAAAATACATATAAAAAATTTAATAATTAAACAAATAAATAATTAATTGAATATAAACATATACAGTACAGACCAAAAGTTTGGACACACCTTCTCATTCCAAAAGTTTTCTGTATTTTCATGACTATAAAAATTGTAGATTCACACTGAAGGCATCAAAACTATGAATTAACACATGTGGAATTATATACTTAACAAAAAAGTGTGAAACAACTGAAAATATGTCTTATATTCTAGGTTCTTCAAAGTAGCCACCTTTTGCTTTGATTACTGCTTTGCACACTCTTGGCATTCTCTTGATGAGCTTCAAGAGGTATGCACCTGAAATGGTCTTCCAACAGTCTTGAAGGAGTTCCCAGAGATGCTTAGCACTTGTTGGCCCTTTTGCCTTCACTCTGCGGTCCAGCTCACCCCAAACCATCTCGATTGGGTTCAGGTCTGGTGACTGTGGAGGCCAGGTCATCTGGCGTAGCACCCCATCACTCTCCTTCTTGGTCAAATAGCCCTTACACAGTCTGGAGGTGTATTTGAGGTCATTGTCCTGTTGAAAAATAAATGATGATCCAACTAAACACAAACCGGATGGAATAGCATGCCGCTGCAAGATGCTGTGGTAACCATGCTGGTTCAGTATTCCTTCAATTTTTAATAAATCCCCAACAGTTTCACCATCACACCTCCTCCTCCATGCTTCACGGTGGGAACCAGGCATGTAGAGTCCATTCGTTCACCTTTTCTGCATCGCACAAAGACACGGTGGTTGGAACCAAAGATCTCAAATTTGGACTCATCAGACCAAAGCACAGATTTCCACAGGTCTAATGCCCATTCCTTGTGTTCTTTAGCCCAAACAAGTCTTTTCTGCTTGTTGCCTGTCCTTAGCAGTGGTTTCCTAGCAGCTATTTTACCATGAAGGCCTGCTGCACACAGTCTCCTCTTAACAGTTGTTGTAGAGATGTGTCTGCTGCTAGAACTCTGTGTGGCATTGACCTGGTCTCTAATTTGAGCTGCTGTTAACCTGCGATTTCTGAGGCTGGTGACTCGGATGAACTTATCCTCCGCAGCAGAGGTGACTATTGGTCTTCCTTTCCTGGGGCGGTCCTCATGTGAGCCAGTTTCTTTGTAGCGCTTGATGGTTTTGGCCACTGCACTTGGGGACACTTTCAAAGTTTTCCCAATTTTTTGGACTGACTGACCTTCATTTCTTAAAGTAATGATGGCCACTCGTTTTTCTTTACTTAGCTGCTTTTTTCTTGCCATAATACAAATTCTAACACTCCATTCAGTAGGACTATCAGCTGTGTATCCACCTGACTTCTGAACAACACAACTGATGGTCCCAACACCATTTATAAGGCAAGAAATCCCATTTATTAAACCTGACAGGCACACCTGTGAAGTGAAAACCATTTCAGGTGACTACCTCTTGAAGCTCATCAAGAGAATGCCAAGAGTGTGCAAAGCAGTAATTAAAGCCAAAGGTGGCTACTTTGAAGAACCTAGAATATAAGACATATTTTCAGTTGTTTCACACTTTTTTGTTAAGTATATAATTCCACATGTGTTAATTCATAGTTTTGATGCCTTCAGTGTGAATCTACAATTTTTATAGTCATGAAAATACAGAAAACTCTTGGAATGAGAAGGTGTGTCCAAACTTTTGGTCTGTACTGTATATACCTTAAAAAACCTTTAAAAACAGCACTAATATTTCCGTGTAAAAATTAGAATATTATGTAAATAAAAATCTCAATTAGATTAAGATAGACAATAGCACTAATATGTATACATGTATATATGTCAACATCAAAGAGAGGATGAGAGAAAGAAAGGAAAAAAAAAAAAAAAAAAAATTTGAATTGGGTAAATTATATGAAAGTATATGCTTACTCATTCCTCGCTCATGCATACATATACATACCTATATTTGAGCAAAAAAAAAAAAAAATACATATACATATATATACTTCATAGACACCACTGTATATCTTCATGTTTAACGATATATTATTTCATCACATATATTTTCTAAGGCTTCATTGAGACCCCCTGGTGTTAGTGTATTAAATTTGTAAATCCAATACATCTCTTTCCTTTTCAATTTAACAAATCTGTTATTGACATGTGATGGAATGTGATCTATGGGTGTTATTCTAAAGCCCTCAAAACTGGACTTATGAAATAGGAAGGCATGTTTAGAGACACTATGTTTCAAATAGCCATTGAGGATGTTAGACCTATGTTTATTAAGTCTTTCACGTAGCGGTCTAATAGTTCTTTCAACATACTGTAAACCGCATGGGCATTCTAAAATATAAATTGCATACGAAGAGGAGCAGTCTAATGAAAAATTAATCTGGATCGTATCTCCTGTGGTGAAACTACTAATAGAAATCGCTTCATGATTAATAGTGTAGCAGCATTTGCATCTTTTATGAAAACATTTTGAGACACCTTTCTTTTGGGGCTGTGTACATCTTAAATTTTGGTTTTCATTTTCCGATCTGAGTTTGCTTGGGGCTAGTATATTTCTGAGGGTCTTAGCCCTCCGAAATGTTAATGCTGTTTTCGATGGAATATTTCTTTTCAATACTGGGTCATTGAGTAACACCCCCCAATGTTTGTTCAAAATGGCACGGATTTCACTGTGTGCATTATTAAATGTTGTAATAAAATTATGTTTAAAATTGGTGTTTGTTTTCCGTTTTGATGGCACTAGACACTCTAGCTGTGTGAGTGACTGCGCCTTATCTCTAGCTGCTCCTATGATTTTACTTGGATACCTCTTTTCTTTAAATCGTTGGGTTAAAATTTCGCTTTGGTTTTCAAAATCTCTGTCATTCGTACAGTTCCGGCGAATCCGTTTAAATTGTCCAAAGGGGACATTATCTTTCCATTTTTTATAATGAGAACTGCGATAGTCTAGTAGGCTATTGCAGTCTACTTGTTTAAAATAGGTGCGGGTGTGTATGCCTTCCGTGTCCCCAATGAGTTCCAAATCTAAAAAGCTGATTTTATTTGTATTGGATTCGCCACTTAGATTAATTCCCCAGTCGTTTTTATTAAGATAGTTAGTGAACTCTCTAAAAGTTTCTTTTGTTCCTTTCCATATAAAAAGCAAATCATCAATATATCTTTTATATAAGATGATATTCTTACTCCAATTTTGCTGATTCTGAATGAACATTCCTTCATAGTGCCCCATAAAAATATTAGCATAGCTAGGCGCAAACCTCGTTCCCATGGCCGTGCCCTGTTTTTGTAAGTATAGTTGGGATTCGAAGGTAAATATGTTGTGTTCCAAAATAAATTTTATACTATCAGAAATGAATATTTTTTGTTCTTCAGGAATGGTGTGATCAAGATCAAGAGTTTTATTGATCATTTCCAACCCTTTGGAATGAGGAATATTACTGTATAAGGAAGAAACGTCCAATGTAGCCCACATAAAATCTATTTCCCATGGTATAGTTAACAATTCTGTGATTAAGTGTGTGGAGTCTTTGAGATATGAGGGGAATTGGACTACGTATTTGTGTAATTGTAGATCCACATATTGTGATAAGTTCCCTGTTAGGGCATTAATCCCAGAAATAATAGGTCTCCCTGGTGGATTAGTTAGGTCCCTATGTACTTTTGGAAGATGGTAAAAAAGTGCTGTTGAATTTTCATTAACTAGCAAATAATTTTTCTCTTGGTCAGTGAGTACCCCTTTAATATGAGCATGTATCACTAATTCTCGATATTCAAAGTAATGTATGGGTGAAGGATCGGTCTTTAGTGTTTCATAATATGTGGAGTCAGATAATATGCGTTTTGCTTCCCTAATGCAATCAGTTCTATTCTGTATAACCACAGCCCCCCCTTTGTCCGCACTTCTAATCACAATGGATTTATTGTCAATTAAGGATTTGATAGCCAGTTTTTCTAGATGGTTAAGATTTGGCTTGGTTGAAGAAGTAAATTGTTTATTAAGCATTCTGAAATCTGCCGCTACTAGGGAATAGAAAGTTTCTATGTTACTTCCCTTATGATGATGAGGATAGAAAGTGGACTTGGGCTTTAATGTAGTGTTAAAGGGAGCTGGGGATAACGTAGGAATAATGCGACTAGCCATAGTTTGATTGTTGGCCGTATCTCTAATTTTAGTGGGGTTTTTAGAGATTATTGAAAAATGACGGGTTAGTGTAAGTTTTCTAATGTATGTATGTAAATCTATGAATAGATCAAGGTCATCAGGTTTTTGATCTGGACAGAATGAAAGTCCTTTAGATAGAAGGCTTGATTCTTCTTTTGTCAATGTATAATGGGAGAGGTTAATGATTGTTGATCTGTGTTGTTGTTCCTCTTTGCTAATGGGCTTAGGTTTATTTTTATGTTTCCTTCCACCTCTACAGCCCCTAGTTCTTTTAAAGGATCCCCTTGTATTGAGGATTGGTCTAGTCTCCGTTTCAGACTGATTGGACTGTAATAGTCGGATATTTTTGTGTATATGGAGATTTCTTTGGTATGGTACGACGGTAGAGGTGTGAGGGCCGAAGGAAGGCCTAAAAAAGATACAGAGGTATTTAAAGCAGATGTTTTACTGATATTTATGTTGTCATTATCTGGGATAAGTAATGCCTGTTGTATTTGTGTGTTTGAAAGTGGAGTATTATATATGGTAACAAGAGAATCATCTACTGTCTCTTCAGGAGAAGAAATGATGGATTCATGATTCAACTGAATACCCTGAATTTCTGAGATAGAATTACCATTGATATTAGGATTAGTAATGGGTGATGAAATGGGGTCCTGTATCACTAATGGTGATACACTGTATTTATTAGATACGGAACTGGAATTATCCAGTTGTATAGTTTTGAATTGGGTAGGTGGGAATGTGAAAACCATCGGACGGTGATTAGAAGCGGAGGGACCCTCAATGACTGATGGTGTATTGGTTAACCGCTCTAATGGGGATTTGGAATTGGTAGCTATATTATTGGGTGTATTAGATTTAGTAGATATTACTATAGATTCATTCCTCTTGGTAGGGGGATAGGAATTCCTGAACACAGATATAAGAGATGGATGGTTCTTATATTTGGTATTTTGCCCTTTATATTTATTTATACCTAGGTTATCATGACTAGGGTTTTGTTTGGGAGCTCTTTTCTTAGAATTGCTATTGGGTGGAATGGGAGTTTTAGGGCCTCCATATTTCCCTTGTTTATTTTTGGAATTGCTAGACCAGAATTTAAAATTGCCTTTTAGGTAGTCTAACCGGTCGCTCTTTAAATTATCACTTTTATGTTCTAACAATTCCCTTTCTAAGTTGAGTGTTCTTGTGCATAACACCCAACTCATACGTATGAAATCTGGGTGGTGTATATATTTCTCAATCTCTGATGTGAGTTTATTGATTTGAGATTTGAATTCAAAGGCTAAATTTTGACGTTTGTGGGCAATACGTTTGATGAGCCCTCTGCTACAGGACTCAAGATACTGTTCCCACTCTGTAGTAAAAAGGGGATCATTCAAAAAGGTGGGTGGAACCTTAATTCTTAGCCCCCTTGGTACTAAATTTTCTTTAAGGTATACACACAAAAATTTATGATCCAAATAGTGTCTGGTTTCATCAAATACAAGTCTTTCTAACTGCCAAAACAGTTTACTCAGATCTTCCCTTGATAGGGTGGGTATTCCACAGTCATTAGGAACAGAGCTTGTAGAGATAGTCCCAACTTTGGTACTTTTGTTAGACTCACATAGATTTCTTGTATAATAGTCCACAAGATCATCCCCGTCATCACGATGTTTGATGAAATCCATAATAGAAAATTTACTTGGGGCGGCTTCAAGGCGTTGGAACCTTTATACAGAGTACTTCCGTTGTTGGTTCAAGAACACTCAAGTTAATGAAACAACTTGATGTCAGGATATAGCTTAGAGAAAATGACAAAAAAACAACGCCGAGCGGCACATAGTATAATACTGTTTGATATTAGTGGTATCACATGCTCTAATAAATAGACAACTGTGAGAGATTTTGTCCTTGTATTGAATGGACAGAGTGAGAGATCAATTCAAAAATAAACTGATTGATTTGTTTAGGTTTGACTCTCACCTGGTTCAGTTGTGAGAAGTCACAACTGCTATATCCGCTTTTAGTTTATGGAATGCAGCAGGGTCCCTCAGTGCCAGAATTCCAAGGATCTGGATACAGTGTTTGTAAATGGAATAGGATGCAAAAAGAATGATCCAAAAAACAGAGGAATAAATCCTGCGCTTTCCAAATGTTTAAATCTTCTTTCTTTTATTAGCTCAACACACAACGCGTTTCGGAGATATAATCTCCTTTTTCAAGTGTAAATGAGACGAACATGTACATGACATAAAACATTACAGCAATAAAAAGGCTTCTAGTGTGCTGGCCACACCCTCTTAAGGAGGGGCCAAGCCAACTAGTAAAACCAACAAAAAAGTGTTAAGACACATGTTATAAGTGAATAAAAGTTTAAATGAGCATTTCACATGATAATTCGCATACCTGTTATTATTGCAAATAGGTAATCAGAATTTCCCTGATAAGCGGAGGCTGCTAGGTTCTGTTAGCGTCTCCAATAACTTAGTGCGTGAATTTATTATACATCAGAGTCTCCCACGTAATAACAAGCGGCTTTCCATTGTCATTCACACATGAAAAAGAGGAACCCGACGGACCTGCATTCACTTAGGGGCTGCGGCGATCCGTTCAAATTTTCAGGATATCAGAGCATAGCTCTTCCACCCAATAGGCGTGAACCTGCGTCTCGCGGGTATTCATTGCTATGTCGCGCATGCGCTCCACGCTGCGCTCACTACGCTTCCCTGCTTCGCTAGAAACCCATTCGATGTAACATACTAGAGAAATAGGGAGACCAAAGATACATGGGGCGGAGGACTCATTCCGCCGCTAGTGGTCCAAGACGTATTGTCCCAACCCTGGCGATTCTTTCAAATATATATTAATTAGCTTATCAATCTACCTAAGCCTGAATATTCTATACATTATAGAGAGACTCATCTAGTTCAATGTGTGAACCATAAACCTATAAGTATATTAGTATCTCACTTATAAAATACATATAAAAAATTTAATAATTAAACAAATAAATAATTTATTGAATACAAACATATATATATCTTAAAAAGCCTTTAAAAACAGCACTGATATTTCCGTGTAAAAATTAGAATATTATGTAAAAAAAAATCTCAATTAGATTAAGATAGACAATGGCACTAATATGTATACTTATATATATGTCAACACCAAAGAGAGGATGAGAGAAAGAAAGAAAAAAATAAATAAAAAATGAAGAAATGTTCATTCAGAATCAGCATAATTGGAGTAAGAATATCATCTTATATAAAAGATATATTGATGATTTGCTTTTTATATGGAAAGGAACAAAAGAAACTTTTAGAGAGTTCACTAACTATCTTAATAAAAACGACTGGGGAATTAATCTAAGTGGCGAATCCAATACAAATAAAATCAGCTTTTTAGATTTGGAACTCATTGGGGACACGGAAGGCATACACACCCGCACCTATTTTAAACAAGTAGACTGCAATAGCCTACTAGACTATCGCAGTTCTCATTATAAAAAATGGAAAGATAATGTCCCCTTTGGACAATTTAAACGGATTCGCCGGAACTGTACGAATGACAGAGATTTTGAAAACCAAAGCGAAATTTTAACCCAACGATTTAAAGAAAAGAGGTATCCAAGTAAAATCATAGGAGCAGCTAGAGATAAGGCGCAGTCACTCACACAGCTAGAGTGTCTAGTGCCATCAAAACGGAAAACAAACACCAATTTTAAACATAATTTTATTACAACATTTAATAATGCACACAGTGAAATCCGTGCCATTTTGAACAAACATTGGGGGGTGTTACTCAATGACCCAGTATTGAAAAGAAATATTCCATCGAAACCAGCATTAACATTTCGGAGGGCTAAGACCCTCAGAAATATACTAGCCCCAAGCAAACTCAGATCGGAAAATGAAAACCAAAATTTAAGATGTACACAGCCCCAAAAGAAAGGTGTCTCAAAATGTTTTCATAAAAGATGCAAATGCTGCTACACTATTAATCATGAAGCGATTTCTATTAGTAGTTTCACCACAGGAGATACGATCCAGATTAATTTTTCATTAGACTGCTCCTCTTCGTATGCAATTTATATTTTAGAATGCCCATGCGGTTTACAGTATGTTGAAAGAACTATTAGACCGCTACGTGAAAGACTTAATAAACATAGGTCTAACATCCTCAATGGCTATTTGAAACATAGTGTCTCTAAACATGCCTTCCTATTTCATAAGTCCAGTTTTGAGGGCTTTAGAATAACACCCATAGATCACATTCCATCACATGTCAATAACAGATTTGTTAAATTGAAAAGGAAAGAGATGTATTGGATTTACAAATTTAATACACTAACACCAGGGGGTCTCAATGAAGCCTTAGAAAATATATGTGATGAAATAATATATCGTTAAACATGAAGATATACAGTGGTGTCTATGAAGTATATATATGTATATGTATTTTTTTTTTTTTTGCTCAAATATAGGTATGTATATGTATGCATGAGCGAGGAATGAGTAAGCATATACTTTCATATAATTTACCCAATTCAAATTTTTTTTTTTTTTTTTTTTTTCCTTTCTTTCTCTCATCCTCTCTTTGGTGTTGACACATATATATGTATACAGTCATGGCCAAAAGTTTTGAGAATGATACAAATATTAATTTTTACAAAGTCTACTGCTTCAGTTTTTCTAATGGCAATTTGCATATACTCCAGAATGTTATAAAGAGTGATCAGCTTAACAGCAATTACTTGTAAAGTCAATATTTGCCTAGAAAATGAACTTTATCCCCCAAAACACATTTCAACATCATTGCAGCCCTGCCTTAAAAGGACCACCTAACATCGTTTCAGTGATTGCTCCATTAACACAGGTGTGGGTGTTGATGAGGACAGGGCTGGAGATCAATCTGTCATGATTAAGTAAGAATGACACCACTGGACACTTTAAAAGGAGGCTGGTGCTTGCCATCATTGTTTCTCTTCTGTTAACCATGGTTATCTCTAAAGAAACAAGTGCAGTCATCATTGCACTGCACAAAAATGGCCTAACTGGGAAGAGTATTGCAGCTAGAAAGATTGCACCTCAGTCAACAATCTATCGCATCATCAAGAACTTCAAGGAGAGAGGTTCCATTGGTGCCAAAAAGGCTCCAGGGCGCCCAAGAAAGACCAGCAAGCGGCAGGACCGTCTCTTAAAAGTGTTTCAGCTGCGGGATCGGGCTACCAGCAGTGCAGAGCTTGCTGAGGAATGGCAGCAGGCAGGTGTGAGTGTATCTGCACACACTGTGAGGCGGAGACTCTTGGAGCAAGGCCTGGTCTCAAGGAGGGCAGCAAAGAAGCCACTTCTCTCCAGAAAAAACAGCAGGGACAGACTGATATTCTGCAAAAGGTACAGGGAGTGGACTGCTGAGGACTGGGATAAAGTCATTTTCTCTGATGAATCCCCTTTTCGATTGTTTGGAACATCTGGAAAACAGCTTATTCGGAGAAGAAGAGGTGAGCGCTACCACCAGTCTTGTCTCATGCCAACTGTAAAGCATCCTGAAACCATTCATGTGTGGGGTTGCTTCTCAGCCAAGGGAATTGGCTCTCTCACAGTCTTGCCTAAAAACACAGCCATGAATAAAGAATGGTACCAGAATGTCCTCCAAGAGCAACTTCTCCCAACCGTCCAAGAGCAGTTTGGCGCTCAACAATGCCTTTTCCAGCATGATGGAGCACCTTGCCATAAAGCAAAGGTGATAACTAAATGGCTCAGGGAACAAAACATAGAGATTTTGGGTCCATGGCCTGGAAACTCCCCAGATCTTAATCCCATTGAGAACTTGTGGTCAATCATCAAGAGACGGGTGGACAAACAAAAACCAACAAATTCAGACAAAATTAAAGCATTGATTCTGCAAGAATGGACTGCTATCAGTCAGGATTTGGTCCAGAAGTTGATTGAGAGCATGCCAGGGAGAATTGCAGAAGTCCTGAAGAAGAAGGGTCAACACTGCAAATATTGACTTGCTGCATTAACTCATTCTAACTGTCAATATAAGCTTCTGTTACTCATAATATGAATGCAATTATATTTCTGTATGTGATAAAAACATCTGACAAACACACATAAAAACCAGAGAGCAGCAGATCATGTGAAAATATAATATTTGTGTCATTCTCAAAACTTTTGGCCATGACTGTACATATTAGTGCCATTGTCTATCTTAATCTAATTGAGATTTTTATTTACATAATATTCTAATTTTTACACGGAAATATTAGTGCTGTTTTTAAAGGCTTTTTAAGGTATATATATGTTTATATTCAATTAATTATTTATTTGTTTAATTATTCAATTTTTTATATGTATTTTATAAGTGAGATACTAATATACTTATAGGTTTATGGTTCTCACATTGAACTAGATGAGTCTCTCTATAATGTATTGAATATTCAGGCTTAGGTAGATGGATAAGCTAATTAATATATATTTGAAAGAATCGCCAGGGTTGGGACAATACGTCTTGGACCACTAGCGGCGGAATGAGTCCTCCGCCCCATGTATCTTTGGTCTCCCTATTTCTCTAGTATGTTACATCGAATGGGTTTCTATCGAAGCAGGGAAGCGTAGTGAGCGCAGCGTGGAGCGCATGCGCGACATAGCAATGAATACCCGCGAGACGCAGGTTCACGCCTATTGGGTGGAAGAGCTATGCTCTGATATCCTGAAAATTTGAACGGATCGCCGCAGCCCCTAAGTGAATGCAGGTCCGTCGGGTTCCTCTTTTTCATGTGTGAATGACAATGGAAAGCCGCTTGTTATTACGTGGGAGACTCTGATGTATAATACATTCACGCATGCGCAGTACAACACTAATTCCCGCAGGTATCAAACACATATTCGGCGGGTTAGTACGCTGCGCATGCGCACTAAGTTATTGGAGACGCTAACAGAACCTAGCAGCCTCCGCTTATCAGGGAAATTCTGATTACCTATTTGCAATAATAACAGGTATGCGAATTATCATGTGAAATGCTCATTTAAACTTTTATTCACTTATAACATGTGTCTTAACACTTTTTTGTTGGTTTTACTAGTTGGCTTGGCCCCTCCTTAAGAGGGTGTGGCCAGCACACTAGAAGCCTTTTTATTGCTGTAATGTTTTATGTCATGTACATGTTCGTCTCATTTACACTTGAAAAAGGAGATTATATCTCCAAAACACGTTGTGTGTTGAGCTAATAAAAGAAAGATTTAAACATTTGGAAAGCGCAGGATTTATTCCTCTATTTTTTGGATCATTCTTTTTGCATCCTATTCCATTTACAAACACTGTATCCAGATCCTCGGAATCCTGGCACTGAGGGACCCTGCTGCATTCCATAAACTAAAAGCGGATATAGCAGTTGTGACTTCTCACAATTGAACCAGGTGAGAGTCAAACCTAAACAAATCAATCAGTTTATTTTTGAATTGATCTCTCACTCTGTCCATTCAATACAAGGACAAAATCTCTCACAGCTGTCTATTTATTAGAGCACGTGATACCACTAATATCAAACAGTATTATACTATGTGCCGCTCGGCGTTGTTTTTTTGTCATTTTCTCTAAGCTTCATTTCTATGATAGCCTGGTAAAAAGCATTCAGAAAAACTACAAAACGAAACAGATAAAGTATCATGGCAATTACAAGTATCTTCAAATGCAAAGTTTCTGTTTGTGAATACAAGGCATTGTAACCTATGGCAACCTGGACTACATACCTACAGGGGACACCAATGAAAAATGATACACCAGAGATAGCTTTGCTGTAGCAAGAACTCTGGGGAATTCCTCCTGCTGTTATCCTTGTCTTTATGAGTTACTATTGTGCTGGGGGCCTATCGGGGTCACTGCTTCCTAACTTCCTGCTTCCAAGGTCTCTAAAGAGCCCTTTAACTTCTCCCAGAGGTACCCTGTAGTATATTGAAATCCCTCCATCAAGTGTTGGATATATGAAGGGGACCACTGTTGTTATAAAAAGGTTCTCCACTTTGAGAGAAAAAAATTTAGCTTAGAGGTTTTTATGTTTTTCTAACTCCAGCAGTATTTGTAAGTGTGCACCTATGTAAGTAACAGAGTCTGTGACTGTAGCCACTTTTGAAAAATGCAGCATTTGGCTACCATCAGTACAGTATGGAGGAGTGGGGGAACTCACTGCAGGGGGCCCTAAAACTGGCCATACACATTACATTTTAGACTGCTGAAGTCTGTTTCATACAACTGTTATGGATAAAATGTCTATTTTTATATTAACAGATCTATTTTGCATCACTATTAACTGTATGTCTGCTCTCCTCGATTCTGTTTATCATTGCATACTTCCTCATTATGTTTTTGTGACACATAACTAAATATCAGCTTAGCAAGATGGCGCCTACATCCTGGACTACGCCTGAGGAAATGTGTAAGATCCGGATGAGAAAAAAAGGACAGTTTGCTTCAGCCAACGACAGGTTGACATATATGTGTACAAGCCAACCTCTCCATACGATGTTATATAAGACGCTGTTTGTGGTTAATAAAAAAGGAAGTTCTATTCTGACAGTGTGAGCAGAGTGTTACTTCTTGAGCGCGCTCTTATCTTTATAACAAATCTGGAAACCAAATAACCAACTCAGGATACAGATTTAGTATCAATCCAAAACAGTGGCGTCCCTTGGTGGGCCAGCCGAGTGGGTCATTCTACAGCCGTCAAGTCGGACGTGAAGAGACAGTCAATGTGGATGAGGATGGAGAGTGCACCTCCAATAGTACGGTAAGAAAACTGATTATCTTACCCGAATATCCTACTTCCGTTCTTGATTGTCTCTCTGTGTCTTAATCGGCTGTTGATGACCTCTAGTGGCAGGTAACTCACTCTCCGCTGGTCAGATATTTAAGAACCTGTCAATCGGTTGGTTGTTTGGTATTTTATTTGTGTGAATAGTCAGGACGTGGTTGTGAGGACAGTGTGCTCTGGGCACCAAGGAAGGTGTTGTCACGGATGCCCGGGTGCCTATTGGTCCGAAAATAGGTAGTCTCGGAGGGTGATAACATATTTGTGGTAAGGTGGATAGGTAGACCGGATCGTCGGACCACTCGTATCAACAAAGACCATCCACCGGATGTAGTTTAGACGCACCGAGGAGGTCGTCTCAGCCCAAGGTCCCAGGGGGCCACTGTCTTCCTGATCTTGTCTATTTGTCTGTCTGGTGGGAGGAACTAAATCAGTTGATGCGGAAGATATTGACATGGATGCCTGATTCATTGTTTGTCCGATAACTGTGAGGTCAGAGGTGTCAATATAAGGTTTCTCGGAGGGATCGGTGATCCGGGTCGATCGGACCATCCGGGTCAGAATGGAACCGAAGCCCACATAAGGCGGAGGGATTCGATAGAGTCCGGACGTACCCCAAGGGGGTCGTCAATCCCGCACATCTGGAGTGAGTGCCCTCCCTAAAGACTCTGCCCATCTTATTGTCTGTCTAATCTGTATAGTTTTGAGATGGGGAACGCTTAAGTGTATTAAAGTCGAGGCATAGTTGTAGCAACGGAGTGACTAGGTATTGAGATAGGCGTTGTTGTGGGTACCTGGGTGCCTATTAGTCCGAGAATAGGCAGTCCCGGAGGGCGATAACGTTTTTGTGGTGAAGTGGACTGGTAGATCGGGTCGTCGGACCACCCGAATCAAAGGGACCAAGTCCACTGTCGTCTCAGGCCTCAGTCCTAGAGCCACTGTGCACTTTATCGCCTCTAAAAAAAAAAAAAAAAATTTTTGTCTGTCGAAGTGTGTTGTCTGTTAATTGTTTAGAGAAAGTAGTCTAAATGGGTGGGGCACAGTCGACAATGCCCCATAAAGGGTGTACCGCCAAGCAGTTGGTGGAAGCTCGAGATGGAAAGCAAAATGTTAAAAACATGTCTAAGTTGATAAATATATGTAGTATAGATGTGGGTGGGAGATTGTAACCCGAGGAATGGAGGAAAGTGTTGAAGGAGAAGAAGGGTGTTTTAAAATACCAAGGTCTTATGAAACAGGCTGAGGCGTGGTATGAAACAGCAAAGGCTGTATATAGAGAAGGGTGGAAGGAAGAACAGATGAATGAGCAAGGAAAGGTTACCCATGTATACCATCGATGTCAAAGTAATGTAGAGTCACAAAATGAAAGACCTCCACCTTATAATGTGAAAGATCCCGGGGGTTGGACTTGTGTAGTATGTGGGGAGCAAAATGCTGATTGTAGGGAGACATGTGCTGCCTGTGGAGCACCACGTCCTCTCAGGGCGGCTATACTTGTACAAAAGGAAGTGGGTATTTCCGGCACAGACATGTCCCCTACATTGCCACCCCCTGTTCCTGTTTATCCCACACCCCCAGCTGCCTCCCAAGTCCCTGTGACTCCATTATATCCGGTGATAGAGGAAGTTGGTAAGCTGTATCAAGACCAACCTCAAGAACACCCTATCACAACCACCCCCGAACAACAATACAAACTTGTATTACGTTTCCTTCACTCCCTTGTATCCAGTGTTAGATGTCAATGGATCCTATTACCACGACCCTGTTCCACCTGCCCCAAAACCCCTCATTCCCATGATGCCGAGCCTCCCAGAAGATGTTCTGCCTCCAATCCCTGGCCCTGAAGAATCGAGATGCCAACATGCGGCAGTACTTCGGGAACTGGCGGCACTTCAACAACAACTGCAAAATCAGCCCCTTACAACACAAGAGTCTTGGGGGGACTTCCTCCTCCTTTACTGAAAACTGTTATATCATGTTATGAAACTATTATCCAATAGTTATGTGTTAAAACTTATGTTATAACTTTATAGCCAATCATGTTATGTTAATGATACTAATCACACCTTCTCTTTGTTTCAGCAATGTATAACCATACCAAGAAGAGATTTTGTGCTGTGTTTTTGGCATGCATCCCATTTAGTTTGTTAATGTGCTGGATCATGTGAAGGGAAGGATAGGTTGCCCCACCGCCCGTCTTCTCCAAATTGTGGTGGAGGAGAATGTAGTAACCCGGGGCTACTGTGTGTACCCGGGATATATCTTCCCAGGTCCAGCTTAAGCATATTTCAGTGGTTGGACAACTCAGACTACAGTGTGCCTTACTTGTACCTCCTCATGTCACCTTTGCATGTCACTAAAAATCCCTTTGAACTGTTACCAATAGGTTCAGGGGGGAGAAAGACACAAGCATTTTCTGCTGACAATATGATTGTATGTCACAGGAAACTGTTGGGTTTGGTCATGTAAGTGATGAACCTATTGCTAACCCTGATTTTGAGTTCTTTTATAGATGGCTGTCGATTTGGGAAGGTGACAGATTCTACACCGGATATGTCATGGTTACTGGAAACCAGATAAAACAAGCAGAAACCCCCCTTAAAAGTACTCACTGAGACAGTGTACAATGGCTGAGGGTAAACTAGATGAGCTTTTGGTATAGCAGGACTATCGTCCAATCTGAGTGTTTATGGTTAAGCCTAAAAGGATTTCCAGGCTATTCAGGAGGTGATGGAGACCCTGCCGCTATAGTCAAAGTCAAGGCACACACCAATGCTGATGCACAGGAAAGTAGAGGTAACGTGTGGGCAGATGCTTCCACCAAACCAGCTGCAGGAAAGCCTAGGGAACATGCCTCAATACAGGTGGTCACCATGCTGGACCAAAACTCTCAGCTCTCTTTTCAGGTTCTAAAAAAACTGCAGGACCAAAATGGCCCAGAAGAAAAGAAGTTTTGGGAACCGCAAGGATGAAGAAAAAGGATGAACAAGCCCTGATGGCCAGTGGTAAGAGAGTATGTTTACCAAGAGCACTGTTCCCAATGATGGCACAAGCAGCTCAAGTGAACCACTCGAAAGTAGCCATGTGTGACCTGGTAAACAGATGATCAGTAGCTGCAGGATTTAGCATCACTGCAGTCAGATACATGTAAGCCTGCATAACATGTGTCAAACACAATGTAGGCCAAAAAGTAAAAGGTTTCTCAGAAGCACACCCCGAAGCCCTTGTACCTGTTCCAGAGATTGTGAGTTAACTACATACCGTTACCAAAGGTAGGAAGGTATGAGTACGTGCTTGTGTGTATTGATCTCTTTTCAGGATGGCCTGAGGCATTTCTGGTGCAAAAGGCCACCACAAAAGGAACTGCAGATAAACTGCTGAAAAGAAGTAGTGTGCAGGTATGGGATCTCCGAGACCATTGGAAGTGATAATGGAACTCACTATACAGGACAGGGTACACTCCTGACAGAAGAATTGGCCTCAGCCCCTAGAGTATTTGGATTGTCTTTTTCACAATTGTTCCAGATGTAGTATGGTGTGCTGACTGACTATGTGATGGTTTGCCGAAAACATGTGACTAATGTACACTTTTGATTTTTCTCCTTCCTCCAGAACCTGAGTCAGTGGAAGGAATCTATAAGTTAAAACCCAAAAATTGGATGGTGATAAAGAGACATATGAGAAGGGCCTCGACTCGACAGTCCCTTCCAGGTGCTGTTGACAACAGCCATGTCAGTCAAATTGTCAGGGAAACCCAACTGGGTCCACGCCAGCCACTGCAAGAAAGCCCAGACCCCGACCCTGTTGTGACATGCGGCCACTCATTACAGAGCTCACCCTCTTAGCAGTAAGGAAGGGCCAATCAGGGGAACAGATAGGTATCACAGAAGAAGAAGGAGTAACTACCTTTTGGTACAACTCCAGCAATACACATACGGTCACTTTTAAAGCCGACTACTGTAAGATCATAAATTGTAATGATCGGCAGTGGGCGCATGGGTTACTCCATGCTGGGAGAAAACATTGGTTAAGGACAACAATACATATGTGTGCAGGATAATTACTGGGGAAAACAATGTAAACATTGGGGTGCAGTGGGGTGGAATACTGGTAACAATTGGGGATATCGGCCCTCAAGTGCCCTAAAAAAAAAGGATAAAAATGGAAGGTCCCGATATCCCAGATGACCCTTACTAAGGATGATTTCAAACCCTCATGTTGACAGGTAGGAAGCTGTAACTCCCTGACCTTAACCATAGAGAATTCTTCAGAAGGAGATGGGGGCACATATTGGCTGTCTACCTATGCGGGGGGAAGGATATGGGGGGCCTTGGGGAAGATTTCGGTTATAAGACATGAGATCAGACCGCGACCGATGGGTAGAACGGCAGAAGGCAGGTCCACTGAACCCATTGACTTCCCAAATACGTATATACAAGAGCATGACTGCCATAGCAGACCCGTCTTTTGAGGACACCCTGGACTCTGAGACAGGTTTCTCTGACTACAACCTATGGCTGGAATGAAGTTCACAGCTGACCAACATAATCGCACCAACTGTTATGTTTGCTCTGGTGCTTGACCCCATTCAGGAACAGTACCCTTAAATATTCCAGAAGATGCCCAAGAGTGTTTTGCTAGTCTTTTCACTAACATCACCACAAATTCCATCCAATGTGAGAATTAGAAGAGCAAGTATCCCATCATCCCTAAAAGTTCGAAACTGGGGGAGGGGATAACCATTTATCCTGGCAATTATACTTGTTATGTTAGTAGGTCAGGAAACGGGAGATTCTTGGGAAATCTCCCCGAAGGGTATTGCAGTGAATATAGTCCTTTGAATGAGACTCAAATACAGAACCAAGTCCAGGCCCTAGGAGACATTTATTGGATTTGTGGGGACATGAGGGTCAGAACCAAGTTGATGGGAAAGTGGACAGGAGAATGTGCCCTAGCAAAAGTCATAATGCCCATTCATATACTTGGGGACCCAATGGATCAAGGTCATAGTGGGGAAATTGGAGAAAACCAAGTGCTTCGAGAGAAAATGGACTTGAGCCCAAAGGGCAGCTTTGATCCCCACGTATACGTAGATGCTATAGGAGTGCAAAGGGGGGGGTCCCAGATGAATTTAAAGCAAGAGATCAGGTGAAAGCGGGATTTGAGTCCATATTTCCCTGCAAACAAAAATGTAGCCTGGATCAATTATATCTACTATAACCAACAGAGATTTGTGAATTACACGAGAGATGCCCTACAAGGATTGGCAGAACAATTAGGCCCCACCTCCATCATGGCATTTCAGAATAGAATGGCCTTGGATATGTTATTAGCTGAGAAAGGAGGTGTGTGCAAAATGATTGGTGGAGTTTGCTGTACATACATACCCGACAATACTGGTCCGAATGGGAAGGTCACTCTGGCTATAAAAAAGCTAGATAATTTGGCTGATGAACTGAAAAGGAATTCAGGAGTAAAAGACCCTTGGGACACTTGGTTTGGATGGATGTCTGTCTGGCAAAGAATGCTGGCTCAAATAGGGGTGGTGATACTAGTTGTCCTTGTAATTTTTGCTGTAATTGTACGCTGTGCTATCCCATGTATCAGGAGGTTAATGAGCAAAGCAGTTGAAGAAACTATTCCGCTCCACGCGATGCAAATCCCAGCATATGAAACTGATGATCCATACAATCCCTTAGAAGTAAACGTCAGTTATAAATGGCAGGGATAGCATCTGACTTCCTTATGTACAAAGTCTGCGACAAGGGGGGTTATGGACAAGCCATAACTCATCTAACGGGCAGCACAAAAGAGTTCCAAGGTACATTAGGACAGATGAGCTAGGATTAATTAGGGACAGTGAATAAATAGTCATTTTAAGGGGGGACTGTTATGGATAAAATGTCTATTTTTATATTAACAGATCTATTTTGCATCACTATTAACTGTATGTCTGCTCTCCTCGATTCTGTTTATCATTGCATACTTCCTCATTATGTTTTTGTGACACATAACTAAATATCAGCTTAGCAAGATGGCGCCTACATCCTGGACTACGCCTGAGGAAATGTGTAAGATCCGGATGAGAAAAAAAAGGACAGTTTGCTTCAGCCAATGACAGGTTGACACATATGTGTAGAAGCCAACCTCTCCATACGATGTTATATAAGACGCTGTTTGTGGTTAATAAAAAAGGAAGTTCTATTCTGACAGTGTGAGCAGAGTGTTACTTCTTGAGCGCGCTCTTATCTTTATAACAAACCTGGAAACCAAATAACCAACTTAGGATACAGATTTAGTATCAATCCAAAACACAACCAACCTTCAGAACCATGATTTTTTTTATGTGGTCTGTCTTCTGTGATCTGTTGTGTATGGGCTAGACTGAGTGATTTTTGTAATGTGAGAATGTACTAACACAAAGTGCCTGCCCATCATTTCCTGTTTTCAACACTTCATTAGCATTGAACTACTTTCATCTGTTCATTTTCCAAGCGTTTGGGTTAGTCAAAATCTACAAGTACTCCACTATGCCAGACACTTGCTAATGAAGTGCTGAAAACAAGAAATAACAAACACTTTGTAGGTGTGTTAGTGGTTGTTCACGTGTTTGAAACAGTTGGCCTTACGAACAATGAACCACACTTTATTTCATATGAGTGTTAGCAGTCTAAAATCTAATGTGTATTGCCAGCTTAAGTCTTCAGATTGATTGAAAAACTAAGATCAGTTGGTTGAATGTCTGGTCCCTCCCCAGAGAGTGCCCATATGTTGTTCCACCTCCCTCCAAAACTTGTCAATCTTTATACATGATAACATATTTCCAGAGAAGCGGGAGTAGGCGCAATATTAAAGCCATATAGTGCCTATGCATCACTTCATAATACTCCCCAGTAGATTAATAATGTCCCAGTGGCCCCCGACACTTCATAAGGCTCCCCTGATGTACATGTGTTACTCCACATTTTTTAACTGTTTTAGCACTTACTGCACCTTGTCCGTTAAGGGGCAGGCTAATTGGAAAAGGGATGGAGCTTACCATGAAAAGGGGGTGGACACTGCATGCGACACTACATTTTGGCATATATTTTTTCTCAGTCCAAACTAGGTCAACTAATAAGTGGTGTAAAGTTAAAATAGACAGTCTAAAGATATGCCATACTTACACTGATGAGCAAAAGTGTAACAATGTTTTGAACTTTTGACTTTCAGGCTCCATATCTCACCATCCAATACAGCTTGGAATGTGAGACTATTATCATTTTATAGACAATCATCTTGGCTATCTCATACATAAATTTGACTTGCTACTATTTAGCATATGATTAGTTATGCAGATTCTTGTCATGTAACTGCATTGTCGCTGTTTTGCTCCTGGTGGTAGAAAATCTATTTTTTCTTGTATTACAACCTGTTATCAGATTACCTTATAGCTCAGTGTGGTATAAGGTTGATTCCCAAGTGAAAGGTCACTGGTTAAAATCAAGGATCAGCCATGAAGAAGATTTCCCAAGAAAAGAGAAACAGCATCATCCATCTCATCGATAGCAGTTTCTCAGCCAAGAAAATTGCCAAACTGCATCATGTGAGTGCCATGATAGTTGGAAGAATATAAAATGAAGTCTGTCCATCCATTCAAAAGCCAAGAGGTGGACTTCCAGGCAAAATATCGGAGTCAGCAAGTCAGCTTATCAAAAGATCTATCAGTTCTGGTGCGACAGATACGGCAGTGGAGGTGGATCATATGCTTCGTAATAGTGAGATCACAGACGTCCATGTATGCGACAAGCACTACACAAGTCTGGACTGGTGGCCCAAAAAAAGGTGAAGTCTCAACTCCAATATCGTCATAAGAAGCGTTGGCTCAAGTTTGCAAAAAAAAGTGGACAATAGAAGATTGGAAACAGGTGATTTGGAGCAATGAGACGAAAGTCAATAGACTGGGCTCTGATGGGTGCAAATGGGTCTGAAAGAAACAAGGGAAAAGGGGGCTAATGGATCAAGAAACTGAAGGAACTGTGAAGGTTGGTGGAGGAAGCCTGATGATATGAGGTTGTTTCACAGCCAAAGGCTTTGGATACTTCACCTGGATCAATGATGGTCTCAATGCTGAGCTATATGTGAGTTACTTCATACACTCGAGTACTATGGGTATGAAAAGGACAACATAGCGTTCCAGCAGGACAACAACCCAAAGCATACGTCAAGATTAGCATAGAAGTGATTCAATGACAAGGAAGTAGAGGTGCTGAATTGGCCCCCATAGTCCCCAGACCTCAACCCAAATGAACACTTATGGGTAGAGTTGAAGAAAAAAAACTGTATTCGTACTCAAGTGAGTCGACCAGTATGCACCAACATTGGGAATGTGTAGAAGAGACCTGATATCAGATGTTTGGTCTAGACATGTTTGAATCTCATCGAGACCATGCCCAGAAGGATTCAGGCAGTGCTGAAAGCCAAAGGTGGATTTAGAAAATAATAAAAATTTCAATTTTGATTTTTAGGAGCAAAACAGTAACAATGCACTTACATGACAAGAATCTGCATAACTAATCATATGCTAAACAGTTGCAAGTCAAATATTGGTATGAGATAGCCAAGATGATTGTCTATAAAAATGACTGTAGTCTCAAATTCCAAGCTGTAGTGGATGGGGGAGCAGATGCCAGAACACATAATCAGGGGTAAGACAGTATCACTTCTTGTAATGGACAGTGCATTGTAGACCCACTGGGCCACCTAACCAATGGCTTTATATAAGTAGACTCTAGTTTTCAACCTTTAATCCCCCTTCCTTAGCTGTCGACTTTATTGCGGGCTGACTACCAAGTTGCTTTCTTTTGCAGTGGTCCTGGTATAGGTGGTAGCTGGCCATGGACCAGAATGGCTCCACTGCGCTGCCCCAAAGGGAATGACAAAACGTGGTTACATGATGGCCAAGGAGTCAGTGACCATTAATAAGTGAATCAGGATAAGCACAGTGGGGCAGAGTCAGGAACAGGTATCAGGCAAATCAGGATGGACAGACAGATGCAAAATCAGGACAAGCCTAAGTCAGGAACAGGTATCAGGCAGATTAGGACAAACTGACAGATGCAGAGTCAGAGACTAAGCCAAAGGTCAATAAAAGGGTAAAACAATAAGAAGGACAAGCCAGCAATAACACTCACAGGAACTAGCAATGTTATGGACCTATAATTGCTTAGGCACCATGCTGAGGGCAGGACAGACAAAAATGGGAAGGGACTGCCTGGGATTGCCTCAGAGAGGCCCACATTTGTGCATGTTAGGCATTCAAGTTGCAGAGAGGAAGGGCAAAACAGCAGAAGAAAATACACAGCAGCAGGAAGAGACAGGAATCACACAGTGTGAAGCAGAGATAACCCGATGGCTTTGTTCGCTGGGAGAGATAGTACGACAGCAAGTGCATACCACTGGCATTACACTTCCTTTTTATGTTAGCCCATCCCCTGGGTTTTCTACTTTCTGCCGTGAAAAATCCTCTAAGGCCCTATCATACAGGCCAATTATTCCCAGGATTTTCTCTCTGCATTTTTCGGGCGGAAATCTGGTGGACTTCATTATAGTCTATGGGGTCTGCGGATTACCTCTTTTTTAAGCGGATTAGGTTTCCTTTTGTGGGGTCCCCCATGCGGACCCCACGAACGTAAACCCGAACGGAAGTGTGAATCTAGCATAACAATAATGAAACTGTATGTGCCCAAATGATCAATTGGTTAGATATACTCATTTTAATAGCTCAATGTATTTGGAACTAAAGAGCACCGATCAACAAACTGTACTGTCATTTGTATCTTGTTAAATGTAGATACTGAGCCTAAGTAAATGGGCTCTCTGAACCACAAAATACATAGACATTTCTATTTGGAGGTCTCTCTGGTCAATAGGACCAACATGGCATTCTTTCTGAATACATTTAGAAAAAATACACAAAGGGGTTTACTAAGTTATGAAGTTATCCTCATTTAATAAGATAAGGGATAATTTCATGATCAGTGGGGGTCCAAGCGCTCAGACCCACACAGATCCTGAGAACAGAGAACTGGTTCTCCTGTCCTGATGCAGTAGCAGGTCGAATGTGCACTCTGCCACTCCATTCATTCTCTATGGGAGTGCTGGAGATAGCTGAGCACAGAGCTTCCATAGAGAATGAATGGAGCCGCAAGGAGCATGCTCCACCTGCCTTTCATTCAGGACAGAACAGGACCCCGTTCTCGGTATTGGTGGTAAAGATAGGGAATCATAACTTGGTACAACCTCTTCAAAGGTTGGTTTTATCAGAGACAACCCCTTTCAGAAAATGTCTGCTGCAACTATCAGCTGATAGTTGCTGGTCTCACTCTTTGTACACCCAGTAAACCAGCTGATTTTACAAGGGGAAGCTACGTCAGCGAGGTATTTTATTTTGCATGGGAAATAAGTGGGCATTACCTGTCAATTTTGTCAATAAGCCATAACAGATTAGAATAAAAACAGTGCCCTTTAGATTCTGGGGACATTTATTCTGTTTTTCCTTACTCTTGAGAATTCTATTATAGCACTGACTTAAGAAGAACATGAGTTGATCTTTCCAGACAGCGCACAACAGTGACACTAAATAAAGTAACGGCTTGTTAGGAAGCTGTGGCCAGCACTGGCAAGCATGTTATTGTAGTCATTCCACTGTTACTATAACTGGCACATTAAAGAAGAGCTATTTAAAGAAATCCAAGAAGAATGATATGCAGAGAAGAGGTGCATTTTAAGAGGCACTGCTTTTAGTGCTTAGATGGCCTGATTCTTTATACTATAAAATTCCCACTATATGGAAAGGTAACTACTAGAATACTGCATTCTGTGTTCCTGTCGCAGAACCATTTCTATTTGTGAAGGGCTAATTGAACGCTTCCAAAACCCACAAAAACAAAAAGCATAAGAAAAATAGGAAAAAAGAATTAAAAGTGTACATCCTCTACTAAAATGTAGTACATAGGGTGTTGAGTTACACACTTACATTGTTCAAGAAAAAAAAACAAGTAATACAGTTTTTGCAATGATTACAATAAAAAACATACAACTTTTGAAGACTTATTTACCTAGATCATGTTGTATATGGATGCTGCCAACATGACAGGACCCAATCCACAGGAAAGAAAAGAGGTCAATATATTACTTAACCATAAAACTTTTGCTTTCCTACATTGAATCAACATACCACAGGTACAATTAGCAATGAAAAGTTTATGGGCTTAAAGTCACCCAGCTTCCATCCCACTGCCTCTGAATTAAGAGGTTGCCACGCCTGCATGGCTCTCTGCATTCTCTTCTATAGAAGTTCTGAGAATAGCTAAGCCTGCCCTCAGACCTCCACCAATCGCAAAGTTACCAGATTAGGGGTACTGTATTGTAGCATTTAAAGGGGTATTCCCTCGAACATAACCAAATTTAAATAGAAGAATAGCAGCAACTCATCATTTCTGTATATAAAATCTACATTTACTTCAGCTCATTATAAACAATTCCAAGTGAGGGAAAGATGAAGCATTGCATATGCAAAACAGCTTTCCTGTTTACCCACTTGGAATTGTTTTTAATGAGCTGAAATAAATATGGATTTTATACACAGAAACGGTGAGCTGCTGATCTTCTTTTCTATTTGAAGATATACAACATAGTTTATTTGAGAGCTGAGAACCACCAAAACTCTGATATCACAAGCAGTACTAGCTGAGATTTTTCCTACATGTGTGTTGGTAGTGCCAACTATTGTTTATTTTTTTGGAGAACCGTATTAAATTTGTAGACAATTAAAAGCCAAACAATTTTGCAAATATAAATAATTGAAAATTTTGCATAGTTTTATAACCATCTGAATTCTAATTAATTTTTTTTGTGTTGATTGATGAATCTTCTTCTTAAGTTTAAAGGGGTTGGTCACTTTCAGACAAATATTGAGAGACAAATGTTACCAATATACAGTCATGGCCAAAAGTTTTGAGAATGATACAAATATTAATTTTTACAAAGTCTACTGCTTCAGTTTTTCTAATGGCAATTTGCATATACTCCAGAATGTTATAAAGAGTGATCAGCTTAACAGCAATTACTTGCAAAGTCAATATTTGCCTAGAAAATGAACTTTATCCCCCAAAACACATTTCAACATCATTGCAGCCCTGCCTTAAAAGGACCACCTAACATCGTTTCAGTGATTGCTCTATTAACACAGGTGTGGGTGTTGATGAGGACAGGGCTGGAGATCAATCTGTCATGATTAAGTAAGAATGACACCACTGGACACTTTAAAAGGAGGCTGGTGGTTGCCATCATTGTTTCTCTTCTGTTAACCATGGTTATCTCTAAAGAAACACGTGCAGTCATCATTGCACTGCACAAAAATGGCCTAACTGGGAAAAGTATTGCAGCTAGAAAGATTGCACCTCAGTCAACAATCTATCGCATCATCAAGAACTTCAAGGAGAGAGGTTCCATTGGTGCCAAAAAGGCTCCAGGGCGCCCAAGAAAGACCAGCAAGCGGCAGGACCGTCTCTTAAAAGTGTTTCAGCTGCGGGATCGGGCTACCAGCAGTGCAGAGCTTGCTGAGGAATGGCAGCAGGCAGGTGTGAGTGCATCTGCACGCACTGTGAGGCGGAGACTCTTGGAGCAAGGCCTGGTCTCAAGGAGGGCAGCAAAGAAGCCACTTCTCTCCAGAAAAAACATCAGGGACAGACTGATATTCTGCAAAAGGTACAGGGAGTGGACTGCTGAGGACTGGGGTAAAGTCATTTTCTCTGATGAATCCCCTTTTCGATTTTTTGGAACATCTGGAAAACAGCTTATTCGGAGAAGAAGAGGTGAGCGCTACCACCAGTCTTGTCTCATGCCAACTGTAAAGCATCCTGAAACCATTCATGTGTGGGGTTGCTTCTCAGCCAAGGGAATCGGCTCTCTCACAGTCTTGCCTAAAAACACAGCCATGAATAAAGAATGGTACCAGAATGTCCTCCAAGAGCAACTTCTCCCAACCGTCCAAGAGCAGTTTGGCGCTCAACAATGCCTTTTCCAGCATGATGGAGCACCTTGCCATAAAGCAAAGGTGATAACTAAATGGCTCAGGGAACAAAACATAGAGATTTTGGGTCCATGGCCTGGAAACTCACCAGATCTTATTCCCATTGAGAACTTGTGGTCAATCATCAAGAGACGGGTGGACAAACAAAAACCAACAAATTCAGACAAAATTAAAGCATTGATTCTGCAAGAATGGACTGCTGTCAGTCAGGATTTGGTCCAGAAGTTGATTAAGAGCATGCCAGGGAGAATTGCAGAGGTCCTGAAGAAGAAGGGTCAACACTGCAAATATTGACTTGCTGCATTAACTCATTCTGTCAATATAAGCTTCTGTTACTCATAATATGAACGCAATTATATTTCTGTATGTGATAAAAACATCTGACAAACACATAAAAACCAGAGGGCAGCAGATCATGTGAAAATATAATATTTCTGTCATTCTCAAAACTTTTGGCCATGACTGTACTTTCTGTATCAATTCTTCATGGTTTTCTAGATTTCTGCTTGTTGTCATTCATTCTATTACTTCTAGTGGATAAAATTCTGACCATGGTCACGTGATATATGGTCCATGGTCATGTGATGTACACACAGATGCCGCTCGTTATAGTCATAGCACAGTAATCAGACATCTGCCTGGTAACGAGCTGTGCACCTGCAAGCAAGCGTTTTTGAAATGGCAGCTTGAGCGCCGCAGATTTTTCTGCAATATATAGATGGGATTAGCCATAATCCTATCCACTTTGCAGTTAATGTAAAAGGTTGAGAGGCAGTCCACATCAAAACAGCAGCTCTGGGAGACTATTCTGACAAAAACTCAGGTTCAATGGATGCAAGTATTTTGAAGGTGATATCAAAGAAAGGGTCGTATGTTAACTTGTAACCTGACCTGTTAAGATGTTTTTGATTGAAATAACTTTTAATTTCAGTAAATGTGACCTCTTATTCGTTTAAAGGACCGGGCCTAAAAGTGCCTTATGGACCAGGCCTCATTTTTCAAAACTGACATGTGTCACTTTATATGGCAATAACTTCAAGACGCTATAATTTACACAAGTGATTTTGAGATTCTTTTATCATGACACATTGTACTTCATGTTAGTGGTAAACATTGATCAATATTTTTGTATTTATTTATAAAAAATTTAGAAATTTGATGGAAATTTTGAAAAAAAAAATCAATTTTCATAATGTGAAATGCTCTGCTTTTAAGATAGATAGTCATACCACCCAAATACATTAATAAATATTATCTACCATATCTCTGCTTTATATTGGCATCATCTTTTAATTGTCCTTTCATTTATTTTGGATGTTAGAAGGATTACAAATGTAACAGCGATTTTCCAGATTTACAAGAAAATTTCCCAAACTCATTTTTTAGGGACCACTTCAGTTCTGAAGAGGATTATAAAGGCCTACATATTAGAAACCCCCATAAATCATCCCATTTTTAAAACTGCACCCCTCAAATAATTCAAAGCAGCAGTTGGGAAGTTTGTTAACCCTTTAAGCATTTCACGGGAATTAAAACAATATGGAGGTGAAATTTAGACATTTCATTTTTATCCAATAATACATTCATTTATCCATAAAATTAACACATTCACAAAGGGTTAAAGGAGAAAATGCATCTCACAGTTTGTTATGCAATTTCTCTCAAGCACAGAAATACCCAACATGTGGGTGTAAACTGATGTTTGGGCAAATGGCAGCACACGGAAGGGAAGGAGCAACACTGGACTTGAAAAGATTTTGCTGGAATAGTTTTCAGGTGCCATGTCTCATTTGTAGAGCCCCTAGAGTACCAATACAAAGGAAACCCCCAAAAAGTTACCCCATTTTGGAAACTACACCCCTCATAGAATTTATCAAAGGGTATAGTGAGCATTTTGACCCCACAGCTGTTTCACAGATTTTATTAACATTGGGATGTGTAAATGAAAAATTACTAAAACATTACTTAATCCCCAAAGTTTTCATTTTCATTTGTTAAACAATTACTCATGAACACGGCAATACCCCATATGTGGTTGTAATGTGCTGTATGGGTACATGGCGGGGCTCGGAATGGAAAGAGCGCTATTTAACTTTTGAAGGGCAGATTTTGCTGGAATAGTATACAGGTGCCATGTTGCATTTGCAGAGCCCCTAAAGTACCAATACAATGGAAACCCCCAAAAGTGACCCCATTTTGGAAACTACACCCCTCACAGAACATATCAAGGGGTATAGTGAGCATTTTGCCCCCACAGCCGTTTCAAAGATTTTATTAACGTTGGAACATGAAAAATTACTTTCTTTCCAATAAACCGTCAATTTAGCCCCAAATTTTTCATTTTCACAAGAGGATAAAGGAGAAAAAGCAACCCAAAGTTTGTTACACAATTTCTCCTGAATACAGGAATACTCCCCATATGTGGTCATAAACTGCTGTTTTTTGGGAAGCATGGTGGGGCTCAGAATGGAAAGAGCGCTATTTGGCTTTTGGAGGGCAGATTTTGCTGGAATAGTTTTCAGGTACCATGTCGCATTTGCAGAGCCCCTAAAGTACGAGTACAATGTAAACCTCTCAAAAGTGACCCCATTTTAGAAACTACACCCCACAAGGGGTATTATCATTTTGAGCCTAAAAATGATTCCCAAAAATTAATGTACAAAGTGAAAAATGAAATTTTTAAAGAAATATGCTAATTTGCTGCCCAATACATTGTACCCACTTTGTGGACTATCTTGGGTACAAAAAAGTTATATACACACGTGGACAAAATTGTTGGTACTCTTCGTTTAATGAAAGAAAAACCCACAATGGTCACAGCAATAACTTAAAAAAGCCAGACTGGAATTTTCCAAACTACATGTTGACAAGCCACAAAGCTTCTGGGAGAATGTCCTATGGACAGATGAGACAAAAATCGAAATTTTTGGCAAGGCACATCAGCTCTATGTTCACAGATGGAAAAATGAAACATATCTTGAAAAGAACACTGACCCTACTGTGAAACATGGAGGAGGCTCTGTTATGTTCTGGGGCTGCTTTGCTGCATCTGGCACAGGGTGTCTTGAATCTGTGCAGGCTACAATGAAATTTTAAGACTATCAAGGGATTCTAGAGAGAAATGTGCTGCCCAGTGTCAGAAAGCTTGGTCTCAGTCGCAGGTCATGGGTCTTGCAACAGGATAACGACCCAAAACACTCAGCTAAAAACACCCAAGAATGGCTAAGAGGAAAACATTGGACTATTCTGAAGTGGCCTTCTATGAGCCCTGACCTAAATCCTATTGAGCATCTTTGGAAGTTGCTGAAACATGTCGTCTGGAAAAGGCACCCTTGATACCCAAGACAACTGGAGCAGTTTGCTCATGAGGAGTGGGCCAAAACACCTGTTGAGAGGTGCAGAAGTCTCATTGACAGTTACAGGAATCGTTTGATTGCAGTGATTGCCTCAAAAGGTTTCTGCCCAGGCCTGTTTCATGAGTTTTCTTTTTTAAAAAATTCTGTTGAAGCATGGTTGAAAGCAATGTCTGACTTTCATTTGTTCATTTTCATAGAATTTTTATATATTATTACTTTTGTTAGATTCAAGTTATTTCTGTGACCATTGTGGGTTTTTCTTTCATTAAACGAGGGGTACCAACAATTTTGTCCACATGTGTATGTGGATGTAAACTGCTGCTTGGGCACACAGCAGGGCTCAGAAGGGAAGGAGCACTGCACTTTTTAGCTTTTGGAGTACAGATTTAGAGGGACTTTCTGGACGCCATGTTATTTTTGCAGATCCCTGGAGGTGCCAGTAAATTGGAATCTCTAAGGAGTGACCCCATTTTTAGGGTCACTGCAAATATGAAATGGTGTCCAAAATACAACAATCTAAATCTACGCTCCAAAAGCACATAGCGCTCCTTCACATCTGTGCCCTGCTGTGTGCTCAAACGGCAGTTTACGTCCACATGTATGACACTGATGTACCCAGGATAACGTACTTAATGTCATATGTGGGTATAAACTGCTGTTTGGGCACAGCCAGACACAGAAGGGAAGCACTATTTTGATTTTTGAAGCACATTTTGGTTTTTGGACATCATGCAACTTTTGCTGAGCCCCTGAATTGCCAGTAAAATGGAATCCGCAGTCTTGTGACCCCATTTTGTAAACTATACCATTGAAGGGATTTATCAAAATTATCAAGGGAAAATTGCAATTTTTCCAGAGATATGCCATTTCATTGCCAGATATTTTGTGCCCAGCTTGTGTCAGAAGACACAAACACTCCAAAAACTATTAAGCGGGTATCCCGGGCACAACATATTATCCATTGAAAATACATATTCCTGGAAAAATTGTCATTTCCACTTTTCACAATCAGCTGTGTATTCATCTCTGGAAAATAAATTATAGAAACACTTGGAGGTTAAAAATGCTCACTGTATCCCTGGATAAATTCCTTGGGGAGGGGGCGTGTAGTTTCCAAAATGGGGACACATGTCAGGGAATTCCACTTTACTGAGATTTCAGGAGCTCTGCAAAAGTGTCATGATGTCCAAAAGTTTAACTGTCTAAATCTGTGCACCAAAAACCAAATAGCGCTCATTCCATTATGTGCCCAAACAGCAGTTTATACCCACATATGACATTAAGTACATTATCCTGGTTACATCAGTGTCATACATGTAGGTATAAACTGCAGTTTGGGCACACAGCAGGGAGCAGATGTGAAGGAGCACTATGTAGCTTTTGGAGTGCAGATTCAGATGTTTGGTATCTGGATGCTATGTCATGTTTGCAGAGCTTCTAAGATACCAAAAAAGTGGAATCCCCTAAGGAGTGACCCCATTTTGAAAACCACCCCTCAAAGAAATTATCAAGGAGTGTAGTGAGCATTAGTATCCCAGGCGGGAATGCACAGCGAATAGTGCAAAATGAATATATAAGCTCTGCGGAGTACATTGGGAATACCAAATTCCCTACTCTGTCTCCAATAGACACTATGATTGGGGGGGTCACTCTGGGGGTCACTTTTAGTTTATTTTCCTTTGTAAGCTCTAAAATTGGAGTGTCCCCGATATACGCTCGCACAGCTTATATATTCCCTTCCTGCCGCAGCCAGTTGTGTTCTAATGATTTGGCGATTTTTGGGGTTTTTGTCTGCACATTGCACAATCTATATCTTTTTTATTTCCAGGTGATGTGGCCATATGAGGTCTGATTTTTGCGGTATGAGATGCATTTTTTAATGACACCATTTTTTTGAGTGCCTATAACTTATTGAATAAATTATATTAGCTCTTTCTGGTTGGATTAAAAAAAAAAAAAAAAAAACAATTCTGGCATTGCGTTTCACCTTTTAATTTTTTTTCCATGCAGCGTACAGCATAAGTAACATGTTACCTTTATTCTGTGGGTCGGTACAATTACGGCGATACCTCATTTATATTGTTTTTTTATGCGTTACTAATTCTACATAACAAAAAACCCATTTATGGACATAAATCAATTGTTTTTGCATCACCATCTTCTGAGAGGCATAATATTTTTTATTTTTCGGTTGACAGAGTTGGTTGAGGGCTTATATTTTGCAGGATCATCTGTGCTTTTTATTTTGAGATACATATGAGTTTTTGATCACTTTTTCTATAGCATTTTTTTGTAAGCAAGATGGCCAAAAAATCATTACTTCTGGCGTTTTTTTTCTCCCAATGTACACCATGTACGTTAAATATTGTATCAGTTTTATTGTACAGGTTGTTACGGACGTGGCAATACCAAATATGTATATTTTATTAATTTTTAGTTTTTTTTTAATTTTTTTATATATATTATTCATTTTATATAGGAAAAGGGAATTTTTGGGGCTTTATAACTTTATTAATTTTTTTTACACACTTTTTTTTTTTTCTATTACATTTTTTACTTGACCTATAAGGACACCTGAACCAGCGATGCTCTGATCGCTGGTTCAGTATTATAGACTGCAATACACGAGCATACATGTGTATTGCAGTCTATAGAGGAAGTCAGCCTCTGCCAATGTTATTATTGGGAGGTTTGTCCAATAAAATTTGATTTATACTATTTATACGGTTGAAGATTAGAACATGATTTCTGACTGTCAATTGCATTCGACCATTTAGGAGAATCAGAGCAAAATATAATTTGCATAATAATTTCTAACGTTTTAAATGATTTTTTTTTTTTTTTTAACTTTGTAATTTAGGTCCAAAGTGTGAAAACAGTTCAGTCGACCATAGGTGCAGAATGTCCAAAACCCCCTGGCAGTGAGACAGTTAAATTGAAAGGTCCAGCTTTTAAAACCATTATTTTGGCATTCATTCTTAAAGGGAATGTGTCAGCAGAACAATCCCCAATACCTTATACAGTGGGGAAAAAAAGTATTTAGTCAGCCACCAATTGTGCAAGTTATCCCACTTAAAAAGATGAGGCCGGCCTGTAATTGACATCATAGGTAGACCTCAACTATGAGAGACAAAATGAGAAAACAAATCCAGAAAATCATTGTCTGATTTTTTAAGAAATTATTTGCAAATTATGGTGGAAAATAAGTATTTGGTCACCTACAAACAAGCAAGATTTGTGGCTCTCACAGACCTGTAACTTCTTCTTTAACCCCTTAATGACCGGGCCATTTTTTGTTTTTGCATTTTCGTTTTTCCCTCCCCACATTCCAAGAGCCATAACTTTTTCATTTTTCAGTTCACAGAGTCACAAAAATACCTCACATGTGGGTGTAAACTGATGTTTGGGCACACGGCAGTGAACAAAAAGGAAGGAACGTCACTGGGCATTTGAAAAGCAGAATAGTTTGTAGATGCCATTACTCATTTGCAGAACCCTTAGAGTACCAATACAATGGAAACCCCCAAAAAAGCGAGCCCATTTTGGAAACTACACCTCTGACAGAATTTATCAAGGAGTATAGTGAGCATTTTGACCCCACAGCCATTTCACAGATTTTATTAACATTGAGATGTGTAAATGAAAAATTACTAAAATGTCACTTTATCCCCAAAGGGTTCATTTTCACAAGGGGTTAAAGAAGGAAAAACCCAATTTCCCTTCCGCCCAAAATCCAGATATCCCCACCAACCCAGAAAAATTCTCTAGGGTTCACCATCGATTCAAGCCTAATGAAGACCTCTCTCCCTCCAGAAGAGAAAGAATTATTGCTGCCGCAAAGTTCCTATCAGTTCCTTGTCCGATTACTATCAGGACAGGCATGATGGTGATGGGACTCACGTTGGCAGCAGTAGATGCAGTTCTGTGGAATCTTTGCCCCTACACAGCGAAGTCCTGTTGGCTTAGAATTACAGACTCAGTGGGTTAGACAGAAGATTCTTCCAGTCCCAGGAAGCTCGCTTGTCCCTCAGATTGTGGATTCAGTTAAGAGATGGAAAAGCCACAGTCCAACCTCGTTGATTGATCCACTATCTCGTTGGACCCTGTTGACAACGGAAGCATCACTCTCAGGTTGGGGAGCCCACCTGAATGAAATTCCTGCCCAAGAGTCTTGGAATTCTCTCAAGAAAATGAGGCCATCCAATTGGAAAGAGCTCTGAGCAGTACGTTTAGCACTCCTTCACTTTGGCAACCAGCCAAAGGGCAAAGTAGTCCGAGTAAGATTGTACAACATGACAATTGTCCACTACTTGAACAAGCAGGGAGGAACTTGGTCACAAGCCCTTCTAATCGAAGTGGGGAAGATCTTGAGTTGGGCAGAGAAGAATCTATCTCATCTCTCTGCTGTACATATCAAAGGATTGCTGAATGTGATAGTGTATCAACTGAGTTGAGGAATCTCCATTCCAGGGAAATGGTCTCTCCATACAGAGGTCTTTCAGGCAATCACCCAGAAATGGGGACATCCGGAAGTAGACCTGATGGAAACCAGACTAAATGCCAAAGTGGAGAAGTTCTGCTCTCTTTTCAAGGAAAATCCCTTGGCTGTGGATCCCCTGTCCATCCCTTGAGTCACAGGATATATTGGAGGCTTCCCCGATTCAAAACCTGATGTCTCAGGGGCCTCTGCCAGGATCAGAAATCCTTCAATCTGACAGCCTGGAGGTTGACCAGACCCTACTACAATCAAAGGGACTTTCTGGAGCTGTCCTAAATACTATTTCTATATCAGAGTCCACGAACAAAAACTATGACCGGATACATACCATCTTTATCTCCTGGGCATCAAGGAAGGGGATTGAGAGTTCTAATCCCTCTATTTCAGATATCCTGAAATTCCTTTAGGAGGGCTTGGACAAAGCCCTTAGTCCTTCTATCAAGTTGGGATCTTGTCAGTCTGCTTAAGTAAGCAGTTGTCTTTAGAAACACTGGTAAGACTACTTGTTGCTCATCTGCTTCCCCAGTGGGATTTATCCACAGTTCTAAAAGGGTTGTGTGAGCCTCCCTTTGAGGAAGTTGACATCAAATTCCTTACACTCAAGACAATGTTTCTTTTAGCAGTAACCTCAGCTAAAAGAGTTGGGGAACTGCAAGTCTTATCTGTAGATCCTTACATCTCTTTCCATGCGGAGAATTCAATTAAGGTTTATGGCGGGGCTTTGTCCCAAGGTACATTCTTACACTAACTTAAAACAAGTTATTTCATTACCTGTAATTTTTCCTAATCCAGTTACCCCAAAGGAGATTAAACTTCACTCCTTGGCTGTCACCAGATGCTTAAGAATCTATATTGCAAGATCTCTACCTTTCAGGCGGTCAGAGAATCTTTTTCTTTCCTTTGCAGGAAAAAATAAGGGGTTTAAAGCTTCTAAACCTTCCTTATCCACTGGCTTAAGGAAGCCATAAATTTGGCCTTTCCATCCCAGGGGCTGGACCACCCCAGATTTTGTCAAGGTTCATTCTACTAAAGCAATTTCCACTTCCTGGGCTGAAGCACATTTGTTCTGCAGCTTCTTGGAGCTCTCACCAGACTTTTATAAATCACTATAAAACTTAATGCTCAGGGTTCGGAGGCCACTTCCTATGGCCGTTTAGTTTTAAACTCAGTTCTTCAAGAGGGCCTCCTCCCAAGGGGTTTTCATTCCTAGATCCCCACTATTGTGCTGCAGGTGGGACAGAAGGGAAGCGTAGATTATTATGTTAATCTGTTTTCCCTTAGTCCCACCAACAGCACAAGACTCTCTCCCTATGTGTTTATGGATATATATATATATATTTTTTTTATATATAATTACACGTTGGGGGGGTTGGTACTTCCTTCCTTATATTGAGGAGAGCGAGGGGTTATTGATTTAGCCATTTATTTATTAAAAAATCCATTCTGTCACACCAGCACACAAGGACAGAAATACCCACTATCGTACTGCTGTTGGGACTAAGGGAAAAACAGATTAACATCATAACCTACATTTGTTACACAATTTCTCCTGAACATGGGAATGCCCCCATTATGTGGTTGTAAACTGTTGCATGGGTACATGGGGAGGGGCTAGTAATGGAAAGGGCAGATTTTGTTTCTCGGTGCCATGTCATATTTGCAGAGTCCCTAAAGTACCAGTACAATGGAAACCCTTCATAAGTGACCCCATTTTAGAAACTACAACATTCAAGGAATTTCTCAAGAGGTAGTATCATTTTGAGACCAAGAGTGCTTCCCAAAATTTAATGTACAAAGAGAAAATTTTAATTTTTAAAGAAATACGCCATTTCAGTGCCCAATATGTTGCACACACTTTGTGTCATCAGAGACATACACTCATAAAATTATGAAGTAGGCCATCCCTGGTACAAAAGTTGTATATGTGGGCATAAACAGTTTTTTTTGGGCACATAGCAGGGCTCAAAAGGGAAGGAGCACTGTGCTTTTCAGCTTTCGAAGTATAGATTTAATGGGACTTTCTGGACGCCATGTTGTTTTTGCAGAGTCCCAGAGGTGCCAGTAAAATGGAATTTGTAGGAGTAATTTTAGGGTCTCAGCAAATGTGACGTGTTGTCTAAAAACCAACAATTTAAATCTGTGCTCCAAAAGCCCATAGTGCTCCTTCACATTTCCACCCTGCAGTTCATCCAAAAAGCAGTTTATACCCACATGTATGACACTGTTGTACGCAAGATAACTTACTTAATGCCATATGTGGGTATAAACTGCTGTTTGGGCACAGAAGGGAAGGAGCACCATTTTGGTTTTTGAGTACAATTTGGTTTTTGGACGTCATGCCACTTTTGCAGAGCCCCTGAATTGCCAGTAAAGTGAAATCCGCTTACGTGACTATTTTGGCAACTACACCACTGAAGGGATTTAACAAATGTTGTACCGAGCATTTGTAACCCTTGAGCGATGCATTCGTTTAATTTCCAGAAATGAATGCGCCGCTGATAATGAAAAGTGAAAATTGCAATTTTTCCAGAGATATGCCATTTCAGTGCCCAATATGTTGTGCCCAGCTTGTGTCAGCAGAGACACACACTCCAAAAACTGTTAAGTGGGTATCCCAGGCACAACAGCTTTTGGAGCGTTCATCTCTGATACAAGCTGGGCACAACATATTACACACTGAAATGATGTATTCCTGGAGGAAAAAAATGCCATTTTCACCTTTTACCATCAGCTGCATATATTTTTCTGTAAAATGAATTAATGCAACAATTAGGGGTTAAAAATGCTCACAGAACCCTGGATAAAAACCTTCAGGGGTGTAGTTTCCAAAATGGGGTCACGTCAGGGGACTCCACTTTACTGGCACTTCAGGAGCTCTGCTAAAGTGTCATGACCAAAAAACAAACAGTCTAAAGAAGTGCTCCAAACACCATTTTACTGGCAATTCAGGGGCTCTGCAAAAGTGGCATGACGTCCAAAAACCAAATTGGTGCTCCTTCCCTTCTGTGCCCAAACAGCAGTTTATACCCACATATGACATTAAGTACATTATCCTGGTTACAACAGTACATGTGGCCATAAACTGCAGTTTGGGTACACAGCAGGGCACAGAAAGGAAGGACCTTTTGAAAAGCAGTTAGATGTTTGGTATCTGGACGTCATGTCATGTTTGCAGAGTCTCTAAAATATCAGAAAAGTGGAATCCCCTAGAAAGTGACTACATTTTGAAAACTGCTCCCCTCAAAGAATTTATCAAGGGGTGTAGTGAGCATTAGTATTCCAGGCACGAATGTACAGTGGATGGTGAAAAATGACTACATAAGCTGTGCGGAGTACATTGGGAACACCAAATTCCCTACCATTTACCCAGTAAATCATGATTTTTTTTTTTTTTTTTGGGGGGGGGGGGGGCCTAACTTCTGTTTACTCTTCCCTTATAAGGAAGCTGTGTTCTAATGATCTGGCGATTTTGGGGGTTTTTGTCTTCAAATTGTGCAAGCTGTTTTTGTTTTTTTTTTCTTGAGAGACAACCTGTGCTTTTTATTTGTACTGTTTTGGGGTACATAAGACTTTTTATAGCATTTTTTTTTTGTCAGACAAGAAGGTGAAAAATCATTAATTTACGGTTTTTCCCATTTTTTTTCCCCTTGACTTTCACTATGCAGGTTAAATAATGTTTCAGTTTTATTGTACTGGCTGTTATGAACGCAGCAATACCAAACATGTATTTAGGATTTTTTTTTTTTTTTTTTTTATAGAAATAATATTATATAGGAAAATGTGCATTTTTTGGCTATATTCCAATTTTTTTTTTTTTTTTACATTTATTTGATGTCCCATTAGGGCACCTGAACCAGTGATTGTCTGATCACTGGTTCAGTGCTACTATTATACAAGGCAATACGCGTGTACGGCAGTTTATAGAGGAAATCAGCCTATGCATACGCATAGGCTGACTTTCTCTTATCTCGGCAGGATCAACCAGGTATTGGGGGCTCCTAGCAACCCAGGGTCACTGGCCAGACCCTGGACTGTAGAGAATAGATATTACCCCCCCCCCTCCTTCCCAGGGGGGACATTTGTATGCCGGAACCCTTGGATGTCGTGGTCATAGAAAAGGTTAATACGCCCGATCAGAGCAGAGGTCCGACCGTGGGTTATGGAGCAGGGTTTTAGCTAGCAGCTAATGCCCACTAAGTAATAGTATAGCACACGTTGCCTAGGGGTTAATCTACATCCAAAAGAGGTGAAGTACAGCACACTTTACACCACCGATAACTCTGGGACTCAGGAACACACAGGGGAGTCCTGCTACATTAGTCTTTGCCGGGCAGTGGAATTCTAAGAGCAAGGTCTGTGTGATACACAGCCGCACTCAGCCACGCCCCAACACTCAGCTTATTAACATATGAATATAAACATTTTACATGAAAATCAAATGGCCAAATCAATTACAGGAGTGTGCTCACGGCACTAAGCTACTGTTTTGCAGACAGACTCATTAACCCCTTAGTCACCAAGGTGCTAAAGTGTTCACATAAAAATGCCATGGCTTCAAAATACAAGGGTAAAACTTCTTAAATACTTTTCATATATTACAATATTAAATATTCGATGAAAAAAAAAAAAAAAAATCTGTGTAGTATACTTTAATACTTCAGAACTACCGTCCCCCAATTCTGTTATTCCATGTCTTTGGCTATGAGCTAATGTATAGGCTCACTTTCTGCATAATTGTTACTACTTTCTGTAACCAAGAGCTGATCATTTCAGTTCCCTAAATATTAACTTTTTACTTTGTTTTTTTTTTTTGGCTTCAACCACATCGAGATTAACAACAGTGTTTGTACATTTAACACGACAGTCTTTGGTTAGATTCTAAAGATTATACAGAGGGGTTAAAGTGGTTGGCCTCTTTAAGCCTAGTTTTGCAAATATACTGAAAACAGCATTTAATATATCACATATTACAAATTTTGTGTTCATGTCCTAAAGTGACCGTTGATAGAACAGCATCCATTAAATATCACTGTGCCTACGATTGACAGGTCAGATCATGTGCCCTTTCAATAGCAGCCATGTTTGGACCGTGGAAACACAAGATGGCCAGTGTTTTTTGCAAACAGAGACTGCCAGCTAGTACAGAGAGCCTTATAGGGCAAGTAACGCTCCCTAGAGAAGAAAAAAAAAAAGCATAATAGCCTCCATGAGCCTAGTCACTGCCCCTAGTTCTAGCTGTTGGAGGTAGCGATCCTATAAAGTCAATGCCCTTTTAAGAGATTTTGTAACATGACTAAGATTTTATCTTACAAAAGAGTCCTAGCCAAGGATAACCGTTTCAGGGAGCTGTTGAGTCAGCACAGAGCAGAGCGGTAGTCGGCTAAGTGAGAGAGCTTTGATGTAGACTTCAGGGGCTACTTTTTTTTTTTTTCTCTTGAAGAGACCACCATATGGCATAGGAAATACACGCCAGGTAATGCTGCCTTGGAAAACAGGTATGCACATTAGCTTGCATTCCTTCCCAGCTTACAAATTACTTGTATATATGATCTACTCTTGCCAGCCTCTGTTCATAGCTCACTATGCATATAATCAAAATGTAGTGTGACCAGAGAAGGAAAGTAAAATTAAATTTTAGACAAAAAAAGATTATACTGCATGTATTTACCTTTGTTTTATCCACAAGATTCAGCCAGTTTTTTTTATGTAATTTCACAGAGTGTGGAGGAAGAGACTGTTATAGATAGCAAATATGCAACCTCAGGAACTTAGGCAACAACCCACCCCTTAAAAAAAAACTTTAATAAAATAAAAGTGAAATTCCAGTGTTCCAAGTTAGCATCTATTTAACAAAAAATGTCCACAACATAGTGGAAAACAGAACATGTGCTGATTATAGCGGATTTTGAGGTAAACTGGTTTTAACGGCCTCACACACAGGAATAGAAAACCATGGCCATATTACAATACGATCATTAAAGAGGTTTCCCAGAGAAATACTTATTACTGTATTACAATTAGATGTTTTGAGTGATCAGCGTGTACGCCCAACATGTGGGTCTCCTGCTGAAGACTATGTAAACACACGATTTCTTCCATTCATTTCTATGGAAAGAAAATATTTTGAACAAGCACCACTCCATCAACGGTGTGCAATGGGGAGCCCCCTTACAGTTGGGGATAGGTAAGGTTCCTATCTGTTGGACTCAAACAATATCATAAAACATTTCATATTAACAAACCACATTATGTTTCTTGGAAAACCCCTTTAATGGTTTAACAAAATTGACCTTACATTGCAAAACACAGAAGTTGTCTTCTAAGACTTCATATGCTGTTCATGTAATGAAAATAAACAACAGTCTGTACAGTTTATTAAATCTGGAAAACTCATGGTATGACAATGGAAATATTAAAAGCAGAAAAAGGGAAACATTTTAACCAATCCAAATGTCAATTACGACAACACAGGATTGAGAAAGTACAACAAATGTTCAATGACTGCACGAATAGTTGACTTCCATTCCCATTAAAGCTGCAGGTGTTAACCTCTCCCATCATTGTATGAAATGATCAGGTGTATGTAGGAAACCCCAACCTAATAACTGGAATAGTCTAACCTTCCAAATGCATTAAGCCATCTGAAAAAAAAAAAGGAGGAAAAAAAAATACAAAAACAAAATACAATTTACACTTTGCAAGTGAGACATGAACAGAACTAGGATTGAGGGGAAACCTGCGCTTTTCTCATGGAACGCAGAGCCTTCTCTCGTAAATGCTTCTCCAAATCGTCTAGATTTCCTTCTCCGTCACTTTCAGTCTCCTGGTGGGGGGGAAATGTATAGGATTTTTGTTTAGGGAGGCACACGCCCGGCATCAGTAGAATTTTTATTACGCTGCAGCAGAAGACAGAAAAGGAGGCAGAACAGTGATTGGTGACCAAAACTAGTAAATGGGGCCCACTACACTACCCACCACCCAAGTTAGTGCGTGCAGGAGAAGGAATGCTTCCGTACAAACAGAAAAGCTTGAAAAAGTGTTTTCTAAATGAAATAGCTGAATGCTGAATGGGGAGGGGAGAGACCTACACTGCCAGGACAGGGATAAACAAAACCTTACTCACCTTCTTGGCTTCCATATCCACATCTGCCTCAGTGACCTCTGGAGAAGCAGCAGTAGCCGCAGCCTTCTCTTTCTTATGTTTTTTGTGTTTCTTGTGCTTTTTTTTCTTTTTTATGCTTCTTGTCCTTTTTCTTCTTTTTCTTTTTTCCTCCAACACCTTCCTGATCTGATGTCTACAAAAGGTAGGGGGGAAAAAAAAAAGTTTACATTTGCAGTAGCATATTACAATAAAAATTCCCACCTAATAATTGCTAAGCTGAAGGAGTAACAAATGGTAGTAAACTGGAAGCAGGCTAATAAAAAACTAAAATAACAGAGTAACACTAAGCATGTACTTCTGTAAAAGCAACAATCTGGATACCTGAACAGGAGATGGGCTTGGAGTGGTGCTCTTAGTTTTCTTAGCTGGGGCTGGGGACCAGTTGGCAGATCGGGATCGAGACCTTGATGGTGAAACTTGTTTTTTAGGAGCTGGCTCAGGGGATCTAGAAACTGATCTTGATGAAGAGCCTCTTCTAACACATGGACTTGGAGACTCCCTGGAAAAATGGTAAACAGTCATATTAATATAACATAAACTAGATAAAAACAAGTACTGCAGATAAATTAAGAAGATTACGTCTTCATTTTCTTCGGTTCTGGTGTCCTGGATACTCGTCGAATAGGCCGTGTACTTGGAGAAGGGGACTGTTGCCTCCTAGGAGGAGATGATGATGGTCCCCTTCTATGTGCTGGAGGACTCTCAGAGCTACGTGCAGGTCTTGGACGTGGAGATGGTGATAAACGTTTGGGCTGGAGAGGCGAACGTGCCTCTCTTCCAGATCTGCTTGGGGAAGTTCCTTTTCTGTGCTTGGATGGTAGAGATGGAGACCGTCTTTTTGCTCCAGGAGATCCTTTATGTTTAGGTGGAGGTGAATGTGAAACTCTGTGTTTTGATGGAGGAGGAGACTGTGATACTCTACGTTTCAAAGATTGCTGCACAAGTGGTGATGAGGTTCTTCTTTTTGGAGGTGGAGAAGGAGAGTATCTTCTTTGAATTGGTGGGGAGTACCGTCTTTGTGAAGGAGACTGCCTGCGAGGAGAAGGGGACCTAAGTAAATTACACAAATAAATTAATAACCTTTTCAGCTAGACTCTGCAATAAAATAATTTAAAATAATCTAAACATGTAAGTGGCAAGTGTATTTGCTTACACAAGAAACCACCTTCTGACTTGCTATCCTGTCGCTTTTACAATAGGGAAGGTAAGCTGATTCTCCAGCACAAAGATGCTTTGCAGAACAGTAAACATTAGTGAAAGGAAATCTAGATCATTTGGGAAATTAGTTTCTTATGATCTACTTCATTCAAAAGAGGAGTTCATATAGTTCATTATTTCTCTGGCTTTGGAACACTTGTAAGAATATAAAAGCCTGTTATACAATACTAGTTCCCTGCAAGAGTTCTAGTTCTGTTGTCTGTTCATTGTGTTTTATAAAGACAGTCAGTCAATTGTACATAAACTAGCAGCAGTATTGTCTAGCAGTTTGGTGATACAGAGATTTGATAAGAACAAAATTATAAGAACAAAATTATATCAAAGTGGAGTAAACAGATCTAAAGCGTACTATCACTGAAAAAACAGGTAGTGAATGTGGACAAACTTTTTTGTATACATTTGTATACGTAAAAATGAAACTCAGAAAACCCATCACCTGTACCTTATAGAATTCAAAGGTGATCTGTATACAGACATTATTTATAAATATGTCCCCTTCATTGAAGGCACATAAGTCACATGCACAATGCATGTAGATATTGACCCTCATATGGCTCTGAGAGCAAGACACAATTAGTAGTTAAGCATATACCATCCCTCATAGATAATGGAGTGGATATCAAAGTCCAATAGCAACTTAGTGTTCTAAGGTCGTTGGGTGAAATAACATCCGTATGGCACAAGCACAAATATAGTGTTCCATAGGCCATGGCTTAGTACCCCATAGCCTACCTCTCTTTACTCCCTCTACATGGTTAAACTGGAGGTTAAACTGCCATACATCCCTGCAGTAAAAAAATGCATTTCCCGGTTCTAGATGGATGGCCGGCAGTACTCCATGCTTAACACCTATGGTAGTTTAATAATACAGACTCATGGTGAGCCTATAAGAGAGCTGAAAGCAGTTTAAACAGCACAGTATATTTAGCACAGAGCAGACAGGACCCCTGAGATAACTTGATTGAGATTTTAATAGAAAAAGAGACGAGTTGCATGAAGCTAGACACACACACACACGTTTTACTACTTTGCTTTTTCAGCATTAGGAACTAAAAAGCAAGCTGTAGTGTGCCAGGGAGTGAGTCTGTAACATTCACTGTCTAACTCCTCCCACTTGCTTAAGTTCCTGCCTTCTTTGCCAAGAATGTGAACTAAATGAGTTAGTCACTATGAAGATCAGTGCATTTTGAACTAAAAGTTCATGAACTACCCATGATATCAGAGCCAAATTATACAACTGGACAATAATTCTCAAATACTTTAACTACTACCTACAACAAGCTTTGTTTGAGGCAGGAATGACATTAGGTCATCAAAAATGGAAATATTTTCAAAGCTCTTCTTGCAAAAATAAGGCTGGAAATAGTTTGTGTATGGCACATCTTAAACACCCATGAAGCTGGAAGTTATATCTTTACAGTGCCAGTTACAGGAGTGCCCTAGAAAACTTAAAGTATTTTGTCTTAAGAAAATTTAAAGGAATTTTAAGCCATCCAGCCCATTAAAAATTCTACAACTGACTAAATAAATTACCTGCGTCTCTGTGGAGAAGGAGACCGTCGTCTCCTTGGAGGTGGGGCAGGAGAAGGGCTGCGTCGCCTTCTGGGTGGAGGTGGAGAAGGACTCCTCCTTCTTCGGCTAACAAAAAAAATAAAAAAAATTGAATTATTTTTCACTAAAGATCAGTTGCAGTAATACACACTTGTTTCACCAGAGAAAATGTACGTAACTTGCTCTCTAAGTAGTCAGCAGTTACGTACATTTTCTCTGAGGAAACAAGCTCTCTAAGTAGTCAGCAAACGCACTTCTCTAGTTTGCTGAATACAAGGATTTTTTTCCACTGGTTTACAGTCAAAGTAAAAATCAGCACAACATTAAATTAATTGAATAATTTCATAAAGAACCTCGTGCATATTAAGCACTAGGCTGAGACTACACAACATTTTTGGCTCTGCTACCTGTTGTGCGAGCAAAGATCACTGCATTGCCCTGCAACACGTTCACTAATGCAATTAAATCACAACACCAAGGTTGCCATGACTGACAAAGGATTGATCACACACCGGTTTTTATGCAACTTAGGAGCAGCAACATCAGAGTTGCAATGTGACAGCAATCACTAGCATTAGTACAGGTGCTGGAGGGTGACAGAGCAATCTTGGCTCTAAAGAGGAGCTGCATTAAAAATAGTTGTGTAGCTCCAGCTGTGATTGTAGCATTGAGTTTTGGTAGGTAAAGGTATATTAGCTTTGCACAATAATTTCCCCAATTCAATGCTAAATATTTTTGTGACAACCTGCAAAAGTTCAAAATCCAGCCAACCACAAAGGTTTTGATGTCTTGCCTGGTTGCTACTAGACATTAGAGTGGTTTACTGCTTTAGCAATGCCTATAAGGGCATATGAATGTAGGTAGTGGGTTTCTGCAAATAATGACATGCTTCATTTCTCCTACAGTGAGGGACACTTTCTGCTCACAGCAACAGCAAGTTGTGAGACCAGCTGCGATTATTAACTGTCCCTCTATAAAAAGCCTGTATACAAGTAAGATGTCGTCATATACATATATGTGGAAAATCTCTTATGAATGTAGATTTACCAGAGCTTTGCCCTTTATTTTCACAGGTTTATTTTGAGTGTTGAAAAACTAAATTAATTCACAGAGATTTAATACAGGGACCATTAAAAAGGGATAAAAATACTTTACAAGCAACATAACAAGTATAACAAAGATATACTGTGGATAAAGTAAAATGGATTCCAGCAATAAATCTTGGGCTTCATTTACATCTGCACTGTGGTTTCCGTCACTGTGGTATCAACTAGAATGTTTTTTCATTCAGTAACAGCAAACAAAAGAATCAAAATACATTTAGTGAAGTGTAGACGTATATCATAGTTTACATTTTTATGATGGAATAACTGTTAGACTGTTTATGCTCTCTGCCATCTGTTTTGATGTAACCTTCTTGCTAACACTGTACATTTGCCCTAACCTCCACTATGAGCAATACTCATCTCTCTGATACTGTAACCTTGTGGTTATGATAAAGAGATCACAGGTGGGAATTTAGCTGCTCTTTTTAGGGTGCTCCTTCTAGAGACACTTAGAATTGATTTTCTCCTTACTGTATGCTTTTTACTTTAGACGCAATTCTGTGTTGGCGTGGCACTAACGTTTTTAACATTCTGAAATAAATGGTTTGTGATTTTCTTGAATAAAACTGACTTATGGCATAACTAAGACAGGCTACATTACATATGCAATATACAGAACCATTGCAAGGTACTATTTTATCCTGTAAATTGAATAACTGTACTAAATTCTAAGTGACTACATCTAGTAGACTATTACAGAAACCTAAACCAACCTTTTTAGAGGAGGTGATTGCCACCTTTTCAGAGTCTGCATCCTGAGAGCAAGGAGGAAACAAACAGATTCAAGATTCATGCACATTTCCAGTAAACTATGTAAAATGTTTTCTGTAAACAAGTGATGGAGGTTTTTTTTGTGATAGACTGTCATTCATGGGCTGGTGGCCTTTGGATATCAGAGAAACCAGCCTAGTAAAAGCTAAAATGGCTGGCAACAGCTGGAGATAGACAGCTACTTGCCAACCCCAAAACTGAAAGATGAAATGTGTAGTTAGAAAATTTTGCTTGTGTCTCAAAAAGTAAACCTATGTTCATACTGATCAATGACCAGTCTTGGTCATTTACTCCTTTTGGTTATATGTCAACCAAAAATGGAACAAAAACCTTCTCTTAACATACTCTTCAATTTGAACAGTATTATTCTGACTGGAGGAAATTCCTGCAGTCACTTTTGGCGCGAAGGAGAAAACAGAGTTGTCTTCTATTTGTTTAAATCTAAATCCTGATTATGTGAACAGAGAAAGTGCTATTAAAGATTAGGAGCACTGTCAGATTTTCATTTTTGGCTGTAGTTATGGTGTTGGCTGAGAGAAATGTTATAGAAACTCAGATATACAAAGAAACTCACTGTGGAGATGGATCCTTGGGTCTTTTCCTGGAAGGGGAAGGACTTCTTGATGTAGAATGCCTACGCCTCCTCCCAACTTCCCCATTCTTCACTCCTAATCGCTTTGGCCGTTCATCTTCTGAAGATGACGACGACCCAGAATCTAGAAATCAACGGAATGGAGTGATGTAGCAATTACTTCAACTAGTTTTATTTCTGACTTTGAGGCACTACCCAATATGCTATAAAATCAACTTCTACACATAGTAGTGATATATATATAAAACTAGTAGTTTTTCATATTTAGGAAAATATAGTTACCTGAGGAGGATTGCTGATTTTGTCTTCTATACTGACGACGTTGTTGAACTGAATCTGATGTTCCCATTTTGCCTCCCTTATCATCATCTGCAAAAGCAAACAGGATCTTGAGAGTCTCATTCATATATATATATATATATATATTTATTGCAAAGAGTGACAAGTCACCTGATGCTGGAACAAAAAGTGGGAGGGGGTTTCTAGTATGACATTTATAAAGAAAGCTGTCAATCGAATAACCACTTGAGGCGGGGTTGAGAGCTGCCTAAAAGCTATATTGATTGCCCTTACGCATTTGACCACCCCCTTTTATTTATTTTTTATACCCCAGTGTCCTGCTTATGACAGAATACACACTTAAGTAACTTAGAGGCAGAGTTTTATTATCCTATTAATCTTACATACTTTTACTTTAAAATGCCTTGCATCCTTTTGGTAAAAGGAAATCTCATAATGACTGATCATTCTGAAGATGCTGTATTAAAAAAAAGTGTCTAATTTAACAGCTTCTATTGTACCTTTGAAACAAACAGCAAACAATACTGCACTCTATTATAGGAGACCAGTTTACGATGTAAGAAACATGGATGCCATTACACAGCAACCTTTCAGCAAATCAGAGCAGGTATCACCACTATTTCACATTGAGTGCAAGTGTAATGTTGTGCAAACCAAAAGTTTTATGACTTACCAGATTCTGATATTTCCCTTTTGTGCGGTTTTGGGGGAGGTGATGGAGATTTCCGCTTCTCTATAATTTTATGTTTTGATGCTGTAATGAAATACATCAGAATCTAAATGTAAACTTGGGCAGCAACAAAATTCTAAACAGCACACGAAAAGATGAGAATGACGCTACCGAGGATACAGCCCAAGCCTCTTCCGACTTCTGATCCGTTGCACCATTCCAATATTTATATAGCAGGCTCTACAAAATATCATAGCAAAGAAGAGACTCGGGCTGCACACTTGGTCGTGAGCATGCAGACCAACTATAAAAAAAAAGTAGGCGATTACCTGAAGCCCGAGCAGGTGAAACAGATCCTCTAACCTTTCTTGAACGCGATGGCTGCTGCGGCGATGGAGAACGTCTTTTCTGTGGAGGACTTGGAGGTGGTGACTGTCTGTATCGTCTTCGTGGAGGACTGGCAGATGGAGAGGAGCGGCGTGGCTTACGTGGTGGACTTGAAGATATTCTTTTGGGCTGCTTCTTAAGAGGGGGCGGTGGTGATCGGGATGAGGAAGATGAGCTACTACTTCCAGACAAGGATGCCGAAGAACGTCTTCTACTGAGGGTTTAAGAATAAAAACGTTGCAAAGATTTATAAGAAAGTAAAATTGCTGCCAACAGTAATAAATGTCAGCTCATATACATTGACAAAAAGAAAAACGCACCAAGGAGTTGTTAAAATCAAGTGAAATATTCTGTTTGAATGTAATGAGATATATAAGTGATTACAATTAGAGTGAAAGGATGAGTTTATTGGGGAATACTCAATGCAATTCAAAGGAAGATGAGACATGGTTGAGCAATTTTAGAAATAAAATCTAAATTTTTCTTCAACTTGAGTGATTCTCGATTTTAACCTCAATTTTCATGTTTTTGCAAAACTAAAACTAAGAAACTACACAAAAAAAGGTTCAGTAACCTGGCATAGGTAGAAGTCATCAGATATATTTGACGCAGGATTCTACAGCCTACCACCCAACTACTGGCTACAGAGAAGAAACTGTTCATCACAGTTTCCAGCAGGCAGATAAAGACTACATAGACTATATTAGACTCTGGGATAGGGATAAGTGATTTTACAACTCTGATAAAAATCAGATCCTAATTCTTTAAAATGGTGAATTAATCAAATTATTTCAGTTGGATATTGAGACATACAGGTTTTGCATGGTAATCGGTGACCCATTTGCCCACAGATGCTGCGCTGGGCACGTATATCCTTCACACTTGTGGCCTGTAAAAGCTGGCCCCATAAATGCTCAATTGGAGATAAATCTGGTAAGCTAGGCAAGCCAAGGAATTGCTGTATTCTTGCGGGAAAATTCCTGGGAATTCCTGTGTGTGGACGGGCATTATCCTCCTGAAAAATACCAGTTGGAAGCCCTGCCATGAGACACAACATATGTGGCAGCAGGATGTCCTGCACATATCGCTAAGTTGTTGGTGTCCCCACATATCACTGTTAGGAGTGACTGGATTATAAACAGAACCCGCATTCATCGCTAAAGGCAATACAGATCCCATCTGTACAGTCATGGCCAAAAGTTTTGAGAATGATACAAATATTAATTTTTACAAAGTCTACTGCTTCAGTTTTTCTAATGGCAATTTGCATATACTCCAGAATGTTATAAAGAGTGATCAGCTTAACAGCAATTACTTGCAAAGTCAATATTTGCCTAGAAAATGAACTTTATCCCCCAAAACACATTTCAACATCATTGCAGCCCTGCCTTAAAAGGACCACCTAACATCGTTTCAGTGATTGCTCCATTAACACAGGTGTGGGTGTTGATGAGGACAGGGCTGGAGATCAATCTGTCATGATTAAGTAAGAATGACACCACTGGACACTTTAAAAGGAGGCTGGTGCTTTCCATCATTGTTTCTCTTCTGTTAACCATGGTTATCTCTAAAGAAACACGTGCAGTCATCATTGCACTGCACAAAAATGGCCTAACTGGGAAGAGTATTGCAGCTAGAAAGATTGCACCTCAGTCAACAATCTATCGCATCATCAAGAACTTCAAGGAGAGCGGTTCCATTGGTGCCAAAAAGGCTCCAGGGCGCCCAAGAAAGACCAGCAAGCGGCAGGACCGTCTCTTAAAAGTGTTTCAGCTGCGGGATCGGGCTACCAGCAGTGCAGAGCTTGCTGAGGAATGGCAGCAGGCAGGTGTGAGTGCATCTGCACGCACTGTGAGGCGGAGACTCTTGGAGCAAGGCCTGGTCTCAAGGAGGGCAGCAAAGAAGCCACTTCTCTCCAGAAAAAACATCAGGGACAGACTGATATTCTGCAAAAGGTACAGGGAGTGGACTGCTGAGGACTGGGGTAAAGTCATTTTCTCTGATGAATCCCCTTTTCGATTGTTTGGAACATCTGGAAAACAGCTTATTCGGAGAAGAAGAGGTGAGCGCTACCACCAGTCTTGTCTCATGCCAACTGTAAAGCATCCTGAAACCATTCATGTGTGGGGTTGCTTCTCAGCCAAGGGAATCGGCTCTCACAGTCTTGCCTAAAAACACAGCCATGAATAAAGAATGGTACCAGAATGTCCTCCAAGAGCAACTTCTCCCAACCGTCCAAGAGCAGTTTGGCGCTCAACAATGCCTTTTCCAGCATGATGGAGCACCTTGCCATAAAGCAAAGGTGATAACTAAATGGCTCAGGGAACAAAACATAGAGATTTTGGGTCCATGGCCTGGAAACTCCCCAGATCTTAATCCCATCGAGAACTTGTGGTCAATCATCAAGAGACGGGTGGACAAACAAAAACCAACAAATTCAGACAAAATTAAAGCATTGATTCTGCAAGAATGGACTCCTATCAGTCAGGATTTGGTCCAGAAGTTGATTGAGAGCATGCCAGGGAGAATTGCAGAGGTCCTGAAGAAGAAGGGTCAACACTGCAAATATTGACTTGCTGCATGAACTCATTCTAACTGTCAATATAAGCTTCTGTTACTCATAATATGAATGCAATTATATTTCTGTATGTGATAAAAACATCTGACAAACACACATAAAAACCAGAGGGCAGCAGATCATGTGAAAATATAATATTTGTGTCATTCTCAAAACTTTTGGCCATGACTGTAGAAATCCAAAAGGCGGCAATGGTGGCTGGCTGTCAATGGCAGGACATGTAATGAACACCATGATACCAAATTTCCTTCTGCTAAGCACCTGGAAATGGCCCAGGCAAAGACAGATGTGTGTATTGAAAGTGCCACCTGAGTCTGTATGGTGGACAAGGAACTGTGGGAGACACTTGTGCTTGTAAGCAGTTCAAACAATCCTTTCTACTGGTGGTCTGTCTCGGCAGTCTCAAGTGTGTTCGTAGAGTGCACTCACAAACCAATGCTCCCAAAACACCTTTGTCAGAACTGCCTACATGGCAGGCAAATCATCAAAATGACCATCCTGCTTCTGTCAAACCAACGAAGTGCCCCCTCGCAAAGTCTGTTAACAGCAAAATGTCAGAGCATCATAAAGACATTTCTAGTAGTCAACGATCTCTCACCAAAAAGGTACACTTCGCAAGAGTAACTTCTGAGAATCTTTTTATAGGGCAGCAGGGTAAGCACTTTTACTATGCCCTCTTATGGCAATACCCTGTGATCAGACTACACCTGTATTCATTTACATATGTTCCTCTATGCAGAGTTTTGCAGCAATCCAACATTTCTATCTGGGTGCATTATTTTTTTTTTTTTTTTTTTTTTTTTAGTGAGTACACGACTAACTTAAACTTAGATGATCATAGGTGAACAGATTTTTAAATACTTACCGCCTAAGTGGACTTCTGCTTCTCTTGTGTCTAGGTGGAGGAGGCATTCGTCGAGGGGGACTTCTTCTTCGAGGAGATGGTCTACGTCGGGGGCTAGGTCGCCTTCTTGGGCTGTAGGACCTATTATATAAAAGTTCTATTAAAATCTTTGATTATAATCAACAAGTTAAAAGAAAATCAGATTTTTAAGCTATTAAAAGTAAAGCACTTATTCATTGAGCTTTTTATGTGCTGAATAAATGTAATCCTAAAACGTCTAACATCTACCTGGATCTTGAACGATGCCGTCTCCGTGGTCTAGAATGTGAAGGAGATCGAGACTTGGATTTTGATTTTGAACGTGTACGAGACCTGTGACGATGTCTCTCTTTTTCTTTAATTTTCCGTGAATTTGGCTCTGGTGATGTATCCTTGGTATCTGGCGCAGAATCAGGTTTGGAGATCTTAACTATGTCACTGAAAGAAAAGAACACCCTAAGTATAATAGATGAGAAAGGTGGTGGAAACACTAGTGCAATATCAGTGCAGTCCATAGCATCCAGTCCAAATGAGTTTTCTTTAAGCTCTTAACCTTTTAAGGACAGAACCAGTTGTGGTCTCTTGGATACAGTAATTTTTTTTTTCTACTTTTTAGTCATGTCCTGAAAGCCTAAAACTAAGTTTTATATTATGACAATATCCAATTTTAATTATTTTTCTGTTTTGCTAGTTTTATACAGTATAAATGTGTTTGGAAAGCCCAGTCAACTATAGTAATATTACTATGGTAGGGCTGGGAAACTAATTTTATTTCTATTCGATGCACAGGATGTATGTTGTCTCCATCTCTGGTATAGCAGCAGGGATGTCAGCTGTATATTCCCACTTCTACCTGCTCCTAGCAAAACTATGTTATGGCCATGCTGTAAATATACAACATAATAATGCCCACATTGCCGCAAAGTCTGCAACAAAAAAACCCCAAAAAAACAGCTTTTCCACAGTTTGAGACAAAGCCTGGGGTTGGATTGAGCAGAAAGGAGAAGAGCTTCCTCTATATTTCCCATTCCTTTTGTAGCCACACCTGGGTTTGGCTGAAAAAAAAAACAAAAAAAAAAAAAACACACACACAACAAAATCTGCAAAAAAATAAATAAATAAATAAATAAATACATTTTTCCACAATGTGGGGCCTTAGCCCTAATGTGCTGTGCATAGATTGGGAATATGTTAAGGAGGCAGCGTTTATAACTAATCTCCTTTTAGTTTTGCCCTTATGGTTCTACCCCTATTTTTCCAAATTCACATGTTACTTGAGAATTATTTAAATACGTACCATAAAATGTGTTAAGTAACTCAGATTGTTTTTTTTGTGACACAAACTTTATGACATCTATAAATTTGGGCTGTTACATTTTGTGTTTAATAGAATGCCAAATCTACAAAAAAAACATTTATATATATATATATATATATATATATATATATATATAAAAAATTTAATATTAAATTTATTAGTACATAAATCTAATTTACCATATCTCTTCTTTATGTTGCAATCAAGCTTTTATTTTTCGGACATTATAAGGCTTACAATTCAAACAGCAATTTTTAAAATTTTCAAGAACATTTCTAAAATGCATTTTTCAAGGGATTAATTCAGTTCTGAAGGGGTTTTGAAAGGCCTCTATTAGAACGCCCATAAATCACCCCATTTTCAAAACTGCACTCCTGAAATAAGTCAAACACTTATAGGGTTAAGATTCTTTGTATATGCTGTTTTAACTGGAAGTAAGAGAAAAAAAGGAGGTGAAATTACACATTTCAATTTCTTTTCGTATATGATCACATTTAGCCCTACAATTTACACATTTACAAGGGGTTAAAGGAGAAAATGCATCACACAATTTGTTATGCAAGTTCTCCCAAATACCCCACATGTGGATGTAAACTGATGTATGGGCACACAGCAAAACATACAAGGGAAGGCGTGCCAATGAGCTTTCAAAGGGCAGATTTTGCTGTGATCAATTCCAGGTGCCATGTCGCATTTGCAGAGCCCCGGAGCTGCCAAAAACAGTGGAAACCTCCAGAAAGTGACCCCATTTTGGAAGCTAGACCCCTCAAGGAATTTATAAAGGTGTACAAGTGAGTATTATGATCCTACAAGTTTTCACAGAATTTATTACCATTGGAATATGATAATGAAAAATTACTTTTTTTTCCCCCAATAAAATGTCGCTTTAGCCTAAAATATTTCATCTTCACAATGGGTTAAAAGGAGAAAAAGGAATTAACATTTTTCTTCTGAATATGGCAATACCCCCATACGGAGGTAAGCTGATGTACGATCACCTGGCAGGGCTTGAAACGGAAAGTGTGTTTGGCTTTTGGAGGTCAAGAATTTATCAAGGAGTATAGTAAGTACTTTGAAGTTACAGGTCTTTCACAGAATTGGGCCAAGAAAATGGAAAATTACATTCTTATCTATAAAATGTTGCTGTAACCCAAAAAGTTTCATTTTTACAAGGGGTTAAAAAAAATGCACCCCTCAATTTGTTAAGCAATTTCTCCCAATTATGGAAACGTCCCACACGTGGATATAAATTTCTGCATTGGCACCACTGAGCTTTTTGGAGGGTAGATTTTCCTGGAATTGGTTTCAAGCACCATGTTGCATTTGCAGAACATCCCTGAGGTACCAATGCAGTGGAAAGCCCCAACAAATTACCTCATTTTGGAAACTTGACCATTTAAGGAATTTATTGAGGGGTATAGTCATCATTTTGAACCCACAGCTGTTTCACCGAATTTACTATTTATGGGACATGGGACATTTTTCTAATAAAATGTTGCATTAGGCCCAAATTTCTTATTTTCACAAAAGGTCAAAAAGGAGAAAAAGCACACCAGTTTATTACACAATTTCTCCTGAACACGGCAATACCCCATATGTGGTTGTAATCTGCTGTGTGGGTACATGGTGGAGCTTGGAACAGAAAGAGCTCTATTTGGCTTTTAGAGGGCAAATTTTGCTGGAATAGTTTTTGGGTGCTAGGTCTCATTTGCAGACTCAAAATACCAGTACAACAGAAAACCCCAAAACATGACCCAATTTTAGAAACTCCACCCCTCAAGGAATTTATCAAGGGCTATACTGTGCAACAGCTGTTTCATAAATTTTATTACCAATGGGCAGTGAAAATGAAAAAATAAATGTTGCTTTAGCCAATTTTTTCATTTTTTACAAGGGGTTAAAGGAGAAAATGTATCCCACAATTTGTTACACAAGTTCTCCTGACTACGGAGCTACCCCATTGGGGATGAAAACTGCTGTTTTGGCACACAGCAGGGATCGCCATTAGGAGGGCAGAATCATTTTCAAGTTATATGACACATTTGTCCCTAAGGTGCTACTGCAGTTGAGAGTACCAAGGCGTGACTACATTTCGGAAATTGAACCCCTCAAAGGGTATTGTGATTACTTGGACCCCAGAGATGCTTTCCAAAAAGAAATATGCAGCAGATTGCGCAAAATGAATATTGACATTTTCGGATATGTAATTTCAGTTCCCAATATGTCCTGCCCAGCTCATGGCATGGGGAAAGTCAGATCTCCAGTTATTATGCTGTTTCCTGATTTAGGAAACTCCCTACATGCAGCCCTAATCCTTTGCCTAGGAATACGGCAGGGCTCAGAAATGAAGAAGCAAAATGCCCATTTGAGTCTTCATTTGGTTATTTACACTGCAATGGCGAGAAAATGCAGAGGGGGTCTGAGGTAAAATAAAAAAAAAAAAAAAAAAAAATTACTCTCCTTAAGGAATTTATCAAGGAGCATAGCGAGCATTTTTGCCCGAGTATTGCATTATTTTATTTTCCAGAAATAAATGCGCAGTGAAAAGTTAAAATTGCAATTTTTCCAGAGATGTACCATTTCAGTGCACGAGAAGTTGCACCCAGCATGTGCCAGCAGAAACCTACACTCCAAAAACTGTTAAACGTGTTATCCTTGGTACAAGAGCTTTTGGAGTGTTTGTCACTGACACCAGCTGGACACAGCATATTGTACACTGAAAAGACGTATTTCTGGAAAAATTACCATTTTCACTTTGCGTAGTCGATGGTGTATTCGTTTCTTGAAAATAAATTAATGCAACACTTGGGGGTAAAAATGTTCACTGTTCCCCTGGATAAATTCCTTGAGGAGTGTAGTTCACAAAATGGGGTCACGTGTCAGGAGATTCCACTTTACTGGCATTTCAAGAACTCTGCCAAAGTGTCATGGCATCCAAAAACCAAACCATCTAAATCTGTGCTCCAAAAGCCAAATAGTTCTGCTTCTTTTCTGCATCAAGCTGTGTGCCCAAACAGCAGTTTATACCCATATATGACAGTTAAGTGGGATATCCTGGGTACAACAATGAGATACATACGGACATAAACTGCTGCTAAGGCACAGAAAAGAAGAAGTGCCTAAACTGGCAGTATGTTTTCATACTGCTGGGGTTTAGGGCACCAAATTTCGTAACTTCAGTCTCATCTGTCTCCCCATTCATGAGTTTAATACTTGAAACTGCAGGACTTTTTCAGACACAGTTTTCAAGCTAAATGGAGAAAAAGGCGAAGTGCAAGGACATAATAAGCTCTTCCTATTTCGAAAATATAAATAAGACATATAGTTCGATTGTATGTACGTGCAACATGGTGACTCAGTGGTCCTGGGCTCGAATCCAGCCAAAGACAACATCTGCATGGAGTTCTCCCCATGTGTGCATGGGTTTCATCCCACACTCCAAAGACATACTGATAGGGAACTTAATTTATATGGGATAGTGTCTGATAACGTATGTAAAAATAAAAAGTGCCACTGGCGCTATATAAGTAAGCAAAATAAAAATTGTGAAAACTGAGTCACTGGCCAATTTCAGACATCCACGCAGTCCTGTAAATTCCAACATATTGCTCATTCTGACACAAGCAGTGAGCAGTTTGCAAAGGGATGACTCAGTTCATTAAAGAGGACCTTTCATGTCCTCATGCACATGCGATTTAATATACCACTAGAAAGCAAACAGTGCGCTGAATTCAGTGCACTTTCGGCTTTCCCATTATGTGACGGGGTGGGTGGGGGGGGGGGGATGCGTTCCTTACAGCCTAGCTAGACTGTCAGGCATGCCCTTCTGATAGTGGGCAGAGATCGATGCCGAAACTAACAGCATTGATATCTCCAGCCACTCAGTCAGCTTTCTAGCGGTATATAAAACCGCATGTGCATGAGGACATGAAAGGTCCTCTTTAACCACTCCGGACCACTAATTGGGTATATACGTCCGGAAGGTGGTTGCCTTGTTCTGCAAGAACGTACCAGTACATCCAAGCAGAACTCAGCAGCTGCACGAAATCGTGCAGCTACTGAAACTGGGAGCCGGCTGTAACTTCAGCCGGAGCTCCCCTAGAAAGGCAGGGAAGGTTTATTACCTTACCTGCCTTCCCGATCGCTGTGTATACAGCGCTTAATGAGCGTTGTATACAGCGCTATAGTCTCCGCCATCTTGCGGCTCCACTCTAACCTGGCGGTCACGCGATCCACTGGGATCAGCGCCTATTAGAGCTGCTGGGTCCTACAGGACACAGATCAACTCTATAGTAATGGGCAGGAGGCTGTATTCCCCCTGCAACTGGGGCTAAATGTACCAGCCCCAGTTACAGGGGAAATCAGCCTCCCCAAAAAAAAAACAAAAAAAAACTGATCAGATGTCACCAAAGGTCTGTTATGACCTTATGGGGACACAATGAAGAAAAAAAAAAAAAAAAAAAAAAAAAAAAAAAATGAAAACACATGCAAAAATGAAAAACAAACAAAGTTCTATGTGTCACCGAAAAAAGACACAGAAATTAGTCGAATAATGTATATGATAAAAATGTTTCAGCCCTCAAAACTGCTCATACAAAAAAACCCGAAAATGTGTCTGGTTCTGGACCAGAAATTGGCCCGGTACCAAGTTTGTCCCTTTCTCCAGCACAGGTGATGCAGAGACAAAAGGAGGCTGTCTCAGCTAATGTCAACACCAACTACCATCTTCTATTCCAATGTGAGGGCTGCTGTTCTGCATTGCTACACCAAGAGCCTATTCAGACAGCTGCAAATCTAGTCCCAACCCCGGATCTAATGAGCCAAACTTTCTACATCACAGATCCCTATTATGCAGCAATCACTATCACGAAGAGTAGGGACAGGATTTGTGGCCATAATACGGTCTATTTAAAACACCTGGGTTACAGTTGTCCGATTAAATTGCAGCCTACCTGCAATATGTGAGGCAAGACTGGTATGGCCACAAATACCTTTATGCTTCACAATGCAGATCTACCAATTCTTTACAGTGTAAAAGAACACAAACACCTCAATACCATACACTGACTCCCTGGAATACCAATTTGTTATATTAAAAAAAAGAAAAAACAAAAAGGATAGTATTAATAGAGACTACCAACTAAATAATAAAGTGATTAACTGGCAAACCACTTTATCTACAAATAAGTTACAATTAAAAGGATTTTCCTATAGCTACCTAGAAGAGGTTGCCTCTTGTACAGATGGCTCCTTCACTTTAAGAGATGGTTCAGGTTCTTGTACTTCTGTCTCTCCCTTGTCAAAAACTGGGGAAGGACTAGGACTTTTTGTCTTGTGCCGTGGTGAATGGGAGTGGCTTCTCTTCCGCTCTCTTCTGCCTGGAGACCTCCTCCGTGGTGAGGATGACCTCCTCCTTGGTGAAGATGACCTAGATTTTCGCCTAAAGAAAAAAAAAAAGGGTTAAGGTCATTTTATACCAGGTTAACATTTTTGGCCATACAAAAAAAAAAAAAAAAAAAAAGTTTACAAATATTTAAAAATCACCTTCGTGGACTTCTAGATCGATCTCTTTTATCCCTGTCATCTTTATCTCTTCTATCTTTATCATCATCTTGCTTCTTCAGAGATGCCAACTTCTCTTGCTCAATCTAGGAGACAATAATAAATCAAGATATGATTTTAAATGGTAATAAGCAGCAGTGGATGAATGACCATCTATCAATATAAGCCAACTAAGCTGTCCGATCAGAAAGGGCCATTTAGGAAAAAATATTTTAAATAATCAAAATTAATCTATAAGGAGCTGCTTTCCAAAAGATGGTGCTAGAGCAAGTACCCCATTTCTACCAAGGAGGACTTATTTGCATATTCTTTTCTAACTGATGGCATTATTGCCATTTGTCAGAAATTACAGCAGGTAGGACATGTAAGAGCTAGTAAGAATATTTCTGAGATACTGGCAATAGAGACAAGAACTATCACTTGTGCTGGGCAGGAAAGGGTTCAAATGCTTATATAGTGTTAGTCATTGCCATCTTCTTTTTGACAAATGGTGCAGGCTGTGAAAACAATCACCACAATACAAATACCTGTCTCTGTTTTATTTCCTCTTTCTTTAATTCAAGAAATGCAGTAGGAATTCCAGCAATATTTTCTTGTGCACTCAAAAGAAGCGGCCACAACTCTCCCATGAATTCCCGCGCATTTTTGCCATTTAGAAAGCCAGTCAGATTAATTTGCATCATTTTGGAGTCTGGATTCTGTAAAAGAAGCAACAGGAAGATTTACAGGTGAGTACTGAAAAGCACTACTCCCATGGAGAATGTGATTTTTATATAATAAGTTATATGCGACTAGTTTTATACAGTCGTAAAGAGCAATTTAGCCTTCCCTATGGCTTTGTGGCTAATATTCTGCCAAATATTAAATATGCTGCCTTCTAAAATGGCCTGTTAATCCTTTGTGGAAGTTGCATTTTTCTGCAAGTCTCAGCAAAAACTCCCTAGAAGCTATCCTACATATTCACTAGGAAGTGGTATGCTTTACTAAAATAATTTACTATACTCATTGGAGGGTAGTATTTCATGCATTCCCCTGCAATGCATACAGTCCATAGACTATATTGATGGGTGACAGGGTGAAAACAGGTATAGTCCACAAAGGCTTAAAAGGTTTTTCGAAAATACTGAAAAATTTTGCACATTATTTGCAATGTCAAGCAATATGGGTCCTTGTGATAAGCACAGTGCAACAGCACAAAGTACAGATTCCAGCAGTCTTCAGCCTCTTCTCGGAACCTTGGGGAGGATTTGGGTATCTCCAAGTTCCCCTGGAGAGAAAGGTGTTCGCTTGGCTTGCTTCCGACTGCCTACAGCAACTCAACCACCTTGAGTTTAATGTTATATCATTTATCTAAATTGCAAAAAATGAACAAGCAATAATGAGTACACAGCCACAAATAGAAAAAAGGTCATCATAGATCTACTCTTTACACTCATGCTTACAAAACAAACAGAAATAAACAATTCTGAAGTGCGTAAAATGCAATCCAAGCAACCAATTTCGTCTATTGGCTTAAAGGGGTTTCCTGGGCTAAAATTATTATGACCTATCCTTGGGATAGGTAATCCATTTCAGATCAATGGGGTTCCAATAGCAAGTACCAGCATAGATCAGATGGAGGCAGACAGCACTATTCACGGTGTAGTGGCTGCACCAAGTTGTTGCAGCCTAGCCTCCATTCAAGTGAGTGGGAACTGACCTGCAGTAACCTGGTCTGACCAACACATACAGAACAGAGCTGTCTGCTTCCTTCTCTGTTCTCTGTGTACCAAATGTCGAGAACAGTAAATCTATAGGGGAGCCGGGTGTCAAACCCTCACCAATATGACAGTGATGCCCTATCCTAAGAATAAGTCAATATTTTTAGCCTGTAACACCCCTTTAACCATGGGCTGGTTCTGGAAGATAATGAAGAAGCCACATAAATGAATGACCTACATCCTCCTTAGTGAAACAGTGGTGATGCCAGACACCAAGCTGTGCAGTTGACTGCAGCTGGCACCATAAAGAGGGCGCACCAGATTAGCACTGCTGCCCCTTCATTCTCAGGGCATTATTAAAGCTGTTTTTTTAAAGTAGATTTTTGTGTGTTCTGAAGTCAGCATTAAAGTCTTAAAATATACGTCCCACTTATTGCGGTGGAGATCTGTAACGCTAGTGCATATGGTACCAGCACAAAGAATTAAATTTATGTAGGAAAAGGGGGGGAAAGAAAAAGAAAAAAAAAACAAAAAACGAGCAGTGTATGAAATTCTTGGCACAGTTCCGCATAACAACAGCGTGGAATCACTAATCAGTGCAAGACATGTTTCCAAGGTGTATTTTAAAGTGTGTACACATACCAGACCCCCCACTGATTATAAAGTGATGGCAATGGGAAAATGCCCCTTTAAAATGCATAATGGATAATCTACTGTATATAGAATTGCCAGGATGATTTAAGGCTGGGTGTCAAACTGCAGAATATCTGCCAGCTACATTCAGCAGCATGTTTTCCTAAAAGCTACTGCAACAAAACCACTTGAAATCAGGTAGTTTTTGTGGCAGGTATTGCTACACGTCTTTAGCACCGCAAAACTTAAAGTTGTTTGAAAAACCCAAAGAAATAAATTGACAGGCCACAGAGCAGTTAAATAAGCTAAGATGGAAGTTTTTCTGCAACAGGTGAATGAGATCTGGACAAATCTTTTCCACTATGGTGCTATTGTACATTGCAGCAGGTTAAGAAAATGGAGCAGATTTCAAGAGTAATCAGCATCTGAAATCCAGGTCGTTTTAGGGGTATTGCTTTTTGAAGCAGAATTGTCAGCTGTGCACACGACTGCAAAATACATATCAAATAGCAAAGAAGTATATTTGGTGTGTATCTGGATAAAATAATCTTCTAAAACTCTTTGAATAAATGGCGTGATTTAAGCTCTGTCAAAATATACATTGTGGCAGATAAACAAACTGTCTAACTTTTAAACAGTGCAAAGAAAGGGCCAAGTTTCAGCTGTGCAGTATAGTTATCTACTCTGCTAGGAGTCTACTATCCCATACTGATTACATTACGGGACAGTATGTCACTGGGAGGCACAGACTCCTAGCAGAGTAGATAACTATACTGCTAGGAGTCCCTCTCCTGGCATAAAGTGCAGGCCGTTAAATCCAGCCAACAAACGGACAAGTTTCACACCTGGAATTCGTGTGAATGCGCCCTTAGACTAGACAGTCAAACTGCACCAGAAATTTACAAAGTGTCTGATGCGATATGAAAACCTGGGATATTTTCAGACTGTCTAGTCTAACTTTCCACCACTTATTAGATGCCTTAGTTTCTGACAAAATTTTGGCACAATTTCTAGCTCACAGTTACACTTCAACAAGCCCCGCTCACATGTTGTCCAAGGTGAGCATACAGTGTTAGAAAGTGTGTAAAACACACAAAAAAATTTAGGTGAAAGACAAGTATGCCAGTTTTATAGCGCAAATTTAGAAATAATTCTTGTGCATATTTATTAGTTTGATTGAATGAACGCCTGCAACTGCCATTTCAACATTTCCTAGCTTGTAATGTCACAACCTTTTGTTAGAGGTTGTCATACATGAAATGAATGCATGATCCTATAAAGACAATGCATTACGTTTAGGGCTGGACAAAACCAAGGAGCTACAAAGCTTCAATATGTCACAAAACATTTGGGAGGTACCTAACTTTCTGTTGCGACACCCCCAACCCTCCTGCCCTTTTCTACTTATGTCCATGAGAGTTCTTACTGTTAGGCTACTAAAAATTTATTTGGCTATCCTATCCTAGTGGATATCTGAGTCATAAAGAACTAAATAAAAAATAAATATCCTCGACAGCTTTCATTTCTCAAATAAGACTTAGGATTTTTGCCTTGACATCTCAAAAGACCATTGTATTTCTGAATAAGGGAATGCAATTTTAATACGGAGTCTTCCCCCTTCATTCCTGTTTATTAATGGTACATATTTTTATGGTGCCTTTTTGTTTTTGCTCATCCACTGTACACAACTCACCTCCAGAACACACACTGCATCATCAAGAGTTGGGTCAGAGCGACATTGGACACTCACTCTGCTGTGCCCTAAATAGTTGATGGTGCTATACTTCACACGCAAGGAATAACTTCCAATTTGGTTCAGGCCTTTTAAATCATAAATCACATCATCATTAGAAAACTGCCATCTAACCCATTTCACACAGCAAACAATAACTTCTTCCTGACGTTCAGGCTGAATACCAAGTATCACCATCTAATCTTAAGCCACCACAATGGTTTTACATGATTTGAATGTTCACACAATGCACATGCTAAGTAACATATCTTAACATCAATATCTGAAACCTTCAATGAGGGATACCTTCACTTCCAGCTGGTTGAAAATAAAGTCTATAACCACATCATCCTCGAAGCCTAATATTTCTGTTACACGCTTTGTTATCCAGGGCTTTATGACTTCCAGATTTACTTTGCTCATATCCACCTGTAAAGAGAAGACACATAGTTTTAACATTTACACAAAGACAATCAATTACGACTAGAAGACAAAATCTAAAAATAGAAAACTAATGTTAGACATTCCTGCCAGTGACAATTTTTTTTTTTTTTTACTCCCTGCCTTCCAAAGCCCATTACTTTTTTATTTTTCCATTCACAGAGAGGGCTAAATGTTCGTGGGACAAATTGTTTTTGATAATTTTACCATTTATTATTCTGTACAATGTACTGGAAAGATGGAAAAAAAATTCAGAATGGGGTAAAACTGGAGAAAAAGTGCATTTGTGAGACTTTTTTTTTTTAACGGCGTTCACTCTGCAGCCAAAATGACATGTCACCTGTATTCTATGTTTCGGTACGATTCCGGGGTTACCAAATTTATATAGTTTTATTTACATTTTAGCTCATTAAAATTCCAAAAGTTTGCAAAAAAAAGAAAAATTTTTTTTCTTCTAAAAGTCGCCATATTATGACACCCGTAACTTTTTTTTTTAAAATAAATTGTACAGTGCTGCGGAATATGTTGGCGCTATATAAATAAAATGTATAATAATATTTCCATGTATGGGGATGCATAGGGTGTCTTATCGTGGGGCCAGGTGTACTTTAGCTATACTATTTTAGAGAATGTTTATTGTTTTGATCGCTTTTTATTAAAGGCGAAACAGCGGGGAAAAAAAAAAAAAAAAACACGGCGGATGGGCACTTTTGATTTTTTTTTTCCCCCGCTACAGAGTTCACCGTACGGGAAAAATATTTTTCAAAGTTTTCAAACACAAGGACACAATGTGTACGTTGCACTGTCATTTTTTAGTTTTATATGTATTCTAGGGAAAGTGGGCGATTTGAACTTTTAGGGGGTTTTTTTTGTTTTTTTTAAAGACAAGAATCCTCACTCGCAACTCCGGAGTTAGCGCTGTTTAAGTGACTGCTACCTCTACAGTTTCTCTGAAAATCTCCTGCTCGGGGTAAACTGCAATATACTTTGCCCCTGCCTGAAGGAGACGTTCATAACAGTCAGGGGGGTTAAAGAGGCCCTGTCACCACTACTGTCTGCTTTAGTAAATAAAGTGAAACTACTATGAGCCCACCATCCAAATTTGCACGGAAAAAAAAAAAAAAATAGTCGTTTATAGGGGTGACATTTCCAAAGAATTAAGGATACAACATTTAGGGTAAATGGTTAATGGAGTCAGGAAGGAAAAGTAGACAGGTTAGGGTCACCGGAATCAAATATTTTGAGCTCTGAAAGATGTTACCGTTGTGCCAAAGAGATAAGCAGCAAAGCCCTCATTGCTCCAAAGACAAAACAGCAATATCTCACCAATGGAGGCTCTGATTCACAAGGGGTAAAGCAGTGTTTGATACAGGTGACCGTAAGCTATTAATATATGGGGCTTGGTTGATGTGATGGGTTTTGGTGACAGACTCCCTTTAGGATGCTTACCTTCTTTTCCAGGCATTCTGCAAACTTGAGCTGCTTCAAAAGCTTCTTCTGCTTGTTGCTAAAGCGATTATCCTGCTCCGCACTTGTGCCCTGTAAATTAAAAGTGAAATAGAATTGCAAACTGGCAAATTTTTAAGTAGCAAACAGAGTTTTATAAAGACCAGGGCTGTGGAGTCAGAGTCGGGACCAATTTTGTGTGGAGGCAGAAAAAAAAAAATAATAATAAAAAAAAATTACCGACTCCAGCTTTAAAATGAAATAATTATTTTCAATAATAATATAATAAACAGATACATATACAATTTTTAATATTGTAAAAATAATATGATGGTTTGTTGCATATGTTGCATAATTTTAAGCGTTTTTCTACTCCACCATCCATGCTTTCAAGAACATATTCTACACGAAAGAAGAACATATTTAAAAAAAAAAAAAAATTAAACGTAAAACCAGCCGCATGGTGCTAACGTGGGGTGAACAGATGTGAAATCCATGCTAGTCCAATTGTGGATACAAAGTAATTCTATTATTAGATTACCAGAAACACGTGTTCCACAAGGCAATTCAAGAGACATGTATAAGCAAATGTTTTCCATGAAGCAGCTCAGAGTATGCATGTACAAGTGAGAACAGTACAAGTCACTGGACCAAGTTACAAATGGTGTCAAAGAAATTGTCATTAGTCAGTTCCCAATGACAAAGTCTGCATACCTGCCTGAATAAAACAGGGAATCTTTTTTTGTGGGTATGCATATCCAACTGACTAAGAAACAGAATCATAGAACACATTGCTTGTCAAGCCATATTACTGGTTTATACTGTATGTTACATGTTCTGAGCCATGTAACCTGGAAAGGACCGTTTCCTTCTAATGTCTATGAAAGGCCTTAGTGCAGAGGTGCCAAGATGTCAAAGTGGTTCCTTCATGGTGTAGTTATCGTAATTTATTTATTTTTTTTATATAAGGTGCTAACGTATTCTGCAGTGCTTTACAGAGACTTACCAAACACACCAGTTTCAGTCCCATGACGGGCTCAAATTCATAGCAAGATAAATTACCTATTACCTTGTTTGCAATGTATGGGAAAAAATCTGAATACCTGGATAAAATCTACCATAACATGGCAAAAATGTGCATATACTGAAGATGTTGCCCTAGGTTGAATTTGACCTTACAACTTTAGCACTGGAAGATAACAGTGCTAACCACTGAAAGTGTTCTGGCCATCTGTGACTAGAAGCAGCACTACATACAGTACAGACCAAAAGTTTGGACACACCTAATTCCAAGAGTTTTCTGTATTTTCATGACTATAAAAATTGTAGATTCACACTGAAGGCATCAAAAGTATGAATTAACACATGTGGAATTATATACTTAAAAAAAAGTGGGAAACAACTGAAAATATGTCTTATATTCTAGGTTCTTCAAAGTAGCCACCTTTTGCTTTGATTACTGCTTTGCACACTCTTAGCATTCTCTTGATGAGCTTCAAGAGGTAGTCACCTGAAATGGTCTTCACTTCACAGGTGTGCCCTGTCAGGTTTAATAAGTGGGATTTCTTGCCTTATAAATGGGGTTGGGACCATCAGTTGTGTTGTTCAGAAGTCAGGTGGTTACACAGCTGATAGTCCTACTGAATGGAGTGTTAGAATTTGTATTATGGCAAGAAAAAAGCAGCTAAGTAAAGAAAAACGAGTGGCCATCATTACTTTAAGAAATGAAGGTCAGTCAGTCCGAAAAATTGGGAAAACTCTGAAAGTATCCCCAAGTGCAGTGGCCAAAACCATCAAGCGCTACAAAGAAACTGGCTCACATGAGGACCGCCCAAGGAAAGGAAGACCAAGAGTCACCTCTGCTGCGGAGGATAAGTTCACCCGAGTCACCAGCCTCAGAAATCGCAGGTTAACAGCAGCTCAGATTACAGACCAGGTCAATGCCACACAGAGTTCTAGCAGCACACACATCTCTACAACAACTGTTAAGAGAAGACTGTGTGCAGCAGGCCTTCATGGTAAAATAGCTGCTAGGAAACCACTGCTAAGGACAGGCAACAAGCAGAAGAGACTTGTTTGAGCTAAAGAACACAAGGAATGGACATTAGACCTGTGGAAATCTGTGCTTTGGTCTGATGAGTCCAAATTTGAGATCTTTGGTTCCAACCACCGTGTCTTTGTGCGACGCAGAAAAGGTGAACAAATGGACTCTACATGCCTGGTTCCCACCGTGAAGCATGGAGGAGGAGGTGTGATGGTGTGGGGGTGCTTTGCTGGTGACACTGTTGGGAATTTATTCAAAATTGAAGGAATACTGAGCCAGCATGGTTACCACAGCATCTTGCAGCGGCATGCTATTCCATCCGGTTTGCGTTTAGTTGGACCATCATTTATTTTTCAACAGGACAATGACCCCAAACACAACTCCAAACTGTGTAAGGGCTATTTGACCAAGAAGGAGAGTGATGGGGTGCTACGCCAGATGACCTGGCCTCCACAGTCACCAGACCTGAACCCAATCGAGATGGTTTGGGGTGAGCCGGAACGCAGAGTGAAGGCAAAAGGGTCAACAAGTGCTAAGCATCTCTGGGAACTCCTTCAAGACTGTTGGAAGACCATTTCAGGTGACTACCTCTTGAAGCTCATCAAGAGAATGCCAAGAGTGTGCAAAGCAGTAATCAAAGCAAAAGGTGGCTACTCTGAAGAACCCAGAATATAAGACATATTTGCAGTTGTTTCACACTTTTTTGTTAAGTATATAATTCCACATGTGTTAATTCATAGTTTTGATGCCTTCAGTGTGAATCTACAATTTTTATAGTCATGAAAATACAGAAAACTCTTGGAATGAGAAGGTGTGTCCAAACTTTTGGTCTGTACTATCTATATATATATATATATATATATATATATATATATATATATATATATTTTTTATATGTAAGGTCCCAATAACATAACATTCAATCCAAATGACACTATGGCATCCATCACCCACACAGACTCATATGTAGTATAGCCAAAGAAATAACTAGACATAAGACCCAGCATATCGGATTTGAATTTTTAGAGAAATGTTCAGTTAAAACCTGAACCTCTGCCTCATAATCTGTTCATTTTAATGGAGCAACATGCAGCAGCATAGAGCATGCAATTTCTGTGTAAGAGACGTGGATTAAAAAATCCACAGCGTGACCACTCCTTACAGAACAGAGCCTTTTTTTTTTACCTCCGCTTCCAAAATCCATAACTATTTTTTGTTCAGTCGTATGAAGGCTTATTTTTTTGCAGATCAAATTGTACTTCAAAACAGCACCATTTAATATTCCGTATGATGTACTGGGAAGCTCAAAATAAATTCAGAATGGGGAGGAATTAGGGAAAATGACCGTTTTTAAGCGGTTTTATTTTTAGTGTTCACTGTGCAGTCAAAGTGACATATTACTTATATTGTGCATATCTGTATGATCAGTGATACCAAATTTACATAATTTTTGTTATATTTTAATATTTTTACAAAAATCTACAACTTTGAAAAACAAAAAAAATATTTCAACATTCTCTGACACTCATTTTTATATTTCTGTGCACAGAACTGTGCAAGGCATCTTTTCTTGCAGGGCGAGAGATGGTTTTTATTGATACCATTTTAGGGACTGCCTGGCGTTTTGATTGCTTTTGCAAACTCCGAGTGTGTCCATTACCACTAGTTCTAGGCTGTGTAAAGCACAGTGGTATTTGGGACACTAAACCACTGGTACATAATGACTTGGTAGTAGTTAAGTGACCCAGATACTGGAATGACCTTTGGAGAGACAGAAAGACTAGGATTTCCCAGCAGGTCAAAATGAGAGCACATCACCCAACTGAAGAGAAGGATCCATTGGATTTTCAGATACAAAGCAATAACTAAATATGTGATGAAAAAAAAAAAAAATTTTCATTTTGATGTAAATATGTTTTTTTATTATTATGCATGGGGGGGGGGGGGGAGTGTCTGTATTACAGAGGTTGAGCATCACAACACAATACCCCATTAAGTAATTTCCCTGTCCGCGGTGTGTCCCACCGCAGTCCTGCTTCTCCAGGGTTATTATGGCATAAATCCCCACCACACGTGACCGTTGAGGCAAATCAGCAGCCTAAGGAAAGAATACGGGACGTCTGATGTCCCATGTCCCTTCCTTAGGCAACTGATTGGTCTCATCGGTCACATGTGGTAGGGACTTCCGCCAGTAAGAAACCCCATGGGGCAGCAAGACTGGACCGCATGGGGAGACACCAGAGAACCGGGGACAGGTGAGAAATTTAACTGGTTCAGGACCATGTAATTTTGCTTCGGCAGACCCCAAAACCAGAAACCCAATCCACTTAAAAAGTGATTACCCGCGGAAACCCACAGACTATAATGGGGTCCGCCAGGTTTTCCGTCTGAAAAACGCAGAGAGAAAAGTCCTGCTTGCAGAACTTTTCTCTCCACATTTTTCAAGGGGAAAGGGGGACGGAATCCCTGAATGCAAGTGTGAACCTAGCCTTAGGTTCCCCGTTCTTCATTCGACACATGTACAGAGGGGAAAAACATTACAAATTGAACACAAATAGATTACTATCCTTAGGTAATCCATTTGTGGACGCCTTCCACAGACTTCTATGTTAAAAAAACAGATACCTTGCTGTCAGTCGTGAATCATTATTTGGATGGAGAAAAAGTGCTGCAATTCCGACTTTTTTATCTGCCCAAAAGATCAAATACCACACAGAAATACTCCAAACGCACACCTGCAGATGGTTTTTACAACCCATTGAAATCGATGGGCTTTAGAATGACGGTTTCAAAAACGGATTTCGCACAGAGTCAAACGCTGATGTGAACCCAGTTTTGATTCAACTAACCATTTACAGTCATAAAACTTCCCAGCCAGCAGTATCAGAGCTGTGACCAAAGCTGCTCAGCAGTAGATGACCCTGTAACAGCAGGCTTCCCGCTTTTCAGGTAACTGAGCCTCCGTCTACTGGCACGGGTTAGTTATAGAACATGCTGGAGAGCCAGGTATAAAGGTAAGCTCTGCTCTCCCGGGAACTGTCGCCACATTCCTCTCATAGTACTACCATTATCAGTATACACACACGGCTATACACGAGGCTTAGCGCAGCTGTGTCCACTACCCGAGCGCACGATAACAGGCCCAGGCCTTGGCTCACAGGGCTCCGCCCGAGCTTCTCAGGACGACACCACTACCACTAAACCCGCAGCTGTAATCCACACCCCAAGAACTACAACAGTGCCCCCTCATAAAGCCATCTGAACATCCCCCCACGCCTATAAGGACCCTCTACTCACGCGGAAGAAGCCCGCGTCCATCTTGCCTCGTTCTCGCCTCCACACGCAGCTCCGCTCAGCTCAGTTACCCAGAAAGCGATGCGAGAGAAGGAGGCGGGGCCTTGAGGTCACGTGTTCAGTCGGAAACAGACAGGGAGTGACTTCAGCAGCAGTGAGCGAGACGTGCGTGGTGTAAGTCTCTGGCAACAGTGTGTGCGAGAAGTTACTGTACATGATATAAAATACCAGCAAAGTTATATGACCCTATAGTCACTAGATGCGTCAAAGTGAGTAGTAGCAAACAGTTAGATTTTACACACTCTCTTCTTTTTAGAGGGTTATTCCAAACTCAACCTTTCATAAGCAATGCTAGGTTCACTCTAGCGGTTTGGTCTCCGTCGTTCGAGTCTGCATAGGGAACCGAACAATGGAGACCAATTTTTGGTGAAAAAGCGGTTACCTGTGGAAACCCGTCGACCCCATAATCCTCCTTCCTGGACTTTTCTCTCCGCCGATTTTAAGCGAATCTGAGGTGCAGAGTCCCAACATAGATGTGAATCTAGCCTGGGATCTGAATAGCTCGGTTTTCGCATTCCCTGACTTGGTCAGAGATTAGGCCTCCTGCCCATAACTGTATTAAAAAATACTGTTTTCAATTTGCGAATAAACTCACCCGCAATAGCCTTCTGCAATTGTTCAGTATGTAACTGTGATTTTCCAGATTTACAAGTAAATTTCCCAAACCCGTTTATTATGGACAACTTAAGTTCTGAAGGGGATTTTAAAGGTCTATATATTAGAAACCCCCATAAATCACCCAGTTTTCAAAACTGCACCCCTCAAATAATTCAAAACAGCATTTGGGAAGGTTTTTTTTTTTTAACTATTTAAGCATTTCACAGGAATTAAAACAATATGGATGTGAAATTTAGACATTTTTTTTTTAATAATGCGTTCATTTAGTCCTAAAAATAAAGGGATTTTCTGGGCAAAAAATAATTTTTCAAACAAGGTCTGTTAGTGCTATTAATAGGTTAATACAGTGCCTTGTGAAAGTATTCGGCCCCCTTGAACTTTTCAACGTTTTGCCACATTTCAGGCTTCAAACATAAGGATATAAAATTTAAATTTTTTGGTGAAGAATCAACAACAAGTGGGACAAAATCGTGAAGTGAAATGAAATTTATTGGATATTTTAAACTTTTGTAAAAAATAAAGAACTGAAAAGTGGGGCGTGCCAAATTATTCGGCCCCCTTAAGTTTGTAGCGCCACCTTATGCTGTGATTACAGCAGCAAGTCGCTTGGGGTATGTCTCTATCACTTTTGCACATTGAGAGACTGAAATTCTTGCCCATTCTTCCTTGGAAAACAGCTGGAGCTCAGTGAGGTTGGATGGAGAGCGTTTGTGAACACCAGTTTTCAGCTCTTTCCACAGATTCTCGATTGGATTCAGGTCTGGACTTTGACTTGGCCATTCTAACACCTGGATACAATTATTTGTGAACCATTCCATTGTAGATTTTGCTTTATGTTTGGGATCATTGTCTTGTTGGAAGATAAATCTCCGTCCCAGTCTCAGGTCTTTTGCAGACTCCAACAGGTTTTCTTCCAGAATGGTCCTGTATTTGGCTCCATCCATCTTCCCATCAATTTTAACCATCTTCCCTTTCCCTGCTGAAGAAAAGCAGGCCCAAACCATGATGCTGCCACCACCATGTTTGACAGTGGGGATGGTGTGTTCAGGGTGATGAGCTGTGTTGCTTTTACGCCAAACATTTCGTTTTGTACTGTGGCCAAAAAGTTCGATTTTGGTTTCATCTGACCAGAGCACCTTCTTCCACATGTTTGGTGTCTCCCAGGTGGCTTGTGGCAAACTTTAAACAAGACTTTTCATGGATATCTTTGAGAAATGGCTTTCTTCTTGTCACTCTTCCATAAAGGCCAGATTTGTGCAGTGTACGACTGATTGTTGTCCTATGCACAGACTCTCCCACCTCAGTTGTAGATCTCTGCAGTTCATCCAGAGTGATCATGGGCCTCTTGGCTGCATCTCTGATCAGTCTTCTCCTTATTTGAGATGAAAGTTTAGAGGGACGGCCGGGTCTTGGTAGATTTGCAGTGGTCTGATACTCCTTCCATTTCAATATGATCGCTTGCACAGTGCTCCACAGTGGATGTTTAAAGTTTGGGAAATCTTTTTGTATCCAAATCCGGCTTTAAACTTCTCCACAACAGTATCATGGACCTGCCTGGTGTGTTCCTTGGTCTTCATGATGCTCTCTGCGCTTTAAACAGAACCCTGAGACTATCACAGAGCAGGTGCATTTATATGGAGACTTGATTACACACAGGTGGATTATAGTTATCATCATCAGTCATTTAGGACAACATTGGATCATTCAGACATCCTCAATGAACTTCTGGAGTGAGTTTGATGCACTGAAAGTAAAGGGGCCGAATAATATTGCACGCCCCACTTTTCAGTTTTTTATTTTTTACAAAAGTTTAAAATAACCAATAAATTTCGTTCCACTTCACAATTGTATCCCACTTGTTGTTGATTCTTCACCAAAAAATTAAAATTTTATATCCTTATGTTTGAAGCCTGAAATGTGGCAAAAGGTTGAAAAGTTCAAGGGGGCCGAATACTTTCACAAGGCACTGTAAGTGCAACCAAATACCTTTCGCAGTGTTTTGAGTGATTTCTGGGTTTCTCTGGGAGATCCTGGCATCTTCTGCATTTGTTTACATGGGTATCTCCCTGTTCTGTTTTCCTACAACTACCATGATGCCTTGCGCTTCATTCAGAGCTGACTTACACCACCTCCCTTTCTCACTCCCTCCCCTTCCCTTTCTCACCCCCCCCCCCCCCCCCCCCCCCCCCGCCCCCCCACCACCCCCCCCCGCCGGCGGGGGTCGCGCCAGGGGAGCCAGAGTGCCGTCTCATAGGCATTGGGAGTGTGAGGTGGAGGGGCTAGCTTAGATTAGAAAGATCAGTTTATCCCAGACAACCCTCCTGGAAAAAAAACCCTCCAAAAGTGACCCCATTTTAGAAACTACATCCCTCAAGGAATTTATCAAGGGGGTATAGTGAGCCTTTTCACCCCACAGCTGTTTCACAGATTTTATTAACATTGGGATGTGTAAATGAAAAATTACTAAAACGTCACTTTATCTCCAAAGTTTTCATTTTTACAAGGGGTTAAAGAAGAAAAAGCACCGCACAGTTTGTTACCTAATTTCTCTTGAACACGGAAATACCCCGTGTGGTCATAAATTGCTGTAGTCATAAAATATGTGGTCATAAAATGTTATATGGATACAGTCATATGAAAAAGTTTGGGCACCCCTATTAATCTTAATCATTTTTAGTTCTAAATATTTGGGTGTTTGCAACAGCCATTTCAATTTGATATATCTAATAACTGATGGACACAGTAATATTTCAGGATTGAAATGAGGTTTATTGTACTAACAGAAAATGTGCAATATGCATTAAACCAAAATTTGACCGGTGCAAAAATTTGGGGACTTTTTATCATTTTATTGATTTGAATACTCCTAACTACTTTATACTGACTTACTGAAGCACAAAATTGGTTTTGTAACCTCACTGAGCTTTGAACTTCATAGCCAGGTGTATCCAATCATGAGAAAAGGTATTTAAGGTGGCCAATTGCAAGTTGTTCTCCTATTTGAATCTCCTCTGAAGAGTGGCATCATGGGCTCCTCAAAACAACTCTCAAATGATCTGAAAACAAAGATTGTTCAACATAGTTGTTCAGGGGAAGGATACAAAAAGTTGTCTAAGAGATTTAACCTGTCAGTTTCTACTGTGAGGAACATAGTAAGGAAATGGAAGACCACAGGGACAGTTCTTGTTAAGCCCAGAAGTGGCAGGCCAAGAAAAATATCAGAAAGGCAGAGAAAAAGAATGGTGAGAACAGTCAAGGACAATCCACAGACCACCTCCAAAGAGCTGCAGCATCATCTTGCTGCAGATGGTGTCACTGTGCATCGGTCAACAATACAGCACACTTTGCACAAGGAGAAGCTGTATGAGAGAGTGATGCGAAAGAAGCCATTTCTGAAAGCACGCCACAAACAGAGTCGCCTGAGGTATGCAAAAGCACATTTGGACAAGCCAGCTTCATTTTGGAAGAAGGTCCTGTGGACTGATGAAACAAAGATTGAGTTGTTTGGTCATACAAAAAGGCGTTATGCATGGCGTCAAAAAAACACAGCATTCCAAGAAAAACACTTGCTACCCACTGTAAAATTTGGTGGAGGTTCCATCATGCTTTGGGGCTGTGTGGCCAATGCCGGCACCGGGAATCTTGTTAAAGTTGAGGGTCGCATGGATTCAACTCAGTGTCAGCAGATTCTTGAGAATAATGTACAAGAATCAGTGATGAATTTGAAGTTACGCCGGGGATGGATATTTCAGCAAGACAATGATCCAAAACACAGCTCCAAATCTACTCAGGCATTCATGCAGAGAAACAATTACAATGTTCTGGAATGGCCATCCCAGTCCCCAGACCTGAATATCATTGAATATCTGTGGGATAACTTGAAGCGTGCTGTCCATGCTCGGCGACCATCAAACTTAACTGAACTGGAATTGTTTTGTAAAGAGGAATGGTCAAAAATACCTTCATCCAGGATCCAGGAACTGATTAAAATCTACAGGAAGCGACTAGAGGCTGTTATTTTTGCAAAAGGAGGATCTACTAAATATTAATGTCACTTTTCTGTTGAGGTGCCCATACTTTTGCACTGGTCAAATTTTGGTTTAATGCATATTGCACATTTTCTGTTAGTACAATAAACCTCATTTCAATCCTGAAATATTACTGTGTCCATCAGTTATTAGATATATCAAATTGAAATGGCTGTTGCAAACACCCAAATATTTAGAACTAAAAATGATTAAGATTAATAGGGGTGCCCAAACTTTTTCATATGACTGTACATGGCGGGGCTCAGAATAGAAAGCGCTATTTGGATTTTGGAGGGCAGATTTTGCTGGAATAGTTTTCAGATGATATGTCCCATTTGCTGGGCCCCTAAAGTACCAGTACAATGGAAACCCCTAAAAAGTGACCCCATTTTAGAAACTACACCCCTCAAGGAATTTCTCAAGGAGTATTATCATTTTGAGCCCAAGTGAAAATTTTAATTTTTAAGGAAATATACCATTTCAGTGCCCAATACATTGTTCCCACTTTGTGTCATCAGAGACATGCACTCCTAAAACTATTAAGTGGGTTATCTTGGTCACAAAGAAGTTGAATATGTGGGTGTAAAAGTGCTGTCAGAAGGGAAGGAGCACTGCGCTTTTTAGCTTTTGGAGTATAGATTTAGAAGGACTTTCTGGATGCCATGTTGTTTTTGCAGTGCCCTGGATGTGCCAGTAAATTGGAATTCCCCAAGAAGTGATCCATTTTGTAGGGGCAATCTTAGGGTCTCTGCAAACGTGACATGGCATCCAAAAACCAACAATCTAAATCTGCGGTCCAAAAGCATATAGCGTTCATTCACATTCACACCCTGCTGTGTGCCCAAATGGCAGTTTATGCCCACATGTGTGACACTGTTGTACCCAGGATAACGTACTTAATGCCATATATTGCTGCGCATTCATTTCTGGAAATTAAATTAATGCAAAACTCAAGGGTTAAAAATGCTTGATACACCACTTAATAAATCCCTTGAGGGGTGTAGTTTCCAAAATGGGGTCACATGTCAGGGGATTCCAGTTTACTGGCATTTCAGGGGCTCTGCAAAAATGTCATGGTGTACTAAAGCCAATCTAAATAAATCTGTGCTCCAAAAAACAAAATAGTGCTCCTTCCCTGTTGTGTCCAAACAGCTGGCAATGACAGAGGTCAAACGTTTTCTGTAAGTCTTCACAAGGTTGGCACACACCGTTGCTGGTATGTTGGCCCATTCCTCCATGCAGATCTCTAGAGCAGTGATGTTTTTGGGCTGTCGCTGGGCAACATGGACTTTCAACTCCCTCCAAAGGTTTTCTATGGGGTTGAGATCTGGAGACTGACTAGGCCACTCCAGGACCTTGAAATGCTTCTTACGAAGCCACTCCTTCGTTGCCCTGGCGGTGTGCTTGGGATCATTGTCATGCTGAAAGACCCAGCCACGTTTCATCTTCAATGCCCTTGCCTGATGGAAGGAGGTTTGCACTGAAAATCTCACGATACATGGCCCCATTCATTCTTTCATGTACACGGATCAGTCGTCCTGGGCCCTTTGCAGAGAAACAGCCCCAAAGCATGATGTTGCCACCCCCATGCTTCACAGTAGGTATGGTGTTCTTTGGATGCAACTCAGCATTCACTCTCCTCCAAACATGACGAGTTGTGTTTCTACCAAACAGTTCTACTTTGGTTTCATCTGACCATATGACATTCTCCCAATACTCTTCTGGAACATCCAAATGCTCTCTAGCAAACTTCAGACGGGCCCGGATATGTACTGGCTTAAGCAGGGGGACACGTCTGGCACTGCAGGATCTGAGTCCCTGGCGGCGTTGTGTGTTACTAACAGTAGCCTTTGTTACATCTTTCTGCAGGTCATTCACTAGGTCCCCCCCCCGTGTGGTTCTGGGATTTTTGCTCACCGTTCTTGTGATCATTTTGACCCCACGGGGGTGAGATCTTGCGTGGAGCCCCTGATCGAGGGAGATTATCAGTGGTCTTGTACGCCTTCCATTTTCTGATTATTGCTCCCACAGTTGATTTCTTCACACCAAGCTGCTTGCCTATTGCAGATTCAGTCTTCCCAGCCTTGTGCAGGTCTACAATTTTGTTTCTGGTGTCCTTCCACAGCTCTTTGGTCTTCACCATAGTGGAGTTTGGAGTGTGACTGTTTGAGGTTGTGGACAGGTGTCTTTTATACTGATAACATTGTCAAACAGGTGCCATTACTACAGGTAATGAGTGGAGGACAGAGGAGCCTCTTGAAGAAGAAGTTTCAGGTCTGTGAGAGCCAGAAATATTGCTTGTCTGTGACCAAATACTTATTTTCCACCATAATTTGCAAATAAATTCTTTGAAAATCAGACAATGTGATTTTCTGTATTTGTTTTCTCATTTTGTGTCTCATAGTTGAGGTCTACCTATGATGTCAATTACAGGCCTCTCTCATCTTTTAAAGTGGGAGAACTTGCACAATTGGTGGCTGACTAAATACTTTTTTCCCCCAATTTTTCTTGTGATGTAGCCATATAAGGGCTTGTTTTTTGAGGGATGAGATGCATAAACAAAATGTTATTAACTCTTTTTGGTTGGATTTAAAATATAATATAATATAAAAAAGAGGGTTGGGATATATCATCAGACTCTGTCCCTCTTCTTATCTACTCCCGTTCCCTCCCCCCCCCCCTCGTCTTACCCTTCTCTCCCCTTCCATTTGAAACATGCTCCGTGTATATGAATGTGGAGGAAGTGTGGTGTGATATTTTTTCTTTATATTCTATATACCCAGGCTGCCATAAAGTCATGCTTTACATCAGGAGGAGAAGCATTGAGCAAACTATAGATATTTGAGAGGGAACCTTTGTAAGCTGCTCTAAGCAGACATAGTCTCTCAAAGCTGGTAAGGGAGATCTCTGGATTGAGTGGGGTGAGGGAATGTAGAAAGTGGAAGAACTGTGTAGAAGCAAAGTATTCCTTGGTGCAAACTCACCGGTTATAGAGGAAATCATTAAGATAGCGAAACTGAGCATGTCTACACCAAACAAACACCTCTGAGGAAAGGCCGGGAAAGAGCAATAAAGAGGACCTTTCCCGTTATGTGCTCCGGGGCTGGAGATATCAGTTCTATTAGTTTTCTGCCAATCGTCAGAAGGGCATTCCTGACAGTCTAGCTAGGCTGTGAGGAACACCCCCCCTGACTATACTCGTCCATAGCCCTGTACTGTCAGGGTGGGGAGTTCCTTACTGCCCAGCGATGACGCTGAGCTGTGAGGAACCCCCCCCCCCCCAGTACAAGTCTGCGGACGAGTACAGTCAGGGGGGACGTTCCTCACAGCCCAGCTAGACTGTCAGGAACGCCCTTCTGACGATTGGCAGAAAACTAATGGAACTGATATCTCCAGCCCCAGGACACATAACAGGAAAGCCAACAGTGCGCTGAATTCAATGTGGTAATCAATGTGGCATAGTTCCCTTTATAATGGCCCTTTAATGAGTTACAGAAGTTAACACCTAGATAAGGTAAATATTTATCTGTAGCTTGAAGACCAAAATTTAAGGTAATGAATTTGGTGGTGGCTGGAGGGACATTTCAGTGAAGAATTTCCGATTTAGAAGTATTAAGTTTAAGGCTGGATAATTGCGTAAAGTGGGAAAGGGTGTTAATCAAATTAGGGTGGGTTCACACAACTGTTGGATGTCTGTTACAGTGTTTATTAAAAAAAAAAAATGGACACCTATCATAATAGACATTAACGGACACTAACTGATGCTAATGTGTCTGTTTTTATTAACTGATCCATTTAATGGATCAGTTAAAAAAACGGTGACATTAGCATCAGATAGTGTCCGTTTTTATACCGTCCGTTTTTTTGCTTTTTTTGTTTTTTGCATTCTGAGCATGCGCAGAAGAAAACTGACAGTAATAACGGACAGTATAATGGACGCCTGTCCGTTACTGTCTATTGCCCATAGACTTTACATAATGTTAAAAAATGACCGATGTCCGTCATGAAACTGTTATTTTTCACGGACACAAAAGTCCTACAAGTCAGATTTTTGTGTCCACAAAAAATAATGGACATGTGACGGATTTGGTGTAAACAGATGCAAAGTTCACTGGTCTTTAATAGTTAACCCTTTCCCGACATCTGCCGTAATAGTACGGCGGATGCTGGATGCTCAAATATGGCAGCTGCTCGGGTCCCGAGCGCCGGGTTTCTGCTGTATTATACTGTACAGTAGACACCTGGCGCTAAGCCCCAACAGTGCCCACAATGATCGCGGGCATTAACCCCTCTGGCACCTCGGAAGGGGGGTTACTATGACAGCCGGGAGCCTTGTGAAGGCTCCCAGGCCTGTCTTTCATTAGTTTCTAAAAGAAGCGTCGTTTTTTTGCAATGCATTAGCATTGTAATGCATTGCATTAATGATCAGACCCCTAGGGGGTCTAATAAATTCAAAAAATAAAAATAAAAAAAAGTAAAAAAATATATTAAAAAAATTAAAAATATTAAAAGTTCAGATCACCCCCCTTTCCCTAGAACACATATAAAAGTAGTTAAATAGTGTGAAACACATTAGGTATCCCTGTGTCTGAAAACACCCGGTCTACAAATCTATAAAAATATTTTTCCCGTACGGTAAACACCGTAGTGGGAAAAAAAAAAATCAAAAGTGCCAAACCGCCGTTTTTTCAGTTTTGCCTCTGAAAAAAATTTGAATAAAAAATGATCAAAGCAATAGTATTTCCCCAAAATGGTATAACTAAAAAGTACACCTGGTCCTGCAAAAAAAGATGCCATATGCATCCCCGTACACAGAAGTATAAAAAAAAGTTACGGGTGTCAGAATATGGCAACTTTTAAAAAGTATATTTTTTTTTCAGAGTTTTGGATTTTTGTTAAGGGGTTAAAATGTAAATAAAAACATATAAATTTGGTATCCCCGGAATCGTACCGAAACATAGAATACAGGTGACATGTCATTTTGGCTGCAGAGCGAATGCTGTAAAAATAAAGCCCGTAAGAAAGTCGTACAAATGCACTTTTTCTTCAAATCCACCCCATTCTGAATTTTTTTCCAGCTTCCCAGTACATTATACAGAATATTAAATGGTAGCATCATGAAAAAAAAATTTGTCCCGCAAACATTAAGACCTCACATGGCTCTGAGAACGGAAAAATAAAAAAGTTATTGGGTTTGGAAGGGGGGGGGGGGGGGGAGTCAAAAACGAAAATCGAAAAATGTCACCGGCGGGAAGGGGTTAAAGGTCTCCAATTTAAAACAATTCACTGAGAAGCTACATTAGAAAAACTGGTATATAGAAGAAACAATAATGTATATAAAACCTCACCTTTATTGAGATATAAATAAAAAAAAGAGAGCATGTAAACATGCTCAGGAATCAAATTATCATAAGGTCACACAAAAGACCCGCCTAAATCAGAAAGAAGAATGTAGCAAAGATATTTATATACCAAATGCTTGTACGGTGCTAAAAGGTGTGTATTCAACAACAAGGGGGGAGATTCAAGATGTGTTCCTTTCCCTGTAACTGTGAACTCTCTAAACTCCCTCAACCAAATTAGCACACCAAAAGATAAGTTGCAGTGGTTTGCTTGAGATAGCTTTATATACCTGAATAACAACAGGGAAGGTGCAACCAACCCCCTCCCCCTGAGGCTACTGGCCTAATGCCATACCAACACGATTTAGTGAGGGAACACCCTTCCCACTTCAGAAATATGGAAACCACTGCCACAATGTCTTTATATATAACCGAATACAGATTAGCAACTTTCCCTACACGTTTCATCTTCCATGATACATCAGAGGCTTAATTAGATACCAGACAGATAACAGTTATAACTGCTGTTTATAGCAATAGAAAAAAATTATAGCAGCAAGACCACACTGATGCCAGCGGTGATGGACTGAGCATTTCTACACCCTTATATAGAGCCAAACCCCGCCTCCAAACCTCTGAGAGCCAATTGCTTCAGACCTCCATGACACACCTCCTCGGACATACGCACCACCCACACGGATCTCCCCCGATGTCAGAGAGATCCCTCCCTTCTCTTCCTACACACTGTGCTCGCTATATGACCCGAGACACAGGCAGCAAGGAAGCCAGATACCAGGTATTTACATATACCCGGAAAAGGGTATACAGTACAGTATGTCTACAATAAGTTATATAGTGTGTAATCAGAGGTCCCGAAGTTATGTAATATTGGCGGGGCTTCCTATAGTGGAGACTACAGAGACGGGGCATTTAACCAATGCCCCCCATAACAGGATCATCACTGTGATTTTATACACTGATGAATCAAAGCAGCTAAGTGTAACGAAATAACAGGTATTGGGGAAGGAGCATATAATCACTGAAATGTCAAAAGTTGATAACTATCCCTCAACTTATATTAAATGGCTTAAAAAAAAGAGCCCTATAGTTACGACGACCAAAAAAATGCAATATTACCAAAACCATGCATGCCTTGATAAAACACAGAAAAAAAAAAACAAAAAAAAAATGTTTTCTCTTTTTTATTTTTTTTTATTTCCTTAATGATTTTAATACGCCATAGAGAAGAACCTATTGAGGTATTTAATCACTATCGGGGAAAGATTCTAAGGGAGAATCATTGTGTGACCTTATGATAATTTGATTCCTGAGCATGTTTACATGCTCTCTTTTTTAATCTATATCTAAATAAAGGTAAAGTTTTAGATACATTAATTATTGTTTCTTCTATATACCAGTGTTTCCAATTTAGCTTCCCAGTGAATTTGGTGTAAACAGACACTAATGGTCTAGTGTCCATTGCTAAAATCTTGTAACGGACAATAGCATCAGACACTACTGATTGTCACCAATGGTAGTGTGAATGACCACTTAGGAAGGGAAACGAACCGCTTTGTGATAGTCAGTATTCGTATCCCCTTAATATCAGCGTGAGAACGAATAGCGATCACCAATGGCTCTATGGCAAGGGCGGGAGACAGGGGGCAACTCTGTTGAGTACCACAATGTATTCAAATAGGTATTGGAGAATCAGTAGTGATTTTCAGGTCTGCAATAGTATCACAACAGAGAGCACGACGAAGGGCCCCCTGAAAGTGACCAGTGATTCCCATAAATTTCAGAATATGAGCGAGATAGGACCAGGAGAGACTATCAAAGGCCTTCTCAATGTCCAAGGCCAGCAGTAATATAGCCTTGTGATGGCAGTTGGCCCAATGAACAGAATTGCAGAGTTTTCTCACATTGTCGGAGGCTTGCCTGCGAGGGATAAACCGTACCTGGTCAGAATGAACGAGGGATGGTAGAAGGCGGTTTAAACTTGTGGTGAGAATAGAGGAAAATAATTTTATATCTAAGTTTAAGAGTGAAATCGGTCTATAAATAGCTGGGGTGGTAGTGTCTTTCCCAGGTTTGGGGAAAACTGTTGCAAAGATGTGGTTGAACATTAAAAGGAGGTGAGGGGAGATGATGTTTTTAAATTTCTTATAATACAGGGAGGAAAAGCCATCAGGTCCCGGGGCCTTCCCATTTTTAAGGGCATCAATGGTAGCATCTAGTTCCTCCTTAGTTATGAGGCCATTCAGGGCAGTCGCCTGAGGGGGAGAGATGGAGGGGAGATGTAAAGAGCATTGGAAGGAGGCAATCTCCTGAGGGGGAGCTGTAGTAGGAGCTGAATAAAGTTTTTCGTAAAACTGGTGGAACTGAGCATATATTGAACTGAGGTTAGAGGTCATAGTACTGCCTGGCTCACGGATTTGGTAGATGGCATTCATCCTCTGACGCACTCTCAGTTTAGCGGCTAATAGTTTATCAGGTTTGTTGGCGTACTTATAAAAGCGTGCTTGGGTCCAACGTACAGCCTTCTTAGTCCGGTGCATTAAAACAGAGTCTAGCTGTAATTTGACATCTCTAATGCATTTTGCAAAGTATCTGAAAGGGTGAAGCTGATTGGCTGTTTCAAGTTTCAAAGGTCTATACTCTAAGTCTGAACCTTATTCCTTTATCGCTTTAAGCGAGAAGTGTGCACTATGAGGGATCCCCAGATTGGGACCTTATGGGCCGCCCAGTCTATGGCTGGGTCTGTGTCCGAGGCTGCGTTAAGGGTGAAGAAATTATGGAGTGTCTGCAGTCCATTGCCGGATACCAGGATAGTCAGCAGGGACTCATATGAGCGCCAGGAGAAATGGGGAGCAGAGGGGGGTTGAAAAGCAATATCAATCATGACCAGGTCATGATCTGACAGGCGCAAGGGACATGGCGGGCATAGGTAAGGTTGGGGAACAATGAGACAAAGATCCTACCAATTCCATTATAATGATGATGTGCAGGGGAGAAGTACATGTAGGCCCTCCTATTCCCATTAAGTCGTGCCAGGCATTTGCAATATTCAGGGTCTCACCCTTGGCCTTAGAGGATAGATTATCTGCAGAGGGGGGAGGACCGGTTCAGGACAGCGTTAACAGTAAAATTAAAATCACCACACCAAATCAATTTGGAGAAATCTAATTGTCCTAACAAATTACACAGCTCATGAAAAAAGTTGACGGGATTCCGTGGGGGCATAGGAATTATCAAGACCATATAGTTTACAGTGGAGAATAATATATCGGCCTTGGGGGTCTGTGAGCATGCTATCAATTTGTAGAGGACCTGAGGAATATTGCTACTCCTCTACTCTTAGTTTGGTTCGGGGGCATGACCTATAAGTGTATAGCGAGAGTGGAAATATTTAGGAAATGAGGCGGGGGTGAAGTGGGATTCTTGTATGCACAGAATATCAGGTTTCAGCTTCTCATACTGAATAAACGCCTTCCGACATTTTTGCAGGGTATTACATCTCCGGACATTATGCGAAACAATCTTACACATGAGATAAGAGAGAAGAAAAGCTAAGTAATGCATGGGAAGGGAGGACTGCACTGGTCAGGTAGGCAGGGGTACAGTCAGGCGGAGTTCTGAGGTAATCCCTTACATGAGCAAAATAGATGTAGCACTGCTTGGGGAAAAAACATAAAGAGGGGTTAACAGCATCAAAAACTCAACACTAGTGCGCGCGCTCCGGGATTAGGGGGAGTGCAACATACCCTTTGCGCCTAGGGCGCCAATGTGACATGGGAACCGCTACCACAGCTCAACCCCCGAGAAATATCAATAGAACCATTAAGTGCAATAAGGTAGGTAAAAGGAAGAGAACTGGGCAAGTCCAGGGGCCATCCTGTTAAACTGTAGTGATGGCAACATCACAAACACCTGCATATAAAGCAGGGTTCACACTACCGTTGGAGTCCGCTATGAAGGTGTCCGTTAAAAAAAAATAAACGGACACCTATCATAACGGACCCTAACTGATGAGCATCAGGTAGTGTCCGTTTTTTAATGTCACATACCGCTAGAAAGCCGACAGCACGCTGAATTCAGCGCACTGCCGGCTTTCCCGGTATGTGCCCCGGGGCTGGAGATATCGGCGGTGTGGAGTTACATGTTTTACTTTACTTACTGTTTGAAGGGCGCTGTGAGGAACTCCCTCCCTGCCACTTCTCGTTGGTCCATAGCGCTGTACTGAGGAGGCGTTCCTCACAGCTCAGCGTCATCACCGGGCAGTAAGGAACGCCCCCTCTGACAGTACAGGGCTATAGACCAGTACAGAGAGAGGGGGCGTTCCTTACAGGCCAGTGATGACGCTCAGCTGTGAGGAACGCCCCCTCATACAGCGCTATGAATGAACAGAACTATCAGGGAGGGCGTTCCTCTGACAGTACCCGGCTATAGACCAGTACAGAGAGAGGGGGCGTTCCTTACAGCCCAGCGATGACGCTCAAGCTGTGAGGAACGCCCCCTCAGTACAAGTCTCTGAACAAAGAGAAGTGTGAGGGAGGGAGATCCTCGCAGCGCCCTTCTAACAGTAAAACATTACACCGCCGATATCTCCAGCCCCGGGGCACATACTGGGAAATCCGGCAGTGCGCTGAATTCAGCGCACTGTCGGCTTTCTAGCAGTATATAATACCACATGTGCCTGGGGACATGAAAGGTCCTCTTTATTGCTCTTTCCCGGCCTATCCTCAGAGGTGTTTGTTTGGTGTAGACATGCTCAGTTTCGCTATCTTAATGATTTGCTCTATAACCGGTGAGTTTGCACCAAGGAATACTTTGCTTCTACACAGTTCTTCCATTTTCTACATTCCCTCACCCCACTCAATCCAGAGATCTCCCTTACCAGCTTTGAGAGACTATGTCTGCTTAGAGCAGCTTACAAAGGTTCCCTCTCAAATATCTATAGTTTGCTCAATGCTTCTCCTCCTGATGTAAAGCATGACTTTATGGCAGCCTGGGTATATAGAATATAAAGAAAAAATATCACACCACACTTCCTCCACATTCATATACACGGAGCATGTTTCAAATGGAAGGGGAGAGAAGGGTAAGACGAGGGGGGGGGGGAGGAACGGGAGTAGATAAGAAGAGGGACAGAGTCTGCTGATATATCCCAACCCTCTTTTTTATATTATATTATATTATATTTTAAATCCAACCAAAAAGAGTTAATAACATTTTGTTAATGCATCTCATCCCTCAAAAAACAAGCCCTTATATGGCTACATCACAAGAAAAATTTGGGGAAAAAAGTATTTAGTCAGCCACCAATTGTGCAAGTTCTCCCACTTAAAAAGTGTAAAACCGCATGTGCCTGAGGACACTAAATGTCCTCTAACACTGCTAGTTTTTTTGTTTGTTTGTTTCTCCTTTCTGAGCATGCGCAGGGAAAGTAAACGGACATAAAATAACGGACAGTAACTGATAGCTTTCAGTTACTGTCCGTTATATGTCTGTTACCCATAGACTTCAATGTTAAAAAAGTAACGGACACTTGCTGTCCGTGAAGAATCCGTTTTTTTCAAACGGACAAAAAGTCCTGCATGTAGGATTTTTTGTCCGTGAAAAAATAACGGACTTCTGACGGATTTGGTGTAAACGGACACTAACGGACACAATATAAAAACCCATTGAAATGAATGGAAATTTTAACGGATTTCTGACGGTTCAACTAGTGCCCGTAGCTAAAATCTTGTAACGGACAATAGCCACGGACACTACTGACGGACACCAACGGTAGTGTGAACGCTCCCTAAGACTAGAAGTTCTCAGTGGTGAGTACAGATCTTAATAGAAAACAAAATAACAGTAACAAATGCAGTAAGAGACTGAGGCCTGGGCCATGAGGTGGTAAATATAGTAAAAAAACATGTAATATCAGTTAAACTATGAGAACATCTAGGCTGCTGAGTCAAGTATACCTAAAATACAGGCATGTTGGGTAGGCCGAAGCCCAAGACCTGAGTTACCTTCATAAAAAAAATGGGCAAATAACAGTGTCCGTATCAAGTAACCTGTAAGAGAGACAAAGCAAACAGATCAGGTACTCATCCAGAGGGCACAGCAGCCTCCGCCAAGGGTGGAACAGAGTTTGGTTGCCGTTTACGCTTCGGTATCCAGAAGCGCAAGTGTCTTTTGGGCAGAGGGTCCATGAGAGTCGGTTCCTCCACCTGTATTCCCTCACGTTGCAGAACTTGAAGGCCTTCTATTGATAACAATAGTGCTTCCTTTCTGGTCTCTTTTCAATCTCAATGGAAGTTGAACACCAGCCTATTTTCCAAGGTTGCCACTACTGATGGCATCAGGCAGGCAATTAAAGACTTATTTTCTTTTTAATGAGGACTTATGGGAAGCAAATAAGTTTGTGATTATTGGATTCCATATTCAACAGGGTTCTGGTTGAAAAAAAAAATCGACTTGAAAAAGTATCAAAACAGAAGACAGTCTTGAATCTATAAATATATATAATCTATAGATCCATAAATCTTCAGCTGAGATTGTTAGATCCTTGTTACTTCAGAAGAGGGAAGAAATTAGGTTGCTACTTTGGGCTAATGCAAAAAAATTGTCATCAAAATTCATAAAATTTATATTATTTATATGTTTTGCCCTTATAAATAGTGGATATTTGGCATCAGTGCTAACATTGTTATGTCTTTTATGTGCAATAGTATTGTGCTTTAACAACAGGTCCCGAGACCAGATATCATATAACACACATATGCTCCATTTACTAATATGGTTGACTTGATTCACCTATTCACCTTAGATATTTGTGCATGCATGTGCATACGACACGTAGACATGCAGAGCTCATGATACTACAGTATCGAGGGATGCGTGATGACGCCTAGGGTGACGCGGATTCCCTGCTATGCAATAGCATCGTAGTGGGCATTGCTCCTGCTCGCCATCCTGATGAGTGGCGCCACTTGTGATGTTGCACACCTGCAGGTATACATATTTATAGACGACAGGTCGCGGTCTATCCCCTGATGGTATATCATTGATTCCTATACATGTAGGTATAGTACTTTACTATGGTTTATATTCTACTTTGCACTTTATGCAGACACATTTAGTAATATAAGCACTTTATCAGATGACCTAAAATTAGCATATTAAGGGGCAAGGCTGCTGGTTAAAAATTGTGTGCAGTTAGTTGTCCTCTTATACTATATTGGTCCACTTTTGTGCTATTAAATTTGTATTATTTATTGCACTTGCACTTTTTTTTTGGGGGGGGGGGGATGATATGAATTGTAACAATATCTATGTATATATTTATTTATTCACCATACCTTCATTCATACATGTATTTATATTGGAATACTATATCTATTAATTATTGATCTCATGAACTGAGTCCTTATTACATTATACTGGGCTTCGGAGTACTGTGACCTCCGCCTTCTTATGAAATCTCTCACGCTTTTTATGTGCTTTTAATTGTAAGTTTAATTGGCTGTTTTTTCATAAATAAATTTGTTATTTTATATGTAGCTTGTGTGGTCATATTAATGGTGTTGGATATTCAGTTTAAGTTCAACATGTATGGGAAGTCAGGACTGCTAGCTGTCTAATAGGAATAAGAGTAATTTCACTGGTCCAAAATCTATACAGTGTGCAGGGATAAACCATCATAATATTATAAAAGGGGGGTGTAACTGTAGGGGTGCAGTGGTAGCATATGGTAACTGAGGGTCCTGTTACATAGTTTGCATTGGGGCCCAAGAGCTTCAAAGTTATGCCTCTGTGTAAAAGTACATGTGCTGTATGTAATAGAACTGTATGTGTGCCTGCAGTGTATGCAGAGGAACTGTTCATGTATGTTTGCAGCAGGGGCAGAGTGTTAGCTAATAGCTAATAACCCTTTTTTATCTACCCTAGAATACAATGCCATGTACCACAAAACCTAGAATAAAATTCTAAGTGACACTGACCACTCCACTCCCTTTAAACCCCAGAGACAATTTAAATAGTATGAAATAATTTTTCACATTTCTTGCTGCCTAAACCTGGGGACATGTTATAGTGAGAAGCTAAAATAGGACTGCTAAAATAGAAGTAACACTCGGAGTCTGACAGACACCATTAACTATAATGGAGTCCGTCGCGTATCCATTGTTTTAAAACGGCAGGACTTTTCCTCCGCCGATTTTCAGGCAGACACCGCAACAGAGTCTTCAACGGAGACTCCAGCGCAGATGTGAATGTAACCTTATGCTGTATGTATGGAGATGTTCACCTGTATAATTCTTCTAGGAAAGAGTAACTTCATATATATTTTATCCATTGGAGCATGTCATCATTTTTTTTCTGTTGCATTTTTATGGATTTCAAGCTAAACAAAATGTAAAATTGAAGACAGAAGAGCTTCCATTGCTTCCATTTAAAACAGCTGTAATATGAAGAATGTAAGTCCTTTCAGACAGGCTCCTCTCTTCCTCTGAACCAGTATGTCACTTATTTAGTTCAGTGTTATTGTGATTGTTTTTTGTATTATGCTATGTACATAAATCCTTTTTATATCTGCAATGACCCAGAATTAATGGTGCTTTAAAATAAATAACAATGTTAATATGGGTGATGGTCTTAGTTATGTTTCTTTCATTCATTGTTGTAGTTATGAGTTCTGTTTAACCCCTTCCCGCTCTGCGGCGTACTATTAAGTCGCGCTGAGCATATAGTTAATGCTCAGCGAAATAATAGTACGGCACTGTAATGCCGCAGGCACAGAAGCTGTGCCCAAGGCATTACTTCCTTCTCTCAGCTGTGTTAACCCCCTGAATGCCGTAATCAATAGCAATCACGACATCCAGGGGGTTGGGGGCAAGATCACCCCCTCTAACCCCTCGGACCTCCTGCGATAAGATCGTGGGTTCCAAGGGGTTGCCATGGCAGCCAGGAGGCCGGCCATGGCCTTCTGACTGCCTATGCACAGTTCCCATATTAACTGCTGTGCGATGTTCTGCAATACTATGTCCCCCTTGTGGGACATGTAAAAAGTAAAAAGAAAACACACATAGTTTACAATACCGACTAATAAATAAGCAAACAATAAAAAGTAAAAAAAAAACACCTTTATATTTAAAAAATATATAATGTAAAGAAAGATAAATAAACATGTTAGATATCCCCACGTGCGTATAAGTCCCCACTATCCAAAAATATTGTTATTTATTTGTACGGTGAACGCCGTAAAGAAAAAAAAATACAATACACAAATAAATGTATTTTGGTCACTGTGCTTTCCCCAAAAAATAACACTAAAAAGTGATCAAAAAGTCAAACATACCAAACGGTACCAATAGAATGTAGAACTTGCCCTGCAAATAAAGAGCCCTGACATATCTCCATCAACAGTACAGTAAAAAAGTTATAGGCGTCAGAATATGGTGACCCAGGAATATTGTTCATTTTCAAAAAGTGACGTTTTATTTGTAAAAGCGGTAAAACTTAATAAAAACCAATATAAATATGGTAATCATAATGACCCGCCGAACAAAGCTGCCTTGTTTTTTATAATGCAGAGTGAACACAGTAAAAACAAAATGCAAAAATTATGATAGAATTGTGTGTTATTTCACTTGGACCCCCAAAAAATGTAAATAAAAGCTAACCAAAATGATGGCCAATGAAAGTACAATGCGTCAGGCAAAGAATAAGCATCACAAAGCTATATCGACAGAAAAATAAAAAGTTATGAATTTTGAAAAACGGGAAGGGAAAATATGAAAAAGTCGCTGAGCATTAATGTAGAAACTACCCTGCGTCCTTAAGGGGTTAATGTGTTAGCACATCTTGCTGAGTTTGAGTGTGGCTCCTGTCTATGTTACCTCAATCCACAACACACAGGTCAGGATGCATGTCATTAATTAAGCCAGGATGTTAATTAAATTGTAACAACCAATTAACAGGTAAATGCAAAAGAGCCCATGGTCTTTGTGTGTGGCTTGTAGACTACTTTTTTGAGTCAGGTACCTGGGGAATCTATATTGAACAAAGGAAAAGTATGACTTCAAAGGCATGTGGATCATAATTCATGTTTAGTAACAATCCATGTACCCAAATATGGCTGGGGAATCCTAGCTAGTCGGTGGTGTCAAACATCTTGATCTTTAACATTAATAACCATCCTAAATTATGTATCTTTGGAAAGGATGATGATTTTATTTCCATGTTTGGTATGTCTGGATTTGTAAAATAATTAGAGTAAAAAATAAAAATTCATATCACCCCCTTTCCCTAGAATACATATAAAAGTACATAAAAAAGTAAACCACATACACATTAAGTATCCCTGTGTCCAAAAACACCTGGCCCACAAGCTTTTAAAAATATTTCCCCACACGGTGAACGCTGTAGCGTGAAAAGAAATCAAAAGTGCTGAACTGCTGGGTTTTCCCTATTTTGTCTCCCATAAAAATTTGGATAAAAAGCGATCAATTCAATAGACATTCCCCAAAATGGTATATAAAAAAATTGGCCTCACAAAAAAAAAGGTGCCGTATGCACCCCCGTACATGGAAAAATAAAAAAGTTACAGGTATCAGAATATGGCGACTCCAATAATTTTTTTTTTCATTGCAAAGGTTTGGAATTGTTAAGGAATTAAAATGTTAAGAAACTATATTAATTTGGAACCCCCAGAATTGTACCAACCTATAGAATACAGGTAACATGGCGTTTTGGCTGCAATGTGAACTTCGTAAAAACAGCTAAAAACCCTGCGGTAAGAAGGGGTTGTTTATATTGTCCTTGACTCTAAACATCAATCCCAAAGAGTGAAAATACCACTTAGGTTTGTTACCTTTTTGTTTGCCAGTGTGTGCCAGAGGGGCGGTTGTTCAATTTATCCGAACCTGAGAGGCATGCTATGAAAGACTATGTTAAAGACTCTCTTCATAAAGTGCATATCCGTCCTTCCACTTCTCCTGCAGGGGCAGGATTCTTTTTTGTCCAGAAAAAGGATGTCGGGTTAAGGCCATGCATTGATTATCGAGCCCTCAATAAAATCACCGTTAAAAATCAGTATCTGCTCCCTCTCACCCCTGACTTGCTTAACCAGGTCTCTGGTGCCAAGTATTTTTCCAAATTAGATTTGCGAGGAGCCTATAATTTAATTCGTATTCGAGAAGGGGATGAGTGGAAGACGGCTTTTAACACTCCAGAGGGACATTATGAATACCTAGTTATGCCTTTTGGTTTAACTAATACTCCTGCAGTTTTTCAATGATATTTTTCGGAATTTATCTGGTCAGTGTGTAATCATTTATCTGGATGATATTTTGATTTTTTCTCTGGATTGGGAGACCCATGTTAGACATGTTAGGTCTGTATTGGAAATCTTGAAAGAGAACAAATTGTTTGCTAAAATCGAAAAATGTCTTTTTGGAGTTCAACAATTGTCTTTTCTGGGTTATATTTTGTCTTCCTCTACCATCAGTATGGACCCAGCCAAAGTTCAAGCTGTAATAGAGTGGACCCAACCCACCTCCTTAAAGGCATTACAACGATTTTTGGGTTTTGCCAATTATTACCGAAAGTTCATTCATAATTTTTCTTCCATAGCAAAACCACTGACAGATCTCACCCGGAAGGGTGCAGATTTATTAAATTGGAAACAAGAGGCTATTGATGCTTTTGAATTCCTGAAACAAGCCTTTAGTAAAGCTCCTGTTTTAGTCCAACCTGACCTCAATAGACCTTTTGTTGTTGAAGTTGATGCCTCGGAAGTTGGAGTTGGGGCGGTGTTATCCCAGGGTACTGCCTCTTTGACTAATTTAAAACCATGTGCCTTTTTCTCCAGAAAATGTTCTTCTTCTGAAAGAAACTATGACATTGGCAATCGAGACCTTTTGGCTATCAAGTGGGCTTTTGAGGAATGGCGACACTTTCTAGAGGGAGCTAGGCACCAGATAACAGTTTCAACTGACCATAAAAATTTAGTTTTTCTTGAATCTGCTAACAGACTGAACCCAAGACAGGCTAGGTGGGCTCTATTTTTTACCAGATTTGATTTTATTGTGACATTCAGACCTGGTTCTAAGAATATTAGAGCGGACGCATTGTCCAGGAGTTTTTGTCCTTCCCAGTCTGATGATTCCCAACCTGAAACCATTCTCACGGAGGTGGTTGTGGTTTCTGCTGTTTCCACTGACCTAGCCTCCAAGATCAGGGAGAATCAGCAGTTGGCCCCACCAGAAACGCCAGCGGGGAAGTTATTTGTTCCTCTACAACACCCGGGAATTTCTGGCACTAAGAGGCTGGTATCCCGATATTACTGGTGGCCTTCAAAATCCCGGGACGTTGTAGCTTATGTGTCTGCCTGTGAAACTTGTGCTAGAGCCAAAGTCCCTAGGGTAAGGCCTTTGGGGGAATTGCTTCTCTTACCAGTACCCAAGAGACCTTGGTCTCATGTTTCCATGGATTTTGTCACTGATTTGCCCTCTTCTGGAGATAAAACTGTGGTATGGTGGTGGATAGGTTCAGTAAAATGTGTCATTTCATCCCTTTGTCTCAATTGCCTAATTCTAAGATTTTATCCCGCCTATTTTTGGAACATATTTTAAGAATTCATGGTGTTCCTGACAATATCATCTCTGATAGAGGCGTCCAGTTTGTCTCTAAATTCTGGAAAGCTTTATGTGGTCTTTTGGGAGTTCAGTTAGCTTTTTCCTCTGCGTTCCACCCTGACACCAATGGATAAACTGAGCGCTTTAATCAGACCCTGGAGCAATACTTAAGATGTTACTGTATGTTTCCGGTAATCAATCAGATTGGGTGAATTATTTAGTGGTAGCTGAGTTTGCCATTAATAATCATCATCACGCTGCCTTGAACTCATCACCCTTTTTCTGTAATTTTGTTTTTCACCCTCGTTTCTCTTCTTTCTGTCCTTCTACTATTTATCCTGACGTTAATGTGGAGGCTGAGAGATTGCACACACTCTGGGCTCAAGTTCAGACTAATTTGGGGAACTCTCAGTCGATTTTTAAGAGGACGGCCGGTAGAGCCCGTTCTGTGGATCCTGTTTTAGCTTTAGGAGAGAGGGTCTGGCTCTCCTAGAAACCTGAAGCTGAGAGTTCCATCTCGCAAGTTGGGGCCTAAGTTTATTGGTCCTTATGAAATCATTGAATTCATTAACCTTGTCTCTTTTCGTTTGGCTCTTCCTCAATATTTTAAAATCCATAATGTTTTCCATAAATCTCTGTGAAAAAAAAAATTTTTTCACTCTAATTGTCCTCCTTCTCCTGTCTTAGTTGAAGGAAATCAGGAGTTTGAGGTATCTAAGATTCTGGATTCTCGAAGGGTTAGAGGGGTCTTACAATACCTCTTTCACTGGAAAGTGAACGGTCCTGAAGATCGCTCCTGGGAACCAGTCAGGTCAGTCCACGCGCCAACCCTGGTCAGGAATTTCCGACCCGGCTTGTTTTGACTCTTCATGTCTCTTCCTCTGGTACTACGAGATTCTCCTGCTGCCCACACGGATTGATCACAATTCTACTGTGCTGCTGCCACCTTCTGGAGAAAACCTGTTACTGCAACTTCTCTAGCTTTTAGTATTCATCTGCCTCCAAACTTGCTCAGGTGAGTGGTTTTTGGATTCCGGGGCCCTTCTGTGACTTGTGGTGCACCGTGCGCTCTGCGCCCTTAGGACTGTTGCAGTTCTGGCCGAAGGTAGCGACCAAGTCCAACTCCACCATCAGGAGCTCTGGCCAAGTCCTCTGGAGGCTGGCTCCGCTTCGATTCGGGGACGCTGGACGCTTGGCGCTGTTTACCTCAGTGTACAGAGGCGGGTCTGGATTTCCTAGGACTAACTCTGTCCGGCACTGCGTTTGGTTCCTAACATTGCCTTTCTGTTTCCCTTAGGCCTTATTTAGACAATGTATTAGGTACGTGAAAAACAGCTGTGTTGATCCGTTCAAGTCCATGGAAGGAAATTATTCCCATGAAAGTAAATTAGGGCAGTGTAAGACCTAGAAAAGTCCATTGGTCTATTCACCCGGCTCTATCTATGTTCATTTTGTTAGACAAAGATAGAGCATGTCAGTTTTTGATAGCTGTGAAAAACGTTGTATGAAAAAAAAAATGCCATTGTTAAAACAGCTATGTGATGCTGACATGTGCATAAATCCTTAGACTGCAATATCACTGAAACTGGTCATCTGGTGCTAAGAAACAAGAAATTGTGCTTTCAGACACATAAGCTACATCCACAGGATCCACTTTTCCTCAATCACATCATCCTCAGTATGGCACAAGAGAACCCCATACAGTTATCAGTGTTTTAAGTACTGGCCCCGGCTGGTCTAGCACTGATGATGGCTCACACATATCACTCTCATTCTTGTGTGGATTTACATTGATCCACAGAAAACCTGTTCACTTGATTTAACGCTGCACTCCAGGGTCACATGTCTAAATTCTATACAAGGAAGGTTCAATCGCTAAACTGCAATCATCTTAATAAAGTGGCCACTTGGTGTAGATTAGATGTTTTGTTTTTTCAATAATATTCTATCAGTAATATTAGTATTGGTTATATGATCTAAGCAATATTAACAGTAAAGTTTATAATGTAATTAATGGGCTGAGCCCATCCATGAGCAACATTTATCTCCTATCCACAAGATAGGTAATACATGTATCGTTAGTGGGTGCTTGATGAGGACAATACTGCGGTACTGTGTCCTCATTTGAATGAAGAGATATTAACACATATCCCCTTATGCTCCATTCAAAGTATATTGGTCTGTCCAAAATATCCAAGCGCTGTACTCAACTACTTCCATCAGTCCCATAGACTTTGAATGGAGCTGTAGTGTTTCTGCATGACAGTCGTTCTGTTCAAATGGGGGATCCAGGGCCCATGTTCTCATGATTGGCGGGGGTATTATGTGGCTAGGTGATAAATGTTAGCAAGCCAACTGTTTTAAGGAAGTTGTCATAGCTGTTTGCTGGGTTCACAAAATCATTTTAGCCACTTCCTGCGGCAGGCATTTTTCGATTTTTGTTTTTGACTCTCTGTCTTTTATTTATCCGTTCACTGAGCCATATGAAGGCCTAATTTTTGGGAGGCAAATTGTACTTTGCAGTGGGACTATTTAATACGCCGTATGATGTACTGGGAAGCTGGAAATAAATTCAGAATGGGGTGGAATTGGAGAAAAATTGTGTTTGTGCAACTTTTCTCTTGGCTTCATTTTTACAGCGTTCACTGTGTAGCCAAAATGACACCTGTATACTATGGGTGAGTACCAGGGACACCAAATTTATTTAGTTTCTTTATGTGTTAACCCCTTAAAAAATGCAAAGAATTGTTTTTGGAGTCGCCATATTCTGACACCCATAACTTTTTTATATTTCCGTGTATGGCGATGCATAGGGATCTTTTCTTGGTGGGAAAGATATACCATTTTGGGGGAATGTGTGTCACTTTGTTCAGTTTATATTTAATTTTTTTATGAGATGGCAAAAATATGACGATTTGGTCATTTTGATTTTTTTTTTCCGCTACATCGTTCGCCAAATGGGAAAAATATTTTTTTTAGTTTGTAGACTGGGCATTTTCATATGTGGTGATGCATAATTTGTCTATGTTTATTTTTGTTTATTTATCTTTATTTGAAATCTAGGGAAAAGAGGGGGTAATTAGATTTTTTTTATATTTTTTAATTTTTATTCTTTTTTACATTTTTTAAGCCCCCCTGGGGAGCTTGAATTGCAGGTATTACAATTCCTGAGTAGCTTCCATATTTAAACACCCGATTTCTGCCATAATAGTATGGTGGATGTCAGGAAAGGGTTAGACATGTTCAGTTTTGTTTTCCTCAGCCAGCAGATGTTTGAAAGCCATCATATAATATCAGAACAGCCCACCAAAATAGCTGGTTCAACTCTCTAAAAACTATGACCAGCTTCAGGCTAGGGTAAAATGCAGGGTTGTAGTGGGGCTTGTGCCTTAGTGTCCTCACACAGAGGGGAAAAGAAAAATATATTTACAGTAGATAGATAGATAGATAGATAGATAGATAGATAGATAGATAGATATTCAAAAGAATCAGGCAGAGCTCCAGAAGTCAAGTGAAAAAAGGTGAGGTAGTTTATTGCCTCATACTCCACAAAGTTTCAGCTCACACTGAGCCTTTTTCAAGCCTATATTCAGGATACATCAGATTTTCTGAGACAGCTTGAAACAATTACTTTGGACACCACTGGCTTTGTGATATTGGCATCATTTGATGTGATGTCATTAAATACTTCAATAGACCATAATAGAGGCTTGGAAGCTTTGGGTAGGAAACTACACGGCTCAAAATATACAGCACCACTACAGTCTTTTTTGTTAGATCTATTAGGATTGGTTTTGACTAATAATTATTTTTTACTTGGAGACCATATATTTATACAAAATTTGGTGCCTACCTACGCTAACATATTCATGACTGTCTTGGAGGAAGATCTCATCTATGTGTCTCCCCACTTCTCCCATGTGGCGAGATGGAGGAGATACATAGACGACATCTTCCTCCTATGGCAACGGACGGTTGAGGAATTGAGGGAATTTCATGATTTCCTCAATATCATAGACCCTGTTGTAAAGTTCATGTTAGGGTGGGTTCACACCTGCGCTTGGTGTCCGTCCGTCGCCAATCCAGTGAAAATCTCGGCGAACTGGATTGGCGTCGGATACAGACCGGTCAGCGGCGCATTGGTTAAAAACCCATTCATTTGAATGGATTTTTAAAGCAGTGCGCGGGTGTGCGCTTACACCCTCTGCGCTGCGAATCCTTTTTTTTTCGTCGGAAACAAAGTCGGACATGCAGGACTTCGTGTCCGACGAAAAAAAAAGGATTCGCAGCGCAGAGGGTGTAAGCGCACACCCTCGCACTGCTTTAAAAACCCATTCAAATGAATGGGTTTTTAACCAATGCGCCGCTGACCGGTCTGTATCCGACGCCAATCCAGTTCGCCGAGATTTTCACTGGATTGGCGACGGACGGACACCAAGTGCAGGTGTGAACCCACCCTTAGTACATTCAACAACATCCATACAATTTCTGGATGTTTTGGTTGCACTGAAAGGAAATAGACTTAGGACTAATTTGTATACTAAGCTTACAGATAAAAAACAACTCCTTAGGCTTGATTCGTCACACCCTAAGGCTATGGTGAATTCACTCCCATATAATCAGTTTCTGTGACTGAAGAGGATTGTTAGTGTGAGGGGGGACCTGAGAAAAACTATGGATAACATGGCAGATAAATTTAAAGAGAGGGGATACCCATTTATATTAATTGAGAGAAATAAGACTAAAGCTTTAGTGCATGATAGACATTCTCTTATACACCAAGAGAGGAAATATAATAAAAGTATTAGGATTCCTTTCATCACTAATTTTAGTGAAAGTAACCAAGCCATAGTCAGTGTAATCCGTAAAAACACTGGCCTATGCTGGCCAGGTGCTGCTACGATATAGCGGAATTCAAAAATCCCCTCCTTTTCTCCTATAGGAGATCCCCAAATGTAGGTGTTAGGGTGGTACAATCCAATGTGTAATCACTTAAGAAGGGTCTAACACAATCCTTTATCACAGACCAAAAAAGAAAGGGATGTTTCCCATGTTTGTCATGTCAGAATTGTGCTCATATGATAAAAGGAGACATGTTTATACATCTCTATACATCTAAAAAATATTTTATTTGACGTGCAACAGTGACTTCGTGATCTATCTAATACAATGCCCGTGTGACTTATGGTATGTTGGTGAAACGACTCTCCACCTCAAAACCAGGATGAACCAACATAGATACACAATAAGAAAGGGTAAAATGGAGTTGATGGTTTCCAGGCACTTTGTGGAATGTTAACACAAAGAGTCGGACTTAAAATTTAGGATAATTGATTTTGTCCCACCTAGACGCGGTGGCGTAGGGTACAAATACTGAAAAAAAGAGAATTTGAGTGGATCTTCAAGTTAAATACCATGAGACCACATGGCCTTAATGTGGACTTTAAAGTTATGGGGATTATATAGGAAGTGTCTTGCCCTGGGTCTCCATCATTGTGATTGTCATGTCTTTCTCTTACTCAGTGTAAGTTTGGTGCAATACATGATTATTAAGATTATTTTTATTTATATTGTTTGATAATTATTTTTCTGATCATTTTTCTTTGTGTTTCTTTTTCGATAAAGAACATGAATTGTGTCTATATGAAATTTTGAAATGTGAACACCTGCACAGACTTGTTATTCTCGCTATATACATGTATATGTTCTGTTGGTTTATTTATTTAATTTTGTTTTCAATAAAACTGCTGCATGACTGGCTTACCTGAGGTTAGACTGAGCTATATCTTTTGTGCCTGCATATATGATGCATTTTTTATGTCTCACAACTATAGGTTATATTATGGACTTTTGGTTTTACACAGAGGCGTAGCTAGGGGGGGGGGCAGAGGGGGCGGCCGCCCCGGGCCCACTGAATTTTTGGGGGCCCACCCCGGGGCCTCCATTACTACATCCTTTATTTCTAATCTAGTTAAAACGTAACCTGACACTTAACAGTATTGTAAACCGCAGCCCAATACAGGCTTGCGGTTTACAAGACGCTGAGACCACAGACGGATGTCTGCTTCTCAGCACGGGCGGCGTGATGACGTCACAACAACGCGCCGCCCGCGCTCAGACACAGACGTCCTGTGCGTGGACAGGGAGGAAGCGCCGGCGGCTCCATTCATCATCGCAGGTAGGTGAGTATGACTTTTGTTTTTGTTTTTTTAGCTTAGTCGTGGGTATATTAATAGTATAAGGGGGTGGATAGGAGGGGGAAATATAACTATATGGGAGGATTCATTAGGGGGCATTATGACAATGTGGGGGGGGGTCCTTTATATAAGGGTTATTAGGAGGTATTATTAATACAAGGGGGAGGTTATTTATATAAGGAGCCATTAGAGGTGCAGTATTTATGTCAGGGTGAATCAGGGGCATAATATGAGGGTCAATTAATTTAATTAAGGTGGCACTTGGGTTTTAATAAGACTAAGGCCCCACGTAGCGGCTGCATAAAAAAAAGCGCTGCAGGAAAAACCGCAGCGGTAACATTGTGGTTTTTCTCACAGCACTTTTCACAGAAGGTCCGCAGAGGTTTCCCCTGTGGACTTTCTGATTTCAATACACTTATATGGAAACCGCCAGTGTTTCTGTAGGTATAATTGAAATGCTTCTATTTCCAAAACCGTAACGATTTTGGAAATCGCAGTGCATCTGCTGCACGTATTTTTCCGCAATGTGTGGATGGGGTTTGCTAGATGTAAAATGCAGGGTTTTTTTCTGTGGGTTTTCGCCACATGTGGCCCCCATCCCATCCCCACTTTGCAGTAAAATATGCGCAGCTGAAAGGCTGCGATTTCCAAAACAGACGCAGTTTTGGAAATTGCAGCATGTCAATTATACCTATGGAAATGCTGGCGGTTTTCCTGTAGATATAATTGAAGCAGAAAGTCTGCAGAGGAAACCTCTGTGAACTTTCTGTGCAAAGTGCTGCAGGAAAAACCGCGATGCTTCGCCGCTGTGGTTTTTCCCGCAGCTCTTTTTTGCTGCAGGACACCACGTGGGGCCTTAGCCTTAAAGAGGACCTTTCACGTCCTCATGTATATGCTGTTTTACATACCGCTAGAAAGCCGACAGAACACTGAATTCAGTGCACTGCCAGCTTTCCCGGTATGTGCCCCGGGGCTGGAGATATCGGGGGTCTTAGTTTCAAGGTTTACTGTCAGAAGGGCGTTCCTGACAGTCTAGCTGCGCTGTGAGGAACGCCCTCCCTGACAGTTCTCGTTCATAGACTTGTACTGGGGGGGGCGTTCCTTACAACTCAGCGTCATCGCTGGGCTATAAAGAACGCTCCCTCTCTGTACTCGCCCATAGCGCTTTACTGTCAGAGGGGGCGTTCCTTACTGCCCGGCGATGACGCTCAGCTGTGAGGAACGCCCCCCCCCCCCAGTACAAGTCTAGGAACGAGAACTGTCAGAGAGGGCGTTCCTCACAGAGTAGCTAGACTGTCAGGAACGCTTTTCTGACAGTAAAGCATGAAACTAAGACCCCCGATATCTCCAGCCCCGGGGCACATACCGGAAAAGCCGGCAGTGTGCTGAATTCAGCGCGCTGTCGGCTTTCTAGCAGTATGTAAAACAGCATATACATGAGGACGTGAAAGGTCCTCTTTAAGGAGTTTTCCAGCTCATTTTTATTGATGGTCTATCCTCAGAATAAAACATCAATAAGAGATAAGTGATTCTCCACTGATCAGCTGTATGAAGGGGCTATGGCGCTTGTTTATATCACACGCTGTCTGTTTATAGTGACCGTGTGATGTCATTCCAGCCTTGTCACATAGACGTGTATAGGATGAGGTTGTAGTTACATTACATGGCCGCTATGAAAAGAATGACCCTATGTAAACAGAGAAGGGGTCACGGCACTTACACAGGTACCACGGTTCATTCAAACAGCTGATCCTGGGGTCCGGGGTATTGGAACCCCAATAATTTTTTTTTCCTTTTTTTTTTCCTTTTTAATTAGGAAACATCTGGGGCATTATTAATAAAGGGCACTATTTAAAGGGGTGCACAGGGAAGTTATTAACTTAAAGATACACTTGGGGGTATTATTCATTATGGGGAGGTATATTATATATTTTATAATTGGGGTAGCAGCAGGATGGGGGCTTTGTGCAGGTGAGGACAATGTGGGTCAGGTGCCTGGAAAAGTGAGGAGCCAAAGATGTCTGTGTTGCAAACTTTACAGAGCCTGGAAGAAGTGGTCATGGCCGTCCGGATGAAAGAGACGGGGAATGTGAAGGATTGGTCAGAGACGTCACCGGTAAGTCACTAAATGCTACTGCCCTGTATTCACCTAAATCGTTTGCAGAGCCCTGTGTAGAGCCGCTATATACCACTATACGCTCACCGTATACTCATAGTATCGGTATACGAACAAGTCCAAGTTGGGGGCCCACTTGGACATGTTCGCCCCCTGTGCTGAACCCCTAGCTACGCCTCTGGTTTTACACCTAGAAACCTGAGGTGTGAAATGGTGACATCTAGACTAGTGGTATTGTTTAGCATCACAGTCTTGATGCGCTGTTCAGCTTCCACTCAACTGTCATAGTTTTGATAGTAGATGTGGCATCTGAGCCTGGTATAAGGTGTTGTACCTTAAAAGACCTCTAGAGGGCTTCTGTCATAAGCTGAGGTATGAATTAGCTTCATATTTTTAAACATCATTTTTTAGCTGTGGAGACTTTGGGCTTATTAACCTAAATGGCACATATAAGTTATGGTGTTTCGCCAAGTAATAGAAAATATATGTAGTTCTTTAAGTACTTCTTTATGATTGGGGCATCTTCCCCTGAGAAATATGGAGTTTTTCCTACTACTAGTTACATAATGCACAGCCCTAATTGACCTACATCTCTTGGGCATGATCAGTATGATGAGTTCCCTTTTTCAAGATGGCGGCGGTTCACTTCCGCCTCTACTGCGCATGCGCGAGTCTATACTTCTGATATTGTGCAGTCTAGCAGCAGCACACACTGTTTTAGCATGTTTATGATAAAGTGAGTTACAGGTCTGCTCGGAGGTGCAAGTAATTAACATTTATCTATTGATTTGTTGCACATGTATATTAACCACTTCCATACCAGATGCTTTACCCCCCTTCCAGACCAGGCACATTTTCAAGTTTTTTGTATGTGCGGTTTTGAGGGTTATAACATTTTTATCATTTGCGTTATTCAACTAATTTCTGCATCTTTTTTTGGTGACACATAGGGCTTTATTTTTATGTTGTTTTTATTTTTGCATGTGTTTTATTTTATTTTTTTTATATCCGGGAAAATATAAAACAAGAGGGAAGGGAAAGAGGAGGGAAAATGTGTCCATTTTTCACTTTTCTTTCTTTTTTTTTTATTTAATAAACACAAAGTGCTACTAAAAAACTTTTTAAAATAGTTTTTCCTCTCCGTTATGGTAATTTTTATTTTGTATGGTGTTGTTGGGGGTGGGGCTATAATCTTTAATAAGGGCATGTTATTGGTGTATTATTTTATTTATTTTTTAAAATTATTTTATATACTTTTTTATTTTTACATTGTGTCCCCATATGTCCCCTTTGGGGACATCTTTTTTTTTTTTTTGGGAGGGGTGAAAGGCTGATTTCCCTTGTAACTGGGGTTGGAACATTTAGCCCCAGTTGCAGGAGGAATACAGCCTCCTGCACATTACTTGCACCTTACTACAGAGCTGATCTTGGTCCTGTAGGACCCAGCAGCTCTTGCAGACGCTGCACCCGGCGGATCACTTGACCGCAGGGTCAGATGGCGGCCACAAGATGACAGCACCCATAGCGCTGTATACAGCGCTCATTGAGCGCTGTATACACAGCGATCGGGAAGGCAGGAAAGGTAATAAACCTTCCCTGTCTTCTCTCTGGGAGCTCCGGTTGAAGTTACAGCCGGCTCCCAGTTTCAGTAGCTGCACGATTTCGTGTAGCTGCTGATTTCTGCTTATACGTACCGGTACATCCTTGCAGAAATAGACAACCACCACTTGGACGTATATGCTCTATGGGCGGTACGGAAGTGTTTAATTGGATTATTGGTACTGTTTTTGTTTTACTATTTAATATTATGCATATTCATGTTTGATCTACAGTGGCATGCAAAAGTTTGGACACCCCTGGTCAAAATGACTGTTATTGTGAACAGTTAAGCAAGGTGAAGATGAATGATCTTCAAAAGGCATAACATTAAAGATGACACATTCCCAATGTATTTTTTGGGGAAAAAATATATATTTTCATATTTTATATTTTCAAAATAACAAAAAAATGAAAATGTAAAATATGAAAATACAGTGGGGAAAAAAAGTATTTAGTCAGCCACCGATTGTGCAAATTCTCCCACTTAAAAAGGTGAGAGAGGCCTGTAATTGACATCATAGGTAGACCTCAACTATGACAGACAAAATGAGAAAACATATCTAGAAAATCACATTGTCTGATTTTTTAAGAATTTATTTGCAAATTATGGTGGAAAATAAGTATTTGGTCACCTACAAACAAGCAAGATTTCTCAATCTCACAGACCTGTAACTTCTTCTTTAAGAGGCTCTTCTGTCCTCCACTCAATACCTGTAGTAATGGCACTTGTTTGACATTGTTATCAGTATAAAAGACCTGTCCACAACCTCAAACAGTCACACTCCAAACTCCACTATGGTGAAGACCAAAGAGCTGTGGAAGGACACCAGAAACAAAATTGTAGACCTGCACCAGGCTGGGAAGACTGAATCTGCAATAGGCAAACAGCTTGATGTTAAGAAATCCACTGTGGGAGCAATAATTAGAAAATGGAAGACATACAAGACCACTGATAATCTCCCTCGATCAGGGGCTCCATGCAAGATCTCACCCACGTGGGGTCAAAATGATCACAAGAACGGTGAGCAAAAATCCCAGAACCACACAAGGGGACCTAGTGAATGACCTGCAGAAAGCTGGGACTAATGTAACAAAGGCTACCGTCAGTAACACACTACGCCGCCAGGGACTCAGATCCTGCACTGCCAGACGTGTCCCCCTGCTTAAGCCAGTACATATCCAGGCCCGTCTGAAGTTTGCTAGAGAGCATTTGGATGTTCCAGAAGAGTATTGGGAGAATGTCATATGGTCAGATGAAACCAAAGTAGAACTGTTTGGTAGAAACAAAACTCGTCATGTTTGGAGGATAGTGAATGCTGAGTTACATCCAAAGAACACCATACCTACTGTGAAGCATGGGGGTGGCAACATCATGCTTTGGGGCTGTTTCTCTGCAAAGGGACCAGGACGACTGATCCGTGTACATGAAAGAATGAATGGGGCCATGTATCGTGAGATTTTAAGTGCAACCCTCCTTCCATCAGCAAGAGCATTGAAGATGAAACGTGGCTGGGTCTTTCAGCATGACAGTGATCCCAAGCACACCGCCAGGGCAACGAAGGAGTGGCTTTGTAAGAAGCATTTCAAGGTCCTGGAGTGCCCTAGCCAGTCTCCAGATCTCAACCCCATAGAAAATCTTTGGAGGGAGTTGAAAGTTCGTGTTGCCCAGCAACAGCCCCAAAACATCACTTCTCTAGAGGAGATCTGCATGGAGGAATGGGCCAGCATACCAGCAACAGTGTGTGCCAACCTTGTGAAGACTTACAGAAAACGTTTGACCTCTGTCATTGCCAACAAAGGATATATAACAAAGTATTGAGATGGACTTTTGTTATTGACCAAATACTTATTTTCCACCATAATTTGCAAATAAATTCTTTAAAAATCAGACAATGTGATTTTCTGGATTTGTTTTCTCATTTTGTCTCTCATAGTTGAGGCCTACCTATGATGACAATTACAGGCCTCTGTCATCTTTTTAAGTGGGAGAACTTGCACAATTGGTGGCTGACTAAATACTTTTTTTTCCCCACTGTATATAGCCACAAATTTTCAATGATGTTCAGATCAGGGGACTGTGAGGTAGTCTATGGTGGATTTTGATGTGTGTTTAGGATTATTATCCATTTGTAGAAGCCACCCCCCCTCCTCTTTTCAATTTCAGCCTTTTTTACAGATGGTGTTATGTGGAATGTTTCCTTTGCCATTGGCTGCAACACAACCCCAAAGCATGATTGATCCACCCCCATACTTAATGGTTGGAGCGATGTTCTTTTCCTGAAATTCTGTGCCCTTTTCTCTCCAAACATACCTTCGATCATTGTGGCCAAAGAGTTCTATTTTAACCTCATCAGTCTACAGGACTTGTTTCCATAATGCATCAGGGTTGTTTAGATGTTCTTTTGCAAACTTCTGATGTTGAATTTTATGGTGAGGACGCAGGAGAGGTTTTCTTCTGATGACTCTTCCGTGAAGGCCATATTTCTGCAGGTATCACTGAACAGTAGAACAATGTACCACAACTCCAGAGTCTGCTAAATCTTCCTGAAGGTCTTTTGCAGTTAAGCGGGGGTTCTGATTTGCCACTCTCGGCAATCCTACAAGCAGCTATCTCTGAAATTTTTCTTGGTCTTCCAGACCTTATCTTGACCACCACTGTTTCTGTTAACTGCCATTTCTTAATTACATTTTGAACTGAGGAAAGGGCAACTTGAAAATGCTTTGCTATCTTCTTATAGCCTTCTCCTGCTTTGTGGGCCTCCACCATTTTCATTTTCAGAGTGCTAGGCAGCTGCTTAGAAGAACCCATGTCTGATGTTTTTTGGCACAAGGTTAGAGAAGGCTGGGTATTTGTAAAGCTGTAAAATTTGCATCACTTGGCCTTTCTTAAGTATGATATGATATTAGCCCTAACTGGCTAATTAAGGTCTGAGTCCTTGGTCAAAGTTATCTGAGCACACAAATCTACAAGGGTTTCAAAACTTTTGCAAGGTACTCCTTTCCCTTTTTCACTCTAAAATTGTACTCAAACATAATAATACACTGATATTGCTGTGTGTTTAATCTTTAACTTTCTGCCTTTTAAAGATCATTTCATCTTCAACTTGCTTAACTGTTCACAATAACTGTATACAGACTATGAATTATATGCACTGTCACTTTATATTTTTATATATGAACACAAAATGATGATTTCTACTGATTATATTACTTGTTTTTATTTGACTATATCTAAATTGCAATTGCATTCTCACTGGATATATATGCTAGTCTATTTGCACATGCACTTTGCTTGACAAAGGTTCAGTGGAGCTGAAACGTCGCTTACAGATGGAATAAACTTTACCAATTTTGCTTGATACTAGTGGAGCGCTGCCTTTTTCCGTGGATATTCACATGGAGCTGTTGCCAGAGGCTCTGGGCTGAGCACCCGCCATTATCTTGGTGCTGCTGTGGACTTTCTTCTCTTTTAGATAGATAGATAGATAGATAGATAGATAGATAGATAGACGGTGAAATCTATCTATCTTTTTGAATGACCATCCAAATTTGAAAAGAACACTATTCATTAATATGGGGTGGTCCTCTCAAAGAAAAAAAGTATTCAGAATGCACAAAATGGAGCAAATGTGTACAGTCTCCCCCAAACAATAACAGAGACAAATATCGTATTTTATGCTTCACCATATTACACAGAACCAGGCCTAGACTGGGACAAATACAACAGCCATGGTACTATACACATGTCACTCAAACCCACGCACATAACCATAGCAGGCCCCCTGATGACCTGCACATTTCCTAATTCAATATACAGTACTCGTTCTTGGTCCCCAACATGGCATCTTTCTAAATCTTGGTCCTCGGCATGGCTTTCTTCTTGTTACTAGTGAACGCATGACTCCCTTTTTCATTTCTGATTCCCAGCACAGTACCTCTTTAAATCATAGCCCTCAGAAGGACCCCCTCTCATTCTTAGTCTCCAGCATAATATACCTTCAAATCTTGTTCCTCAGCAAGTTCCCTCTCTTGGACCCCAACAAGACTCCCCTCTCATTCCTAGACCACAGCTTAGTTCCCCTTTCCCTTTTACCCTTACACTGCTAACCTTATAATTCCTGTGATTTCATAGGTCAAAATCTGAACTTTAACCTCTCCCACCGGTGACATTTTTAGATTTTTATTTTTGACTCCCCGCCTTCCAAACCCCATAACTTTTTTTTATTTTTCAATTCACAGAGCCATATGAGGTCTTAATGTTTGAGGGACAAATTGTTCTTCATAATGATACCATTTTTTTTTTTTTTAAACTGTAGTTTTTATTAAAGGTTTTAGAAATTACATAACGACAAGAAGAGAAATGAAAGAGACATAGTAAGGCAAAGGCGCAAAAGCCACAACATGTGGCCTGAACACCCAACAATATAGAAAAAAAACAGAGAAAAATATATATGACAAATCATCAAATAGAAGTACAAAAAACAAGGGGGAGAGACGACAAGGGAAAGAGGGAGGGAGGAAAAAATGGGTACAGGGAAGAGGGAGGGAGTCAGAGACCATGTAGGATACAATAGATGTCCCAAAATGACCACACAGCATCAAAGGCCTCCACTCTATGATTAAGGGAGGCCGTTAAACACTCCATGCTACGGACATCCTTCATGTGGGCAATAAGCTCCGGACCGGTGGGGGGAGAGATGTTCCTCCAGTGGAGAGCGAAAAGGGTTTTGGCAGCAGTACACAGGTATAGGAATAATTTGGAGGTCTGCTTACCCAGGTGTTTGCGGGGGAGATTAAGCAAATAGGTAAAGGGATCCAGGGGGACACCCTGAATAAAAAGGGCATCAGTAAGAGATGTGACCTCTGTCCAGAAAGGGCAAATCCGTGGACACTCCCAGAAAATGTGGCATAGAGTACTCACCCCCGCCTGGCAGCGCCAGGAAAGGGAGGGAATGCTAGGGTTAAGGGAATGGAGCAAGGCAGGGGTGTGGTACCAATGCATAAGTAACTTATACTGGGTCTCCCGGAAAGTTACACAAGTTGAGGACTTGGCCGCACGGGACCAAATAATCTGCCATTGCCCGGGTGAGATCTGCCTATTCAGATCCCCAGACCACTTGACCATATATTTATGAGAGAGGGGGGGCCCGTTCCTCCGGAGAGGAGAGGAGCCTGTAGATACTAGATATCAGGCCAGCCGTGGAGGTACTGGCTCGGCAAACTTTTTCAAAAGCAGTAGGGGACTAAGACCTTCAGGGAACTAAACAGGGAGGCCACGAAAGGGACAATCTGCTGGTAATGGAACCACTCAGAAGTAGGCAGATGTAGCACAGAGGTGAAATAATCAAAAGGCCTGAGCTCCAAAGTTGCCGGATCCACCAGGTCAGCAATGTGAAAAAGGCCCAGTTTACTCCAGGGTCGTACCATAGGTGCTGTAAGTCCCCCGGGAGGAGCAGATTATACAAGAAGGAAACCATAGAGGAACATGGGGAGGTCAGGGGAAAAAGTTTGGAGCAGGTAATCCAGATAGCTCGCGTGAAGCGGATGGGTCCTAGAAGAGGGGTGGAAGGAACGGGGGAGGGACAGGACCACAGAAATGCATTAGGGTGGATCGGTGCTAGCCAAAGCTTCTCAATCTCGACCCATTTCGTGTAATGCTAAACATGTGGGACCGCCAGCCCCCCCCCCCCCCACTCTTGCCCGACAACATCACCGTGCGGGGGATGCAGTGACGCTTACCATTCCAGATGGAATAAACTTTACCAATTTTGCTTGATACTATTGGAGCGCTGCCTTTTTCCGTGGATATTCACATGGAGCTGTTGCCAGAGGCTCTGGGCTGAGCACCCGCCATTATCCTGGTGCTGCTGTGGACTTTCTTCTCTTTTAGATAGATAGATACACGGTGAAATCTATCTATCTTTTTGAATGACCATCCAAATTTGGAAAGAACACTATTCATTAATAGGGGTGGTCCTCTCAAAGAAAAAAGTATTCAGAAGGCACAAAATGGAGCAAATGTGTACAGTCTCCCCCAAACAATAACAGAGCCAAATATCATGTATTTTATGCTTCACCATATTACACAGAACCAGGCCTAGACTGGGACAAATACAACAGCCATGGTACTATACACATGTCACTCAAACCCACGCACATAACCATAGCAGGCCCCCTGATGACCTGCACATTTCCTAATTCAATATACATTACTCGTTCTTGGTCCCCAACATGACATCTTTCTAAATCTTGGTCCTCGGCATGGCTTTCTTCTTGTTACTAGTGAACGCATGACTCCCTTTTTCATTTCTGGTTCCCAGCACAGTACCTCTTTAAATCATAGCCCTCAGAAGGACCCCCTCTCATTCTTAGTCTCCTGCATAATATACCTTCAAATCTTGTTCCTCAGCAAGTTCCCTCTCTTGGACCCCAACAAGACTCCCCTCTCATTCCTAGACCACAGCTTAGTTCCCCTTTCCCTTTTACCCTTACACTGCTAACCTTATAATTCCTGTGATTTCATAGGTCAAAATCTGAACTTTAACCTCTCCCACCGGTGACATTTTTAGATTTTTATTTTTGACTCCCCGCCTTCCAAACCCCATAACTTTTTTTTTATTTTTCAATTCACAGAGCCATATGAGGTCTTAATGTTTGAGGGACAAATTGTTCTTCATAATGATACCATTTTTTTTTTTAAACTGTAGTTTTTATTAAAGGTTTTAGAAATTACATAACGACAAAAAGAGAAATGAAAGAGACATAGTAAGGCAAAGGCGCAAAAGCCACAACATGTGGCCTGAACACCCAACAATATAGAAAAAAAACAGAGAAAAATATATATGACAAACCTTCAAATAGAAGTACAAAAAAGAAGGGGGAGAGACGACAAGGGAAAGAGGGAGGGAGGAAAAAATGGGTACAGGGAAGAGGGAGGGAGTCAGAGACTATGTAGGATACAATAGATGTCCCAAAATGACCACACAGCATCAAAGGCCTCCACTCTATGATTAAGGGAGGCCGTTAAACACTCCATGCTACGGACATCCTTCATGTGGGCAATAAGCTCCGGACCGGTGGGGGGAGAGATGTTCCTCCAGTGGAGAGCGAAAAGGGTTTTGGCAGCAGTACACAGGTATAGGAATAATTTGGAGGTCTGCTTACCCAGGTGTTTGGGGGGGAGATTAAGCAAATAGGTAAAGGGATCCAGGGGGACACCCTGAATAAAAAGGGCATCAGCAAGAGATGTGACCTCTGTCCAGAAAGGGCAAATCCGTGGACACTCCCAGAAAATGTGGCATAGAGTACTCACCCCCGCCTGGCAGCGCCAGGAAAGGGAGGGAATGCTAGGGTTAAGGGTATGGAGCAAGGCGGGGGTGTGGTACCAATGCATAAGTAACTTATACTGGGTCTCCCGGAAAGTTACACAAGTTGAGGACTTGGCCGCACGGGACCAAATAATCTGCCATTGCCCGGGTGAGATCTGCCTATTCAGATCCCCAGACCACTTGACCATATATTTATGAGAGAGGGGGGCCCGTTCCTCCGGAGAGGAGAGGAGCCTGTAGATACTAGATATCAGGCCAGCCGTGGAGGTACTGGCTCGGCAAACTTTTTCAAAAGCAGTAGGGACTAAGACCTTCAGGGAACTAAACAGGGAGGCCACGAAAGGGACAATCTGCTGGTAATGGAACCACTCAGAAGTAGGCAGATGTAGCACAGAGGTGAAATAATCAAAAGGCCTGAGCTCCAAAGTTGCCGGATCCACCAGGTCAGCAATGTGAAAAAGGCCCAGTTTACTCCAGGGTCGTACCATAGGTGCTGTAAGTCCCCCGGGAGGAGCAGATTATACAAGAAGGAAACCATAGAGGAACATGGGGAGGTCAGGGAAAAAAAGTTTGGAGAAGGTAATCCAAATAGCTCGCGTGAAGCGAATGGGTCCTAGAAGAGGGGGTGGAAGGAACGGGGGAGGAACAGGACCACAGAAATGCATTAGGGTGGATCGGTGCTAGCCAAAGCTTCTCAATCTCGACCCATTTCGTGTAATGCTAAACATGTGGGACCGCCAGCCCCCCCTCACTCTTGCCCGACAACATCACCGTGCGGGGGATGCAGTGACGCTTACCATTCCAAATAAAGTGGAAAATCGATTTTTGAAGTGAGCGCAACTCTGATCAAGGGACCGCAACTGGGAGCGTTTTGAAGAAGTAGAGAAGCTTAGGGAGGAGGGTCATTTTGACAGCTGTAATGCGACCTATAAGGGAGATGTGAAGAGGGCGCCACTTGTCCAGAAGAGAGTGTAATTCATTAAACAGGCAAGGATAGTTGACTGAATAGAGGGCGGAGTAAGAAGGAGACAGCTGAATTCCTAAGTAACGGAGGGAGCGCTCCCTCCACTGGAAGTCAAAGTTAGACCAGAGCAGCGGTAGGGTAGAGTCAGAGATGTTAAGAGGTAATGCCTCAGTCTTTGTGGGATTAACTTTATAACCAGAGAGATCACCATATGCTGAGGGTCAGGAGAACATCATCTGCAAATAAGCTAACCTTAAATTCCCTATCCCTAACCGCCATGCCGGTAATATCAGGGTTAGACCGAATCTGGGAGGCCAGGGGTTCAGTACACAACGCACATATAAGCAGGAATAGAGGACAGCCTTGACGCGTCCCATTACGGATGCGGAACGGGGATGAGAGAGAGTTAGGAAGTTGTACAACAGCCGAGGGTCAAGAATATAGCGCCTTGACCACTGTAAGAAAAGCTCCAGAGAACCCAAATTTCTCAAGGGTGGTGATCATAAATGACCAATCAAAGCAGTCAAAGACCTTCTCGGCATCAAGGCTCAGGAGGAGGGTGGGGAGGGCAGAGCGGTTGGCAATGTCAATTAAGTCCACTGTCCTTCTGGTGTTGTCTCCTCCCTAACGACAAGAGACGAAACCCACCTGGTCCTTATGAATAAGAGACGGAAGTCAAACTTTAAGCCTGTTGGCCAGGATCTTAGTAAAGAGTTTTAAATCAGTATTTAGAAGGGCTATGGGGAACACTCCTGATAGTCCTTGCGGGGCTTAGGGACCAGAGTGATATGGGAATTAAGCATGGCCTGAGGGATAGGGGTGCCATCAAGGAAGGAGTTAAAGAGGCGGCACATGTGTGGGAGCAGGTCAGACTGAAAAGTTTTGTAGTACAGGTATGTGAATCCATCCAGGCCCGGAGCCTTGCCATTTGGGAGACCTTTAAGGGTTGCAATGAGCTCCTCCTCCGTGATAGCGGCATTTAGATTAGCAAGTGCTGAAGTCGGGAGCTTTGGGAGAGAGCAAGTGTCGAGGTAGGAATGTAAAGCTGTGTTCCGGGAGACAGGATCGGCACCCGAGCAGGAGGGAAGATTATATAGTTTAGTGTAATAGTCTTTAAATAAGGATGCTATAGAGTCAGGATGATGGTTAAGGGTACCATGTGGGTCATGGATCGCATGTGGTGTGGAAGAGGCCTGGTGATCACGCAGGGTCTTAGCAAGCAAAGTGTGAGCTTTGTTGCCTCTTTCATAGCAACGTTGGCGACTGTATAGGAGGAGATGCTGGGTAGCCTGAGTAGCGAGATCCCGGAGAACCGCTCTGGCCTCTAGTTGGCGGAGAGTGGAGACTGAAGGGGCTTGGACCAGGCGACCCGATAGGGATCGGATCTGGGCCAATAAGGCCACCTCCCTGGCCTTTCTATCCTTCTTAAGTTGGGTGACCAGGGCTATGCAGTAACCCCTCATGACTGCCTTATGGGTTTCTCAGAGGGTGGAGTCAGAGGAGACCGAGTGTACATTATGGCTGAAGTAATCCAGGACCTGAGCACGCAGGGTAGTACAGGAGGTCGGGGAGTGAAGGAGGGACTCATTCAGTTGCCAATGACAACGTTTAGTCAGGATGGAGGTAGGGGACAGCGTAAGCAAGACAGGGGCATGATCTGACCAAGAGATAGGGCCAATATCCGCATCAGTAAATAGTCTAAAGGCGAAGGTATTACCAAAAAAATAATCTATCCTAGAGTGTGCCTTGTGGGGATGGGAGTAGAAGGTATAGGTCCGAGCAGTAGTATTGTGGACACGCCAAAAATCATAAAGGGAAGAGGATCTAATCAAGTGACGGAATTCCCTGGCTAGGCGAAGCCAGGGGGCACCCAGGGTTCCATCAGACAGGGACAATTTGTCCATATGTTCAGAGAAGACCACCCAACAGCAGGGCCGAGCCAGAAAAGGCCTGTAGGCATCGCAACACCCTCTTAAGAAAAGGGACTTGGGATGAGTTTGGGGCATATAAGTTACAGAGGACGGCCTTGTAAAAGTCCCTCTGAAATTATATAGTGTCCCTCAGGGTTTAGATGGGAGGCAGAAATAGAGATGGGGCAGGAGCAAGGGAGCAGAATAGCCTCTCCCCCCTTTCTGCGGGCATTATAAGCAGAGTAAGCAGTGGGGAAATATGGCGGGCAAAATTAAAAGTACCTGTACGGTCATAATGGGTTTCCTGGAGGAAAGCCACATCTAAGTTCACTTAGGACCAAACGCCTTTTAGAATTGGAGCCCAGGCCCTTAACATTCAATTTGACACACTTAGCCATGAGGAAGTAAGAAGAGAGGTACCAGCAAATGTGTAGAGGGACATGCAGATCTCACCCAGCCTCAAGGGAAGGAATTCGGCATTAAAGCTCCCGTGGAGTGGGTCCCAGCGGTCAGTCGCAAGGTTCGATCGACTCCAAACCTAAACTATGGGAAGGGGAAGGGAAGAGGGGGGGAGGGAAGAGAACAGACAGAAAATTGTTAGACAATAGTACAAGAAAAAATAGTGTCATGGCCAGGACTAAATCTCCTGACCGGGGGCTAAGAGCAAAAACTAGAGCAAATGCATGCAAAGTAACCAAAAGGGTCCTAAAAAAGGACCAACAACTGGGTAAAGACCCCATAGTGGGGGAGTGGGAGGAGACCATCAGTAGATAGACCAGCTATATATGTGAAAAGGTAGTAATGAACTATATAGGTAGGAGGGAGGGCTACCTCCTACCCTGCCTGCAATAATTAGGAAAAATGCTAACGAGAAAGGGATCAAAAATCAGTAAGAAAAAACACAATAAACATGCATCAGCAATAAACAGGAAAAACTGCATAGTCCAGATTCAGCCATCTGGAATTGCAGGAACAGGTTCCAATCCAGGACCTAGAGGGATGGAAGGAGGAAAGGAGAGTCAGTGTAATCAGTGGGGTGGCGGGTCCACCCGTCTTCTTCGGGGAGCAGAACCCGGCGAGGGCAGTTGTCGTCTCCTCGGATTCTGTTGGGACCACAGTGGAGGGGGCGGTGGTGGAGGAACAGCCATCTCCCAGTCAGGCATATCCAGGGGGGAGCAATGTCCATAGTTGAGCAGAACGATTGCAGGTCTGCATGGGAGCGTAAGGTAGCTAAACGGCCGTTGGATCTAGCCGTCAGGGCGAAGGGGAAACCCCACCGATATGGTATCTGGCACTCCTGTAGTATCTGAAGGAGAGGACGCAGATGCCTTTGTTTCTGCAAAGTGATCCAGGAAAGATCTTGATAAAGTTGAATCTTGGCCCCACCAAAGTCAAGGTCCTTGAGGGCCTTAGATAGTATAGCTTCCTTCAAGGCAAAATCATACACACATCAAATAACATCACGTCGAGTAGGCCCGGTACCCTTGGGGCGCAGAGCTCTGTGTGCTTGATCCAGTTTGATCCTATGAGTAGGAGGTTCTTGCAGGACAGAGTTAAAGATCGCCTCCAAAGTTGCATGCAGATCCTCTTCGTGGATAGCCTCAGGCAGCCCCTTGACTCTAATATTGTTGCGCCTGCCTCTATTATCCAAGTCCTCAATATGGCGCTGCACGTCGTTAGATAGGTGACATTGTGACACAACTGCATCCTGGAGCTGGGAGATATAGGCACGAGTCTGGTCGTGATCATCCTCCAGGGTTTCAACCCGAGATGCAATATGATGAAGGTCTTGCCGTAATACAGAAATTTCAGTGCATATTTCCATGCGGATTTGCTTGCGGCACGCCTCTGTGACTTCAGCAACTAGTCAGCGAGTAAGGAACTGGAGCCACTGTGGCGGTAAGGAAGATGGAGGCAAGTCACTGATTTCCAGTTATTGGAGCTGAAAAGCGGGGAGGAGGTGAAGGAAAGAGATGGAACAGCATAGGGGGACATAGATGGAGTAGCACCGAGGTCCACTTCACCCCCCAGGAGTGAGCAGGGGGGGTCCACAGGAAGCATGGGATGCACCCTGGAGTAGAGCATTGAAAAAGGCATAGACGTGGAGGCACCCACAGAGGCATGAGGAGCAGCTGAGGAGGCAGTAGGAGCTGAGGCTTAAGGCAGAGGTATGGTAGGCTGCATGGGGAGAGGCTGGGGGCCAGAGTGCTGCAGGGAGGGGGCAGCGGAGAAGGCCTGCAGCATCTGAGAGGCAGCAGGGACCGGAGCTACTGGCTGCGCCATATTGGAAGCACCTATCAGCGGGGATTGCGCTCCGCAATGTACAGGCTCCGGAGCCTGGAGTAAAGGACCCACCTGGGAGGTCATCTGGGGGTCCAGAGGCAGCAGAGGGAGCGATGTAACCACCAGGGACTCAGCAGGAGGAGGCAGGGAAGTGGATTCAGGCAAGATGGCTGCCGCCTCGTAGAAACACGGAGGGAAGCAGCCACTGGAATCAGGTAGGTAGTGATCCTAGGCTGCCCCGGGGGGTCAGAGGAGGCAGATAGGGTGGAGGTGCTGGTTGTTTTTTTCCCCATGGGGGGAAACAGGCAGGAAATAGAGATCCCTTAGCAGGCAGGGCAGGAGCCTCAGAAGCGTGCGTCCTGCTACATCAAGTCGTAGGCCACACCCCCCATAATGGTACCATTTATTATTCTGTACAATGTACTGGAATAATTCTTTTAGACCCCAGAGTATAATAATGGTTCATGGGTGGGTTACTATGGAGCAGAATACTGTGTGCAGGGGCCACTATGGGGCATAATTATGTGTGCAGGGGCCATTATGGAGTATAATACCGAGTGCAGGGACCACTATGGAGCATAATACTGTGTGCAGGGGCCACTATGGAGCATAATACTGAGTGCAAGGGCCACTATGGAGCATAATACCGTGTGCAGGGGCCACTGTGGGGCATAATATTGTGTGCAGGGGCCACTATGGAGCATAATACAGAGTGCAGGGGCCACTATGGAGCATAATACCGTGTGCAGGGGCCGCTGCGGGGCATAATACCTTGTGCAGGGGCCACTATGGAGTATAATACCGTGTGCAGGGGCCACTGCGGGCCATAATACCCTGTGCAGGGGCCGCTGCTGGGCATAATACCGTGTGCAGGGGCTGCTGCAAGGTATAATACCCTGTGCAGGGGCCGCTGCTGGGCATAATACCATGTGCAGGGGCCGCTTCAGGGCATAATACCGCATGCAGGGGCCGCTGCGGGGCATAATACCGTGTGCAGGGGCCGCTGCGGGGTATAATACCATGTGCAGGGGCCGCTGCGGGGCATAATACCGTGTGCAGGGGTCGCTGCGGGGCATAATACCGTATGCAGGGGCCGCTGCAGGGCATAATACCATGTGCAGGGGCCGATGCAGGGCATAATACCATGTAATACTGTGTGCAGGGGCCACTGTGGGCCATAATACTGTGTAATATTGTATTAAAAAAAAAAAACACCTACTCACCTGTCCCTTGTGCTCCAATGTCTCCCACCACAGTCTGGTTCTGCTGCTCTGGTGTTCTCTTCTGGTGGAAGTCCCCACCGCACATGACCACTGAGGGGAAGAAAACACCAGAGCAGCAGGACTGGAACGCACTGAGAGATACCGTAGCACCTTCCCCAGCCTCATATTAAAAAAGTGGTTATCCTGGACAACCCCTTTAAGGTGGCACTTGGGCTTTATTATAGGGTCTTTCCAGCTAATTTTTATTGATGTTCTATCCTTAGGACAGATTATCAATAAGAGATCAGTGGACCCCTCATCTGATTAGCTGTATGAAGGGGCTATGGTGCCTGTTTATGTCACACACTGTCTGTTTATAGTGACCGTGTGATGTAATTCCAGCCTTGTCACATAGACGTGTATAGGACGAGGCTGTAGTTACATTACATGTCCACTATGAGATGATGACACCATGTAAACAGAGAAGCGGTCACGGCGCTTACACAGGTACCATGGTTCATTCCAACAGCTTATCAGTAGGGGTCCTGGGTTTTTGAGCCCCACTGATTAGTTTATTAATGACCTGGAAAACCTTTTAATTAGTTAACAACTGGGGCATTATTAATAAGGGGCACTATTTATACAGGGTACACACGGACATTATTAATATAAAGATGCACTTGGGAGTATTATTCATTATGGGGGGGTTATATCATATATTTTATAATTGGGTTAGCAGCAGGATGGGTGTGCAGGTGAGGACAATGTGGGTCGGTGCCTGGAAAAGTGAGGAGTCAAAGATGTCTGTGTTGTAAACTTTACAGAGACAATTCACAGCTGGAAGAAGTGGTCATGGTGGTCCAGATGGAAGAGACGATAAATGTAAACCGTCAGAGATGTCACCTGTAAGTCACAAAATGTTAATGCCCTGTATTCACCTAAATGATAGAGGATAAATACCTGAGTGATGGGGGTCTGTCAGCTGGGACCCCCACTGAGCCTGAGAATTGGGTTTTTTCCCCCCACTGGGGGGGAATTCAGCCTGACCCCAGCCATATATATAGGTGTGTCACTTGGTGGATGGACGCACACGCGTGGTTCTCATTCACTCAATGGGAGTGCCAAAGATAGCCGAAGTCCAGTACTCAGCTATCTGCGGCGCTCCTATTATAGAGAATGGGGGCCACATGGGCTCGTCCATCCACCAAGCAGAAGATGTGTGAAGTTACTTTCATTGTTAATGCCGTGTTGTTGATCTCTGATACTGAAGTAATACAGGAAGAAGAATTCTTAAAAACTGTTTCATAAGTTTGTGTATGTTTATTGTGCGACGATAACAGCGTGTGAAGCTAGTAGCATGTAAACGCAATTTTATTTTATTTTTTTTTTTGGGGGGGGGGGGGGACGTCTTTCGATAGTCTGCCTCAGGCAGCAAAGAGGCTAGGTTCACCACTGCTCCTCCCTGTCCATGAATAGGACATCTGCCTCTCTGCACAGGAGCGCGATGATATGATGTTGCTGCTCAGACAACATGAACTCCATGCATCTAATGTTTAGGATCTCTTGAATCCAGTCACGTAGAGAGGGAGCGGAGGTGCTTTTCCACAGTCTAGGGATGACAGCATGGGCTGCTATCAGCATGAAGCCAATGAGGGAGCGAGGTCTCTTATTAAGCTTAGTGGGGAAGAAGCAGAGCAATAGGACAGAGGGAGTGTCATCCAGCTGTACTCCAGTGATGTCATGGATGAGTTGTATGACCTTAGACCAGAAGGGTCGGAAGACCGAGCAAGCCCACCAGATGTGGGGCATCGTGCCCCTGAGTCTGCCACAGCACCAGCATAGATCAGTAGAAAACATGGCATGGAGGGTCACTGGGACTTTATACCACCGCAAGAGGATTTTATAATTTGTTTCCTGAGCTCGGCAGGAAATGGAGACCTTGTGGCAAGACCCAAAGGCAGAACGCCATTGATCGGAGGAGTAGGTGACCCCCAAGTCCTTCTCCCATCTGGCGGTGAAGTATGGTAGTGAAGATGTTTGCGGGTTGGTGAGCAAAGAGTATATAACAGAGATTGTCTGTGTGGGAGGGCTGGAGGAGATGCAAAAGGTCTTGAAAGGGGATAATGGTCTGTGCAAGCGAAATGGCTCAGTTGGAGGTAGTGCCACCTAGTAAGTGTGGAATGCTGTGCTGTGGTAGTGGGACTAGTTCGTCATAAGGCTTGAGAGTGGTCTGAGTGAGAACATGGTGAAATTTGAGTGGAGTCTGGGTAGTGCGCCGTTAGAGGAAAGATGATGTTTGGGCGGGGGGGAGCCTAGGTTATGTGAAATCGGGGTAAGCGGGCCCTCCTGAGTGAAGAGGTTCGCGGTTTTCAGATAGGTTTTACTGATATCCATGACCTGCTGGACAACAAACGGGAGGGCGGTTATTAATGAGTTAGATCAGTGGCGGGTAAGGAGCCAAGGGAGTACTTCAAGTGGGCAGTGGGAGAGGCAGGATTCCAATTCTACTCACAGCCCTAGAGGACTTGGAGTGATGCCAATCTATTATGTGGGCCATTGCAGCAGCTAAATAGTAGTGAAGGCATTTCCGGACTGCCAGGCCCCCTTGAGGCTTGGCTCTATATAGGGTTAGCTTGTTGATCCTAGTTTAGAGGTCCATATGAATTTATTGAAAATACTCTATAGGATCCTGAAGAACAATCTGGGTAGAAGGATGGGAATGGTTTGGACCAGATATACAGTAGAAGCCTGGGGATAATATTCATCTTTTGCGACCAAACCAGGATATTTATGCGCCCAAACCAAGAGAGACCTTTAGGATCCCACCGATCTAGGTCCGCCCGAATAGTGCGAAGCAAGGAGAGAAAATTAAGGTCATAGGCTTCAGATGGCTTTGCAGAGAGATGAATGCCAAGGTATTTTATAGATTTGGGGTACCAGGAGAATGAGAAAGAAGAGCGGATGGCCTGGACAGTTTTGGGATCAAGGGATATATTCAGGGCTGTGATTTTGGATAAATTAAGTTTGTAATTGCTAAAATGGCTGTAAGTAGCAATTTCTGAGAGTAGAGGGGGTAGGGTGGTTAGAGGTGCGAAATATAGGGAAGCACGTCGTCTGTGAAGGCGGAGAGTTTGAGGTGAATGCTGCCCGCGCGGAAGCCATGGATGTTGGGGTTACGGCGGATCGTATTCAAGAGTGGCTCTAGAACTAATGCATAAAGAATAGGGGATAGGGGGGCATCCCTGCCATGTGCTGTTGCCAATGGTGAGGGGAGAGGATAGCTTACCATTCACCCTGATCTGGGTCTTGGGGAGAGTTATAGAGAGCGCGGATGCTGTTCAAAATGTGCTGGCCCAGACCAATGTAAGATAGAGTGGCCTCCATGAAACCCCAATCCACCCTGTGAAAAGTCTTTTCGGCATCCAGGGAGAGGAGCATAAGCGGGGTCCATTGGCGATGAGCCTAATGAGTAATAGAGTAAGTTTTGAGCGTATTGTCTCTCGCTTCTCGGGACAGGATAAACCCCACTTGATCCTGGTGGATCAGTGATGCCATGTAGCCACCCAGTCGTTCTGCAAGTAGTTTTGCTAAGAGTTTCGCATCTGTATTTATCAGGGAAATGGGCCTATAACTGGGTACAGTTGAGGGTCTTTAGCCTCTTTGGGAATGACCATGACGTGGGCATGTAGGAAAGAGGGAGCAAAGGGCTCACCCAAGGAGGCTTTGTTGAAGGCGGAGAGGAGAAAAGGGGAGACCTCAGTGCGGAACACTTTATAAAAGTGGACCATATAACCATCCGAGCCCCGGCTTGCCTGAGGGAAGGGCTCCGATGGTCTGCTCCAATTCTTCCGCCGTGAAGGGCTCCTCCAATAGAGATACAGTGCACTGAGGTAGAGTTGGGGGGTGCTGAGTCTTTGATATATCGTGTGAGCGACCTAGGGCAGGATGGGGCAGGTTTCGAGGAGTGCGGGGGAGGGAGATTATATAGTTGTTTATAGTAGCTGCGGAACTTTGGCGATTTTGTTGGTCAGGTGTGTCACAGACCGGCTCTGTCTTTCAATAAAGGCTACATAGGATAACGCTTTGCGGTCATGGAGATCAAGATAGCAACCTGATTTGTTGCTCCATTTGTAAAAAATGTTCTAGCAAAGTGCGTATTTCGTGGAGGACATTGGTGAGTTGGCGAGGGTAGATTGTTGTAGGGAGTGTTTATGTTGCATTTCGAGGGCATCGAGTTTGGAGAGAAGTTCTTCTAGTTTAGTGTTTGCTTCCTTTTTCCTGCGAGAGCCATGTTTGATGTGAGTGCCCCTAAGAATGCATTTAAGGGCTTCCCATTTAATAGATGGCGAAGTTGGGCTTCGTTTTTATGGAGTTCACTCTGCAGACAAAATTACATGTCACCTGTATTCTAATTTTTGGTATGATTCCGGGGATACCAAATTTATATAGTTTTATTTACATTTTAACCCCTTAACAAAAATCTAAAACTGTAAAAAATAAAATTTTTTCTAAAAGTCGCCATATTCTGATACCTGTCATAGGGCGTCTTTTTAGTTATAGCACTATGGGGAATGTCTGTTGCTTTGATTATTTTTTATTAAACTTTTTGTCAGAGGCAAAACAGCCTGTCCAGACTTCTCTTTGTGGGGGACAGCTCTTCCTCTTCTTTGATTCTGCCTGGGCCTGTGCAGCAGTCCCAGCACTGTGCTGTAGCCTTCACTCCATCTCTACTGCACAGGCGTGGGTGGCTCCTTCGGGCTCCCGCACTTGCGTAATAGAGATGGTGTGTCGGCTGCAGCACAAAGCCAGGACTCCGGCTCTTTTGTGCACGAGTGGGAAGTCGTCACAGAAGGAGGAGCCGTTCTCCTCAGGAGTAAGTCTGGAAGGAAAACAGGTAAGTATGATGGGGTGAAGGTGGGGGAAGTAGTAGTGACATTCCATTTTCAGAAATGGGGAAATGGATTGTCACTGGATAATCAGAAAATGTCCATGGGGCAGTCACATGACCTCCCCAGGAATATGGGTAACTATACATTTTTGCTGAATTAGGTAATTTAGAAAGTAGGCGGAGGGAGGGTGTTTAGTGTTTAGTTGGATTAGTGTAGGAATTTATATTTATCCCAGACAACCCCTTTAAAAGCGGATATCGGGAAGCGGTTAAAGCCTGGAAAAACCCCAAGAATGCCTATTTTGATGAGTGGTATACATAAAACTTGACCTATTTGTGGCCTAGATCTCAAGATTGTTCTAGGCCACAATAAGTTACTATAGATGAGCGAACCACTCAAGATTAGTTTTGTTTTGGGTTCGGGTCCCAGATTAATTTCGGGTTGAACAAGCTCGGTACAAATCACAACTTAAATTGGCTTAAAAAATAGTGTATAACCCTCTCAGGGCTCTTAGGAACCTATCTATCCAGTTTCTAGCTCTCTAAGGCAAACCCAGGTGAAGTTATATTAAACTGAAAGTGAGATGTATGTCTACTGAAAAACAAATGGTAAGCAGTGGATATAAAGGCTACATTACTGGTTTAACCATACACTGTGCTGCCACTGGCTATTACGTATTTTAACATTTAAAATGCTCCAAAATTACCCCTTCTGGGGGAAAATGATGTATGCCCGTGTTTTTTTAAACATACATGCTGGTGCACCCTGTGGGTGTGAGTGGTCTGTTATGGCTTCAATTGGCGCTGCAAGCTGAAAAATGTCTGGTTCATCATGTTCCAGATACTGTACTAGCTGCTGATTCTTTTACTCCTGACACTTGTACAGTCATGGCCAAAAGTTTTGAGAATGATACAAATATTAATTTTTACAAAGTCTACTGCTTCAGTTTTTCTAATGGCAATTTGCATATACTCCAGAATGTTATAAAGAGTGATCAGCTTAACAGCAATTACTTGCAAAGTCAATATTTGCCTAGAAAATGAACTTTATCCCCCAAAACACATTTCAACATCATTGCAGCCCTGCCTTAAAAGGACCACCTAACATCGTTTCAGTGATTGCTCCATTAACACAGGTGTGGGTGTTGATGAGGACAGGGCTGGAGATCAATCTGTCATGATTAAGTAAGAATGACACCACTGGACACTTTAAAAGGAGGCTGGTGCTTGCCATCATTGTTTCTCTTCTGTTAACCATGGTTATCTCTAAAGAAACACGTGCAGTCATCATTGCACTGCACAAAAATGGCCTAACTGGGAAGAGTATTGCAGCTAGAAAGATTGCACCTCAGTCAACAATCTATCGCATCATCAAGAACTTCAAGGAGAGAGGTTCCATTGGTGCCAAAAAGGCTCCAGGGTGCCCAAGAAAGACCAGCAAGCGGCAGGACCGTCTCTTAAAAGTGTTTCAGCTGCGGGATCGGGCTACCAGCAGTGCAGAGCTTGCTGAGGAATGGCAGCAGGCAGGTGTGAGTGCATCTGCACGCACTGTGATGCGGAGACTCTTGGAGCAAGGCCTGGTCTCAAGGAGGGCAGCAAAGAAGCCACTTCTCTCCAGAAAAAACATCAGGGACAGACTGATATTCTGCAAAAGGTACAGGGAGTGGACTTCTGAGGACTGGGGTAAAGTCATTTTCTCTGATGAATCCCCTTTTCGATTGTTTGGAACATCTGGAAAACAGCTTATTCGGAGAAGAAGAGGTGAGCGCTACCACCAGTCTTGTCTCATGCCAACTGTAAAGCATCCTGAAACCATTCATGTGTGGGGTTGCTTCTCAGCCAAGGGACTCGGCTCTCTCACAGTCTTGCCTAAAAACACAGCCATGAATAAAGAATGGTACCAGAATGTCCTCCAAGAGCAACTTCTCCCAACCGTCCAAGAGCAGTTTGGCGCTCAACAATGCCTTTTCCAGCATGATGGAGCACCTTGCCATAAAGCAAAGGTGATAACTAAATGGCTCAGGGAACAAAACATAGAGATTTTGGGTCCATGGCCTGGAAACTCCCCAGATCTTAATCCCATCGAGAACTTGTGGTCAATCATCAAGAGACGGGTGGACAAACAAAAACCAACAAATTCAGACAAAATTAAAGCATTGATTCTGCAAGAATGGACTCCTATCAGTCAGGATTTGGTCCAGAAGTTGATTGAGAGCATGCCAGGGAGAATTGCAGAGGTCCTGAAGAAGAAGGGTCAACACTGCAAATATTGACTTGCTGCATGAACTCATTCTAACTGTCAATATAAGCTTCTGTTACTCATAATATGAATGCAATTATATTTCTGTATGTGATAAAAACATCTGACAAACACACATAAAAACCAGAGGGCAGCAGATCATGTGAAAATATAATATTTCTGTCATTCTCAAAACTTTTGGCCATGACTGTAGCTGTGGCACTGGCAGAGGAACTGAAGTGCTGGTTGAGTGAGGTGGACTGGAAGTAAGCAGAGACCATGTAAGTAAACATGCGACTGGCACTTGCAGTGGTCTTCCTAAACGCTACGTACGGTAAGCTGGGTATATAGCATATCCTGATAATATTCTAACTTTTCCTCCCTTTGGGAGGCAGGGAAGAATTCCCCCATTTAGACTTTATAGGGACCATCTAAGAACACTGCCATCCAGTACGCACCTGCTTGATGCTAATAATATGCTTGTTGCTGTGTAAGCAGTGGAACAAACAGTCTGCCATGAAGTTGACTAAGAGATGGAAACTGTTCCTCCTCTTCCGTCCTTCATTGCATGAGTGTGTTTCCTGTAAGATATACAATAAAGGGATCACATCACTGATGCTGCAGCTGTCCTTGCTAACAAATGGGGTGGCCTTTTCAAAGGGCTTGAGAGGCTGGCACACTTCCCTCATGGGCCTCCAATGACGTATCTCGAAGTGACACATTGTCCCTGTGGTCTGCTTCACGTAATAATCATTCACCTTCTTCTGCTGCTGACATAGATGCTCCAGCATGTTTAAGGTGGAGTTCTACCAATGTGTAACATTGCAGATTTGCAAGGCAGACCGTTTTTGTAACTGTAAATTGAGCAAGGTGTTTTATGTGACATAAGAATGGCTGAAATGCACAGAGACTTTTCTGGCAATGAGGAGCACCTCAAACCACCAAATAAAGCATTTGGGCCATACAGGGACAATGTGTTATTTGACCTTGCTGCAGCAGCACAACAATATTGTGATGTCGCTGGCAATGCTGCCCAGTTGGAGTTGGCCAGGAGCCATCCAGTGGGATACTTGCTACAGAATACAGCGAAGCATCTCCTCCGCTGTATGACTTCTCTGATCCAGGTTCATTAATTGTAAAATCACATGGCAGCACTTCAACTTAGACCCATGGAACAAGGGGGAGGAGGAGGAATGGAAGCGATGACTTGCCCTGGTGGAGATGGTGGCAGGAAACAGTCCAGGGAGGAGGATCCATAAGAGGTGGATGGGCCCTGCATGGTGTGGGAACTGGATCTGCATAAACAGGGTGGAATCAGCAACTGGCCTTGTTGCATTTCTGGACTACCGCTCAAAATATTGACCCAGTGGACCATGAAAGCTATTTATTGTCCTTGTCCATAATTGCTGCTGTATGTGTTGCAGATGTCTTTCAACTTTCCCTAAACTGACATATCTAAGGAAAGGCCCACAAAAAGGTGATATAAAGCAGGGACACCTTTCCTAGAGAAATAATGGTGACTAGGTATCCTCCATAGAAGATTGAGCGCATACCATCAGTTGGCGAAACCCACTAATTTGTATGGTAGCGAATGCACCGCCAGCAGCTTGGCCATTTGCGAGTTAAAGAGGACCTTTCACGTCCTCATGTATATGCTGTTTTACATACCGCTAGAAAGCCAACAGTGAGCTGAATTCAGCACTCTGCTGACTTTCCCGGTATGTGCCCCGGGGCTGGAGATATCGGGGGTCGTAGTTTCGCGTTTCACCATCAGAAGGGCGTTCCTGACAGTCTAGCTGGTCTGTGAGGAACGCCCTCCCTGACAGACATATCCATAGACTTGCACTGGGGGGGGCGTTCCTCACAACTTAGTGTCATAACTGGGCTGTAAGGAAAGCCCCCTCTCTCTGTACTCGTCCATAGTGTTGTACAGTCAGAAGGGGCTTTCCTTACAGCCCAGTGATGACGCTGAGCTGTGAGGAACGCTCCCCCAGTACAGTGCTATGGGACGCGTACTATAAGGGAGGGCGTTCCTCACAGCCTGGCTAGACTGTCAGGAACGCCCTTCTGACAGTGAACAGTGAAACTAAGACCCCCGATATCTCCAGCCCCGATGCACATAACAGGAAAGCCAAAAGTGTGCTGAGTTCGGCGCGCTGTCGGCTTTCTACCCATATATATAAAGAAATAAAAAATAATAAAATAATAAAGATAAATAAAAATATAAATATATAATAGTAACTTCAGTGAAACGTAAGATGCAAAACAATGCCATATAAGATCAAAAATGATAAATAAGTGATAAACAATATAAGATAATACATGAAGTGAAGTGATGTGTAAAATAGGAATATAAATAAAATAATAATGTAACAACCAAAAATGCAGTGAAAAAAACAGTGAGAAAAAAAAAATTAAATACAGATAAATAACAATTAGATAAATAAAATCTTTTCTTTCATGAGGATGGAGGCCAACTTGACTTCATAGTGAGGTCGATAGGCAGAAAAAAATCCCCAAAGAGGATGCACACCGGAGAAAGATGGAAGACATTTATCCTGAAGTAGTTAGGGACAAGGAGCGCAGCATACAAAACGAAAATATCCCATAAGATGAGCTAGATAGTAACAACAAAAACAGAAAATAAGCAACACACAAAATGCATATTAACCCCTTAACGACCCAGGGCGTAATAGTACGTCCTGAGTCGCATGACGATGGAGGTAAACGCTCTCCATACACCGCGGGTGCCGGCTGTATAATACAGCCAGGAACCGCCGCTAACAGCAGTGATCGCCAGAGGCATCGTGTAATAGCAGTGAAGGCATTTTGCTATTCACTGCGATACAGTAGTATCGCAGTGAATAGTATGATCGATCAGACTCCCTAGGTTTCAAGGTCCCTAGGGAGTCTGATCATGCAAGTAAAAGTAGAAAAAAAAAAAAGTTTTTAAAAGTATGAAAACATTTAAAAAAAACACAAAAGTTCAAATCACCCCCCTTTCCCTAGATCAGATCTAAAAGTAAATAAACAAAAGTAAACATAAACACATTAGGTGTCCCCCTGGTCCAAAATGCCCGAACTATTAAAATATTTATCCCATACGGTGAACGGCGTAGCGGGGAAAAAAAAATCAAAATAGTTTTTTAAAAAGGTATCAAAACATTACAAATACTATATAAATTTGGTATCGCCGTGTTCATACTGACCCGCAGAATACAGGTAACATGTCATTTTTACCACACAATGACTGCTGTAAAAATTAAACCCATATGAATTTGGCGCAAATGCAGTTTTTATCCAATTGCACCTCATTCTGAATTTCTTTCCAGCTTCCCAGTACATTGCACAGCATATTGAATAGTGACATTACAAAGTACAATTTGTTTCGCAAACAATAAGCCATCATGTGACTCTGTGAATTGAAAAATGAAAAAGTTATGGCTCTTGGAATGTGGGGAGGGAAAAACGAAAATGCAAAAACAAAAAATGGCCCGGTCATTAAGGGGTTAAATTTAAAATAGAACCCTACCTAAAAGAATTAAAAACAAAAACAACAAAAACACTGGGATTATAGAAAAGGTTTAAAACTGACCACTTCATTAACCCTTAAGAGACAGACATTTTTCATTTTTGTGTTTTCCTTTTTTACTCCCTACATTCCAAAAGCCATAACTTTCTCATTTTTCTGTTTACGTAGTCATATGAGGGCTTGATTTTTGCATGACAAGTTGTACTTCAAAGTGGTACCATTTATTATTTTGTACAATGTACCAGAAAAAAAAAATGCTGAATGAGGTAGAATTGAGAAAAATACGCAGTCCCGCCGTTTTTCCGCCTTTTTTTTTTTTTAACGGCTTCCACTCTGCGGTAAAGATGCTATGTTAGCTTTATTCTGCAGGTCAGTACAGTCACGGTGATACCAAATTTATATAGTTTTTTCATGTTTTAATAACTTTACAAAAATTAAAAATTTTGAAGAAAAAAAAAATTGTTTGACTCACCATATTCTGACCCCTGTAACTTTTTTATAATTCAGCATACGGAGCTGTGTAAGGTGTCTTTTTTTGTGGGATGATATGTAGTTTTTGTTGATACCATATTGGGGGATGTATGATGTTTTGATCACTTTTTATTCCATTTTATTAGGTATGTAATTTGGCGAAAAAACGCCAAATCAGCCATTTTGATTTTTTTTTTCCTGCTACAGCGTTTACCGTATGGGACAAATGTTTTTATATTTTAATAGTTTGGGCATTTTAGGACTTGGGGATACCTAATGTGTTTATGTTTACTTTTATTTATTTATATTTATATGTGAGCTAGGGAAAGGAGGATGATTTAAACTTTTAGGTTTTTTAAAGTTTTTTTATATTTTTAAAAACTTTTTTCTTTTATTTTTATCTCTTTTTTTTTAGCCCCCCTAGGGAGCTTGAACATGTGATCTTTAGATCACATGTGCCATAGACTGCAATTCTACTGTATTGCAGTCTATGGCAGATTTGCTATGCAACTATTTAAGCCTGCTACACGCAGGCTTCAGTAGTTACAATACAATGGCAGGGCTGGGAGCCTTCAGAAGGCTCCAGGCTGCCATGGTAATGGGACACCTCCCACGATCACATGGGCAGCTAGTGCGGTCGCTCTGTGTCAGAGTGGCCGCCATGTTTAGTCACATGCACCAGGACGTACAGTTACGTCCTGGTGCGCCTAAGGGTTAAGGCCAGAAAGAGAAGCTGTATTCAATGTAACAATCCACTTTACCTCTTTTTGTAGCAAGGCCTTTTTAAGATCCCCACCCCTTGTCCCAAGCTGTACACTATCAATAGCAAAGGCTTTGAAGCCTCTAGGATTGCAGTTATGAAGTTCCTTAAAATGACGGGGGATAGTCTGTAGTCTATCCATTTCCTGGATAGCAGCCGCTGACTGGATCCTACTAACATGCTCAGAGACACGCACCTTGAAAGCCCTAGTGGTCATCCCTATATGAGTCCACATGGGCAGGTAGCATAGTCAATCACAGCTTGCGTGTTGCAAGTAAGATTGTGAAGAATCTTAAACTGCTTCTAACCGTAAGAGTCACAAAAGTGTGTGGATCTAACCACACAGCAGCACACACAATGACCACAGGGATAGAAACCTCATTTAGGACCCCTACTCCCAAAAATATTGGGAGTAGGTGTCCTGGATCTTCTTCAGGTAATGCTGGGAAATTCCAGTCAAAAAAGGGACAATGTCACTATCTGTCAAAAGGATAGACCAGTGTTTACACAACACCTGACGTATCTCACGCCATCTTGAGTTGTATGTTGTAATAAACCTGGCTTGAGATGAGTGAGCTATAGGTTTTTTCTCCTTACTTGCCAGAAGAGAATCACGTGTAGAATTTTTAGCTCGAAAATAGCCATTTTTAATGACTCTCCTACTGTAGCCTCTTTCCTGGAAACGGGATGTGAGATCCTGGGCTTGCCATACAAATTTACTATCATTAGAGCAAATCCGCTTGACACAGAAAAATTGTCCAATCAGGATAGCTTCTTTCACTTTGTAGTAGTGTGAAGAAGAGGCATGCATCAGTGAATTAACTACTGTTTTTTTCCTAAAGACATCAGTGGAAATTAAACCGTCGTTTTCTTTTTCTATCATAATGTCCAAAAATTCAACCTGCATATGGCTATATCGCCAAGTAAGTCGTATGTTGAGATCATTCTGGTTGAGTAGATTGAGGAATTCCTCTAGCTGCGACGCCGAGCCCTGCCAAATAAAAAAGATATCATCTATATATTTGGACCATTGGTGTACGACGTTGAAACCCTGGACATAAGGAACAACCTCACACTCCCACAGCCCCAGGAACAAGCGTATGACGGCACGCAAGTAGCCCCCATCGCTGTTCCATGGAGCTGTAGGAACGTGCGGTCCTTGAATAAAAAATAGTTAAAGCAAATTGTAACAACTCAATCAACAATTCAACCAAATCATGGTCAAGGTTGGTCATGCCCAGGAAAAATTTTGACGCCAACATGACAGATTGATGTATATAAGAACTCGACATCGCAGGTAACCAGAAGAGTCCCCCCATCTAAATGTAACCCATCCAGATGTCTCAACATGTCTGAAGTATCTTTAATGAATGAAGGCAAAGTTTCAACACATTCCTGAAGATAGAAATCAATGAAACGGCACACATTTTCATAGAGTCCACCTATCCCTGACACGATTGGGCGTCCAGGGAGGATAGTGGAATTTTTGTGGACTTTGGGAAGTAGGTATAGTGTGGGGACCACAGGAAAATCCACTATTAGACCCTGCATGATCTAGTAGTGGCTGGGACACGTCATCACTGGACCGAGAAGACTGGACCACGCTAGGAGGCACTGGAGCATTGTGAAAAGGAGTATGAATTTTTTATTCTTTTCACTGCCTTGGCTGATTTAAACATTTAATGGGTTGTCCATTTTTTCCTGGACAACCCCTTTAAGAAAAGAATATTTTTTTCAGATTAGCAACCTCTATCACACTGTGTATTGGATGAGAAGAGCAGAAGAAAAACCCTTAATTAACAGAGTTATTTTTACAGTTTAGTACAGACTGTGAGACAGTATAGTGGGTAAAAAAAAAAAAAAAAAAATATCAGATTTTTTTCACATTAGCTCAGACAGAATCGGCATTTTGCTGTTAGAACAGCAGTTGCTATATATTTAATGAAAAATGTAACCTCTTGCCCAAAAAAACCCTTAATGAAAGATTTTTCACTAACAGGATAGACTGTCAATAAAAATGATCTTTAGAAACTCTGTATACAGTGAAACTGCTCTATTGCACAACAGACAGACAAAATCAGATTATTAATGGCAATGAAAGGGTTAAGTGTCCTTTGTATGCGTATTAGTGCAGCAATGCAGCTGTCAAGCTCACAGTTACAATAGCAGCACATATATTCTCTGTCTCTCTCCTAATATCTATGATTCTATCACTAATCTGCCTGCAATTTCTCTAACTCTATTGCTTGTAGATGTAAGCTTTTGCAGAAATCAATGCTCTGTATGATGCAGTGAGATAAATCACAGATCCTTGGCTATCTCCACCATTACTGCCTCGTGTTCATGCTTACAGCACCTTATATAGTGTATATGACTTCAGCACTGTAAGGTGTCCACCTACTACTATTCATTGATTGAAAGGCTGTCAGCTGATGTCAGGTGTTGGTATAACATCACACTGACTCACAAGACACGTGTCTCTTCTGTATTTTTCCTACCCAATACATGTGTCAGTGGCCATTTTCATTAATCCGAGACCAATCGCCATTTGTTCGGTTTGTAATACACAACACCCCATAACTAACTTATCTAATGGTGGCAACAGCCAAAAAACAAACCTTTGTTAAAGGAAAAAATAACTGTCTGGAATATCCGCATTGAACCCAGTTTGTAGCGAATCGGTTTACTCATCTCTATAGGTTATATGTCCAATAGATTATATGATTCCAAGAGAAGTATAACTTGTTTAAAAAAAATGGTAATTACTGTACTTACTTGTAAGAGAGAGGATTCGCCCTCAGGGACAGGAAACGTACAGTACAAAAAGGTGGAGCTTCTCCTACCCCTCAGTTGTTTTATAGAAGCAAAAGAGAGACTCCAGTTAATTTGTAACCAAAGACCCTAAGGTCAAAACAACATTTTTTTGGGCTTGCTACACCCGGTACCAAACAAAAGTCCATCACCAAGAAAAAAGTAAGGGATAAAGGATGGTGCTGTCGTGGGTTCTGGAAAATCCAATTACCGTTAAGTAATTACCATTTTTGTCCATCACCCACGACAGCACCCAGACAGAATAAAATAGGAAAAAACTAGGGAGGGACCACCGCTTGTAAAACGTTCCTTCCAAAAGAAAGATCAGCAAAAGCCCCAATGTCCAGTCTATAATGGCGAAAAAGGTAGAAGGTGAAGACCAGGTTGCCATTTTGCAGATAGATTCTATGGAAGCATCAGCTCTCTCGGCCCACGAAGTGGAAATCGCCCCTAGTAGAATGTGCCTTGAGCCCCACTGGGGAAGGGAGGGGGGGAAGGCCCAAAGAACTGTAGGCCAGGGAGATTGCTAGCCTCACCCACCTAGCCAGAGTACATTTAGAGGCCGGCTTCCTTTTGTTGGGACTTGAAAAGAGAACATACAGCCGAAGCTGTCCTGTGCTAATTGGGAAGCAAATGACGTAGCCCTTCACTTACAGAGGGCTGTATTAGAGCTTCAGCTGTGTGATCTCTTGAGATCTCGCAACTTCTCATGAGATCACACAGCCAAAGCCGCTCTGACACTGCCCTCTGCTAATTGGACAGTGTCAGAGCGATGCAAATGATGTAGCCCTTCACTTACAGTCAGGGAACGCCCTTGTGACAGTGAAGAGCTTTAATAACGGGGTTCATAACTCCGCAATGGTGGGGGCTAGAAAGAAAATTCAAACTGCCCTCGGGTCTGTGCAGCAGCGCCTATAACAAAGTACAAAAAAACTGCACAGCCCTGGGGTGGTGAAAGGTCCTCTTTAATTATTACCCTGTCATCTGTAATGACAGTAAAGGGTGGATTAACTGATAGAGCCTGTAATTCCCCTATGCGACGTGCAGAGGTAAAGGCCACTAAAATAATCACTTTCAGGGATAAATTTTTAATAAGGATAGAATCCAACGGTTCAAAGGGAGGTTTAGTTAAGGCAGACAGAACTAGGTTCAAGTCCCAGGGAGGAACTCTGGACATAACAACAGGTCTACTTCTAGAGGCCGCCTTGATGAACCTAATCACCCAGGGATCGTCAGCCAATTTAACATCTAGCAGAGCATTAAGGGCCGAGACCTGGACTCAAAGTGGTGGTAGAAAGCCCCTTTTCTAGCCCCTTCTGAAGGAACTCTAGAATCTGTTTTCTAGGTATATCCCTAAGCTCCCCCGGAGAACCCCCTAGAAAATAAAAAAAACGGAAACCAAGTCCTAGCGTATATTTTAGCAGTGACCGGTTTTCTGCTTTTAAGAAGAGTGGAAATGAGATTCTGAGAAAACCCTTTTGAGGCCAGTGATCTCTGCTCAAATTCCAGGCAGTTACATGTAAGTGGCTGGAATCCGGGTGGAGAATGGGGCTCTGACATAGAAGGTCTTGGCTGACTGGGAGAATCCAAGGGTCCAAAACGGACAGGATCCTCTGAGCCCAAGGTACTGCTGGAATACAGGCAGTGAGAGTCCCCAGGATGGACATAGCCTTTCTTATAGTGACCCTGGGGGACTGGATCAGGGTTTTTACTAGGGACAGAACCCCTTCTACTTTCTCTGGTGAGAGAAAACATCTCTGAGCTGTGGAATCTAGAATGATCCCTAGAAACTTTTTCTGTTGAGAGAGAACTAAACTTGACTTCTCTAGATTCACTATCCAGAATGTTCAGTACCACTATGACACTTTCTAAACATTCTATTCTGCATCTTGCCACAATGAGAAAGTCGTCTAGATATGGAATAAACAGAACTTCTTTCTCTCTTAAATGTGCCCCCTTTTCTGCCACTATTTTGGTAAAGACTCTTGGGGCCATGGAGATTCCAAAGGGTAGGGCCTGATATTGGTAATGCTGACCACCCCCTCCCCCTCACATCCCATCTCCACTATTACTTGCAAGAACCTCTGGTGACCTGGAAAAATTGGAACATGATAATAAGCGTCTTTCAGGTCTATCACCGCCATCTAGCAATTGCAGTTTAACAATCTCACTGCTGACTGCACTGTCTCCAGCCGGAATTTCTTGTAATACAGAAACTGATTTAACCTCCTTAGATTTATTAGGGTTCTGTAGGAGCCATCGGATTTCCTTACCAAGAACAGATGGGAATAAAACCCCTGCCTCTCCTCTTCCTGGGGAACTAGGATCAGCACCGCTTTCAAGATCAGGCTCTTCGCTTCTAATTCCAGAGCCGATTGAGAGGTTAGGGAAGTCTGAGTTCTGGTAATCTGAAAACTTGAAGGCAGAGGAGAAGAGAACTCCAACTTCAGGCCTACTCCCACCGTATCCAGGATCCAAGGGCTTGATGAAATTTTACTCCAGGCAGGAAGGAATTTCCTCAGTTTTCCTCTTGCCCGGGGCCTGGCGTCATTGCCTATTGGGTCTTGGATCTTTATTACGGGGTGAGTTGCTAAATAAGAACCGCTTTGGTTTATTATTGGTTTCTGACCAGCTATTATCTCTGGACTTGACAAATTTCTGCCTACTGTATGCTCCAAAGGGATGAAAAGACCTCAGTGTACGACCAGAGGAAGGCACAGGAAACCCTCTCTTTTTATCTGCTGCCTTAGCTAAGATGTCATCCAAGACTGGTCCAAAGAGATATTCACCGTCACAGGGCAGATTGCACAACCAGGTCTTAGACCCTACATCACCTGTCCAACTCTTCAGCCATATAGCCCTTCTGGCATAGTTGGTCAGGGCGAGGGAGTGAGCTGATAATCTTACAGCGCCCACTGAAGCATCTGCCAAAAAATCTGCTGCTTTTCTAATAGTCGGCAGGGCTGACAGAATCTGCTGTCTTGGGGCCTTATCCCTTAATTGATTTTCCAGCTCCCCTAGCCAGATCATAAGGGATCTTGCAGTACAGGTAGCTACTATATTGGGCTTGAGGGACGCTCCTACTGACTCCCAAGAACGCCTTAGGAAGCTTTCTGCTTTCTTGTCTAAGGGATCCTTCAGGGTACCCATGTCCTCGAAAGACAGTACTGACTTCCTGGAGGCTCTGGCTATGGCAACTTCAATTTTTGGTACATTATTCCAAGAAGAGCTAGCTCCCTCTTCAATCGGGTATTTACACTTAACTACTCTAGGAATAAAACCCTTCTTGTCCAGCTTTTTCCATTCTCTCTTAATAAGCGATGTAATATTTTTATGGACTGTGTCTCCTTTGACGAACCTCCAAACATAATGTCCTGCATAGAACGAAGGGTCTAGAGTCCTCAATCCCCATAGTCGCTCTAATGGCTTTGAGCAACTTGTCAGTGTTCTCTACTGGAAAACACGACTGTCCAACCTCTACATCAGATATGGAGGAAGAAGAGGCATCATCGGATAATTCTCCAGTTACGCCGTGAACGGACTCCTCCTCAGAAGAGGAGTCATGACCCCAGGTAGAGGAATTGGACTTCTTTTTTTGACCACTTTTAGCCTTAAGGGAACCCCTGACTTCCTCCTGTATCATAGATCTGATACCCTGTAAGAATGATAGGGAATCCTCAGCAATAGTTCTGTCAATGCATGATGGGCAGAGCTTTTTCTCATAAGAAGAAAGTCTAGCTCTACATATGGCACATTCCTTATTCTTAGATTTCGCCAAGGCTTTCCAAGGTCTATCCTACAAAAGACAGAGGGACCAATTAATCAATAAAAAAAATACATCTGCTAGAATACTGAGGAAGGTAGAGGTGGACCTTCATCTTGCCCTCCTTCCTGGGGTCTTCCTCTTGCTGGCGGCTGCTGGGACTGTGACTGTAACTGCAGCTGTGACTGTAGCCGAGGCTTTAGCTGCTGCTGCTCTTCCATACTGTAGAGAAGTCTTCTCCATGCAGGGAGGGCCAGGGACCTGCTCAGCAGCAGCTCCATCGTCCCTCAACCTGCATTATATGGCCATTCAGCCGCTAGGTCACGCCCCTTCCGCCACGGCCCCATTTCTAACAAGCCACGCCTCTTCTGACGGAAGCCACATCCATTACTTCTGGGCTGGCACCTCCATGTGTCTCCCTGCAGGCCCGGAAATCCTGCGTACTAAAGCAGATTAAACACACTCCTTCTGCCTGGATATCGGAACCCCCGCACCCGGAAGACCAGCGGCGCATACTGGGGGAACGGCACTGACTCCAGACCGGGCCACAGCTAATAGCCACCCGTGGAAGAAGAGAGGCAACCCCTACCAGGAACAGCTCTTTCCTATGCCATCAGATAAGCCTGCTTCAAAGCAGGCACGTAGGTCTCCCTCCAGGGACAGGAAACAACTGAAGGGTTGAAGTGGCTCCACCTTTTTGTACCGTAGGTTTCCTGTCCCTGGGGGAGGATCCTCTCTCTGCATGCTGTTGTGGGTGACGGGAAAAAAGGAATGCTTCAAATGGATATATTGATGCAAAAAATTTAAAAGTTATAGTCGGCCTGATCACAGTGAATATATACACACGTGGACAAAATTGTTGGTACCCCTCGTTTAATGAAAGAAAAACCCACAATGGTCACAGAAATAACTTGAATCTGACAAAAGTAATAATATATGAAACTACATGTTGACAAGCCACAAAGCTTCTGGGAGAATGTCCTATAGACAGATGAGACAAAAATCTAAATTTTTGGCAAGGCACATCAGCTCTATGTTCACAGACAAAAAAATGAAGCATATCTTGAAAAGAACACTGTCCCTACTGTGAAACATGGAGGAGGCTCTGTTATGTTCTAGGGCTGCTTTGCTGCATCTGGCACAGGGTGTCTTGAATCTGTGCTGGGTACAATGAAATCTCAAGACTATCAAGGTATTCTAGAGAGAAATGTCCTGCCCAGTGTCAGAAAGCTTGGTCTCAGTCGCAGGTCATGGGTCTTGCAACAGGTTAATGACCCAAAACACACAGCTAAAAACACTCAAGAATGGCTAATTGGACAATGGACTATTCTGAAGTGGCCTTCTATGAGCCCTGACCTAAATCCTATTGAGCATCTTTGGAAAGAGCTGAAACATGCCATCTGGAAAAGGCACCCTTCAAACCCAAGACAACTGGAGCAGTTTGCTCATGAGGAGTGGGCCAAAATACCTGTTGAGAGGTGCAGAAGTCTCATTGACAGTTACAGGAATCGTTTGATTGCAGTGATTGCCTCAAAAGGTTGTGCAACAAAATGTTAAGTTAAGGGTACCATCATTTCTGTACAGGCCTGTTTCATGAGTTTTCTTTTTTTTTAAAATTATGTTGAAGCATGGTTGAAAAGCAATGTCTGACTTTCATTTGTTCATTTTCATAGAATTTTTATATATTATTACTTTTGTCAGATTCAAGTTATTTCTGTGACCATTGTGGGTTTTTCTTTCATTAAATGAGGGGTACCAACAATTTTGTCCACGTGTGTAGTTTATGCCATGTTTTAACCCCTCCCAGCACCATGATGTAGTAGTAAGTCATGGAGTGGCGTAACTTTCCGTACCATGATGTACCTTTACATCATGGTGATGGCACTTCATGAGGCCTGTGGCCCAACAATCACACAAGCTGTATATGTTTCTGTATAGGTTATCATGCTATATACAGTGCCATACATGTTTATCACTGGTTCAAGTCCCCTAGTGTGACAAAAAAACAACAATACATATTTGGTATCTTCAGGTCTGTAACAACCTCTGCAATAAAACTAAAACATTATTTAACCCACACAGTGAATGTTGTAAAAAAAAAAAAAACAAAACAAAAAAAAAAACCCGAACACAGTCAGAAGTAATGATTTTTCATTACAACCTCATCTCACAAAATACAGAATAAATAGCGAAAGTCATATGTACCCCCACAGAAAAGACAATCCCTAATAAAGCTACATTACTAGAAAAAAAAAAAAAATATATACCCTACAAAAATAATCACTAGGGCAAAACTGGCAGCAAAAAAGACACCAGAAGTGACCCACACAGAGTGATCCCCCCAATCATAACTACTCCAATAATAGTAGGGAATTTGGTGTACCCTAAGTACTCCACACAACTTACATATTCACTTTTTATCATATGCTGTGCATTCAGATCTGTAAAATTAATGCTCATTATGCCCTTAATAAATTCATTGAGGGAAGGAGTTGCAATTGGGGTCACTTTCTGGGGTATTACACTTTATATGGCGTCCAAAATTGAAGCATCTAAATCTGCGCTCTATAAGCTAAATAGCACTCCTTCTCTTTCGCTGCCAGCTGTATGCCAAAACAACAGTTTATGCCCACATACAGTATATGACATTGTTGTATCTGGGATACAACACTTAATGTCATATGAGGGCTGTATCTGCCATGAGGCAAGATGAGTATTTCACCTCAGGCTTTGTTGGGCAAAACTCACAAGATTCGTGTAGCAAGGTTCGCACAGCAGTTTCATTCGGACCAAACACATCTGAAATGGAATTGCTATTATTGCACTCTGGAATGTCAGAGATGAAGACTCCAAAAGCAGTTGTACCCAGGATAACCCACTTAAGGCTGAGGCCCCACTTTTTTTGTTGCAAATTTTGCTGCGTTTTTTGAGCCAAACCAAGTAGTGGCTACAGAAGGAATGGGAAATATCTAGGAAGCATTTACAGTGCCTTGCGAAAGTATTCGGCCCTCTTGAACTTTTCAACCTTTTGCCACATTTCAGGCTTCAAACATAAAAATATAAAATTTTAATTTTTTGGTGAAGAATCAACAACAAGTGGGACACAATCGTAAAGTGGAACGAAATTTATTGGTTATTTTAAACTTTTGTAAAAAACTGAAAAGTGGGGCATGCAATATTATTCGGCCCCTTTACTTTCAGTGCAGCAAACTCACTCCAGAAGTTAAGTGAGGATCTCTGAATGATCCAATGTTGTCCTAAATGACTGATGATGATAAATATAATCCACCTGTGTGTAATCAAGTCTCCGTATAAATGCACCTGCTCTGTGATAGTCTCAGGGTTCTGTTTAAAGCGCAGAGAGCATCATGAAGACCAAGGAACACACCAGGCAGGTCCGTGATACTGTTGTGGAGAAGTTTAAAGCCGGATTTGGATACAGAAAGATTTCCCAAACTTTAAACATCCCAAGGAGCACTGCAAGCGATCATATTGAAATGAAAGGAGTATCAGACCACTGCAAATCTACCAAGACCCGGCCGTCCCTCTAAACTTTCATCTCAAACAAGGAGAAGACTGATCAGAGATGCAGCCAAGAGGCCCATGATCACTCTGGATGAACTGCAGAGATCTACAGCTGAGGTGGGAGAGTCTGTCCATAGGACAACAATCAGTCGTACACTGCACAAATCTGGTCTTTATGGAAGAGTGGCAAGAAGAAAGCCATTTCTCAAAGATATTCATAAAAAGTCTCGTTTAAAGTTTGCCACAAGCCACCTGGGAGACACACAAAACATGCGGAAGAAGGTGCTCTGGTAAGATGAAACCAAAATCGGCACTGTATACTTCTCCCTTCTGCTCAATCCACTCCTGGCTTTGGCTCAAAAAAAAAACGCATCAAAATCTGCAAAAAAAAAAAAAAAAAACAGCCTGAGGCTAAGGTCCCACGTAGCGAGCTGCAGCAAAAAAGCGCTGCGGAAAAGACCGTGGCGGAAACGCATCACATTTTTTTTTTCCACAGGGCTTTTCACAAAGTCCTCTGCAGACTTTCTGTGCCTAATATACCCATACAGGAACGAGGAGAGGGTGTCCCAGCGGTGCGAACCCATCCCAGCATCTGCCGTGCTATTACGGCGGATGCTGGGTATGTAAAGATAATGGCAGCTGCTCTGCTGTAGAGCGGTCGCCATAGCTACCGGGTACAGCGGAGACCCGGAGCTAATGTCCGAGATCAGAGTCCAGTCTTATCGCGGGCATTACTACCTGTAAGCTCCCCCAAACTGGACCCCTGGGCCGGTAGGTACCTTGTTCGTTGCAGGCCAGCTCCTGCGCGGTGAGATCACAGGAGCCGACCTGTTCCTGTGACAGCCAGGAATCTTATGAAGGCTCCCAGGCATGTCATAGTAATATTACTATTGGGGCTGGTCTATGACCAGTCTCAATAGTAATGTACAAAATATCCCATAGACTGCAATACAGTTGTATTGCAGATTCAAAGCCCCTAGGGGAAAGGGGCGAATAAAATATATAAAAAAAAAAAAAAAGGGTTCTAAATCACCCCATATCCCTAGAATACATATTAAAGTTGAAAATGACTGTGAAACACATACACATTAGGTATCCCTCTGTCCAAAAATGCCCGCTCTACAAACTTAGAAAAATATAGCAGGAAAAAAAAATCAAAAGTGCCGAACTGCCGGATTGTTTCACTGTTTCGCCTCTGATTTGAATAAAAAGTGATCTACTTTGAAGAACCTAAACTATAAGACCTATTTTCAGTTGTTTCACACTTTTTTGTTAAGTATATAATTCCACATGTGTTAATTCATAGTTTTGATGCCTTTAGTGTGAATCTACAATTTTTATAGTCATGAAAATACAGAAAACTCTTGGAATGAGAAGGTGTGTGCAAACTTTTGGTCTGTACTGTATTATATATATATATATATATATACAGTATATGTATAGTAGTATTCCAAAAGGAAAAATTATGGTTGATTCTCGCTTCGGTGATGTAGGTCCTAGAAGATATGCACCAGTAACAATATGCTACTGATTGTTTTCTTAAGTAACTGGAATTTGGTTCCAGGATTTAGGAGTGACCACAGCGCTTGTGAGGATGTTGCTCCCATATTCATCCAGGGTTTTCTTTTTACCTGTCCTAACTAAAGAGAGTGAACCAGAACTTGTTATAGAGGCCCACCCAACAAGTTCCTGCTAATAGACTACACCAAGGCTCCTTCACTGAAATCTTATGTTCCCCAGAGCCCACGCCCACCACAGTATAATATGCTGCCCACAGTGCAGAAGAATAAATCACACAGTATAATAGGCTCCCCACACCTTTCTCTGTGTGTTTCCTAGGCTGGAGAAGCACTCTGAAAGAGTCTGCTACTGTATCCCAACCAAGCTGGTGAGACTAACCTGATTTATTTTGGACATTTTGCCCCGAAATAAGGACTCTTTGTTGCCGCAAGATTGCTTGTAAATAAGTTGGTGAAGGAAGCTTCTTAAGTTTGTCCACTTTTCCCTTTTTGATTTAATAAATAAATGGTAGCCTTTAACTTGTTAAGAAACCTGGCCCTGTGTCTCTGTCTACCAAGCATCTGTACTACTATACATAAATCTATATACAGCACATATATGTACATGTGTGTATCTCTGATATATAAATATATATATTTATATATGCAAATGTATGTGTATATAATAAGATGCATGTGTATCAGTATATATATATTGACTTAGAATATCTGTAAGACACAATCACACCATCTGGTCCCCATGATACAACACTTCCCAGTAAGGCTGGGAATCACACTCTGTGGTTTTGTTAAAAAAAATAAAATAAAATAAACAAATAAAAAATGCATAATAAATGGATTTTTATCAGAAAACCAAACGCGTTTTTAAAAAAATGCATGCAGTTTTTGAAACCCACATATGCTTTTTTAAAGCATGCAATTTTTCCTGCATGATGCTAATAATAAAGCATTCATACCTTTTGCACATGCTGCTCGTCTCCCTCACTCTCCCTGTGCATCTACCATGCTGCCAGCCTTTCAGTGTCCATAAAGCCCTCCGATCACTCACAGAAGAATGCCTGTCTGATGGAGACATGATAGAAACTAGAATAGTTAAAAATAAATAAAAATAAAAAAATGTGTTTGTCTACCTTGCTGCTGTCTCTAATCACTGCTGTTACCAGGTGCTGGCTTGTTTGGTGATGTGGACCAGCCCCCTCCTCCTCTGGGCTGCTCCTACAGTCAATAGAGTTTAGGCATCATAAAAGAGACACACATTGGTTGGTCGCACATTTCTGCTTCTATTTGGTCTCAATTATAAAAATTTATTTCAATATATTATTTTTGTATATCTATAGAAATAAAATAAACAGATATTCTTGTTTGTTAAAAACAAAAAACAATCTTACTTGTAGTACAACTGAGGACCAGAAGGTGGCATATGCAAGACATTTATATTTGTACTTTACTTTATGAGCAGCAGGTGGCAATGAAATAGGGCTTGTGCACACTGCATACAGCTTGTGTACCAGAGACTTCACAGCAGCAAGAAGCTTATTCAGTGTATCTCCTTAGTACAGAACTGCACAGCCTCGAACCACTACCCTATCGACTCTTGATACTGCATACATATTGAGAAATTTTCCCCATACATGTGGAAATGGATGGAGCACGCAGTTTTGTTTACTTTTAGAAATTCTATTGCAGCTTATAAAAGTCATAATACGGCCATGTGCACATTCTGTGTGTTTTGCTTTACATGATGTATTTACATTAAATTTTTTTGCCTTTATTATGAAAATCATGGTTAAAACAAAACAATTCTTGTAAATACACCCTAAAATGGAATGTACAGTATACGGATACACTTATTGGGACACCTGTATATAACACAGTAATGAAGTTTCATGATATCCCATTCTACATCCTCAGGCAGCTTAGACCCACTGTAACAGTGACAAAATACAACTCCCCTCCTCCTGTTAATATGTCTATATATGCAGGGCCGCATTTAGACAAAGTGTGGCCCTGGGCAAAATTAAAAGCGGGGCCCCAAATGCTGATATACAAACAACACCATCGTCTTTCAGTGGCAACCCCTTTAATAATGCTTCCTTTCTGCCCCCCAAAACTGTTCCCACTTATACAGTGTCAGTATCAGAGGAACTTGCTTTGGGAACTCACCCAACAGCTTCCTGCTAATAGCCTACACCACGGCTACTTCACTGAAATCTTACATGTGGGCTGACGATCTGGAGTAACTGAGTATGTTCCCAGTGTAGTCATCCCATATAGTACTGTGAACGCCCCAATAGCTCCATGGCAGGTTCATGCACAATACTGTAGCAGGAATTTTGAGCCCCCCCCCCCACAGTATAATGCTCCACATGGTATATAATGCTCCACAGTGCCCTCCACTGTATAAAATGCTCCCCTGAGCCCCCCACAGTGGCCCTACAGTAGATAATGCTTCACAGTGGCCCCACACAGTATAAAATGCTCTGCTTAGCCCCCCGTAGTGGCCCCACATGGTATATAAAGCTCCACACAGTATAATAAGCGCCCTAGAGCCCCAACAAAGTATAATATGCCCCACGCAGTATAAAAGGCTCCCCACAGCACCGCTCCAGTATAATATTCCATAGTGGCCCCAATACAGTATATTATGCTCCCCAAAGTTGCCTCACATAGTATAATATGCTCCCCAGAATCCGCCCCTCACCACAGTATAATGCTCCACAGAGGTCCCCACACAATATAATATGCTCCCCACAGTGCCCCCACACAGTATATTATGCTCCCCACAGTTGCCTCACATGTTATATGTCCCCCATAACCCACCCCATCACAGTATAATGCTCCACAGAGGCCACTACACAGTATAATATGCTCCACAATGGCCTCCACACAGTATAATATACTCCCCATTGGGGCTCCCCCAGTTAAATGCTCCACAGTGCCCCACACAGTATAATATGCTCCAAAATGGCCTCCACACAGTATAAAAGGGTCCCCACACTGTCCCCCAGTACAAAGCTCCACAGTGGCCCCACAGAATATAATATGCTCCCCAGAGGCACCCTCTGTATAATGCTCCACAGTGGCTCCACACAATATATTATGCTACCCAGAGACCCCTCCAGTGTAATATTCTCCCCAGAGGGCCCCCCTAGTATAATGCTTCACAGTGCCCCCCAATATAATGCTACACAGTGGCACCACACAATATAATATACTCTCTAGAGGGCCCCCCAATATAATACTCCACACATTATAATATACTCCCCAGAGCCTCAAGCTGCTTCAGGCAAACTCCTGAATATTCATGAGGTTTGCCCGTTCATTTCAGTGCTATTATTATACTCTGGGGTCTCTGGGCATACTGTAAGGGGCCCAACAACTCAGAAACAGAAAACAAGGTACCTTGACCATACACATCCCTTTTTGATTGACACACCCGAATTTTTAATGAGGCAAAACGACTATATCATCCATGATGAGCCCTCAAAACTATATTAACCCCTTGCCGGCGGTGACATTTTTCGATTTTCGTTTTTGACTCCCCCCCCCCCCCTTTCCAAACCCAATAACTTTTTTATTTTTCCGTTCTCAGAGCCATATGAGGTCTTAATGTTTGCAGGACAAATTTTTTTTCACGATGCTGCCATTTATTAATCTATATAACGTACCGGGAAGCTGGAAAAAAATTCAGAACGGGGTGGATTTGAAGAAAAAGTGCATTTGTGTGACTTTATTACGGGCGTTCGCTCTACAGCCAAAATGACATGTCATCTGTATTCTATGTTTCGATGCGATTCCAGGGATACCAAATGTATATGGTTTTATGTACATTTTAACCCCTTAACAAAAATCCAAAACTGTGCAAAAATATATTTTTTTAAAAGTCGCCATATTCTGTCACCCATAACATTTTTATGCTTCCGTGTACAGGGATGCATAGGGCATTTTTTTTGCGGGACCAGGTGTACTTTTTAGTTATACCATTTTGGGGAATGTCTATTGCTTTGATCACTTTTTATTCAAATTTTTATCAGAGGCAAAACAGTGAAAAAACGGCGGTTTGGCACTTTTGATTTCTTTTTCCGCTACGACGTTTACCATACGGGAAAAATATTTTTATAGATTTGTAGACCGTGCATTTTCAGACACAGGGATACCTATTGTGTATGTGTTTCATAGTATTTAACTACTTTTATATGTGTTCTAGGGAAAGGGGGCTGATATTTTTTATTTTTTTTTATTTTGCATTTATTAGACCCCCTAGGGGTCTTTAACCCCAGGGGGTCTGATCACTAATGCAATGCATTACAATGCTAATGCGTTGCAATACATTGCAAGAAAACGGCGGTTCTATTGCAGGCTACAGTAGAAGTTAACAAAGCTCTCAGCTGTCATAGCAATGGGACACCGGCCATGGAGCTTGCCTGAATTTGTCTCCCAAATAACAAGCCTGTAGTACTTACAAGCCATTAAAGCGGGAAACTTTTTCTACAAAACCATTGCTTTTTGCAAAATACCCACCATGTGTGTCTTAAAAAAAAAAAAAAAAACCATGAGCAAGTAAAAAAAAAAAAAAAAAAAAAAAAAAAGTAATTTTGGAGCATTTTAAATGTTAAAATGTGTGGAAGCAAGTGTCAGCGCAGTGTATCTACAGATCAGATACTGATGACTTATCCTGTGGATAGGCCAACAATATGAAATATGCATTAAGGGTCAGTTAGGCTGGGAGGCTGGGGGTACAACGGTTTTGGAAATTGCAGAATGTCCGCTGCGCATATTTTTCTGCAATGTGTGGATGGGATTCGTCTATACCACGTGCGGAAACACAGCATTTTTTTGTTGCAGATTTTGCCCCAAAGCCAGGAGTGGATTGAGAAGAAGGTAGAAGTATACACACATGAACAAAATTGTTGGTACCCCTTGTTTAATGAAAGAGAATGGTCATAGAAATAACTTGAATCTGACAAAAGTAATTTGCCAAACTATATGTTGACAAGCCACAAAGCTTCTGGGAGAATGTCCTATGGACAGATGAGACAAAAATCGAAATTTTTGGCAAGGCACATCAGCTCTATGTTCACAGATGGAAAAATTAAGCATATCTTGAAAAGAACGCTGTCCCTACTGTGAAACATGGAGGAGGCTCTGTTATGTTCTGGGGCTGCTTTGCTGCATCTGGCACAGGGTGTCTTGTTCAGAGTACAATGAAATCTCAACACTATCAAGGGATTCTAGAGAGAAATGTGCTACCCAGTGTCAGAAAGCTTGGTCTCAGTCGCAGGTCATGGGTCTTGCAACAGGATAATGACCCAAAAGACACAGCTAAAAACACCCAAGAATGGCTAAGAGGAAAACATTGGACTATTCTGAAGTGGCCTTCTATGAGCCCTTACCTAAATCCTATTGAGCATCTTTGGAAGGAGCTGAAACATGCCATCTGGAAAAGGCACCCTTCAAACCCGAGACAACTGGAGCAGTTTGCTCATGAGGAGTGGGCCAAAATACCTGTTGAGAGGTGCAGAAATCTCATTGACAGTCACAGGAATCGTTTGATTGCAGTGATTGCCTCAAAAGGTTGTGCAACAAACTATTAAGTTAAGGGTACCATCATTTCTGTCCAGGCCTGTTTCATAAGTTTTCTTTTAAAAAAAATTCTGTTGAAGCATAGTTGAAAAGCAATGTCTGATTTTCATTTGTTCATTTTCATAGAATTTTTATATATTATTACTTTTGTCTGATTCAAGTTATTTCTGTGATCATTGTGGGTTTTTCTTTCATTAAACGAGGGGTACCAACAATTTTGTCCACGTGTGTAAGTACTTCTTATATATCCCATTCCTTTCATGGCTCAAAAAAAAACCGCAGCAAAATCTGCAACACAAAAAGCTGCGTTTCTGCAACGTGGGGCCTCAACCTAAGGCCCGTTGTAGACGACCATGGGCGAGATTCGTGTGCTATCTGCGGAATATGTTGGCGCTATATAAATAAAATGTATTATTATGCTATCCTTGTTTTTTGCAGATTGCATACTGACCCATTTATTTCTATGGGTACATGCAAACGACCATATTTTTCACTGATTAGTGTGTGAGCCGTGATTCCGCACCGCGTCAGATAGAACATGTCCTATTCTGTTCAGTTTTTGCGGAACGGACTCATCCATAGAAGCCTATGGGAGACTAAAAACCTAGGATGGAACACTGATGTACTCAGTGTGTCATCAGTGTGCCGTCCATTTTCACGGACAAGCTAGGGATATAACTAGATGTCACATATGTTTTTATGGTGGATCCGCAAACTAGGATCACACACTGATGGCACACTGAAGACTCTGTCAGTTTTTGCGGACATACTTCACTGATGCTGAAAAAACACTGAAGACACACTGATTACACTCTGTCCGCAAAAACTGAAGACTAATTACTAGTTTGCGGACCGCAAAATACCCACGGTCTTCTGCAACTAGCCTAAGGCCCCTTGCAGATGACCGTGGGCAAGATCCGTGTGCTGAACATGTTCTATTCTGTTCAGTTTTTGCAGAACGGACTCACCCATAGAAGCCTATGGGAGACTAAAAACCTCGGATGGCACACTAATGTACTCCGTGTGTCAACAGTGTGCCGTCCATTTTCGCAGACAAGCTAGGGATATCATTAGATGTCTCCTGTGTTTATTATGGTGCATCCGCAAACTAGGATCACACACTGATGGCACACTGAAGACACTCTGTCCGCAAAAACTGAACACTAATTACTAGTTTGCTGACTGCATAATACACACGGTCGTCTGCAACTAGCCTAAAGGTTGGAGTTGACATTTTGCTGTTTTTTGAAGGTGAAATTATAGTCAGATGTTTACAATCAATGAGAATGGGCAACCTGTTTTATTTAAAAAACGGGGATCTGTTTTTCTGATCTTCACAACACATATTGTTGATGCTCATCAGGCTTGAAAAGGTTAGAAAATCATGTCTTAAGAGTTTGGGCTCTAACAATCCACAGATTTTGTACAAATGGAGGAAATTCAAGACCATTATTACCGTTCCTCAGATGTAGAAGAACAACAAAGCTCACACCAAGAGTAATAGTTCACAAAGAAACCCTAGGCAGCAACTGAAGGCCTTTCTCACATTAGCTAATGTAAATGTTCATAAGTCCACCATCAATAGGACATGAACAACAATGGTGTGCATGGCAGGAATGCATGGAGAAAGCTTTGTTCTCCAAAAAAAAAAACATTGTCGTCCATCTGCAGTTTGCTAAAGATCTCCTGGACAAGCCAAAAAGCTATTGTATCAATGTTTTGTGGATGAATGAGGGCAAAATAGAGCTTTTTGGTTTAACCCTTTCCTGCTGCAGCCATTTTTTGATTTTCTTTTCTTGCTTCCAAAGGCCATAGATTTATTTTATTTTTCTGTTCACAGAGCCATATGAGGGCTTCATTTTTGTTTGACAAATTGTATTGCATATTGGTACCATATAATATTCCCTACAATCTACTGGGAAGCTTAAATAAAAAAAAAAAAAAAAAAAAAACTAAGAAGGTGGAATTGGAGAAAAACTGAGTTCATTTTCTTATGGGTTTACAATGTTCACTAGGAAGCCAAAATGACATGTTGCCTATATTCTGTGGCTCGTTACAGTTATGATGATACCAAATTTATATAGTTTTTTTATGTTTTAAAATCCAAGCTGTTGAAAAATAAAAAATAAAAATTCTTGGTATTCTGACACGTGTATTTTTTATCTGTACCATTTTGGGGAATGTTGGATGTTTTGAATGCTGTTTTGGCCACTTTGATTTTTTTTTCCCTGCTACAGCCTTCACCATATAGGAAAAATATTTTTTTTGTGTTTGTAGATCTGGCATTTTTGGATACTCATCAGATCGTGGGCATTACTGCCAAGTTTCCACTCTGCTTTTGAGTGAGCGCCATATTTAAAGATCTGTATTAGTACAGTTTTTATCGGGAAGGGCGTTAAATAAGAATTTATATCTGGTGTAACACTGCATTCCAGCATAAGAACCTCTTGTCATCTGTGAAACATGATGGTGGTAGAATCATGGTTTGGGCCTGTTTTGCTACATCTGGGCCAGGGTGGCTTGCCATCATTCATGCAATAATGGGGTATATTTATTAAAATAGTGTAACAACAAAACTGTCTTAGTTGTCCAGAGCAACCAATCACAATGCAGCTTTCATTTTGTTTCTGCTCTTGAAAAATTAAAGCTAAATTGTGATTGGTTGCTGTGGGCTAATAAGACAGTTTTGCTTTTATACCGGTTCAATAAATCTGTCCCTTTGAATTCTAAACTATACCAGCAAATTCTAAAAGAAAACGTCAGGACATCAGTGTGTGAGCTGATACTCAGGAGAAAGTGGATTGTGCATCAAGACAACGACCCTAAGAACACAAAGAATGGTTAAGACTACGGCCCCCCATTGCGGAAAAGCAGCTTTTTTTGTTGCAGATATTGTTGTGGTTTTTTGAGCCAAAGTCAACAATGGCTATAAAAGGAATGGGAAATATATAGGAAGTTCTTATACTTCTCCCTTCTGCTCAATCCACTCCTGGCTTTGGCTCAAAAAACCCAACAAAATCTGCAACAAAAAAAGCTGCTTTTCTGCAACGTGGGGCCATAGCCTAAAGAACAAAAAAGGTACGGTTTGGGAATGGCCAAGTCAAAGTTCTGACTACAGATGAGCGAATCGAAGCTGCAGAAGTGGAATTCGATCCGAATTTCAGGAAGTCTTCGATTCGCATGGAATCCGGATTTCCTGATGCTTCGCGGTAACGAATATTTAGTAAGGACCTTTGTGACATCAGACGGTCACAAGATATTCTCTAGTGATGTGATTGGGTAGGCGTGTCTTTGCTTGTTAGCAGATCCTTCCACATGAATAAAAGTTGTCCGTGCTGGAGAGAGAGAGACATAACCGTGGCATCCAAGGGCTTCCGCCATTTTGCCGCCCACCTCGGCTCTCTGCAGACAGGAAATAGCTGTTTATTCGCCACAAATTAATTCGGATCGAAGAGAATCGTATTTTGAATTTTTGAAAACTTCGCTCATCTCTAGTCCTGACCTTAATCCATTAGAAATGTTGTGGAAAGACCTGAAGCAAGCAATTCATGGGAGGAAACCCACCAACATAGCACAGTAGAAGTTGTTTTGTGAGGAGGAATGGGTTAAAATTCCTTCATGTCAATGTATAGGACTAATGAACAATTACCAGAAATGTTTGGCTGCAGTTATTTCTACACCAAATACTGAAAGCAAAGGTTCACATACTTTTGACACCCACATAGATGTAATATTGAATCATGTCCTTCTATAATTGACCAAGTCGAATATCTTTGACTTATTTGTTTAATTTTATTCTTTTTTTAGGACTTGTGTGGAAATCTAAATGTAGTTTTAGCTCAAATTTATGCAGAAACATAGAAAATTCTGAAGGGTTCGCAAACTTTCAAGCACTATTGTATGTGACTTTTATCGTCATACTTCATACTCATTTTGTGCCTAGTGTTTGTCCTGTGCACTAGGCCTAACAGATCTACTTGCCTGCTGCTATGGCAATAAATGCCTTCCCAATTACCATTAAAGGAATAATTTTATTTTGGGATGCTGGGGAAGGTGAAAAAAAAAAACAAAAAAAAAAAACACTCTCCAGTCCCCGACGCTCCAGTGTTCAGACAATGGCCAAGGACACTGGAGCGCCAGGGACAGGCGAGTATGGTGGGTGTGTTTTTTTTTTGCCCTGGAAGCGGGGGGGGGGGGGGGGGAGAGAGAGGAAAACAGTAATTCCTGAACAACCCCTTGAAGCCAGGAGCCTCACGTGGTGTAAACGCCGCGGTTTGCCCGCAGCAGAGACGACGTGGAAAAAAACTTTACAGTCACAGTAAAGTTTGCGGAAAAATACTCGCAGCGGATATGCTGCAATTTCCAAAACTGTTGCGGTTTTGGAAATCGCAGTATGTCAATTATACCTATGGAAATGCCAGCAGTTTCCTTGTAGGTATAATGGAAGCTGAAAGTCTGTAAAAAGTTCTGTGGGAAAAACCGCAATGCGTTGCCGCCGTGTTTTTTTCTTGCAGAGCTTTTTTGCTGCAGGATGCTACGTGGGGCCTTATCCTTAACTCAGTGAAGGACAGGGGTTCCCTGATTTGCCCCTGATGTAAAACCTTCCACTACCACCCTTCAGACTGGATGCAGTGCATAGGCAAATAGTGAAATTATCTAAATACCTGTAGATAGGTACCCAAATTAAAAAAAAATAAAAAATGTTCCTTCCCTCCATCACACATAATAAATACAACTTGTTCTTATCAGGGTCTTCCCATATCCCTGTTTCAGCAGTTTGCCTGCTGTTTCTTTTTCTCACTTCCTGTATTCCTTATCAAACTGTCAAAGCCGCCTCCCCCCAAGCTTGCTGAACAGGACACTATGAGGTATCACAATACTTATTATGATTACCACAAATGTAATATAAATGCACATCAAATAATATGCACATGCTTTTAGAGAACAGATTCAGTGTTATCTGTGTGTTTACATAGAGAGATAACAGACAGGGCTATATCAGCAATAATATAATAATTCCACATAGCAGACAAACAAAGCAGCATTGCTACAGCAATATATTTAGGAAAACTCTTCAATTTACATAAACTAGCAGTATAGATAGGATCTTTGAGATGGGAATACCTCTTTAAGCAATTAAGTCGATGGGAAAAATTGTGGTTCTTTGAATGCTGCAATGAAAAAGTGTAATGGCCTGCACCCGTTGTTGTGTGCTCTCTCCTAACAAACACAGTCACCAGCTTGCCTGCACTTCACACCATGCGGTTTCTGACACTCCCTGCAGTTGTGTGTTCCCTTCTGTGTTTCACCTCATCCAGCCCATTAGCCATAATGAGTTCACCTGTGAGCGCTCCTGAGCCAATCCCTGACAGCTTCCGTTTATGTTAATCTAAACCAATGTAGCCCTATTTGGGGGGGGGGGGGTATGAGTATTATCCCTCCCACAATAGACTCTGGCGCTGACCTGTGTGTATATGGGAAGAGTGGGAACATATATGAAGTGTATCAGTACCTCCACCCAGGATAGAGCCTCTGGGAGGATCTCTTCCTCGGACTTACCCATGAAGTACAGTTAGTAGCCTTAACAAGGATCACTGTACTAATCTCACAGTCTGAAGAATACATACAGATACCACATAAGGTTATAACAGTAGCTTTATAAGAATCAACAGGGTAATAATACATACATAAAATATACTCAGAACACAGCAATACTACAACAACCAGCAAGTCCTCAACCGTCTTAGGTTATATACCCGGGTATATATATAGATATATAGCAAGAGTCCAGTGCACAATACCTCCAGGCAACAGAAGAGATGCAGGGGCCCCTGTGGATGACTGTGGATCCTCAGATTCTTCCAGGAGATGACAGACAGCCGATCAGGAGATGATGATGATGGTGAGATTCTTCACAGGCAGCAAACAGGGCGACGGTGACGGCAGTAGATGCAGGCCTGACTACCCTAACACTGAGTCCTTAACCTGCCAGCTAAACTACTAGTGCCACAGGGCCTCTAACTAGCTAGTTGGCCTTCGGAAGCCTAACCTATCACTGCCCTGAACTATATATATATATGGATCCCTAACTACAGTTACTAGCTAGGTCCTGTGAGTATATAGGGGGTAACACATACCTAACTATATACTGTGAAGTAAAGAGGAACAAGTGGCTCTTAGACTCCCCCAGACATAACATGTCTGTCTCAGCAGCTCTGCTCACATCTCTCCCCCCAGCAGCTCTGCCTCACATGTGTCTGACTCACTGTATTTACAAAACAAAACTTGCACTGAATGCCTGGGGTCTCTGAAGCCAAACTGCAGGGGCAAAGAAGCCAGATACATTATATACTAGTAGAAATGGCAGTTCCCTACACCAGGCCCAAGAAATATTGCATCTGATGCTTGTGATTCTGTGAGGGTTCTGTACTACACAGCTCTGGTATTATTGTTTATTGACAAAGAAAGCAATATACCAATGTTATGTCTACATCCATAATCACATCTCAAATTAAATGTATTAACCAGAAATGATATGACATAATAAATTAAAATAAAACAAAACTTTTAATAAGTTTAAACATCAATATCTCTATCATCAATGTTCGCCTGAGTGGCCATGTCTACTTTTCTAGCCAAAATCACAAAATGGCAGATAAGGAATTCTCACGTAAAAAAAAAGTGCAAACACTTCATAAATCTGACATAACAGTGAAAAAGGTGCAAGAAAGGCGCAGCACACGCCAAATTCAGACACAAACACGTTGATAAATGTGCCCCTTTATTCACAATCTGCAGGAGACTCACTACATATGCCAAAAGCACACACGTAGATGTTATCTTTTAAAGTGCAGAAATCAGTTAATCTGCAGATTAACTAGGTAATGTGCAGATTCACTAGGTCGATCCGTTAAAGTGCGGAAAACTTCTTTCATTTCTGACATTACCTAGGTAATCTGCACATTACCTAGTTAATGTGTACATTACCTACTAGGTACTCGTTAAAGTGCAGATAACGACATGTTTTGCCCGGAACAACAGCAAACAACGTCGCTGTAGGCTTACAGCAAATGTAATGTCGGCAAAAAAAAAAAAAAAAAGGATTGGGGACAGTATAGGGAAAGGTTGAAGATGGTTTGCTTTCAAAATCCATTCAACTTGAATGAGTTTTGAAAGCAAACGGGCGGGTGTGTGTGTTTGTGCGCTTACACCCTCTGCGCCGTGAAAAGCTGTTTTTTTATTTTTCGTCGGAAGCAAAGTCCTTCGTGTCCGAAAAAAAAAAAAAGCCGGCTGCTTTGCGGCACAGAGGGTGTAAGCGCGCACACACACACCCGCCCATTTGCTTTCTGCTGGCGAAAGAAGACTGTTTAAAGAGGACCTTTCACGTCCTTATGTATATGCGGTTTTACATACCGCTAGAAAGCTGACAGCGCGCTGAATTCAGCGCACTGCCGACTTTCCCGTTATATGCCCCAGGGCTGGAGATATTGGGGGTCTAAATTTCACCGTTCACTGTCAGCCTAGCTTCGCTGTGAGGAACGCCCTCCCTGACAGTACCCGTCCATAGACTTGTACTGGGGGAGGCGTTCCTTACAGCTCAGTGTCATCACTGGGCTGTAAGGAACGCCCCCTCTGATAGTACTCGGCTCAGAGAGAGGGGGGAGTTCCTTACCACCCAGTGATGACGCTGAGCTGTGACGCTATGGACGAGCACAGTTAGGGAGGGCGTTCCTCACAGCGTAGCTAGACTGTCAGGAACGCCCTTCTGCAAGCCGTGAATGTGCACATTACCTAGTTAAAGTGCGGAAAACTCCTGATACCTCACTTTAACAGAGCAAATCAGTTAATCTGCACATTACCTAGGTAATGTGCACATTCACTGATTTCGCACTTTAACTGTAACATATATAATAAAGTAGAGAAAAACAGTGATGTAAAGAATGATGAGATTAAACCTATCTGTTGTTTCTCCACAAGAAGTCAGGTATATACGGCTGCAGGTCTATGTTATGCATTCCCTTACTTGCCTTCCAAATCTATAGCCCTGAACACAAGAAGAACTCCCACCCTAACAAGGGCAGTACCACAGAACTGTCCCTTTACACATGCTGTCCCTATGTTTCATGGCTGGTTAGGCCACTCTTCAGGGGACCTATTACCTAGTGGAACTCCTTTAGGCTAAGGCCCCACATAGCATCCCGCAGCAAAAAAGCACTGCAGAAAAAACTGTGGCGGCAACACATCATGGTTTTTCCCACAGCACTTTTCACAGAAAGTCTGCAGAGGTTTCCTCTGCGGACTCTCTGCTTCCATGATACCTATAGGGAAACCGTGTTTCCATAGGTAAAATTGACATGCTGCGATTTCTATAGGGAAACTGCCAGCGTTTCCATAGGTATTATTGACATACTGCAAAACCACGGAGGTTATGCCATGTGGTGCCGCGGAGTCTATATAGCTCCAAAACTGCAGGCTGCCAACACTAGTGGGAGGGGATCACTTGAGGTCTAAACTAATATTCCCCTTACGTCCGACAGCAGCACAATATGGGGTATCTCTGCCCCTGTGTGTTGTTTAGGACAGTGGAACCTTTAATTAGCACCAAATTTAAGGTGCCTCCTACTAGCCCTATAAGAGGGCACCTGAGACCTCCCTCCACTGTGTTTTTTTCTGTCCTGTGTGGGACAGGTGGACGGAGGTCTCTGGTGACCTCCCGTTGCTAGGGTTTTTTTTTCCTAAAAAAGCTCCTGGCTTACCTTTTTGGGGGTACCTCGGTCCTCTCCTACGTTCCTAAGATCCTCCGGTCCTTCGGGCCTTTTTCCGCCCCGCAGCGCAGCGTTACCCGGCTCATCGCTCTGCAGGCAGCGCGATCCCGGAAGTAAGCAGGGAACCTCTTCGGCCGGAACCTTTTTTTCGGTCCCGTGTTCCCCGGGGAAGGAAGCCTTTGCGCACCACCGCGGCCTACTTCCGGTTTTCTCGGAAAAGTGCGGTAAGTTTGAAAATTGGAATTTTAATGGCAAAATATAGATTTGTTTTTTGCTGCTTGTATGTGGAGCCTCTGGCTTAGGCTTATGCTCCTCTATGTTCCATTATGGCATTTGACCTTGTTTGGCGCTGTATGAATATTTTCTTTGTTTGGCTCCTCCCCTCGCTGCTGTATTACATTTAAAAGGGCTTCAGTCCTTTACTGGGTGAGCTCGTGGTTACTAGCTCCTCTGCTGCGGTTTGCGGTGTCTGGGTTTTTCCTGACGGGATCTTTTTTTCAAGTGACCGATTTAAAAAAGTAAGGTACCCCTTGGTTTTTTTCTTCTTGTAAGCGATGCTTGGCAATCTTCTATTCTACATTGTCATGTGGCTTTTGATGTTTCAGATGTCATCTTCTGCATCAGGTAACGGCGAGGGGCTTAGGAGGAAAAAGTCCTCTAAACGTAAACACCTAATGTGTTTGGATTGCAATACCCCTTTACCTGACGGCTATGATTTTACCCGCTGTCGCCAATGCCGCGGACCTCCGTCAGAAGAACCTTCTATAAGAGAGGTTGTCACCTGGGTAAAGGACTATATGGAGGAGTCTCTTAAGGAGATCCGTTCTTCCATCGCCCAGATTGCCAAGAAACCACGGGTTGAGACACAGTCCTCCCTATGCATCGCTGACGAAGATTATCAGATAGTGGACGAGACACTCTCATCTGACGATTCCACTGAAGATTCCAGCAGGCCGTGCTTCCCACTCGAAAAATTAAGCCGGCTGCTGAAGTCCATCCGGTCTAAGGATCGTGATGTTGACGGGGGAAGCCTCCGCGTCCACTTATAGAGGGCCTAGGGTCTTCCAAGTGGACCAGACATTACAAAAATTAATGTCTTCAGAGTGGAAATGTCCTGAAAAACCTCTTGTGGTTTCTAGGAGGTTCAAGGCTTTATTCCCAGTTGCTCAATGGGATCAATGGGGTCCTCCTCCCAAGGTGGATATGGCGGTGGCCAAACTGTCCCGCCGCACTATGGTACCATCAGATGATGGATCAAATTTGCACGACGCCATGGACAGGAGCATCGACAATACCCTCAAGAAGGCGTATTCAGCTGCCTCGGCCCAGACCGCTGTGGCGGTTGCGTCTTGTGAAGTGTCAGCCAAATTACGCACTGACCTGGTTCATCTCGAGAGGGACATCGATTCTGGAGTCTCCAGAGATGAGCTGCTAGGGTTTCTAGGCTCGGTTTCCCTGGCAGCTGAATATTTAGCGGAGGCCTCCCACCATCAATTAAGGCTGGCGGCCAAATCTCTGGCACTTACCACTGCAGCAAGAAGACCTCTATGGTTAAAACCCTGGAGAGCTGATTTCCCCTCAAAATATAATTTGTGCGCATTACCCTTTGAGCCAGGTAGAGTCTTTGGCAGTGCCCTAGACGAGATCCTGGAGGGCTTGGCTGATAGGAAGGGTAAAACTTTACCCCAGGCCTTTAGAGGTAGATCTAATTCTGGCCGTGATAGAGGCTATCCGCCTCGTCATGGACGGTAGTCCCAAAGAGGCTCTAGATATTCCTCTAGAGGCGCCGTCCGGAGATTCCCGAAGTCTGATGATAAAAAGGAGAAGCCTAGCTTTTGACATCAGGAGCAGTCTTCCTGTGGCCGAGATTCCTGTCGGGGGTCGTCTCCCCCATTTTTTCAACTGCTGGCAGGAAAAAATTCAAGACCCATGGGTCCTGCAGGTAATCCAAAAAGGATATGCAATCGAGTTCCTTCATCCTCCTCAGGATCGGTTTGTGTTAACTCGCAGCCTGCCTATAATGCAGCAGACTACATTGGAATGCTCCATCCGAGAGTACATTCACAAGGGAGCTCTGGAGGAAGTCCCTTCTCTAGAAGAAGGATCCGGTGTCTATTCTCCCGTCTTCCTGGTACCAAAACCGGCAGACAAGTGGAGAATGGTCATAGACTTAAGGTACCTCAACCGCTTCATCAAAAAGAAGCACTTCCGTATGGAAACCATAAAGTCTGTCACCACTTTTCTCCTCCAAGGCGATGTTTTCGTGACTTTGGATCTAAAAGACGCCTATTTGCATATTCCTATTTATCCTCCACACAGAAGGTTTCTAAGGATTGCCGTAGTAGTTTCCGGCCACACGAAGCATTTTCAGTTCACAGCACTACCCTTCGGGATCTCCTCTGCTCCCCACACCTTTACAAAGGTAGTGGCTCCTATAGCGGCCGCCCTCAGACTTCAGGGGATATTCGTGGTGCCTTATCTAGACGACTGGTTGATAAAAGCCCAGTCAGAGTCTGTTCTGCTCCAGCATCTACAGACAGCCGTGTCCCTGTTTCAGAGTCTGGGATGGCTTATAAACTGGGAGAAGTCGGTAACGATCCCTTCAACCCGAAGGAAGTTCCTCGGCTACTTCCTGGATTCAGTCCGCCTGCAGGTCTCCTTGACACCAGCAAGGAAGGAGAAACTGGTCGGTGTAGTCCAGCACCTCTTCAAAAAGCCGATAGCCTCCATCAGAACATTGATGAAAATCCTGGGCTTGATGTCTTCCTCAGTGGAGGCAGTCCCATGGGCTTTGTGGCACTTACGTCCCCTCCAGAAGGAGTTACTAGAGGTTTGGGATCGCTCCCTTCTTACACTCAGCAAGAAGATTCGACTCTCCCCCAGGACCCGTCTTTCCCTCAAGTGGTGGTTGCACCTGAAAGACGGAAGGTCCACGGTCCAACCTTCTTGGACCCTGTTGACTACAGATGCATCCCTCTCGGGATGGGGAGCCCATTTGGACGAAAACTCCATAAAGGGAGTCTGGAGCGCTCCAGAAAGAAGGACTTCGTCCAACTGGAAGGAGCTCAGAGCTGTATATCGTGCCTTACTCCATTTCTCGCCTCTTCTCAAGGGAAGAGCAGTCAAAATCCGGTCAGACAACATGACCACAGTGCTGTACGTGAACAGACAGGGAGGCACCAGATCACCAACCCTCCTCAGGGAGGCAGATCTGATATTTACATGGGCAGAGAAAAATCTAACCCATTTATCCGCAGTTCACATCAAGGGCTCCCTGAACATAGTAGCGGATCAGTTGAGTCGGGGTCATGCCGTATCAGGAGAATGGTCACTCAATCCAGAAGTCTTTCATCAGATTACCCTGAAGTGGGGTCTTCCAGAAATAGACCTCATGGCAACCCGACTCAACGCCAAGGTGGAGACGTTCTGTTCCCTTTACCAGGAGGACAATCCCTTGGCAGTGGATGCCCTGTCCATCCCTTGGAGGTCCAGGCTGGCATACATCTTCCCTCCAATTCCAATAATACCAAAGGTATTGATGAAAATCAGACAGGACCAAGTCTCTGTGATAGCCATCATTCCATTCTGGCCAAAAAGAGCTTGGTTTTCCCAACTCATGGAGATGAGTCGAGGGATATATTGGAGGCTTCCCCCCATCCAGAACCTGGTTTCCCAAGGATCTCTGAAGTGCCAGGATCTCTGGAGATTCAACCTGACAGCCTGGAGGTTGAGCAGTCCCTACAGCAGGATAGAGGACTGTCAGAGGCCGTCCTGAAGACCCTTTCTTCTGCAAGAGCAGACTCTACCAATAAGAACTACCAGAGGACAGCCAAGATTTTCATGGAGTGGTGCTCCAAGAAGGGTATTAATAATTTACAACCTTCAACGGCTGATATTTTAAATTTTCTTCAGGACGGTTTGGATAAGGGCCTTGCCCCTGCCACTTTGAAAGTGCAGATTGCGGCCCTCTCCGCTCATTTGAACAGACGTCTGTCTCAGGATCCTCTGGTTGCAAGGTTCCTTAAAGGGGCAATGAGGCTAAAGCCCTCAGTATCATCTCCAGTTCCCCAGTGGGACCTTGCGGTAGTCCTTACAGGCCTGTGCGGTCCTCCATTTGAACCCTTGGAGACTACGGAGCTAAAATATTTGGCCTACAAAACCGTTTTTTTGTTGGCTATTACATCTGCCAAAAGAGTAGGGGAACTCCAGGCTCTCTCTTCTAGAGAACCGTACATTGTGTTTTTTTGCAGATAGGGTGCACCTTAGATTTTTGCCTGGGTTTAACCCTAAGGTCCCCTCATGCTATAATAGCAATCAGCTAATTTCGCTACCAGTGTTTTTCCCCACTCCAACCTCTGAGGAGGAAGAAAAGTTCCACACCTTAGATGTGGTAAGGTGTCTGCGGATTTACCTATCCCGCACTCAACCGTTTAGGAAGGCCGAAAACCTACTAATTAATATGCAGGGTAAAAACAAAGGCCTCAAGGCTTCCAAGCCTACTCTATCCACATGGATCAAGGAGACAATTAGGTCTTCCTTCCTTATTCAGGAGTTACTCCCTCCAGTTTTTTCTACGGCCCACTCGACCAGGGCTGTGTCGACTTCTTGGGCTGAGTACCGGTCCTTACCTTTGGACCAGATTTGTGCGGCTGCATCATGGTCATCCCAGTTGACCTTTGTCAAACATTATCGTTTAGACGTCCGCAGTTCCCAGACAACTGCCTTTGGTCAGACAGTCCTTGACGTTGTAAGGCGAGGAAACCCTCCCTAGGGGAATTACTTGCTATCTCCCCATATTGTGCTGCTGTCGGACGTAAGGGGAATCGTTGATTGTAATGTCAATCTGTATTCCCTTAGTCCAGACAGCAGCACAAGGCTTCCCCTCCCTAGAAGCTTGTTTCCTGTTACTTTATAATTTACACAGTGGAGGGAGGTCTCAGGTGCCCTCTTATAGGGCTAGTAGGAGGCACCTTAAATTTGGTGCTAATTAAAGGTTCCACTGTCCTAAACAACACACAGGGGCAGAGATACCCCATATTGTGCTGCTGTCTGGACTAAGGGAATACAGATTGACATTACAATCAACGATTCACAGTGGTGGAAAGTGCTCCAGCCTGGTTAATTACAGGGATAAACTGGTTAATCTAGTTATAGATTTGCAGTAATCACTAAGTGCCATTACACAGTGGGCAAAGCTGTCTGCTTCCAGCTCTGTGCACAAGGTTGTAACAGCACCGTGCTGCTGGGTGTCAGACCCGTACCAATCTGATATTGATGACCTACCCAGGTAATTATGTCTGGAAAACCCTTTTAACTTTGTCTCTGTTTAGTAAAAATAGATTATTCATGTATATCACTGATTTAATGTCAAAAAGAAGTTTTCCCAGTTATTTAAAAATGTGTGACAGGGACTCAAATGGCTAAAGCTAAAGATCTTATGCTTCCACCAAATTCCTTGCTGCCATACCAAAGGTGCCTGGGTCTCCTCTGCATTCTACTTTCTGCTACCATCTTGACAATGCAGGAAATGTCTGGGAACGAGCACTCAGCCAATCACTATATACATCAATTGTTCTTTCCAGCCATTTATGAAGGAGTCTGAGTTGGCGTCGGAAGTTTGGCTTACTGACTCCACAGCCCTGTTAGTATCTCTGCATCTGCATTGCAGCTCTCACAAAGCTCTGCTGACAGAAAAAAAAATGTAATGGGCCTATGAATGTGCAATTTTTTTTTATATATATAATTGTATTTATTATGCAAAAATAATGGAACATAAAAACACACTATAAATTTGGTATCAGCTTAACATGATATTCTGTGGGTTATTATAATTATTTATACTGCGCATTGTGGAATTAGTGTTTTTCCATCCCCTCCGAGAGGGTTAATAAAATTTCATTGATAAATAAATGTAAATCAGAATGATGCCAGTGATAAAATATGCAAAATGAAGCCCTCATATGGCTACATCAATGGAAAAATGAAAGAAAAAAGTTATGTCCTTTGGTGGATAAATTTATTTATTTTTTTGAATCGTCATCTCATTTAGGCCAAAAATGGTTGCAGTGCTAAGGGGTTAATTTTGTGTATGAAGAGATAATCAGATGGAACCCCTCTTCCCATTTGTAGCTGTGATGGCATCCGCAACAGTGGGTTTAGAAAACTTGCTTTAGTACATTATCCAAAGCAAACACAGGGTGAGCATACAAACTCCTTGCAGATGTTGTCGTTGGTCGGATTTGAACCTAGGACTGCAGTGCTGCAGTCTCACAAGTGTAGTTGGGTCTGGGGAAAGGCAGTGGCATAACGATCATGGTCGTAGGGGGTGCGACCGCGACCAGGCCCGGGGGGGTACGGGGCCTTGTTCCCCGACCGCTATACATGTGGTTACACCTACCCTGCCAGCCCAGGGGAGGTATATAAAAATAAAAAACCTACTTATACTCACCTGTCCTGGGCTGAGCGCTTCTTGCCGGTAACTGACGTCACGCCAGCGGTCACATGGGGGCGCGCCGGCGTAATGACGTCATTGCGCCCCCACGTGACCGCTGGAGTGTGAGACGTCAGTCGCAAGAGAGAAGAGGATGCCGCAGACAGCAGGACAGAGTGAGGATGCCCCGGAGAGGTGAGGTAAGGTGAGTATAAGTGTTTGTTATTTTTTATCACTTCTCCTGGGCCTTTACTTATTACACTGTGTTCCAAATTATTATGCAAAAAGTGTTTAGGAGTGATAAGGTAAGAATTTTTTTTGTTTGTCAGTTAAACTCATTGATGGTGATGTGTGTCAGGGCTCTTTATATCACTGAAAGCAATTGCAGACACCTGTGCTAATTAGTTTGGCAGGTGTGTCCAATTAAAGGCAAGACTACTTAAGAAGGTTGTCCCACATTATTAAGCTGCCTACATTTTCAGCCAAAATGGGAAAGAAAAAGGATGTGTCGGCTGCTGAGAAGCAACAAATTGTGGAGTATTTAGGTCAAGGCATGACTACAATCAACATTGCCAAGACACTTCATCGTGATCATCGCACAATCAAGAAGTATGTAGCTGATTCACAGCACACACGTGTGCGTGCTGATAAGGGAAAATTGAGGACTCTTTCCAACAGGCAATTACGTCAGGTTAAAAGAGCAGCTTCAAAAATGCCTTGTCATAGCAGCAGACAAGTTTTTGAAGCTGCTGGTGCCTCCAACGTCCCCCGAACAACAAGATGCAGGGTCCTTCAGAGGTTTGCAGCTGTGTGTAAGCCATCCTGTCGACCTCCTCTATCCACTGCACACAAGCAGAAACGGCTCCAGCGGGCCAAACAATACATGAAGACTGACTTCAAAACTGTTTTGTTCACCAATGAGTGCCGTGCAACGCTCGATGGTCCAGATGGATGGAGTGGAGGATGGCTTGTTGATGGACACCCCATGCAAACACGGCTACGGCGCCAACAAGGAGGAAGTGGAGTAATGTTTTGGGCTGGAATCATGGGGAGAGAGATTGTCGGCCCCTTTAGGATCCCTGAAGGGGTAAAGATTAACTCCATAATGTATGTGGAGTTTCTCAAACAGCACTTCCTGCTATGGTTCAAGAAGAAGAACCATGCATTCCGCAGAAAGATCATTTTCATGCATGATAATGCACCGTCTCATGCTGCAAATAACACATCTGCATCTCTGGCTGCTATGGGCATAAAAGGGGACAAACTTATGGTGTGGCCCCCATGCTCCCCTGAACTCAACCCCATTGGGAACCTCTGGAGCATCATCAAAAGGAGTCTATGATGGCGGGAGGCAGTTCACATCTAAGCAACAGCTCTGGGAGGGTATTCTGTCCTCATGCAAAACAATTGAAGCAGAAACCATCCAAAAACTGACAAATTCAATGGACGAGAGAGTTCAGAAGCTTCTTTTGAACAAGGGGTCCTATGTGCAAATGTAACATCACCTTGAATAAAGTTTTGGCTTGAAAACTGTTTGATTTCAGTTTGTAATAACCTGGTAATGCTTATAATTTCACAATGACCATTTTTTTGTTCTTAATAAAAATGAAAAGGTTGCAAATTCTGCTGTGCATAATAATTTAAAACATGCATTTTGAGTGTTTATTTTTTTTTAAATATACTGTTATCATAGGCAGTTTGTTCAAAAACCTTTCAATTATACTCGAATAGTTGATGACTGGAAAATTACAATGACTGCAATTCATATAGGTAATTTTGGAAAATATGAGAAAATATTATTTGCATAATAATTTGGAACACAGTGTATACTCTGGGGTCTGAGGTGACCCCAGAGTATAATAATAGCTCCGGCTCTAGGAAGGGGGGGGGCTCTTAGGAGCATATGATACTGTGTGGGGGCTACTATGAGCATATAATACTGTGTGGGGGCCACTGTGAGAATAGAATACTGTGTGGGGGCCACTGTGAGAATATAATACTGTGTAGGGGCCACTGTGATCATATAATACTGTGTGGGGGCCATTGTGATAATATAATGCTGTGTGGGGACCACTGTGAGCATATAATACTATGTGTGGGCCACTGTAAGAATATAATACTGTGTGGGGGCCACTGTGAGAATATAATATTGTGTGGCGGCCACTGTGAACATATAATACTGTGTGGGGGCCACTGTGAGTATATAATACTAGGTGGGGGCCATTGTGAGCATATAATACTGTGTAGAGGCCACTGTGCAGCATATAATACTGTGTGGGGGCCACTGTGAGCATGTAATACTGTGTGAGGGCCACTGCAGAGAACATGATACTGTGTAGGGGCCATTGCGGAGCACGTAATACTGTGTGGGGTCCACGTAATACTGTGTGGGGGCCACTGAGGAGCATGTAATACTGTGTGGGGGCCCCTGCGGAGCAGGTAATACTGTGTGGGGGCCACTGTGGAGCATTTTATACTGTCCCAGTGTTGTTTACATGGGCGCTGCGCTGCTCACTCACCATATTCTTGATAACTGCAGTTGTGGATACTACAGCTGTATCCCTTTCAAGTATCTGAGATATCGCTGCAGCACCCGTAACCGCCATTATCAAGAATTCACTCTAGGGAGGGGGTAGGGGGCCCCGGCCAAAAGTTTGAATCGGGGCCCAGAAGACCTTAGTTACGCCACTGGGGAAACGCATACCTCCCAACCGTCCCGGATACTGTGGGATAATCCCGGATTGTGGGTCCTGTCCCGCGGTCCCGGTCAGCGGGAGGTATGTCCCAGATTCAAAGAGGACGCAGATGAGTTGAATACAATGGTGAAGAAGCAGCCGTCCGCAGACAACTGCCGCTTCACCATTGTTCCCCTCCCTATGCTCCGGCCCAGAGAGTTGTAGGCACAATGTGATGACTTCACTCACATTGCGCCTGCAGCTCCCAGAACACTCCGTGACTGAGACTGCAGACAGAGCAGCAGGAGAGCGAGAAGAGGTAAGTATCAGTATTTTTTATGTTAAACTTTGGGGGCAAATTGAGGGGGCACATGAAACTGGTGGCAGATGAAGGGGGACACATTAAACTGGTGGCAGATGAAGGGGGGACATTAAACTGGTGGCAGAAGAAGGGGGGACATTAAACTGGTGGCAGATGAAAGGGGGGACATTAAACTGGGGGCAGATGAAGGGGGGACATTAAACTGGTGGCAGATGAAGGGGGGACATTAAACTGGTGGCGGATGAAGGGGGGACATTAAACTGGGGGCAGATGAAGGGGGGGCATTAAACTGGGGGCAGATGAAGGGTGGAACATGAAACTGGAAGCAGATGTAGGGGGGAAATGGATGAGAATGGGCGGAGTCAACATAAAAGTGAGTGGAGCTACACTAATTTGCCACGCCACACATTTTGTCCCTCTTTCTGTTTTTTGAAAATTGGAAGGTATAGAAAAGGACCAAAGGAGTTTGAAAAATGAATTTTCAAAAAAGGTCGGTTAGTGCTATTAAAAGGTTAATAAGTGCACCCAAATACCTTTAGCAGTGTTTTGAGTGATTTCTGGGTTCTTTGGGAGCTCCTGCAATCCTTTGCATTTGTTTACATTGGCATCTTCATGTTCCTACAAGTCCCATGATTTCTTGCTCTGCACTCAGAACAGACTCACTCCCCCTCCCTTTCTCACACACTCCCCCCTCCCCCTCTCACATACGACCACTACACCCATCAACCATCTTTGGACTCCTAGTTCTCACTCACTCCTTCTCCTTTGGCTGTAATATTGTAATCACCTCTGTATATCATCATTACAGTCACTCAGAGAAAGCTTCAGGACAACAATAAATTCTTCATGCTTTTTGGGATTTGGTAAATATATATAATGTGCACACATACATACATAAACAGTATAATGCACCACAGTGGCCCCCACACGGTAAAATATGCTCCAAGGTGGCCCCTGCACGATATAATATGCTCCACGCTGGCCCCCACATGGTATAATATGCTACACGGTGCCCCCCGGCATGGTATAATATGCTCCATGGTGGCCCCCACACCATATTAATGCTCCACATTGGCCCCTGCACAGTATAATATGCTGCACAGTGGCCCCTGCACAATATAATATGGATTGCGCACGCGCAGTCCAAATTATACAGCGCTACATGACGGCTGGATTCTCCACCATCCACTCTATAGAGGTGCCTCCTGGCACCTCACTTTGTGACATGTACCAGCCGGCACCTCTTTGTCCCGCTCTCCATCCCCATTACACTTACCTTTGCTTCCTTTCATGTCCAGACCTGGAACGTCACCGGCAGCCGGCATCAGCTCTTTGTGACGTGTGACGGCTGCCCACTGTATTGAGCATGTGTGGGTGGCTGGCACACGCAATGAAGAGGCGACCTTCCAGCGATAACGTCCCAGGATCCGGATATCCACAGGAGGAACAGGTAAGTATAATGGGGCTGGGGGGTGGGCTTCTTTCCAGTGACGTTCTGGGGGCATGGGGGGGCTTATGATTGAAATATTCATTTATTCCAGACAACCCCTTTAAGCCATGCCTCTGCTGATGTCAAATGAGTTAGAATTATTAAGGGGCTCCGATCTGTAGTGCATCTCTGGAGGTCCTGTGCACCACAAAAGGAAATATTCCCCAGTTTTGTTGTAGATTTCAGCTATAACTAGCACCAGTTGATACCCATCCCACTCACTTTTTACAAAGTTGAGAGTGTCAGATAGTGGCGTTGAGAGTGTCATGGGCATGTCAGGGGTGAGTTATATTGGTGTTATCCATATAGCGTGGTAAAAAGTTTGTAAATTCTTTGATACACCTCCTTCTATGGATATAAATGATTGACAGACACACGTCTTACTCTTGCTGTTACACTCACAAGATGTTAGGGGTTGAGACATGTTGTTTGAAGAGGCACAGATGACCATCACACAGATGAATATCCAAAGAAGGAATGAAGTTCCAGGCTGATAAACTGCATACTACAATGAAGGAAAGCTAACTATGGACTTCAATTATGTAGGCCTAATAGACTTAACTAATAGATCAATTTTACGATCAACTTTTCCTGTGTCTGTCTCTTTCCATGAAGTCTTAAATAAATTTCCAATGTATTTATAAGAAGCTGAGTCCTCCAATAATACTCTACGGGTCACGTATGGATAAGAAATATAGGAACTACATAATCAACCCAAGTATATCATATTTCACAAGTGAACGCTGTAAAAACAAAGCCCATAAGAAACTCGAACGCAGTCTTTCTCCAATTCCACCCTATTCTGAATTTTTTTTTAAAGCTTTCCAGTACATCATATGGAATATTAAATGGTACAATTTGTCTTGTGTACATTAAGCCCTCATATGGTTCTGTGAACAAAAAAATAAAAAAGTTATGGTGTTTGGAAGGCGGGGAGTCAAAAACAAAAATCAAAAAAATGCCTGCAAGAGGAAGAGGTTTAACACACAAGTTATATTTTACGTTGGTGCATATTATTTATTTTATTTTTATTTATGCATTTTTTTTTCCCATATTCATTACAGGGAATATGGTCACACAGTCCTAGGGACCTCCAATGGCCCATACAAAGTATGGACCCTAATTGCATCATAGGATTTTCTTGTGGCATGATATTTCAGTCTTATTTGAGTAACATCAGTGCTGATTTTGGCATTCACAAGGTTCTTCTGATCTTCAGTGTTGTAGTGGGGATTTGGCTGTAGGTTGCAGCCATTGCCCTGCTGCTGATTGCAGAACCCACTACAAGGTGTGGTATGCTTGTGGTAAGACGCAACTGCATTTCGCTTATGGCAAAGCATACTTGTCGTGTCTTGTGTACTGTACAGGTTAATATGATGCAACAGATTTATCAACAGGTACAAAGGAAAAGCAGAGCAGCAACCCAACAGATTACAACTTTTATTTTAAAGGAGTTATCTGCGGGGTAGCATTCCCTGCAGTGGTAAAAGAGGGCCTTTCACCACCTCCAACAAGTTCAGTTCTTTACACCATTTAATAGTCGCAGCTCCACTGATTCTGGCACATTTGGAATTTTCTCTCTAGCCCCCACCATTCCTGAGCAATCAATGCTGTTAGTTTTGGTGTCTGATATGCTATTTATGTCAGGAGGGAGGTGTCAGACAGGAGCAGACAGGGAGTGTGATTCTGTGCTCTGACAGTGGCTGCCTCTGATTGGAGCTATGAATCATGCCCCCTGCTGACATCACCCACTTGACATTACAGATCTTAAATAGCACATCAGGCACCAAAACTAACTGCACTTGTTACTCGGAAATGGTGGAGGCTAGAGAAAAAATTCCAACTGTGCTGGAATCAGTTGAGTGGCGGCTATTAACAGACACTAAGAACTGAAGTTAGTGGAGGTGGTGAAAGGTCCTCTTTAAGTTGTATTACTAATGTACACTCCCCTACAGCCATGTTTATTACTTTTACAGAGGGCAAGAGGTAAGTCTGGAATGCTTGTTCCTGTCTAAACTGCAGCTACTTCGGCTCTGTAACATCTCCAACTCCTCAGTAACTTGGGCTGCAGCTCCATTCAGTAGAAAAGAGTTGGAGCTGCAGCAGGGGAGATAGAGGAATAAGAGTTATGGTTTCCCCTGCTGACCTCCACAAAAGTTTTGTAAATGGGGCTAAGGGGGACTGGGGTGTATAATAGTAATAAAGCTTAACCATAGCAGGGAATACACTACTACTGTATGCTTTATTACTCCTTGGATAACCCCTTTAAAAACATGACTATAAAAAATGAAAACTAGAAAAAAATCAACTGTTATAGACAAATGCTCCACTTTATTGCCATGGTAATAAAACGAGGGGGGAAATATGTTCAAGCTAAATAGTTATGATAACAGACAATGAAAAATGTTATTGAGGCTGGGGCCCCACATGGCGGAAATGCCGCTGAAAAAATCGTGGCGTTTTACAGTCAGAGCAAAGTGGATGGAATTCTAGCGAATCCCATGCCCATTTTGCAGTAAAAACCGTGCTACGAACATGTGGCGATTTCCAAAACCGTTGCGTTTTTGGAAATCGCAGCATGTCAATTATACCTACGGAAACGCCGGTGGTTTCCCCATAATTCAGGTATAATTGAAACAGAAAGTCCGCAGAGGAAACAAAAACAAACTCTGAGCAGATCTGGTGGAACAGCACTAGATAGCCAGGGCTACCACCATAATTCCATATAACATAGCACAAATGCAAAAATAAAACTTAATATTTATTATTAAAAATAGCTAAAACATACTTCAAACCAAGGCATAAACAAAGCACCAAAAATCACCACTAAAAGGTAAAAATGGTTGGATCTTACCCACACTGTAGGATACAGGGAATTCACCCAAAGGAGATGGCTTTTGCAGGGCCAGGATACACGGTCCCTATACAAACCCTTGCACTCTCCCTAGTTCCCTGTACTGACTCCCGCCCTAACAAGGGCAGTACCAAACTGTACCTTTAAATGTCCCTATTAGTCTCTATGCGTTTCATGGCACGTCTTGCGCCACTCCTCAGGAGACCTTAGCTATCACACTATCCAAAAAAGTGCTTCACGGGGTACAAAAATAATAAACCAGAGAACCCATAGTGGTTTATTATTTTTGTACCCCGTGAAGCACTTTTTTGGAAAAGGGTTTGTATAGGGACCGTGTATCCTGGCCCTGCAAAAGCCATCTCCTTTGGATGAATTCCCTGTATTCTACAGTGTGGGTAAGATCCATCCATTTTTACCTTTTAGTGGTGATTTTTGGTGCTTTGATTATGCCTTGGTTTGTGGTATGTTTTATCTATTTATAATAATAAATGTTAAGTTTTATTTTTGCATTTGCCTGCAGAAGAAACCTCTGCAAATTTTCTGCCTAAAGTGCTGCGGGAAGAACCGCAATGCGTTCCCACCGTGTTTTTTTCCGCAGTGCTTTTTTGCTGCGGGACGCCACGTGGAGTCTTAGCCTGAAAATGACTTTGTTTTTGACAGGTCTAGACATATACAGTACTTTCTTCTCAATAAAAAATGTAGCTTTTTGTCTTGATATTGCTATGAGGCCAGAGAATAGATTATTCTTTGATGGCAATCCTAAAGAATCTACTTCTGGATATGTTAATTCTGTGGAGAGTGCTTTACTGAGCAGAAATATATATGCATATGAGGATTAACAGCCCTACAGTTCTCAGATACCGGCTAATGCACTTGTGTTTTTACAGCAAACTTAATTAAAACTATTAAGAGAAATTCAAGGGCTGAAAAAAAAAATCATTGACTTACACTGTCTCCATTTATATGAGGACAAAGAATTACTGTCTTCTGTTAGCATTTCCAAGCTGCGATCTTGTAGGAAAATTTCCTTATGCCCCCATTTAAACAAATAAAAAGACTATGAAAAAATATTATTTGTTACTTTTTCTCTGGCTTTTAAAACACTGGTATTTTCTTAAGTCGATTTCGTGCCTTTCAGAACATGCCCTTATTAAAAGAGTGTTAATTTTAAGTCCCAATAGGATTGTTTTCTGTGTAAGATTGAAAAGTGGTCCCACTCTTGTTATTGAAGCTCACCTTTCTGAGTCCTATTTGTTTGTTTTTTTTTTTTTTTTTTTTTACAAAACCTTACTCTACATCCATTTCTGTTCTATAAAAGCTATCTTAAATCTTAAAAAAATAGCTGTTTATTTTATGTTCATGTAGGGTACCTACGAGTTTGACTCTCCCTTTCTGCCTCATATCCATTGCTGAATAAACTGATTTCATGTAATATGTAATGGTCAAATCTATTGACAATTTTGACATTCAAAACCAGTCAGGCTGATTTGGAACATTTCAAGGGGAACCTAATGTAACTAATTTTATTATTTATGTAGGATGAACAAATCAATTTGAGATTCTTGCCACAATTATGCTGGCCATACTTTTTACAACCAAAAGTAAGTGAAAAACAAAAGAACACTGATAAATTTGGAGTAAAAAAAAAAAATCAATGTACACTGAAGGAAAACTGATTTCTCAAAATTTTCTCATGATAAATCTATCCCTTTAAATCACAGCTGTATGTCTATGTTCATATTTACACCGGAGTCTCCATTGGAAGACTTTTTCCTCCACCTGTTTCAGTTTTAAAATGACAGACACCTGATGGACCCCATTATAGTCAATTGGGGTCCACTTGACTCTGCTTGTAAGAGCCGGTTCACATCTGTGTTCGGTTTCCGTTCGGGGAGTCCTCTTGAGGACCCCCCAAACGGAAACCTATAAGCATTGAAAAGCAGTTTACCTAAGGAAACCTCTTTTCTATGCAAGCAGCACTTTCTTCTCCGCATTTTTCGTGCGGAAACCGAGCAGAAACCACACGGACCCCTTTATAGTCTATGGGGTCCATGTGGTTTCCCAGGTAAACCGCTTTGTATGCGTATAGGTTTCCATTCGGGGGGGTCCCCAAGGAACAACTGTTTGAATGACCCGTGGTACCTGTGTAAGCTCCGTGACCCCTTCTCTGTTTACATAGTGTCATTCATCTCATAGCGGCCATGTAATGTAACTACAGCCTCGTCCTATACACATCTATGTGACAAGGCTGTAATTACATCACACGGTCACTATAAACATACAGTGTGTGATATAAACAGGCGCCGGGGACCTTCATACAGTTGATCAGTGGGGAATCACTTATCTTTTATTGATGTTTTATTCTGAGGATAGATCATCAATAAAAATGAGCTAGAAAACGCCTTAAGGCGAAGGCCCCATGTGGCGTCCCGCAGCAGAAAAGAGCTGCGGGAAAAACCGCGGCGGCGGCGACGCATCGCGGTTCTTCCAGCAGCACTTTGCACAGAAAGTTTGCAGAGGTTTCCTCTGCAGACTTTCTGCTTCAATTATATCTATTGGGAAACCGCTGGCATTTCCGTAGGTATAATTGACATTCTGCGATTTCCAAAACTGCGACTGTTTTGGAAATCGCAGATTATCCGCTGCGCATATTATACTGCAAAGTAGGGATGAGGGCCCCATGTGGCGAAAACCCACTGAAAAAAACCGCAACATTCTAACAAATCCCATCCACATACTGCGGAAAAATACGTGCAGCAGACACATTGCGATTTCCAAAACCGTTGCAGTTTTGGAAATTGCAGCATGTCAATTATACCTACAGAAACTCTGGCGGTTTTCATATAGGTGTATTGAAAACAGAAAGTCCACAGGGGAAACCTCTGCAGACCTTCTGTGACCGCCGCGGTTTTTCCTGCAGCGCTTTTTTTGCTGCAGCCCGCTACGTGGGGCCTTAGTTTTAATAAGGCGAAAGTGCAACTTTAATTAAATTAATTGACCCTCATATTATGCCCCTGATTCCCCCTGACATAAATACTGCACCTCTAATGACCCCTTATATCAATGATCACCCCCTTATGTTCATAATGCCTCCAAATATAAATGATGCCCCCTAATGGCCCCTTATATAAATAACCTCCCCCCTTGTATTCATAATACCCCCTAATAACCCTTATATAAATGACCCCCCATCGTCATAATGATAATGCCCCCTAATAAATCCTCCCTTTATAGTTATATTTCCCCCTCCTAACCACCCCTTATACTATTAATATATCCACAAAAAAAAAGTCATACTCACCTACCTGCGATGCTGATGAACGGAGCCGCCGCTTCCTCCCAGTCCACGCGCATGACGTCTGTGTCTGAGCGCAGGCGGCGCGGTGTTGTAACGTCATTGCGCCGCCTATGCTTAGAAGAAAGCGGTCTGTGGTCTCGGGGTCTTGTAAACCGCAGGCCTGAAGTGGCTTGCGGTTTACAAGACAGTTAAGCACCAGGAAGCATTGTAACTAGATCGGTGTCTGCAGACACCGATCTAGTTAGAAATAAAGGATGTATTAATGGCGGCCCCGAGGTGGCCCCAAAAGTCAGTGGGCCCGGGGCAGCCGCCCCCCCCCCCCCCCCCCCCCCGGTAGCTATGCCTCTGCCTTGGAGCTTTTGTATTTGTATTATCTATGTTGCTGTCACACTGAATTTCCCCATGGTGGGACTATGAAAGGATTATCTTATCTTTTCTTATCTTATCTTAAAGGAATAATGACTCTGACAGTTGTACTCCCTCTGGTTTCTGAAGCCCAAATATTGGACTGCTATTATAGTGTAGCTTTACATTATTAATGGAGTTTTCTGGGAGTTAAATATTGATAACCTATCCATTTCTGATCAGTGGCAGTTCCCAGGTATTGGAACCCCCAAAATTTTTTTTTCCCTTTTTTTTTCCTTTTTAATTAGGAAACACCTGGGGCATTATTAATAAGGGGCACATTATTTAAAGAGGACCTTTCACATCCTCATGTATATGCGGCTTTACATACCGCTAGAAAGCCGACAGCACGCTGAATTCAACGCACTGCCGGCTTTCCTGTTATATGCCCCGGGGCTGGAGATATCGGGGGTCTAAATTTCACCGTTCACTGTCAGAAGGGCGTTCTTGACAGTCTAGTTGCACTCTGAGGAACGCCCTCCCTGACTGTGCTCGTCCATAGACTTGTACTGGGGGGGCGTTCCTCACAGCTCAGCGTCATCACTGGGCTGAGTACACCCCAGTACAATTCTATGGACGAGTACTGTAAGGGAGGGCATTCCTCACAGTGCAACTAGTCTGTCAGGAACACCCTTCTGACAGTGAACGGTGAAATTTAGACCCCCGATATCTCCAGCCCCGGGGCTTATAATGGGAAAGCCGGCAGTGCGTTGAATTCAGCGTGCTGTCGGCTTTCTAGCGATATGTAAAACAGTATATGCATGAGGACGTGAAAGGTCCTCTTAAAGGGATGCAAAGGGAAGTTATTAGTTTAAAGATGCACTTGGGGGTATTATTCATTATGGGGGGTTATATTATATATTTTATAATTGGGGGTAGCAGCAGATGGGGGCTTTGTGTAGGTGAGGACAATGTGGGTCGGTGCCTGGAAAAGTAAGGAGCCAAAGATGTCTGTGTTGCAAACTTTACAGAGACTGGAAGAAGTGGTCATGACCGTCCATATGAAAGAGACGGGGAATGTGAACGATTAGTCAGAGGCATCACCAGTAAGTCATTAAATGTTACTGCCCTGTATTCACCTAAATTGTCTGCAGAGCCCTGTGTAGAGCCGCTATATACTACTATACGCTCACCGTATACTGATAGTATCGGTATAAGAACATGTCCAAGTAAGGGGCCCACTTGGACCTGTTCGCCCCCCCTGTGCTAAACCCCTAGCTACGCCTCTGCTCCAAGGTAAAGGCATTACAGTGACAGTAGGTATGGAGACGACATAGGGTAGTTAATAATAAATGGAAATCCCTACACTAATCTAAACACCCACCCCTCTCCAACTTTCTAAATAACATAATTAATCAAAAATGTATATTTACCATAAGATGGTTATCCGGTGACGATCTGTTTCCCAATTTCTGGAAACGGAATGTCAGTACTACTCCCCCCCCATCCACTCCATCATACTTACATTCCAGGCTTGTTCCTGTGGGATGGCTCCTCCCTCTTTTCTGACTGCCAGCGCTGCTCTTAGCTCTGCTGTTGATAATTCACCTGTATTGCGCAGCTCCCACACCTGCGCAGTAGAGGTGGATTGTCGCTGCAGAGCACAGAACAGCGCTGGGACAATAGTGCCCGCCGGCAGTCAGAAAAGAAGGATGGGCCGTCCTGCAGGAGGAAGGAAGAGAGGTAAGTATATAACGGGGTCAGGGTTGGGCTGAGTAGGTTGGGAACAGCTAGTAGTGAGCGGGATAGCTAGAGAGACAGGGTGGGGGGTGTATGGGAGGGAGGTGAGAGGGAGTTATTGAGGAAGTTACATAGCAGGAAGCTGAACCATGTAAGCAAATGCAGAAGATACCAGGAGCTCCCAGAGACACCCAGAAATCACTCAAAACACTGCTAAAGGTATATGGGTGCATTTATTAACCCATTAATAGCACTAACAGACCTTTTTAAAAAAAAACATTTTTTGTCCGGAAAACCCCTTTAATGCTCAGTGACTTTTTTGGGGTTATATTTTCAGTTGGCACCATTTTGGGTTACATATAATGTTTTGATTAGCTTTTATTAGTGTTTTTGAGTCGTCCATGTTAAAAACCCCTACAATTCTATCAATACAATACAATACAATTCTATATTTACACATTCACTCTTCATTAAAAAAAAATGACATGGCAACATTATGGGGGAGGCAAGGTGACCAAAACACATTAATTTGTTGTGTGTGTATGTGTAATAATATATATATATATATATTTTACAATATACTTTTTCTTTTTTTACAACGTTTACTGTAAGGGATTAATAATGCTCTTTTTGCATAGTGCAGACTTATATACACATTGGGTGACCTAATTTGTTTACTTTTGTTTGCATTTGTATATTTTTTAAATTAGAAAGTTTACTTATTTTAAATACTTTCTTTTATAAATATTTTTTTTTCTGGCCTATAAGAGAACTTCACCCTGGGATCTCTTAATCCCCAGTGCAATGTACTGGTGGGGTCTTCCAGGAAAAAGACTAGGTTGATGGGAGTTCAAGTACTATCGCCTCTATATATTCACAATTGCTGGGAGTGCCCCAGCCCCCCGTTTCTTTGGTTGTTTTAGTTATTGTTGAGTACAGTCATTGAGGACGGTTGTTCGTTTTTGACCTGAGCATTTTCTTTTCAGATGTTTATCCATGTCTGGTCTGGATCCCGGGGCATCCACATGTGTATTATGATGCACTTATGGCAAAAGTTAGACCTGATGGTAGACAGTTGGACTTTCACCATAATAAGGCTGTGAACTGCTGGATAAGCATGCCTGAGCTCCATTTTCATTCTTGGTTAGACCAACCTCTGCACATGCTGGTGGTTCACATAGGGGGCAATGACCTTAGATTACACACTTACCTGAAAATAATCCAGGACATAAAGTACAATCTGGGGGATTTTAGATTGTGAGCCCTATATGGGACAGTGAATGTAAATGCCTGTAAAGTGTTGCGGCTTATGATGGTGCTATATAAGGCTAGGTTCACACCTGCGCATGAACTCCATTGGGGGATTCCGTTCCCCATTCCGCTTGAAAAATACAGAGAAGAAAGCGCGGCAAGCAGTGCTTTTCTCTCTGCATTTTTCGTCCTTTTCGGGCGGAAACCCGGCAGACCCCATTATAGTCTAGTTTCTGCGTGTGGCCGCTTTTTTAAGTACAGTGGGGGAAAAAAGTATTTAGTCAGCCACCAATTGTGCAAGTTCTCCCACTTAAAAAGATGAGGCCGGCCTGTAATTGTCATCATAGATAAACCTCAACTATGAGAGACAAAATGAGAAAACAAATCCAGAAAATCACATTGTCTGATTTTTAAAGAATTTATTTGCAAATTATGGTGGAAAATAAGTATTTGGTCAATAACAAATGTTCATCTCAATACTTTGTTATATATCCTTTGTTGGCAATGACAGAGGTCAAACATTTTCTGTAAGTCTTCACAAGGTTGGCACACACTGTTGCTGGTATGTTGGCCCATTCCTCCATGCAGATCTCCTCTAGAGCAGTGACGTTTTGGGGCTGTTGCTGGGCAACACGGACTTCTAACTCCCTCCAAAGGTTTTCTATGGGGTTGAGATCTGGAGACTGACTAGGCCACTCCAGGACCTTGAAATGCTTCTTACGAAGCCACTCCTTCGTTGCCCTGGCGATGTGCTTGGGATCATTGTCATGCTGAAAGACCCAGCCACGTTTCATCTTCAATGCCCTTGCTGTTGGAAGGAGGTTTGCACTCAAAATCTCACGATAAATGGCCCCATTCGTTCTTTCATGTACACGGATCAGTCATCCTGGTCCCTTTGCAGAGAAACAGCCCCAAAGCATGATGTTGCCACCCCCATGCTTCACAGTAGGTATGGTGTTCTTTGGATGCAACTCAGCATTCACTCTCCTCCAAACACGACGAGTTGTGTTTCTACCAAATAGTTCTACTTTGGTTTCATCTGACCATATGACATTCTCCCAATACTCTTCTGGAACATCCAAATGCTCTCTAGCAAACTTCAGACAGGCCCGGATATGTACTGGCTTAAGTAGGGGGACACGTCTGGCACTGCTGGATCTGAGTCCCTGGCGGTGTAGTGTGTTACTGACGGTAGCCTTTGTTACGTTCCAGCTTTCTGCAGATCATTCACTAGGTCCCCCCATGTGGTTCTGGGATGTTTGCTCACCATTCTTGTGATCATTTTGACCCCACGTGGTGAGATCTTGCGTGGAGCCCCTGATCGAGGGAGATTCTCAGTGGTCTTGTATGTCTTCCATTTTCTAATTATTGCTCCCACAGTTGATTTCTTCACACCAAGCTGCTTGCCTATTGCAGATTCAGTCTTCCCAGCCTGGTGCAGGTCTACAATTTTGTTTCTGGTGTCCTTTTACAGCTCTTTGGTCTTCACCATAGTGGAGTTTGGAGTGTGACTGTTTGAGGTTGTGGACAGGTGTCTTTTATACTGATAACAATTTCAAACAGGTGCCATTACTACAGGTAATGAGTGGAGGACAGAGGAGCCTCTTAAAGAAGAAGTTACAGGTCTGTGAGATTGAGAAATCTTGCTTGTTTGTAGGTGACCAAATACTTATTTTCCACCATAATTTGCATATAAATTCTTAAAAAATCAGACAATGTGATTTTCTGGATATGTTTTCTCATTTTGTCTCTCATAGTTGAGGTCTACCTATGATGACAATTACAGGCCTCTCTCATCTTTTTAAGTGGGAGAACTTGCACAATTGGTGGCTGACTAAATACTTTTTTTCCCCACTGCAGATTAGGTTTCCGTTCGGGGTGTCCCCAAAAGGACCTCCTGAGTGGAAACCCGAATGCAGGTGTGAACCTAGCGTCAGTAAGCAAAATAAATAAACTAAATAAAATTGGTTATTGTTATCAGGGTGTGGTCTTAGATATTAGCCTGCATGTGTTGGCATCATGCTCATTCAATATATAGACTTAATAAGGCCAGATGTAAGGTTAAAAAGGTGGTTTCATGCTCTGTTGCCAGAAACAGGGGAATTGTAGTTCTTCACAAGCATTCTGAAATGCTGAACAGTGGCCATATGAATCAGAATGGTGTTCACCTTGATGACCTTGGGTGTAATATTTATTTGGTCCTGGGCTTTCAGAGAGGAACTGAATGAGCTATTTGGTGTGGTAGGACTCTCATGCATAAAGTATGGTAATAGAATGGTCTTGTAGGGCATACTTCAAGGCACAGAGACAAGGAGTTTCATGGAAAAAGGGGGCAGCATAACTTATGGAGTTTCTGTTGAAGTGATGTGAAGTGAAGTGTCACCTCTCTAGTTGGCGCAGTATGACTGGTTATTTATTGGTTATTTAATGGTTAAGTTCTTCACTTTTGGATATTTATAAATGTAAATAAAGAGGATGCTGTGGCCATCTTTCTATGCGGACACTGATAAAGTTACATTACCCTGCTGCATAGTATTCTCTGCAGAGTGGAAGTACATCAGCCCATCCACAAGCTGAATACACTGAAAAGGAACTCTCCACTAAACCACCTTCTAGTAATGTGTATGTTATCCAAAGCCTCGAGCCTTAAGGCTGGTGCACTGGAAAAACTGGAGAAATTTTATAAGAAGAGATATGGCTGCACAGATCTATTGAGGACAAAGTATGCCCTAGGATTAAAGAATATTCCCACTTTGGCATTTATGGCTATATTCACAGGATACCTCTGGAACCCACATCTCGAGAACAGGGCCTTGTGTGGCTGCATTTAAGGGAGCGAGAGCTACACATGCTTGGGTTTCTCCACCCATTTGTACGGGACTTCTGAAAATACTGCAGTCATGACTGCAGAGGTGAAATGTGCATCAATCAGGCCTTCAATGGGAGAGACAGAGATACAGTGGGGAAAAAAGTATTTAGTCAGCCACCAATAGCGCAAGTTCTCCCACTTAAAAAGATGAGGCCGGCCTGTAATTGTCATCATAGGTACACCTCAAGTATGAGAGACAAAATGAGAAAACATATCCAGAAAATCACATTGTCTGATTTTTTAAGAATTTATATGCAAATTATGGTGGAAAATAAGTATTTGGTCACCTACAAACAAGCAAGATTTCTCAATCTCACAGACCTGTAACTTCTTCTTTAAGAGGCTCCTCTGTCCTCCACTCATTACCTGTAGTAATGGCACCTGTTTGAAATTGTTATCAGTATAAAAGACACCTGTCCACAACCTCAAACAGTCACACTCCAAACTCCGCTATGGTGAAGACCAAAGAGCTGTAAAAGGACACCAGAAACAAAATTGTAACCTGCACCAGGCTGGGAAGACTGAATCTGCAATAGGCAAGCAGCTTGGTGTGAAGAAATCAACTGTGGGAGCAATAATTAGAAAATGGAAGACATACAAGACCACTGAGAATCTCCCTCAATCAGGGGCTCCACGCAAGATCTCACCACGTGGGGTCAAAATGATCACAAGAATGGTGAGCAAACATCCCAGAACCACATGGGGGGACCTAGTGAATGATCTGCAGAAAGCTGGAACGTAACAAAGGCTACCGTCAGTAACACACTACACCGCCAGGGACTCAGATCCAGCAGTGCCAGACGCGTCCCCCTGCTTAAGCCAGTACATATCCGGGCTCGTCTGAAGTTTGCTAGAGAGCATTTGGATGTTCCAGAAGAGTAAAGGGAGAATGTCATATGGTCAGATGAAACCAAAGTAGAACTGTTTGGTAGAAACACAACTCGTCGTGTGAATGCTAAGTTGCATCCAAAGAACACCATACCTACTGTAAAGCATGGGGGTGGAAACATCACGCTTTGGGGCTGTTTCTCTGCAAAGGGACCAGGACAACTGATCCATGTACATGAAAGAATGAATGGGGCCATGTATCGTGAGATTTTCATTTCAATCAGTTTTATTAAGATTTTTCAGAATAGTCAAATAACAACATATAATGAATATAGCAATATCTATAGATTTCTAAGAGTTAGAAAGTTTCAGGATTAGAGAGCGAGGTTCAGGCATATATCAAACAACAAAAGAAGACAGTAATACTATGTATGATCTTCCACTTGTGACACAACCGAGTTCAAGGCAGGTGTTTATGGGCATTTAGTGTCCATGGGAGCCAGTTTTTATGGAATTGAGTATCTCCAAAAACTCCATGGGATAGGATCTTCTCATATTGGTAAGTCAGTTCCACCATTTTCACTAGGTCTCCCCTGGACGGGATAGTAGCTAATTTCCAATTGCCTAGAATAGCCAGTGATGCAGATAATAAGACATGGCCGATCATCACTCTGTGATGTGCTAGAAAAGACTCGATCTGCAAGAATAGTAGCGCCAAAGCTGGTGAGGGGGTTATGAGGAATCCCACCAGAGAGGAAATCAATCGAAAGACGTCTTGCCAGTACGGTACCACTTGCGGACAAGTCCACAGTAGGTGGAATAGGGATCCTCCCTCTCCACATCCCCTCCAACAGGAGTGCGAGGTCTGCGGGAACATTCGGTGGAGTCGCTCTGGAGTATAGTACCAGTGAAGGAGAATTTTGACAGTGGTTTCGTAGTGGGTTGTGCACCGAAAGGTCTTCTTTGTGAAGGCCATGGCTTTCTGCCATTGTATGACAGTGTATTGTTGATGAAGTTCCGTCTCCCAACTGAGTAGAGGAGTAGATTTAACCAGACGATCTTTGGAGCCTATAGTATTATAGATGGAGCTGAGGATTTTGGTGGCCGGATTGGGAATTTTGAGAATGTCCAACAGGGATTTATTGTACGTAACTTGTTTGTTGTGGTTAGAGGAGAGAAAATGTTTGATTCTTAGGTACGTAAAGAGACCATTAGAAGGTAGGGAGAAAGTGGATTGTAGAGACTGGAATGAGGTCAACGAGTCTCCACTCCACACCTGTGACACCGAGGTAATCCCTGCTGCTTTCCAGACGGATAGGTTGAGATCCAGGATAGCTAATTCTAGAAATTCAATCGGAGCCCGCGTGATGTTTAGCGTTTGCTTCTTGCCTGTAGAGTGGTGGATATGTCGC